>CAWUFW010000272.1:4275000-4965355 GCA_963921515.1 Calotriton arnoldi | reverse complement strand
CTGTGTAACTTTGAAGAAAACTAAGTATGCACGATTGAGCTGAGTGAAATAGTTATCTATTGTTTCCACGACTCTGGGGCACGTTCTGATTCTAAAGGGAAACAAAGTGGTCATGTTTTGCGGCTGCCAGAAACTACTCCCTTCTTGTTGTCAAGGAGTTTCTAGTGGCCTCTGAGCTAGCTGGCACAAGTAATTAAGTTTAATATACTCGATAGGGACATACTGACCTTAGTCCTATGTCAAACCTATAGGGGATATTATTCCAATGCGCAGAGCCTATTAGGGAAATAGGAGCTACACTACACCACCATGTTGGCATGGTTGGTATGCTAATAAACCTGCAGCAATTTTCTCCACCAAGAAGTTGTCTTGTCTGCTTATTTATGTTACCTGTATGTTGCTGCATGAGGGCTGGTGAGTGTTGCCGATATTGGCACTATGTGGGCTGACCGACGTCCCTGAAGGGGACCCTCCTAAGAGGGCGGCCTCTTTAGTGCCACAGGATGGCACACTGGAGAGCCTAGTGTCTGGAGACCCCGTCGGGGTCCCGCTCGCCACTTCCGGCCGAGGTGGGGGAAGGGGAGAGGTATAAGTTCCTCCCCCGCCCACCTGGCGGCCTCTTTGTCCCTCACCACTGACGCCGTTTCCCTCCCTACCGCTTACCCGGCGTAATCAGGGTGGGGGGGGGAAGGATTTTCTAATCTTTTATTTGTGTTGCAGGCGGAGTTACAGGGCGATCCAGAGGCGGAAAGGTACTCAGGGGTACCCTCTTCAGGAGCACAAAGGGTGCTGAGGCCTAATATCCCCAGGAAGTCGTCGCGGTGGACCCTGAGCTGCGACGGCGCCCCGTCTGTCCTACGGGCGGTTGGAAACCTGTACAACCGGGGGCCGCTTGAACGCTGTACAACCGGGGGTTGCAAATCAGCTTTCTACAGAGTAGTCCTGTATTCCCGGTTCCGTTCACTGTATCCCGATAGATGTAGTGTTATCGGTTACCTTTATGCCCCTAGTCCTGATGAGGCCCAGAGGAAACGGGCTGAAACGCGTCGACTTTATAGACGAAAGAACCCCTTACAATTTTGACTCTGATGAAAAAGAGATGTACAACCCCATATAATGTAGAAAGGGGTCGAGATTCATTATTCCCCAGATGGGCGTTGATATAAGGGCTATCTTACAGATACGGGTTGCGAACTATAGTTGTGTACATAATAGTTCAGCGCAGCCCCCCAAGAAATTTGGGCAACAAGGTTTCTGTTAAAGAGATTATATATGTACATCTTTTTCGTATTTTGTGTAATTTTTTTGTCTCAGTTTTTGTATTATTTATATTTTTGTGTTGTATATAAATGTAGATATTTGAGATTTTGTTGACAAATATTTGCATACAGACAAAATATCTGGATCTCAGCTTGGTGTGAGTGCTTGTGCAATAAGATATATGTCCTATGAGAATATTTCTCCACTGAGGGATTAATTAAGGTTTCCTTCAGTTACAAAAATTATTCATTGTCGTTTGATCAATTCCGCCGCATCAAGTTTTGTTTTTTGAAGTGAGTCACGCTGGCAGACGCCCACAGTCACCGACTCCCTCTCTAGCACATACCCGCTGCCCACGCTAGACTCTACATATGCGCAGCACAGATTTGACTCTCCTGAGTGGGGCACGCTGTCTGGGCGAAGAACACCAAAGGTACGAGGGCCATACCGGGCCTAGGCCCACAAACACCAAACGTCGCTTAGAACACAAAAACGCGGAGCGACGCGCCGATGCAGGAAGCTCAGCAGAGAGCACTGCCGTGAACGCTCGTCTCACAGCGAGACACCCTCAACATCAGCAGGCGCCGCTGCTACCCACAAGCTAATATTGAAGGGAAAGCCAGGTTGGATCCTGATTATACATTAGTTCAGCCTGAAGCCTTCCTTCCGCGCGCCTAGACTCACCGCCTCGCAATGGGCCGACAACAGGGGGGGGCAGCATCAGCCCCTTCACAGCCAGACACCATCACCTCCCACCAAGATCATGAAGTGAGACAGTCTGACGCGGTATCGCCCCTAGTACCGGATACAAAGCAAAAAACTCTGCATTAAGCAGTGGAATGACTGGGAACCTCCCTGGTGCAAACATGCACCTCGCTGGAAGACCATACAGACAAAATCACGGTGGACTTCAGTCTGCTGCATGACGATCACCGCAAACTTGCTGACAAAGTGTGGGACATGGAAATTGCACTTGCGGAGGTCCGTCCTACTACCAAAAACGCAGCCACTATGTTACGTGAGCTGTCAAAACGTGTCCACCTGCTAGAGCGCTGGACTGGAGACGCATAGGGGCGCTCCCGCAGGAACAACATTCGCATTGTGGGACTGCCTGAAGTAGCGGAGGGCACTGACGCAGTAAAGTACGCGGAACATTGGTTGCAGAGCCTACTTCTGCCCGGCTCCCTCTCCCCCTTCTTTGCGGTTGAAAGGGCGCACCGCGTGCCAGCATCGTGCCCGCCGCCTGGGGCAAGACCCAGGCCCTTCCTCTTCTGCCTCCTACACTCAAGGACCGTGACACAGTGCACCCTGAGATCCGCAAGTTAGCAGGAGTGCGGATTGACAACGCCGCAGTATTCTTCTTCTGCGTCTATGCCATGGGAGTACAGAGAAAAAGGGGTTCATTCCTGGAAGTGAAGAGGCGACTGCGAGAGCTGGACATCCCATATTCCCTCCTCTTTCCAGCCCACCTCTGCGTCACAGCTGACGGCACCACCCACTTCTTTGACGAGGTGGAGGAAGCCTGGTCATGGGTGGTATCCGCTGGCCACTAAGGGGTCCCTATCAGGCGTGAAGAAAGCGCACAAGTTCTATGCAACCACAAGCACAACTGCGAGAGGAAATGCCAGCGCACCAATCATCCGCAACCCTCCTGCCCTGTGCCAGTCCATGCCATCCCGAACCTGGAGCAGGTGATACAGGAGCGTAGGGAGGCTCTACAAACTGCTGCAACACTGGGCACCCACAGCACGGAGAGAGAACTGAACACCTCACCTGATTGTTCCCCTAGTGAAGATGACTCATCGACAATATGGCCCTCTGGCAAGGACACGCGGCTACTCCCGAACATAACGCCTCGAACGGCGGATGAGCTGTTTTAAAACCATGGACCCTGTCAAAACACACACACCTCACAATGCTCTACTTGACAAACCCCTGCACATCTTAATGGCACCCAAAGCAACTAACCTAACCAAGCGCCTGCTTCGTATTGCAGTGCACTTAGTCACTAGTTGGTGTGCACTTAGTCACTAGTTGGTGTGGGGCGTTCTTTACACAGTTTGGGCGGACACCTGTTGTACCTCTGCTCTGTCACAGTTCATAATTGTTTCAATATTTAGTTTTTTCTCTTCTTTGGTTTCCTCTTTCTTCTATAACTACTGCTTATAGAACCACAATATGTTAATTTTATTGTTAAGGCAACATCAACACTAGCAGGTGCGGCCCCCACCTGCGACCCCGGTACAACACCGCTACCCCTCCCTGACACACGCTGCACACACACCCACCCTTATGAATTATGTTGACTGTTAACATAATTACTTGGAATGTGAGGGGAATGCACACGCCCACACGTCGGTACGACACCTATGCCTACCTTAAACGCAGGTCAGCACACATAGCGCTACTACAAGGAGCGCATCTCACATTGCCAGAGACTCTCACCGCCTTCGGCAGAGGTGGCATGGACAGGTCCACGCCTCAGGATACTCTTTGCACGCCAGGGGGTACTCATATGGGTCAGACCGGGAACCCCGTTCACTGCCGAAGAGTCAGTGACAGACACGAATGGACGTTACGTCTTCGTAAGTGGCCGTCTCGACGGGAGGCTTGTACTACTGGGGATAATATATGCCCCTAACACTGATCAGGCATCCTTCTTGCACTCCAATGTGCTGTTGTGCTGGAGCACCCTCCCTGGCTAATAGGAGGAGACTTCAATGCAGTGTTGGACCCTGCACTAGACAGATCCTTCCCCCCTCTCTCACACACGGCAGCATCCTCTAATGCTAAGGCACTGGGCAACTGGCTGACATCTGGCGAGTGCAACACCCCGCAACGAGAATCTACTACTATTCCCCACCACATGGCCTTCATGTGTGCATTTACCGTGGCACAGTGGACTTGCACCCCGGGTGTTGCCACACGGACCACCTAGGGTGGACTCACTCGGACCATAATCCACATCTCCTCCGTATCCAATGGCCAGGCGTTGGTCAGGCTACGTGAATATGGCGCCTTCAGCCGTCCGCACTAGAGGACCCACTCTTCCGCGCAGCCCTTAGCAGTGCTATCCACACTTTTTTTGACATCAACACAGGTTCGGGCACAGATGCAGGAGTGGAATGGGAGGCACACAAAGCGGTGATTCGTGACCAATGCTTGGGCCTCAGCTGGGGCATCCGTGAACAAATGGATGAGGAGGTGACCCATCTCGAGCAGACGCTCCTTCGCCTGGAATCTGCCGTGATAGGGAGCCCTTCGGGCGTGGATCGTCTGGCTGAGGGGTAGCGCAAATACTCTGAATTATTGGAGAGGTTATGCAGCCTCAGTTACGCCGCCCATTCTGCTCGCACTCACGCCACTGCAGACCGTGCAGGTCGCTTGCTGGCGTGGCTGATCAGACGAGAGCAGCCGCATCGGCCGGTCCTAACTTTACGCTGAGAGAGTGGCCACCTGCTGCACACCCAGCAAGAGATCAATGCTGAATTCATCCAACATTATACCACATTATACAGTTCGCTTGTCACCACAGACCCAGCCAAGCTGGAAGAGTTCCTATCCCTTCTCCCCCTGCCCAAGATCACTCCACAGCAGCAGGCGGAACTAGACGAACCGATCACAATCATTGAAATTCAAGAAGCCATTAGAATGCTGACCACTGGGAAAGCTCCCGGGCCAGACGGGCTCCTGGCTGAGTACTATAAGGCATATACCTCGGAACTTGCACCACATCTTTTGACACTCTACGAGGCGTCGCAAGAGGCGTCATTGCTCCCACAAACACTGAGGGAATCCCTGCTAGTCTCCTTGCCCAAACCAGACAGAGACCCTGAACTGCTAGGCTCTTTCCATTCATTGGCACTTACCAACACGGTCTACAAAAGATTAGCAAAAATACTGGTGGAGCACCTGGCCCCTCTGGTTCCTGCGCTGGTACACACCGACCAAAATGGCTTTGTACCATCTCGTGGTACGTCCCTAAACCTATGTAGTTTCTTTCGTGTGGCCAGGTACTCAACTGGCCAATGGCCCTACTCAGGATGTATGCTTCTCGACCTAGAAAAAGTGCTTGACAAGCTGGAATGGGAATACCTATTTGCCATCATACATAGATATGGCCTAGGCAATCGCTTCCTACATCTAGTTAAACTGTTATACACCCTTCCCCAGGCAAGAGTGAAGACAGGACCTTACTTATCGGGGTCGGTTACCATTGGATGCGGCACCAGACAGGGATGCCCCCTGTCCCCACTCTTGTTCTCTTTAGCTATAGAACCGCTGGCGGCTGCCCTCCGACAGGGAGGGGTAACATGGGGGATACCACTAGGAGATGAAACCCATTCGGTCTCGCTCTATTCAGATGATCTCCTTTATGTCAGAGACATCAGGGCACCTTGAGACGATGTTGCAAAAATACTCACTGACTTCGCGTCCCTGTCCGGCCTATGGGTTAATTGGACAAAATAGTGCCTAAACCCATTTGATCCATCTGCCTCATACCCAGGCATGACCATCAATGGCGAAAGCATACGATGGCAACCCACTGTCTTATGCTATCTGGGGGTCAGGATACACCACCAAGCTGATGACCTGCAAGATGGAAATGCCACGTGAGCAATGACTGCCATACGATCGCAGATGACATTCTGACGAAGTCTACCCCTAACAGTCATGGGCCGCATAGCTTTGCTAAAGATGGTGGTACTACCTCGGCTTCTATACTCCTTCACGAACCTACCAATCTATATCTGTCCTCCCATATTCTGCTCCTTTGAGCACACAATACTGGACTTGATCTGGAATGGCATGTGATGCCGGGTCGCGCTGTCCAAACTATACCTGCCAGTTGACCAAGGAGGACTTGCGGTCCCCCACATGGAACACTACTACCTGGCAGCACAACTGCAATGGGTGGCGAGGTGGATCAGTGGACAACATCTGGGAGACACGACCACACACCAGCAGGCCTGGTCTCACCCGTCCAATCTGCGTCTGTTTTACCCTGGGAGATGGGTTATGATGCCCGAACAACTGATACAAATGCTTCAAACGGGCCCTCTCCCTTACCAAGAACCACACTCCGTATGCACCTGCTTTACCCATATTAGGCACGCCGTGAGGCCGCAGTAGCATTACCAGGATGGACCTTCTAACATGGGAAGCGCCGGGTTGCAGACACTGGGATACCTGTACTGCGATGGACAACTAGCACCCTTTGACACACTAGTGACAGAAGACGGACTTCCAAGAGGACAGTTCTTACTGCATGCCTCCCTGATCGCAGTGCTGAGGTCACTGTGGGGGGATGTATCACAGGAACCTGCAACACACCACACTATCCAGTACATTCATGTCATGGGCGCAGGGAGACACCTGGTTAAATGGTTCGCTGAATCGCTACGCATGCATGCAGCACATCCGCTGACCCTGTTCAGAAACTGCTGGGATGCCCACCTCCACCACCCTAGTACTGTTAAAGAATGGGAAGGCATCCTAGCAGGGCCAGTACTCATACCCAGGGATGTCAGGTTCCGCCTCATTCAACACTACATAATTCATAGGGCGTACCTCGCGCCTGAAAAAATAAATATATATTTTAGGCGCACTGACGCGCACAGCCCCTGCTGCAAGCTAATAAATGCAGACTTGATCCAAATGCTGTGGGGCTGCACTGCCCTAACCTCTTACTGGTTAGAGGTCACCACCAACCTCTCAAGTTGCACCGAACGCACGGTTGAAAACGCATGGGAGGTATGCATCCTGGGTCTATTCCATAGGGCGAAAAAATATAAGGTGACGTCCCGCTTCATAGATCTAGGCCTGATCACTGCTAAGCGCCTGATCACCGGGCAATGGAAATGTCCTGAACCCCCGCCACGAGAAGCGTGGTATCGCTCCCTCATGAACTGGGCGCAGGCGGAGAGTGTAGCATTAAGGCGAGAAGATGCCCTAAGGCTCCGCAAAACTCAGCTGGCGGCTGCATGGGATACTATACTTTTAGATCTTCAGAAAGCCTGGCGAGGATCCCAATCGCCTCGTTCGGAACCTGAAAGGGCGTTGGATGCGAGCGGAGATAATCTGCAATAGGTGCGCTCAACAAGAAACAATGATCAACGTGCATGCTGACATCCTCAAATCCCAACTCTCCCCCACATGGCACCAAGTGTACTCCCCACATGGGTGAGAAACTAACTGACAGCATCGGGGCAATGGGTAAATGATAGAGAATATATCACCAGGGTTTTTTCGTTGGGCACGTTTACACAGTTAATACACCATTAACCCTCCATTGTCTCCCCCCCTGTTTTCTCCCCTCCCCCTCCCACCCCACTTATCTCCACCCACCCCATGTGTGCAGTACACAAACCTAAACCCATTCCTATAAGCGTTCACACTCAATAATGGTACGCACAATTAACTCATGCAAGGGGCGTACGTCTGACACCTCACCCGCTTGGGACGCGCTGCAACTACAGATATGCATCAATTACTGCCCGTAATGCCATTAAAGCAACAATGTAACCCAGGTTGCTCGTGGCAATAGTAACTGCACATGTAATGTTCTTGTTAATGAAAATGAATAAAAAGAATTTTAAACAAAACAAAAAAATCAAAGCCAATAGGTCGAGCCTTGGGAAGCCAGTGTGATGGTTAATTATAATTTTTTATTATTCCAAGCATATACCACGAAAATAGAAAGAAAAAATATGGCGCCACCTAATCATGGCAGTCAATTGCTTGCAATAAAAATTGTACATTAAAAAAAATAACAAGGGCATATCATTTTTATGGACATTTACGGGTGCTTCCTAGCAGACAGGTATACTAGAACAGGTGTAGAAATCCTTTATTGTTTTGAGGCACATCCAAGGAAAATAAGATGATTATTATCATTGGTATAAAGAAAAGGTGATTGGCGTTGAATTACTGTAACCTGAAGAGATAGCTTAAACAGACAAACGGGACTATAAAACTGGGGGGAAAAAAGGCTAAACAAAGGAAAGTTTGAGAAAAAAGCATTGGCAAGTGAAATATTGGTTCACCAGCCCTGGCTTTGCA
The DNA here is from genome assembly GCA_963921515.1 of Calotriton arnoldi. NCBI lineage: Eukaryota > Metazoa > Chordata > Amphibia > Caudata > Salamandridae > Calotriton > Calotriton arnoldi. Next base: position 4,957,033 of record CAWUFW010000272.1, on the reverse strand, counting down.
TTGCACGTCTTTTTAAGGGAATCTACACATGTGATGAAGAAAGAGGTCATCACTCACTTGCTAGTCCAGGAGAGCCAATGGCTGAAGGTTGCTGACGAGCTGGATGCTATGGTGGGTGGTGCGGAAGCAAAATGTAAATGACTGTTGGACACACAAAGGAATGAGAGGGGCTGAATCAAAGCTGCTCTACATGTGTATACATGTATGTATTTCATACTTGTAAAATGTTTTAATTGCATCAAGCTAGCAAGACAACTGAATCTCTCTCTACCAGAACTAAAAACACAAATACAAAATAGATTAGAGAACAGTGAAGAGGAAATGCAAGAAAAACAACAAGGGAATTACTAATTTTGTATAACGGAACCCGATACATGTCATATTCCTCCTATTTTTTTCCACCTAGACACTAACCCCAACTTAGGTGCACCCCTCAAACTGAATGAACTACAAGATTATTTTATATTTAGACTGGGGAGTGGGCAGTGCTTAACAAGGTGGGCTTGGGACTATAGCAGGCAGATGGGTATCTGCAAACTAAGAAGGTGCCAAGTGAAGTGGGCATATAACAGGCATGGGCAGCCCATTCACACATGCAAACTAAGAAGGTGCCAAGTGAAGTGAGCATATAACAGGCATGGGCCGCCCATTCATATCCGCAAACGTAGAAGGTGCCAAGTTAAGTGGGCATATAACAGGCATGGGCGCCCATCCATACATGCAAACTAAGAAGGTGCTAATTGAAGTGGGCATATAGCAGGCATGGGCACCCCATTCGTATCTGCAAATTAAGAAGGCACCAAGATAAGTGGGCATATAACAGACATGGGCAGCCCATTCGTATCTGCAAACTAAGAAGGCACCAAGATAAGTGGGCATATAACAGGCATGGGCTGCCCATCCACACTTGCAAACTAAGAAGGTGCCAAGTTAAGTTGGCATATAACAGTCATGGCCAGCCCATCCATATCTGCAAACCAAGAAGGTGTCAAGTTCAGTGGGCATATAAAAGTAATGGACAGCCCATCCATATCTGCAAACTAAGAAGGTGCCAAGTTAAGTGAGCATATAACAGGCATAGGCGGTTGTAGGAAAGTAGGATCTGCTTTCGTGATTACTCCCCCTTTTTGCCTGGTGTCAGTGTGTTTTTGACCTAGTCTGACTCGGTTCCAGCTAATCAGGACCCCAGTCTCTGTGCTTTCTCCCCTAAATTTACCATGGTAAGTACTTTGGTACCTCCACAATTGGCTATTGGTGTACGCTTGTAAGTCCCTAGTATATGGTACTAAGGTACCCAGGGCATAGGTACACCAGGGGTCTCCCCTGGGCTGCAGCATGTATTGTCCCACCCATGGAAGTCCACTTAAACTGTGACTACAGGCCTGCCATTGCAGCCTATGTGCGTTTGTGCTTGAACCTCTCATGAAAGATATAAGTTTCCTTATATCTGAGGTCACTGCACTTAAAACCTATAAGTAACCCCTAAGGCAGGCTCTTCAGTCCTGAGGGCAGGGTGCTTGGTTATAAGTATGAGGGTGCCTCTGCATGAGCAGGACACCCCTACAAACCCCGGAGTCGATTCTCCAGGTTTTGTAAGTGCAGTCAGCTATTTTAATACATACAGTAGACATCAGTCATTACGAGATGTCTAACTATATAGTGGCTGCACCAAACCCGGTCATGTTTGGGATCAAACATGTTGGAATTGGGGTACCTGGCTCGCGGAGGCGGCCAAACAAAGGTTTGGTGCGGCTTGTGGGTGCGGTGGCCCGCCTGGTCTGGCCCTCCCTCCCCGCCATGGGCGAAATACTGGCACACGTCGCCCGAGACCTTTCTACACATGCAGTGGGAGATTGCAGCGCCCTGCCTGCTGGACTGCCCTCCTTGGCCCCGTGAGGCTCTACAATGGCCAAAGTTAAGCCGCCTGGCGCGCCCTCCAAGCAATGTACCATAGACAAATATGCTAAAACTGGGGCCTCTGGGCCCTCATTGGGTGGCCAGGAAACCCATATGCCGGACAATGCGGCGCTGTTGGCGGCAATCACGCAGTGGCGGGAAACGGAGACCAAGATAGGGGCGGTGGGCGCGGACGTTATGTTACTTCGGCAAGATCTCCGAAATGCCGTGCAGCGTATCACAGAGGCAGAATCCTGCATCTCGAACGTGGAGGACACAGTGGGCACGTTGGCGAAGAAAGTGTCTACCCGTGAATCACTTACCCGGGGCCTGGCAACGCGAGTGGAAGATGCGAAGAGGCGTGCCCGCCGCAACAATCTCCCCTTTATTGGGTTTCCGGAGGGATGCAAAGGAAATAATGCGGTGGAGTTCCTTGCCACGTGGCTCAGGGGTTGGCTCGCACCCGACTCGCTTTCATCATGCTTTGTGCTGGAACGCGTCCACCGTGCGCTGCTACAGAAGCCGCCGGGCGCCCGCCCTCGCTCCATCATCGACCGTCTCCTTAACTATAGGGACAGAGATGTAATCCTACAACAGGCAAGAGCGAAGGACTCTCTTACATATGATTCTCAGCGCATCCTAATATTCCCGGATTACACCAGGTTCGTACAGCAGCGCAGACAGTCCTTCCTTGAGGCTAAGGCTCGCCTGCGAGGTCTCAAGCTTCCATACTCCTTGTTGTACCCGGCTCGTCTGCGAGTGGCATACCAGTCACGCACATACTTTTTTGAGTCCCCAGAGGAGGTGTTCCAGTGGCTTGAGGAGACGGTGCGGCTTAAACCCCGCACTCCACCCAGGATTGACTCCGACTGATCGTCTAGTGGACCTGGATGTGGTCCCCTGGGGGCAGGTGGCAGACAGCGACGTCGTTTGCGATCTAAGAAGCGGTCCAAGACTCGCAGCAAATCCAGTAAGAGACCCTGAAGATCAACCAGAACCCTCAGCGTCCTGAATGATGTAGCTCCAAGAACTGTAACTATTCATACCATATGACACTTACTGTACGTTCTATTGCAGGCTTGCATTGTTTATAAAAGTCCCTGACCTTCCGTTGTTTGTTTCTCTATGGGCAGGAGACTCTTACGAGGGATCCATTGGCTGCTCTTTGCCGCTACCCCCTGTTGGGGTCTTGGCCTGGATCATGCCGCAACAGATACTTCCATGTTCGTGAAGTATTGGGGTTTGGGGTTTGTTGGGGATTTCATGTGGGACTACTTGTTGTTTTCTTTTAATGCCACTATGTCTTCTGCTATGTGCGATTCTGGGATTGTCACTGTCGCTCAATTCACTATTTCCCTCTACATATGCCACTGCCAATCATGCTGCAGGATTTAGCTGGGGTCGGGAGTAGGGAGCTCCGAGTCCTTGGTTGGAATACAAATGTCCTACTTGATAAGATCAAGCGGGGAGCTGTACTGCGCCAGGCTAAGCGCCACAGGGCGAGCATTCTCTTCTTGCAGGAGACCCACTTAGCGGGCACCAAGACACCCTGCCTGGGACGGTTTGGCTTTGCACACACTTATCACGCCAGATTCACTACAGGCTCCCGGGGGGTTGCAATCCTTATACATCGCAGCGTCCCCTATGTTCATAGTCTAACGTGGTCGGACACCCAGGGTAGATTTATTGTGATACATGGGACACTGTATGGAGAACCCATTGTTCTGGGTAGTGTTTACCCCCCCCCCCCCTCTCTCTCATGGTCCCTTGTTGAAAAATTGACAACGCTCTGGACTGAACTTCCATCGGGGTTGACCCTGGTTGGGGGAGATTGGAACAATGTTATGTCCCCGTCACAAGATAGGTGGCGTGCCACAGCCCGAGTTGCAGGGAACCAGGACTCTAAACTATTGCCCTTAGTTCAGGGATTGGGGTGGGTTGACTCGTGGAGGACCCTACACCCCACCACGTGTGCTTATACCTAGTTCTATGGAGCTCACAACTCCTTCTCTCGCTTGGACTACATCTTCCTCTCAGGGGCGCATGCCCATAGATTGACCGCGGCCGAAATTCTCCCCAGGGGTCTATCTGACCATTCACCGGTGTCCCTCCTCTAGATCCCAGGCGCTCCCAGTTTCAGTGGCGTCTGTCACCGTTGCTGTTACATGATGATACCTATAGAGCATATATACATAAATGTCTAGTGGACTATCTACTACTAAACACAGGCACGGTTGACTCTTCAGTCACTCTATGGGAGGCAATGAAGCCCACTCTCAGGGGAGCGGATATTGCCTTTTGTACTGCGAAACGCCGACAGCGCCGCGACAAGTTACTACAAATTGAGGCTCAGCTGCTCGATCTGGAGCGCGCAGGTAGGGACACAGCGGGACGTGTCGCGTGCAGGCAACTGTTGAACATACAACAGACATACGCCAGAGAGCTCCTGGACGAAGCTCGGCTTTATTGGCTCGCAACCCGTAGCCGGATATACCAATGGGGAGACAAATCTAGTGCCTTGTTGCATCATCTGTGTTAACAGACACTGCGCCCTCAGTCGCTCCCCCGCATACGTGGTCCCGACGGGATGCTCCTACGGACCCATCCACCATCGCTGATTGCTTTGCCTCGTATTTCTCAGACTTGTATGCTCCCCATGAAGTTCTACCCGCGGCGCTAGACCAGAAATTTATCAACGACTTTCCCCCTCGAGCCTTGTCCGATGCGGTTCGGGACACGTTGGATGCTCCCTTGTCGGTGGAAGAACTGCTGACTGCGCTGCTTGGTATGCGCGTGGGAAAGGCGCCAGGCCCGAATGGCTTCCCCTGTGAGTTTTTCCAGAAATATCACCCACAATTGCTAAAACCTTACCTAGCGGCTCTTGAGGCTTCCGCAGAGAGTGGTGGTCTCCCGCTGGATTGGCGGCATGCTAAAATTGTCGAGTTCTTGAAGCCGGGTCGTCCTCCGGAACAATACTCGTCATACCACCCGATCTCCTTACTTAATGTGGAGGATAAACTTCTGGCCAAGGTGATCGCCAACCGCCTGGTCCCGCATATTACGGATCTGGTTCATCCGGATCAGGCAGGCTTTATGCCGGACCGTGCTACGCGACATAATATCAGGCGTGCACATAATGCTATAGCCGCGGTTGATAGGCTTCGGACCCCGGCCGCGCTCCTCTTGGCGGACATGAATAAGGCCTTTGACTCCCTTAGCTGGACGAATCTCTTTGCCTTACTCGGCCGTTTAAACATTGGCCCCCGGCTACTGAATCTTATCCACCTGCTATATACAAACATAACCGCCTCGGTCCGGGTGGCCGACTCGGTTTCCAGAAGTTTTCTTATCGGGCGGGGGACGCGCCAGGGCTGCCCACTCTCCCCTTATCTCTTTGCGCTCTCCATGGAGCCGCTCGCGGCCTTGATTCGAATAGACGCGCAGATGCGCGGTTTTGAATGGGCGGCGGGAGTTTCCGATCGTATAGCGATCTATGCGGATGATGTCTTGTTTTTTCTCACAAATCTCAATCGGACTGGTTCGCGTCTTCTTCGTGTTATGCAGATCTTTGGCGAGACCTCCGGCCTCTATATGAGTCGGGGAAAATCCTTTTTGTGGCCGCTGCGGGGCGGAGATCGGCTGGGCGACTGGTCGCGGGAGGTGGTGGTAGTCCCAGACGGTTTTAAGTATTTAGGCGTATTTCTCTCAGAATCTCAGACATTGGCGTGGAACAAGAACCTCGCCCCCCTGTGGATACAGGTGAGCGACCAGACACGCGTGTGGTCTCACCTGCCCCTATCTCTCTTTGGCAGGTCCGCTATCTTTAAGATGATTTCCCTACCTCGTCTTCTTTATCAATTGCAGAATCACCCCTATCCAATAAAACCAACGTGGTTTCGCCAGCTGAACGCTATTCTAGCCCGTTTTCTTTGGGGGGGCGGTGCGTCGCGAGTAGCCCTGAGGACCTGCTTCCAGTCTACGTACTCCGGTGGAGTGGCCACCCCGGACGTCCAAGCGTATTACATGGCCTCACACCTCCTCGTCCTCAATGACTGGTGGTACGGCAACCGCGGAGACCCGGCGTACGCTGTAGAGCATTGGCTGCTGGGAGATAACGCCCTCCACATAGTTCTCTATTCCGTGCCGCTGCTAAAGGGGCTACCGCCCGCTACAGCCACGATCTTCAAGATCTGGAAGTCTGCGCTTCGTCTGATGGGTTGGTGGGGGAGACTCACCAGGGAAACTCCACTGTGAAACAACGGACAGCTGCCACAGCTGGCGCAACTGTCCGGCTTTCGGGGCTGGGAAGCCATTGGGATAGATACGGTGGGAGCAGTTGTACGTGGTTGCACCCTCAGGTCCTTTCTCGACTTACAAACGGAGTACGATATGCCCCGCACGCAATTCTACCGCTATCTTCAATTCAGACATGCCTTCACTCCATACATATCACACCTAACAGAGATACCCGAATTTAACCCCGTCGAGGCCAAAGTCTTTATGGGCGAATTGGGAGACCATAAGATAACCAAACTATACCGCACACTTATCAATAACACGCCTACTACCTTACACAAAACTAGAGAGGCATGGCAGCAGGATCTAGGTCCCTTAGAGGAAGATGACTGGGTAGAGGCCCTGGAAACCCCGCGCAGTGCAGCGATCGTGGCCCACCTGAGTCTTATCCAGTTTAAGTACCTACATAGAGCCTATTATACCAGGCACAGGCTGTGGCGCGCTGGGCTAATTACATCCCCGCATTGTTTACGCTGTGGGTCTATGGAAGGTACCTTCCTGCACACCGTGTGGTCCTGTTCAACACTGTCGAGGTTCTGGAGGGGGGTGTTTGCATGTCTATCTGAGGTTTTGGGGTGGGAAGTTCCATCCTCTCCGAGGCTGGCCATGCTGCACATTACGGAGGATGTGGGTGGAAACAGATACAAGCGCCACCTTCTATTTCTCGGCCTCATGCTGGCGAAAAGAAACATTGCCCGGGCCTGGAAATATGTGTCCCCACCGTTGATTGGGGTATGGAAGAGGGGTCTGGACTTATGTATGGGCCTGGAAATCCCGGTCTTCGAAGCGAGGGGGTGCCCCCGGAAACACTACAAAATTTGGAAAAGGTGGGCTGATTATAGGGGACTATACCTAGAGCCTCCTCTCCCCCCCACCCCCCCATCTGATACTGAAGAACCATCTAGTGGACTGGAATGTGCGTAGTGCACACGCTGGATGTGGCTACGAGTGGCAGAGACTCTCCCTTTATATGAGACGATTCTACTTGTCAAACAGAGGCAATGTGGCGCAGTTGTTTGTCTTTTTGTTACCATTTTTTCTCACAATATATTCTTGGTATGACCGATATCATGCCATTGGTGAAAATGTTGATATCCATATATGCCATCATTTATGCGTACTTTGGGTGCCCTGTGAGGCGTTCTCTCTGTTTCGGCTGTCAACAATAAAATTATGTTGTGAAAAAAAAACATGTTGGAATTATAGCCCAACACCGATTCCAGTGTTGAAAATATGATCCCATGTACTGGGGGGCTCCCTAGGGTACTCCCCTGTACTCCCAGTAACAGCCTTTCAGGGTCTGCAAGTAAGCTAGCTGCTGCTGACGACCATCGACACGATTCTGCCCTCCTGCTGCTGAGCCAAGCTGGAGCAGGGGAAGGTAGAACAATAGGTTTCCTGTCACAGGGAGGTGTGACCACCTCCCAGACAGGACTTAGTGTATTGGGCTGGGGTGGGGGTGCTTGCCAGCACCACCAGACTGCTTTGAAGGGCACATTTAGTTCCCTCCTTGCATACTCCAGTTTGAGCCAGTTCAGGGAGCTCTTGGCTCCCGCTGTGGTGCCACTCTGGACAAAGGACATGGGAGTATTCTCCCCTATGTCCAGCCCCTCCTCTGTGAGGAACCCCTGAGTTGTTACAACCCTTTCCTTAGGTTACTTAAGGGATTACCTGTGGGTGGGTCCTCAGATTCGACGTGGGACAAGACTCAACCCCGAAACTACGTTGCTCTTCGACCGTCTGGACACTTGGACTTTGACTGGAACCAAGACTGTACCAAGGAAGACTCATGTTGCAACTGGTTTCTCTGTTCTTCAAGTCCTCTTCGTCATCTTTGTCTGTACTACTTTCAGGTCTTCAGTAGACCTGTGGGTATCAAGGACACCAGAAGAAATCTCCCTTGGATTGAAGGAGTCACTCCCCTGCATCTGCAGGCACCACACCGAAGCTGACCGGCCTGCTGCTCCTGTCGTCCTACGGACTTCACGAGGCACAGCAACACAAGTGGTGGTTCTATAACTCCGTTGAGCCCTGACCTGTCCTCCCTGTAATTTTGAGGCCAGTATCCCTCGTCGGAATTGCTGGGACCAAACCCCTGCGCACCATGTTGTCTTGCCGTTGCCAGTGCTTGTTGGCTCTGCACTCCAGAGATCTTCAGGCTACAAGAAACCCCAGCTTCCAGCATCTCTTCCTCCCTAGATCAGTGTTCTCACTGCATCCTCTGCACCGTGGGCCTGCATCTTTGGTGAGCTGCTTGAGGTCGTCTTGCGACTCCTGTGCCTTCGGCCTGTGGGTCCTCCTGAGGGTCTTCTACTGCTTCAGTGGGCTTCCCTGCTTACTCAGGGCCTGCTCTGACTCTCCTGCTGTTGGCGAGTCCCTTGGACTTTGCTGGTTCCAGTGTTGCTCCTTCTTTGTTCTCCATACAAGTTGCAGCTACCAAGGCTTGTTGGTGCTCCCACGGGACACCGACCACCTAGTCACCGACATCCGACGTGGACAGCTCATGCACTGCTCCTGGTCTTCCTCATCGTTTCCTGATCCTCACAGCTGCAGCGACAAGGTCACAGTCGACCCTCCTGACATCGTGGGCATTGTGTCTTCGTGCCTCCTGGTCTCTCAAGAATGGCATAGACTCTGTCCCCTATGCTTGTAGGTTCTTCAGTTCCAGAATCCACCCTTGGATTCCACTGGACTTCTTCACCGTCTTCTCCAGAGGCATTTTTTTCTAAGTCTTCCATTGTCGTCTACGGAGGTTTCTGACGGCTCTTCACCCCTATGCACCTGGCTTCCCTGGTGTAGGTAACCTGGTTCCCGGGGCATCCAAGGGTGGCTCTCCAACCTTTCGTTCTCCAAGGGAATTCTTCAGGGTGCTCTGGGAAAGATCCTTCTTCTGCAAAACTGTAACCATGAGTTCTCCATTGACTTCCATTGGGCACACGGCTGTGTTCCCACTCTGCACACAGCCTCGGTGGGGTTCCTGGGTACTTACCTTGGTTGGTTCCTTGTGTGCCCGGCTCCTCTGGGTCTTTTGATCCAAGTCCTGTTCTCCCTTAGAGTTCGCATTCCACTTGTTTAGTATATGGTTTGGTTTCCCCCTGGATTCACTGTATTTTGTGCTACTTACCTGATTGCATTTGAAGTATTCTTGTGTATTGTGTTTATATTTCTGGGTAGGAGATATACCAATGTGTTTGTGAGTGTTGTGTAATAAATAAAAGTATTTTTATATAAACACTGTGTGGTTCTTTTTAATTTAACTTACACTACAGATTAAACTGGTAAAACAAGGTGCTTAACACTCCTTCAAGTTAATCCTGAAGGCTGCTCTCCACAGCTACCACTTTGAGAGCTTTCTATGTTCAGCAAAGACCACTAAAATCACCATAAGGGTTGCCTGGATTAGTGCAAGGTGCCTTACTTAAATAATTGGCCATCATATACTAAGCCAGCCTACTACAGCGCCCACACATATATGCAGACTGAGAAGATGCCAAGTGAAGTGGGCATTTAACAGGCATGGGCGGCCCATCCGTATCTGCAAACTAAGAAGGTACCAAGTGAAGTGGGCATAAAACAGGCATGGGCAGCCCATTCGTATCTGCAAACTAAGAAGGTGTCAAGATAAGTGGGCATATAACAGGCATGGGCAGCCCATCTGTATCTGCAAACTAAGAGGGTGCCAAGATAAGTGGGCATAACGGGCATGGGCGGCCCATCCGTATCTGCAAACTAAGAGGATGCCAAGATAAGTGGACATATAACAGGCATGGGCGGCCCATCCGTATATGCAAATTAAGAAGGTGCCAAAATAAATGGGCATATCACAGGCATGGGCAGCCCATCCGTACATGCAAATGAAGAAGGTGCCAGGTTAAGTGGGGCACCAAATTTGAGGAAGATTAAAACATTCCGTGGGTCCCGAATGCATGCATCTATCTCACAGGATGCCAACTAGTCTGGTGTCACACCTAAGGACTGGTTATATCAGTGATATGGAATGTGAGCTGTACATTGGATACAGTGGTGTTGTGAGCCCCCCCACTTAAGCAGCTTAAGCGGGGGCTGGCACTGGGCACTACAGGCAGATGAACTGGGCCCTACTAAAGCCTTCATTAGTTGTTTACTGGCCTCTTGCCCATAAATAATCCTGTTAAAGATACAATGACAGGGGTGAGCTGACATGCACAACAACGGAGAAGGAGAAATGATGAAATAATGCAAATAGCGAAAACACAGTGCGAAGGAGAAGTAGCATGAGTTAGAAAAGTAAGAAAAAAGTAAGGATGAGAGACAAGATGGGTAGATAGAAAAAGGAAGCATAGAACGGAAGAAGAAAGGAAGAGTGAAAGAGTGGAAGGAAGAAAATGTGAAAGGAAATGAGGAGAAACAGGTGAATGGTAGGATGGAAGGATAAAAGGAAGGGTGAAAAAAATGAATGGCTGGAAGGTGGAAAGATGGACAGATGGAAGGGTGTAAGAGGGGGAGGAGCAATAGGTGAAAAGGTGACTGGATAGAAGGATGAAGTATGGGCCGATGGGGAAGAGAGAAAGGATGGAGTGATGGATACATGGATATATTGTTGGGTGGATGAGTGGAAGGATGGATGTGTATGCCAAAGGTTGAAAGAATGAATGGAAGGATGGGTGAGGTAGTGAATGAAAATGTGAAGGGATGTACACATGAATAGACAGAAGAGTGAAAGGATGGATACGTGGTTATATTGTTGAGTTGATCAGTGGAAGAATGGATGTATATTTGGAAGCATGGATGGATGGACGGACTGGTGGATGGAAATGTGAACAGATACCCATATGAATAGATAGAAGGGTGAAAGGATGGATGACAGGGTACATGGATGGATGAAAAGATGCAGGAAACACTCCTAAAAGGGTCAGGTTTGCTCGCTTTGTGTGCTCGTGGTGATCACAGTGGGGTATTTTGGGTTTCTGTCTACTCCCTTGATTGGATAGAAGTTGTGAACTGGATAACTCAGACCCTTTCTTAAGCATAGGCCATATAGACGGTCCCCTACAGCGTCCACCTTTAAAGGCACCACCCAGACAATTGATCAGGGATGAAAAGGAGGTACCCAAGAGCTGGTGAAAAGGCTCTACAAGCATTAGCAATGACAATAGGTCTGGCTTTAAAGGAATGTTATATGGAAACGTGAGCATTACATGTAAATAGCATGGGAATGGATATGTATTTGTGTGGAAGCAAAGAACTGCAGAATAATATTGGTGTAGGTTAAAAGATCAGGTGACAGTTGCACTGTCCAGCTAGACCCAAATATCCATGTAGGTTAATGACTGCCCAACTCCCATCTGTACTACTGCAAGTGAAAAACACCATCGATTATCTAGTTTTGTAAGACACTTTAATAGCATTATAATGTCATGTGTGTTCCCCTAAAAGTTAAAGCGCAGGCAGCTAGATAAACAAACTGATCACAGCTGTGCGGAGGCAAGCTCTTTTTTGTGTGGAAGCACTCCTGTCTCCCAACATGTGGGCGGAGCCAAAACTCCTCTCTAGTGATGTTCACATAATTGTCTGGCTACAGCTGCGCTGTCAAGTCAGACCATAAAAACAGAGCCATGTACAAAGAACACCAATTTGCTGCATGTCAGTGCCGTCTAGTGGCCACTAGAAGAAATGTAGCAGAAATGTTGAAGATACCACATCGATCTTCACAGGCATGAAAGACTACTACAAACAAGCATTGGCAATGTCAATTGCTCACCTTGGTATATAACGGTAAGCGAGATTGACTGGCATTGCCTGTGTTTGTTTTCTTTGCTTGTATTAGGGTCCATGGCACCATTGCTATGCCATTGCCAGCAGTTGAAAGATGGCGGGAAAGCTCTGAGTACCCTGTTAGACAACCATTGTAAATAGCACTTAGAAACATAATGTCTGCCACAAAGGAAAGATAGAATAAAGATGCCAAATTCCCACCTCTTGGACCCTTCTCTCTACACAAAGCCATGCACAGGTGTAAACATATTGACAAAACACTTTACTGCCTAAACCCACTAAAATCGACTGTTGGTGTGTCATGTATTTTTTTTAAGCCTGTGTGACAGTTTGGTAAGTAAGCAATCCGTATGGCTGATTCCTTGGAAACACGGGAACTAGATACTTATGCGAGTTAACTTTGAGGGGCATATTTATGAAAAAATAATGCAGTGCAGCGAGTCACTTTGCTGTGCTGCATGATAGGGAAAGGGCACGAATGTGCCATATGTAATATTATACGGCGCATTCCTGTCTTTTCCCTATGCAGGCGCATAATGTGCTGCCTAGAGCAAACGCAGGCACCCTTGCACCATGGTGCCTGCGTTGCACAAAAACAATCCTCTGCAAAATGCACCACACATAGAAAGAGGAAGTAACGAGAAATGAAGATATTTCTCCATGTTACACCTCACCTTGGGAGACGTAGCATTTTGACGCATTACCATGTCCACCAGTAATGGGAAATCTGGGACTGCCCCAAAATCCATCGGTGGATGTGTGGGAATGCCCACGCTCTACCCCTGGAACGCCTCCCTGGGTCAGAGTAAAGCGATGCAGCGATTTTTACTGTGTTGTGTTACTTTAGATTTAATAAGCCATGCGAGGCCACGCAGGGTGGCAGTACGTAGCTTGATAAATCTAGCTTAAGAGTTGCGTCGCTCATGCGCCCCGTTGCGTGGCTCAAGGTCAATGCAACTCTACAATAAATATGCCCCGAAGTTTTGAATTTCACGTGATCAAACAATCATAAAGAAATCTTATCTTTTGACATCATTGCTGTGCCTAATTACACAGTATATTCGGCTTGCCTTGGTTACCTGGTAACAGAGATTCAACCCTTATATTAATTAGGAGATTTTCACCATTTACTGCTGTGCCAATTTGCCACGGCCATTATTTTTCTTCTCAGGGTGATTGATCTCCGAAGGATGAAACAAGGAGTGACTCAGTTAAGATTGTCGCTTCTCTTGCCTTACTCCCTACTCATGATCATGCCTTCTTGGATGTGTCTACGCTGCAAACAGTCTTGTCCTTACCTCCCTATATGCATTATGAGTGTGCCATACCTAAAGATCCTGGTTCCACCATTCTCTATGGACACTTGTATTCCATATCAGACTTGGAGACAAAGATTTTAAATAATTATGTGCAGGAGAACGTAGAATGTGGAAAATGGACTGATATCTTTATCCCCATCTCCGGCAGGAGCATCTCTGTCCTTGTATCAAAGATCGTGGTCCATGTATTAACTATTGTAACGTGAAAAACATTGCAATTAAAGATTGTTATCCTTTATTGCTCATCAAGGATATAATAGAGTCTGTAAGAGATGCCAAACTAGTCACAAAACTAGAACTTCAAGGGCCTTGTCATCTTCTACAAAAAAAGCATAATGACGAGTGGAAATCAGCCTTACACACTCCCTTTGAACTCTCTGAATATCAAGTTATGACCTTTTAGTTGTGCAATGCACCTGCAATTTTTCAAAGATTTATCGGTCATATATTCCCTAAAATTCTCAATTCTGCATGAAGCCAAAGAAAATCTTTGCAATTCTGTATTGGCGTTCACCCACTTCTGTTAAGGAAACTTGGGGGGATATGTACAAGGAAGTGGCGAAGAGAGGCGTTAGTCTTCCTGGCTTAACGCCTCTCTCCGCAACTTCTGAAATGCAAGCCTGCACCATATTTACTAGAATGTGGTGCAACCTTGCGTTTCCCCCTGCGCTGGCGCTAAGTTAAGCAAATTAGCGCCAACGCAGGCACCCTTGCACCATAGTGCATTGTGTCTGCGTGCAGGGGAGGATTGTTTATGTGTAGGAAGGTGTCCCTTCCTGAACATAAACCATCCTAAAATGCCAGTATACACAATCCCCAGCACACGTCCACAAGGTAAAAACAATATTGAATGTGATAGTATATACACAAAATTAGAACAAAGTTGTTGTAATCCTCTTTTCTTTATTCTTTTTCTTTTCCTGTTACTGTGTTGAATTCTTAGCCAGCTAACACGAGTTTCGTCGCCACAAGGGGAAATTGTCCCGCGACTTTTTCAAGGCTATGTAAACGAATAAAAGGGCCAACGTGACACCATACAGAAATCTGGTGTTCAACAGAGATGTAAAGCAATCTCACCGTGACTTGGTAAAGCTCCAATCACAGATTGGAGACAATTCTAAATACATGCACAGTGTGGAACCCTTACGACCCATTTAGAACATGACACAATAAAATAGAATAGAGAAGGTCTTATAATCCGGATGTTTTTATATCCCAAGTTGTGCTCACGGCACTCTGAAATTTACGAATACCAGTGTAAGTTAAGTGATGGAAGAAATAAAAAATAAAAAAATGCATATGAATAGATATGCGGGAAAGCACCACAAAAATCAGGAGAGTGCAATATACATCAGCCAAATCCCAAGCTCATGCATAAGTAAATGGTCACAAAATACCTCCAGTATCTAAAGTTGAGACCTGCAGGTAAAAGGAATGAGAGCAACAATCATCACAATCCAAGTTCTACCAAACCAATATTTGTCACTATAAAGCGACTGGAAAGTTAAGTCCAAGACATCACCTACTTTTCATATGGTGATAATTCCATCCCACATGGATTTTAAAAGATTTCCCAAGATCATGGATTCCAATCCGAAACCAAGTATCGCAGGTGATCCAAATTCGATCAATTCAAACCTAAAAGCAGAAACCAGAACGGAATCTATAAAGAGCCTCAACGGAAAAGGCTCCATGTACGTCCCTCACCAACATATCTCAAAGCAAAAGTACATGATAATGCAACGTGATATCCTGATCCGTACATTAGTGCAAACAATCACATCTTAAACATTCATAAAAATATCAACTGCCCGAAAGCAACACTATCCGGGTAAGAACATTGCACACAAGGATAATATCCCAATTCGCCCAAAGTGTAAACAAGAGTTAATGAATTATAAGTCTCTTTACTAGATGTGTCATCCATAAGTCACTGAAATGCAAGTATCACATCTTAAGTGTCAACAAACAATCCACCGAGTGCCTAAAATCTATACTATCCGTGTCCGGAAATTACACAGTAACAGTAGTCACCACAAGCATCAACACACCCTCCCAGCATATCACCCCCTTCGCTTACCAAGCGTGGGGAAACGGACAGGCAAGATCCCTCAAGTCGTCCTCGTGTGGGAGGTTGAAAACCACGTATCTAAAAGCAAAATATCATCCGTAAATATAACATCACTCGAACTGTCGGCTCATGTAGCCACATAAATTAACCACATTCTCCCATCATTACCGGGTATTGAAAGTAGTCAGTCTCCAAAATCAATGTGTGTCCTCGAGTACGAGACGCGTTCGACTAGACCATTGGCATTTAAATAACTCCCGCGTTACGAAATCAGTGAACATCAAGAGAGGACCAGAGTCACCGTCCTCCTAACTCCGGGCGCCATCTTAGAATGTGCAAATCAGAGTCTGGCATTAATTCAACTTCTCTCATTCCGGACGCCTTATTAAATGGACTAGAATCACCCAGATACCAAACATGACAATACTCACGTCCGACCTGATGTTGTCGAATCAGCACCATGTCCCTAAATACCGCGGGCGGTATATATAACAAACACTATATATTTTCAAAGTATTCTCCAATCCCGGGTGCAGATAGCAATAAACATCAAGTGAGGACCAGAGTCACGATCCACCAAAATTCGGGCGCCATCTTAAAAGGTGCAAAAGCACGGAGTCCTGACAATAATAGACTCCTTTAATTGCGGGCGCCATCTTAATAGAGTAAAAAGCAACCCAGTAGCCAAATATGACAATAATCATATCCGACCTAAAGTTATGGAATATGTAACACATCTCTAGATACCGCGGGTAGTATATGCCACAACGCTTGTACAGTATCTAAAAATATCTAATCATTGTGAAATCATGCGAGTTTGCCGACTCGATCCTAATGGTATAACGACAACCCAATAATCAGACATACCAATAATCAATTCTGACCTGAAGTTTTCTAGAATCTGAAACCAATCCCTCAATATCACGGGTAGTATATGCTACGACGTCTAATATTTACAAAATAAATCCAATCAATGTGAAATCATGTGTATGTTCATTTTATTAGGACAGTGTCCTAATAAGATATATGGCTAAGAGTGTGCAATTTTTATATAGTGCATCCGAAACACGTGACATCACATGTTGATTCATGTTAATACAATGTATCCCTCGATCCATCAGGTATCACACTGCCAGCCGTAGTCACAGTGCATATCACTCTCCATCAACTCAAAATTCCTCAAAAGTGTATACTTCGTAGAATAGTTGATAACCCCGCCAACAACACTGTGCTGGTCGTAGTCAGTGTGCATTCACTCTCCATCTTCTCAAAGGAAATCAAGGTATATGTGTAATGAAAAGTAGCTAACCCTTTGTGAACCCATAAAAGTAAGTATGAGCACATAATCAGTAATGCCACGTTGTTGATTCTTATTACAGAAAGTATCAATCAGATAAAAATCAACCATATCATAACAGCTCCTCAAACTCCTCAAAGAAACAGAGGCAAGTATAAACATATATGTAAACAGTATGCAAAATTTAAAACCCAGTTGTAATTAGTCATGACTGTAATTCATCAACATAACCTCAATGCATTATTATATATGAGACATCAGATCATCACACACTCATTAGCTCCATTCATCAGAAGAATCCAGGATGCTTCTCGTCTGCGTAGTGCCAATTCCCTGTTGCCACCCCTGGGGTGCCTCAGTTTCAGGTCAATTCCAAAGAATTTGAAGTCTCTATTCCTGTTCTGTGCAGGGCAATGAGCTATATGTGCTGCAATGGGATATCTTATATCTTCTTGTTTAACAGCTCTTATATGCTCCCCAATTCTCTCTCGGAGAGTTCTAATAGTGCGGCCCACATATTTCTTACTGCATTTGCATTCAATGAAATATACAGCAAATTTCGTATTGCAATTAAGGTTAGACATGATTCTGTACACTTTGCTGCCAGGGCCTTCAAACTGCATTCTCTTGTTACAAGCCCACTTGCATACATTGCAATGACCACATCTGTAAAAACCTATAGTATGTGGAGTCAACCAATTAGCCGTTGCTTTTGCCACAGGGTAGCTAGTAAGTTTCTAATGCAGACCCCTCTACAATAAGTAATGTCAGGTCTATCCGTAATGGATCTGTCTAGGGATCTGTCTGCCTTCAGAATGTGCCATTGTCTTCTAAGGCTACGCACAAGTATCTTTGACAGTGTGTTATAGTTAGTCACTATGCGTACTTTCTTTTCCTTCTCAGTAATCTTTTTGTGTTCCCTCAATGTGTCCTGTCTATTGATCTGACGTATTCTTTGTTTGGCTCTAGTGAGGGTATTCTTATCATAACCCCTCCTATTAAAGCGTGCCATCATTTCTGTTGTACATTCTTCAAATTCCGGGTCATAACTGCAGTTACGTCTAGCCCGTATTAATTCCCCAAACGGGATAGCCCTAATCTGGTGTGCTGGGTGAGCGCTAGAAGCATGTAACAAAGCATTGCAAGCAGTTGACTTACGAAACAGTCTGCTATGTATTTTCTTATCCCTGATGTAGGGCTCCACATCTAAGAAAGTAATCCTACTCGCACTGTATTCAAAAGTGAACTTAATATTGCATTAGTTATTGTTCAGGTGTTCAAAGAACTCCAAAAGTTTGTCTGTGCCGCCTGTCCAAATCATTAGGCAGTCGTCAATGTACCTCCACCAAAAAAGGATGGAATCACTCCATTTAGTGCCCATGGGACCCCAGATCCACGTCTCCTCGAACCACCCCATGAATAGGTTAGCGTGCGAGGGAGAGAATCTGGAGCCATGGCAACCCCTTGCTTTTGCCGGTGCCATTTCTCCTTGAATAGGAACACATTGTTATCAAGGATCAACTCAATCATATTAATCAGCATTTCAGTGTGGTCCCATGCTCTCGCTGATCTCGTGTTTAGGGTTCGTCTAATGGCATGCAATCCAATTTCTCTTTTAATACTGGTGTATAATGCTGTGACATCTAAAGTCACCAAGATCATGTTCATCTCCCAATTCAAGTCTGTTAGTGTGCCAAGAATATGTTTAGTGTGACGGATATAAGATGGTAAGTTACTCACTAGTGGTTTCAAAAAAATATCCACATACTCTGATGTTCTCTCGGTAGGCCCATCATTACCAGATATGATGGATCTGCCAGGTGGAAAGGGAAGGTTCTTATGAATTTTTGGCAATGTGTATATACACGGATACCTGGGACGATCAACCGGTAGGTAAGTAAACGCATCTTTATCCAGTAGGCCCTGACCATGCCATTGTTTTAAGTGTTGATTAATGTGATCCGTAAGCGACCTTATGGGGTTAGTAGAAAGGGTCTCATAACAGTCAGGATCATTGAGTTGTGATTAAATGTCCTGTTCGTAGTCTACACTTCGCATAATCACTATGTTTCCCCCCTTGTCAGCCTCCCGAATTGTGATGCTGTCATCTCTCATCTAAGTCTTCATAGCTTCTCGTTCTTTATACGTCAAATTGTATTTGAGATTCTGTCTCTTCCTGTCCATATATCTGTCCAAGTCAGACAGTACTAATTTATGAAAAACGTCTATGTTGTTGCCTGGGGGTCCATTTCGATCTCTCTTTCAAGCCACTTGTAATAGAAAAGTCACTTCCTACACTTAAATCCCTTAAGACCATATCCGATGTGACCAACTCATCCTCACAATCTGTCAAAGACAACAGTAACTTTGTGTCTATCACATCTTGGATAGAAAGTTCACTTGACGCAAACACCCCATGGCATTGTCTCAAATCTTTATTTTCTGTATTCATCAACTGAAAATGTTTTTTAATCTTTATTCGTCTTATGAATTTATATAAATCCACTTTCAAATCACATATGTCCCCAACCGTACTTTGACAGAAGCCCATACCCTTAGTTAATAAGGACATCACATCATTAGAGAGGCACTTATCAGTTAAATTAACAACTGCAACATCCCCTATTTCTTCTGATTCCAAGACCTAGTCCTCATGCAGGGTCGTTCTTCTGCTTGAGCCCCCTCTCTTTCACCTCCTTGTCTTGCTCCGGTGGTGGGGCGTCTGTTCTGCTCCCTGTTGTCCTTTTTTATCTGCTGTACCTCCCGTAAAAAACGGTTCTCACTAGTCGGAGCATTATGAGACCCCTCTCCTTTATCTGACTCACTGCCACTGGTCACAGGAGTATCTAAAGATGTGGAACTTGAACTTATAGATTGTCCCTTTTTTTGTCTTTCCTGATTATCTTTTGGTATTAGGTGATCAATATTTTTTCGCAAAAGTGAATATTCTGCCATTCATATAGTCATACTCATCTCTTTTGAGTTTCTTGGTTTTCCTCTGTTTAATATCCGATTGATATTGTAGCATCACATCGTTCAAAATTGCATAATTCTTTTCAGTAGCCTCCGTTAAATTGAGTTGTTTGATCTCCAATTCCAATATATCTATTTCTTTCTGCAATCTTGTAGCCTTCATGTCACAGTTCTCAATCAGGATGCCCATCAATGTATTTGAATTGTCAGTCAGTTCTTTTTCCCAGGCGACCAGTAGGTCTTCATCTAGGTCATTGTAAGTATTATCTGGGATCTAAGCCCCCTGGGAATTCTATTCACTTTAATGTATTGTCTTAAGGTGGCCCCGTCCCACCACTTGGACGTCTCATTCTTCCTCAACCTCTCTAATTGTATGAATTTTTCCCTTAGACCTTCCTGTCTCTGTGGGTTTCCACCCTGTGTGGTAGATGTAGTCGCATTGTTGCCAGACAAATTATTAAACAAATCTTTAGCCTCTCTGTCTCTATTCATCCTTTCACTATTGAATGATGTCATTGTGCACCCGGGCTGCCCCCTATGGATCAACAAAAATTATATGAATCAGTGGTACATAATAGGTATGATGGCGCAACTTGGGAAAGATCACACATGTATTTATGCTAGACAAGTATTCGATGACGGTGCTGCAGGGTAGTGAGAACCACCAATCTCCCTATGATGTGGCCTAGGCCAACACAAACTAGTATACACAATCCCTAGCACACGTCCACAAAGTAAAAACGATATTGAATGTGATAGTATATACACAAAATTAAAACAAAGTTGTTGTAATCCTCTTTTCTTTATTCTTTTTCTTTTCCTGTTACTGTGTTGAATTCTTAGCCAGCCAACACGTGTTTCGTCGCCACAAGGGAAAATTGTCCCGCAACTTTTTCAAGGCTAAGTAAACAAATAAAAGGGTCATTGTGACACCATACAGAAATCTGGTGTTCAACAGACATGTAAAGCAATCTCACCGTGACTTAGTAAAGCTCCAATCACAGATTGGAGATGATTCTAAATACATGCACAGTGTGGAACCCTTACGACCCATTTAGAACATGACACTATTAAATAGAATAGAGAAGGCCTTATAATCTGGATGTTTTTCTATCTCAAGTTGGGCTCATGGCACTCTGAAATTTACGAATACCAGTGTAAGTTAAGTGATGGAAGAAATAGAAAATTAAAAACCGCATATGAATAGATATGCGGGAAAGCACCACAAAAATCAGGAGAGTACAATATACATCAGCCAAATCCCAAGCTCATGGTCATAAAATACCTCCAGTTTCTAAAGTTGAGACCTGCAGGTAAATGGAATTTGAGCAATAATCATCACAATCCAAGTTCTACCAAACCAATATTTGCCACTATAAAGTGACTGGAAAGTTAAGTCCAAGACATCACCTACTTTTCATATGGTGATAATTCCATCCCACATGGATTTTAAAAGATTTTCCAAGATCATGGATTCCAATCCGAAACCAAGTATCGCAGGTGATCCAAATTTGATCAATTCAAACCTAAAAGAAGAAACCAGAACGGAATCTGTAAAGAGCCTCAACGGAAAAGGCTCCATGTACATCCTTCACCAACATATCTCAAAGCAAAAGTACATGATAATGCAACGTGATATCCTGATCCGTACATTAGTGCAAACAATTAATCACATCTTAAACATTCATAAAAATTATATCAACTGCCCGAAAGCAACACTATCCGGGTAAGAACAATGCACACAAGGATAAAATCCTAATTCGCCCAAAGTGTAAACAAGAGTTAATGAATTATAAGTCTCTTTACTAGATGCAGCATCCATAAGTCACTGAAATGCAAGCATCACATCTTAAGTGTCAACAAACAATCCACCGAGTGCCTAAAATCGATACTATCCGTGTCCGGAAATTGCACAGTAACAGTAGTCACCACAAGCGTCAACACACCCTCCCAGCATATCACCCCCTTCGCTTACCAAGCGTGGGGAAACGGACAGGCGAGTCCCCTCCCGTCGTCCTCGTGTGTGAGGTTGAAAGCCACGTATCTAAAGGCAAAATATCATCCGTAAATATAACATATCCCTCGAACTGTCGGCTCATGTAGCCACATAAATTAACCACATTCTCCCTAAAATGCCATTCTGTCACTGTCATGTGTGCTGCTTCATGCAGCACACACGAAAGTCACAAAATGGCATTTTTTTAAAGGATTGTTTAAGTACAGGCAGGGGGACCCTCCTTTACATAAACAATCCATGGCATTATGCTTTTTGCCATGTGTGCTGCACAAGGCAACACACATGGAAAAAGCAAAAACGAGGAGAAATTATGCATTTCTCCTCGTTTCGCCAACTTAAGACCAGGTTTGACCTGGTCTTAATTTTGGCGCTGCTGCCTATGTATGCCGCCCTTGTACATAGGGGGCAGCATCAAAAACAATGGGTGTTGCTGTGGAATGCCCACCGCAACACCCACTGCCCACCCCTTTCATGCTAACCATAGCGTGAAAGGGGGCATTATTTACAAGGCAGCGTTAAGTGACGTTGTGGTGGCGATAGGGGCTTGTACATATGCCCCTGAATGTTTCCTTGGATTCACTAATTTCTGTCAACAATTCATCTCTAATTTTGCACATCTGACGAGCCTTATTACACAAATTGTAAAGAAGGAAAATTTCAGAAAGGATTTCACTAAAATGACAAAACTGACCATGCATTTTGTAAACTCATGAAAGCTTTCAAACAAGCTCCAATTTTGAGTCATCTGAACCCGGCTAAGAAATAGAAACCGATGCTTGTGATAGGCATTTCTATTTCAACTACAATATGATGCTAGACTCAACCATTCACTCTTCTACTTTTTATATGTTGTAAGAAATTGGGTTACTGATTGATGGGGATGAAACCCTACTCAAGCAGCAACCTCAATCCTTGTCAGGGTGAAGTAACAAGCAAACCCCAAATAAACATGTGCTCAACCATTTGGTAGCTTGGCACAGAGCAGTCAGGCTTAACTTAGAGGCAATGTATAAAGTATTTATGCAGCACTTCACACAGTAATAAAGTGAAGCACAACACAAGAAAAATCCCACACCAATTTAGAAATATAGAGAAAAATGTAATAAATAATTTATGACCAAAACAACAAAAATTCAATCAGTAGAGCCGGAGATTTGCAATTTAAATGATTTAAGTGAAACTAGTGCCAAAAAGCACAAAGCGCCAACTGTGGTTATCTGGTCACGCCGGACAGGGACAATGCCACATGGTCAGGTCGACTGTGATGGAGCATGGGTCATCTACAGGGATCAAGTTAGGCCCACTGAACAAACTACCTTAAAGCCTGGTTGCTGAGCATTATGTGATCCTGCGTCGAGGGTGCGTTGTGCAGCAGCAGTTCCACAGAGTTGCGCGGCTGCGATATGAGGTCCTGCATTGCCACTGAGGATGCCATCAACAAGAGGCTTGAGATGCAAAATCCTCCATTGAAGATGCTTCGCGCACCAGCTGGTTCTAAAGGGGTTCTGAGGCTTGAGATGCAGATTCCTACGTCATCCTCGAGGATGCCCTCAACGAGGGGTTTGCGATGTGAAGGCCTGCATCGAGGATGCATTGTGCAGCAGCGGTTCCAATGAGATGATTCGAAGTCCTGCGTCGGGGATGCGTTGTGCTGTGGTTACGATGTGGAGTTCTGCAAGGTGATGCATCACGCTGCATTGACTCTGCTGGGACCACAGTTGGGCTGGCAGAGCACCTTCAGGCCCTCATCCAAGGATCCAGCACTGGGGTAGCACCACTTAGGAGTGCAGGACTCACAGCTGCCACAGTCCAGGTGCTGAGTTCAAGGATGTTGCAGCCTGTTCTGTCCCTAAGGCTCTGTTCAGGAGGCCATCCAACTAGCCCTTGGAGTCACTCTGGTGGCCCTGGATCCAAGATGCAGGCCATGTCCTTTTCACTGAGGCAAGAGATCAGCACAGCAGGGTAGCAGAGTGGCAGTCCTACTTGCAGCAAAGCAGCACAGCAGTCCTTCTTCTGAGTCTTCCATAGGTACAGATGTTTACTGAAGAGTTGGGTCTGATGGTTCAATGTTGCCCACTTTGAAGCAGGAGACGTTTCTAGAAGCGTCCACCCCCCTGAGGTGCCAGGCATCCCCTTTCTCCCTGCCCTGGGCCCAGCTTGTCTGGGGACACAAAAGACTAGTGACAAAACCTTTGTAAGTGTATTCAGGCAGAGCCTTTGTGATGGGCAAGTGTGGTAGATAACAGCTCCTTGCCCTCGTTAAGCCCAAGTGGCGTTTTCTGCCAATGCCTAGCCTCCCTTTGTCTCACTGTCTGGGAGCAATAGACAAAGACCAGCTGCCAGCTACACCTAGTCATGTGACCCAAAATACAAGCTGCAGGCACCAAATGATTAGGACAAGAAAATGCCAACTTTCTAAAAGTGGCAGTTTCAGAATTGTGACTTAAAATCAGACTTTAACATTAAAGAGGGTTTTAAATTACAATTCCATAGACACCAAACTTGATGTTCATGTCTGCTTCCATTTTACAGTTGCCATTTATTAAATGTCATAAAGGTACCCAATGTTATCCTATGGGAGAGGTAGGCCTCACAGTACTGATAAACGAATTTAAGAATGTTTCACTACCAGGGCATGTAAAACTTAAATGTCCAATATTTCAAATACACTGCCCCCTGGGCTGTGTAGGGCCTACCCTAGGGTTGACTTATATGTATTAAAAAGGGATGTGTGTGCCTGGCAAGAGGTTTAGCTTTCCAGGTCGAAATGGCAGTTTAAAACTGCACATACAGGCTGCACTGGCAGCTCTGAGACATGTTTAAAGGGCTACAATGAGTAGCACAATGAGTGCTGCAGGCCCACTAGTAACATTTAATATACAGGCCCTGGGTGCACGTAGTAAATGGTTAGTATTGGTAAAGTGCACAGAGTCCTAAAGCCAACAAAACAAATTCAGTAAAATGGGAGGGGTGAAGGTAAAATGTTTGGGGAAAGACCACCCTATGGATGACAGGTCTAATACATGTCCTAATTGACTGTGAACATAGCTATTGAGTCCTAGAAAATAATTGGAATCGGAATGTACAATGTAAGAGTAGTTGTCAAGCCAGTTGGGCATACTTCTTTGCTCAGTATGCTTTTTCATGACTTACATCGCTGATGCCTTGCTGCGGAGATATCCTGAAACTCTGATTACCTTTGACCAAACATACAACTTCATCCTATAATTGGGGCTGTTCACACATTTCTAGAGAGAGTACAATTTGTTTCCTTGACTTCTGATATAATTGTATATCTTTTCACTAACAGGCCATGTTTACTCCTGCTAAGAAAGTTCAGGAAGAAGTTCTACATGTGTCACAATTCTGCTACTGGTGTCCAATAAGAGTTAAAGCCACCTTAGATTTAGTTCTGCATTCTTTCTAGTGGCTATCTGTACCTAAAGATGTTGAGCAGTATGCCATTAACTGCCCCATCAGTGCCCAAGGAAAATCAATTCATTCCAATCCATTTGGATACCTAGAGCCTCTTGCAGTACACCCCCGAACCATAGCATATGCTATCACCTGATTTTTGTTGTTGTTTGATTTCTATCCTCAGAAAGATACAAAGTTATCATGGTAACAGCTGACACTTTTTCCAGGTTGCCTGACTTCTCTTCCTTCAAGGACTTTCTCTCTGCTACAACAATGGCCAGACAATTTGTGAATAATATATTCTGCTTACGTGGGCCTCCACACACCATGATTTCAGATCAAGGTTCCCAATACATTCCCTGCATCTGGAGAGGATTGTGTAAAATGTTGCACATAAATCTGACATATATTTCTGGTTTCCATCATCAAACAAATGGACAAACTAAAGGAGGGTGGGAGCACTCTGTTTCACCTCCCAGCACAGTTCACCCCTTAGCAATATGGTAAATGCAGTTCACTTTAAACGCTTACTTGAGTTTTTGCTGAAGTGTTTCACCAAAGTTGGTGCAGGTTAGTGCTGTGAATCTCTAGACACAGCACTAACCTGCACCAACTTTGGTGAAACACTTCAGCAAAATTACAAGTAAGCATTTAAAGTGAACTGCATTTACCATAATGCTAAGGGGTGAACTGTGCTGGGAGGTGAAGCAGTGTGCCCTCATCCCACTTCCAAATGGACAAACAAAGTGGATTAACCAATGCCTTCTGCAGTAATACAAAGCTTATGCCGTGCAATACAAAGTGACAGAATTTCATTTTTGGAAATCGCTGAACACTCTTATAACAATCCTATTTACAGTGACACCAAGGTCTCTCCTTTCTTTTTATGCATGGATTCCTTCCCACGGCCTATCCAACACCACCACACATTTGCTATTTTGGGTGCAATTGCATCTAATTTTATAAATCATCTACAAAAAGTAAAGATAATTTAGTATTTAGAAATGCACAAGTCTTCCACCCTTTCCCCTGCTATAGGTGTTACGGTGCGGCTGTGTTTTTGCCATCTCATTCCTTGTCCAATAATTTAAACCCCCCAATTTATGGTCCCTTCCACATAATTCAATCATCAACCTTGCAGCCTTCAAGCTGCTTATGTCCTTGACTTACAGCTTCATCAAGCCTTTCATGCCTTACAGGTCATGTCTTTCCCAACATAGCTTTCCGAACCCAGCACCTATTTTAGTCTAAGGCCAACCTTAATAAGGAGTGCAAGAAATTTGCGAATGACAATTAATCTTAATTTTCTTTCTGACTGGAAAGGATACTCTCCCAGTGAACATTCTTGTGAAGATGTCTTCTCTGTCCTGTGTTCATCCTCCTAATCTAATGTGTTGCTTCTTTAGACAATTCAAGATAGAAGTAGAGCTTTGGGGTGGGATCTACTGTTGAACCTTGGGCATCCCAAACACATCAAGACAGCGTTTCAAGTCCACAGACCCATTCAGTTTGGCCACGGTGCTTATACATTATATATTTTAGGGGTCTGTATTACAAAATAGGATGGTCATCATTAAGATTTTTATTAGATGTGGGTGCCCATCGTACCAGAGACACCTATGAGCTACAAATTTGACTAATCCCAAGTGGAAACTGGGATTCAAGGTTTCTTTCCAACCGCATCTTCGGGAGTCAACATGCATTGAAACAATGGAGTTAGAGAAATGATTCAAACTGTTCTGGAACCAAGACCGTCTGCTGCAGTCAGTAGGCCTAAACCTAAAACCAGGGGCGTAGCTTCGGGGGGGATGTTTGGGGTGTTACACCTCCCTAATAAATGTATTTTCTGATGAATAGTTGGGTACAGGTGCTTTCAGTCCGGTATGAGGAGGTGTCTGTCGGATTTCCCCTTGGGCTTTTGCATACACACAGACAAAAATGCACACACACTCTCTCCCTCTCAATGTTTTGAAAGTTCTCAAAAATATGTTTTTTTCTAAATATCGTGTTTTCTCTCACTTATTACTCCTAGCAATCCGCATTTCCCTCCCTTTCCACTATCCCTTAGGCCCCTCTCTTGCACCCTGCTTCTGATAGAATGTATTTTGACATTAAATGCCAGCACGATTGTTGTAAAATCTGAAGCTTACCACCCCCCCTTAATCTTTCTGACCAAGTTACGCCCTTGCCTAATATGGTGGGGTAAAAATGAAAGAAATGTGTCTGTTGGGGGCTGCATGGAACCCACCTAGGGTACCTGGAGAGCTGGGGTGGGTGCAGCCTTAACTCGAATGTTGGCATCAAAGAATCACTGCAGCTCCACAACCCTTGGGTGGCCATCTTCTGCCGTAAAATCTTGTTCCAGGTCGGAACTAACATAAAGAAGTTCTCCATAGACACGACTTTCCCACAGGCAAAGGTCCTGTCCCTAGTAAACTTCTTTTTTCCATACTTTTGAGCATACTCCCCAAACTCCAGATGAAAAACAAAGTACTATCTAGAGGGGCCAGTATTTATTCCATTTTTGGGGGTGGGGGGGTGGGGGCGGGGCAGGATGCCAGAGATAATCTAGGTGTAGCCCTAATTTGAAGTTGAAAACTTTCCTCGTATCAGAAAAAAGAGCATCCTTGATCTTTGTCCTGATCATGTCGGGCCTTTTAAATAGGTACTGGTGAGTGACCACAAACACAGGGCCAGAGTAGACGTCACATCCGCCTAATGTGATTTTAGGAGGAAGAGAGTGATTTAAGTACTACCCTACAACCTCCCATGCTATGTTCATTAGCACAAGAGTATGGTAATCCTTGATGCTGTCAGTTTTTTTCCAGCGTTCTCAGCAGCAGTTTTACGGACCTGCCAGCTTCTGAGGCTCTGATATTCTGGTACAAACTTCAGAGCCCTGAACTCGCCATGAAGGGGTATCGCGAATGATGACTGTGGATGTTATAATATGTATATGGTTTCTTTTAGGCTCCCACAGAGTAGTACAGATAACACATAGTGCCATTAATTGGGATTAAATCGATCAATGTCCTGATGAATGTGCTTGACTGTGTGTAGCAACCAGTAAGCGCAGAAAAATACTGACTTCCTGTAATTGAAATGCTCTTAATGTGGAACCTTGTTAGCTTTTAAATCATGTAGTTTGGAGACAAAATTAAGGAATTGTTTAGCAGACCGTTACCCAACTGTGACAGAGCTAGGATTGAGTAACATAGCAAGATGCCATTGACTGATTGTTGCTAGGGGTGGACGTAACTTGTGTAATTCAGTGTAGCGTAATCATAGGGATTACCTGAGAATTTTGCGAGATTACGCCTAATTGCAAGACAACAGTAATTCTCCGTTTATAGCACTATTTTTTAGCGCAAAAATGCCTCCTCACATCCAAAATGGGACAGAGAATGCATTTTGCGTTAAGAAATAGTGCTAAATGCAACAAGACACAAATAGCAGGCACAGGCGACCGTTCACGCTCTCTAAATGAGCTCATGCGATTGGATTTTCCCCTAATTTACTCCAAGCTTAGCTCAAAATGCACCCTTGTGTCCAAAATGTACGTCAAGATGCATTTTGCGCTAAGAAATAGCGCTTAATGCAGTAGAACTCGATTAGCGAGCGGCCGCTCGCCCTCGCTAAATGTGCTCTCACGGTAGGATTTCCCTCCACAAAGTCCTCATAATTCGGCGTCAAAGAGTAAAGTGTAATTACCAAATTACTCCAAGTACTCCAGTGTCATTGAAATTATGCCAAGGCCTAATTATTACATGGGCACGTAATGTTAAATAGAGGGTTGGAGGATGACGCATGCCACCATAAGTGAGTGAGAGCATACA
The DNA here is from genome assembly GCA_963921515.1 of Calotriton arnoldi. Lineage (NCBI taxonomy): Eukaryota > Metazoa > Chordata > Amphibia > Caudata > Salamandridae > Calotriton > Calotriton arnoldi. The sequence continues at coordinate 4,928,157 of CAWUFW010000272.1, read as the reverse complement.
TCCTATGCTACAGATACACAAGATATGGGGCTGACTCCAAATATACCAGGGAATTCCCTCTTCTGAAGATCTATATTCTGTGTTGATGACAGGCATCAGTCACATTGATCATGGTTGAGGCATGTTTGCAAGAGCCCATCGTCCAGTGTCACTCAGATTGGGTCCCAAACGAACAATGGGTTCCAATACTCGGGTCTCAGTTCAAACACAGCACATATATGAGAACAGGCAAGGATCATAGTTATGGGGGTCTGCCTGAACCTTCACAGTGGAGGACCCGTGGCTCCTCACTAGGGGTGTGGTTAAAAAGCATTTACCCCTGATTTATAATCCGCTACTGCTGATCACCTCATATCCAGTTATGGAGGTGGGGGGTGGGGAGGGGAGAGAGCCCCCCTCAGCAGGGTTGGGCACCCATTGGGTGTATCTGCTTTCAACATGCATGAGAAAGGATGCCTCTAATAAAATATGGAGCGTCTGTATGGTTTCGCTAATTGTTGAATCTACTTGCGGAAAAACATAAAGTGAAAATAACGGACTGGGCACAGCTTTTTCAAGCCATTCCGAAGACTCTGTCTCAACATCTATATATTGCTCGTCCTCTCTCTTTCTCTGTCTCTCTCCCCCCTCCTATCATTGTACGTGTCTCTCTTTCTCCCCCTCTCTGTTTCTTTCTTGTATTCTCCTTTCTCCAGTATTGGATCTTTCATAGATTCACATGCTTGAATCATCCCTGTCGTCGTAGTGGGAGTCCCACGGTATACATATAAAAGCAGTAGATAGAATTACCATAGGCTACCATGCAATGAAAAGTCAGTGCAATAGCCTATCTACCTTCTTTTGTAAAAAAGAACCAAATCCAACCAATAGCCAATCAGGCGACGGCACCCTCTAGAACAATCCCGAGAGGCTAGGTTCCTCAGATTTTCTACTGCACGTCGTGTGAAAGGGAGTCTCCCTGAGCTCTGCTCAGTTTTCTCTGGTTTTCCAGTTTTCTAGCGTTTTTCTCATCAAACATGTCTGAATCTTCAAAGAAAGGTCTCTTCAGGTCGTGTGGATCATGTGGAAAGAAGAGGCTGCATGCTGAGGATCCACATAAGAGCTGCATCTACTGCCTTTACCCTCAGCACAAGGTAAAAGACTGCAAAATCTGTAGAACCTTCTCTACTAAAACCCTCAAGGACAGGGAGGGTAGATTATTGATTTGGCTTCAAAAACTAAAGTCAAAATCTGATGTTCTCTCAGATGATGAAGAGAGTTCTACATCACAGGGCTCAAAGGAAACACCGAAAAGGAGAGAGAGATTTCTTGAATCTCCTGAAGTTTCCAAGAAAAAGTCATCAAAGAGGTCTCGTAATGAGGAAGGTACCTCACAAAAGGAAAGCTTCCATTTCCTACTGAGGAGAAAAGCCATAAGAAAGATAAAGACAAATATTCTTCAATCCACCCCATGAAGATATATGTCTCAAAGAAGCTTGTACCACCGACGGCGTTAATTACAGAATCACCGTGGACGAAAAAAACCATCTTCTAAGCAAGTTTCTCCTTCCTCATCGTCGAAGAAAACTCCATCGCCGACGATGGTCTTGACGACGGTCCCGTCGACGACACTTCCGGTGACGACGATTGCTGTACCGCCGTCGACCTCTTCGTCGACGGCAACACTGACGACGACTACAACTTTTTCGTCGGTGTCCTTGTCGACGACGGTGGTTCCGCCGACGACTTCGTCTACAACCGCGTCGACGACAATCTCGTTGACGATACCGACGACGGCTTTATCTTATTCTGTCATGTCCTCGTCGACGATGCAAACGTTGTTACCGTCGACTAAGCTGACGGCGATGTATCCCACGCCTGGTCATAAGCGTCCATCTTCCTTGCAGCTTACACCAATGTATCCGTCGACGACGTTCTCGTCGACGAGGCAATTTTTACAAAATCCTGCGATGGTTTCTCCTTTACCTCCTTCAACATTCTTGGAGGAATCTGATGATGATGGGATGTTTGGACCTGCTGATAGTCCTTCCCAATTACATGTTAAATATCAGGATGATGATGATGAGGATTATGGTGAATATTATCAACATGAATTCCACCCTCCTCATGCTAAAATGCAATATATGGAGCCAGTTTCTGAACCCATGGTTCACCTTCCTGTCGCAATGGTTCAAGATCTTCAGGATTTATTACTAGACTATCGTTCACATTTTCCTACAGCACCTGTACCTCCACAGCCACCACTGCCTGTTGTTTCACCACCTCGTACTTCGGTACCTGTGTCTGCATCTTCTCTGGTGGGAGATACTAGTGGGCCTCAACAACAACAACAACATCCAGATACCTCTGATAAGGGAGAAATTGAAGATGCTCAGCCTCAGAAAGAAGGTCAAACAGGAGATGAATGGGATGACTATGTCATATCAACTCCAGCGTCTCCCTCTCCTCAGATGATAGAATCTCCGCCAGAAGACATAGGCGGCTTTCATGCTTTAATTGAGAGAGCAGCATCACGTTTTCAATTATCCCTGACAGTAAAGCAATCAGACTGCTTTCTGTATGATTTTAAAGACATATCTAGGAAATCGGTTAGATCTATTCCTATTGTTGACCACATATGGGAAGAGGGATTAAAGGTAATGAGGACACCAGCCACAGTTATCCCTGTCTTGTCCAGAATTGACAAGAAGTATAAGGCTCCAGACGATGCTCCAGCGTGTCTAATAAGTCATCCTAAGCCTGATTCCGTCATCTCACAGGCCGCACAACGGAGATCGAGGAACCCTCTAGCGCCCATCACTGCACCACCTGATAGGGAAGGGAGGCGCTTGGATAATATTGGGAAAAAGTTCACAACAACATCAGGAGCAACTGTTCGAGCTGCCAACGCTCTTGCGATCTTAGCCAGGTATGATCCACAAATGTGGTCGGACATTGCCCAATTTTTGGATTTCCTTCTGTTATGTCCCGTATAGAGGCCCTAATGTAGACCCGTTCATACATGCCCTAAAATGGACGTATTCGTATTTGCCCTAATACGGTCATATTCGTACTTGCCCTATTATGGTCAATGCCGCATATGCCCTATTACGGTCATAACTGTACATGTCCTATTATAGTCATGATTCCTTATATAGGCATGATCTTTCACCTACATTGGTCCTCGCTAGTACACAACGAGCTCTGAGGGCTGAACGTTCTCTATCCTGTGGTTTTGAATACAGCAGGGTTTTTCCCAAACACAGCCCCACACTGTACTACCTATGCACCTTCATAAAGCAGCCCGTCGCTGGCTGCGAATGCGCTCGTTTTAAAATCACCTTTAATCCTAACTACACTATGACAGGCTTGCTAGTTTACCGACCTCCGGGTCCATCAAAAGTCTTCAGGGAAGCTCTTATCGAGACAGTTAGTGCCCTGGCGGTTAATGCCTTGAATTTTACAGTCACAGGAGATCTTAACCTGCATTTGGATAATCACTTTGACTCCGATGTGGCTAATTTTGTGGCCGATCTTACAGCTTGTCAGCTCGATCAACGGGTCTCAGGACCTACGCATTCGGCTGGCCACCTGTTTGACCCAGTTTTCACCAATATACCTTCCCTTACTGTCCGACCCCCTGTCCCGATGGGATGGTCCGATCACTATCTGGTCCCCATGTCCATTCAGGACATCGCACCCGCGCGTAATTCAGACAAAATGGTCTCCCTCAAACGCCCTTGGCATAAACTGAACTGGGACCAATTCCAAGCCCACCTCTTCGCCACCATCCCAGTTCTATCGGCCAACCCCAATGAAGCTAATTCGGTCTTTACCGATTGGATTAACCAGCCGTTGGATAGCCTGATTCCAGCTAAGTTGTCTATGAATCGCAAATCAAAATCCAACCCATGGTACAACACTAAATTAGCTGAACTGCGCAAAATCTGTAAAAGGCTAGAGAGAATCTGGAGAAGGGATTTTGACCCGGCCTCTAAGGATCGCTACCGGGCAGCCGTAAGAAGCTATCACAGGGCCATCCAAGTTGAGCGCGTAGCATTCTATGCTCAGCAAATTAGTGAGAGTACCAACCCGGCGAAGAGTATCTTTTCGATAGTCTCTTGCCTTAAAACTCAGAAAGGTGCCGCAGGTCCACTGATCACCTCTGATCAGCAGTGCGAAGAGCTCCCCACCTCATTTGTCCGGAAGGTAGAAGACATTTATAAGTGCTTCCCTACGGACCAAGCTGGCCCTCTTGAGGTATCTTGTAATCACACCAACGTCACATTAGAGGTTTTTCCTCCTACCCCTCCGGATCGATTACTTGCCCTATGCTCCAAAATCAAGTCAGGCTCTCCGGCCGATCCACTGAAACCTGACCAATTTCGGAAAATTTTATCCACTATCTCACTTCCCTTAGGACAGGTGATCAATGGGTCTCTTAGTTCAGCGGTCGGGCCTACAGCTTGGAAACAGGCCAGGGTGATACCGCTGCTTAAAAAACCCTCCTTAGACGCTAATAAACCAGAAAACTTTCGGCCGATCTCTCTGCTACCTTGGGCCGCAAAGATCACGGAGGCTTACATCAACTCCCTCCTCACGGACCACCTGAACTCCAACAACAGTCTAGACCCTTCCCAAAATGGTTTTCGCCCTGGCCACAGCACAGAGTCGGCGCTCATGGCAGTGACAGAACATCTTTGGACAGCTTTGGATGCAGGGCAGACGTCGGCACTGATCCTTCTGGATCTCAGTGCCGCATTTGATACTGTGTCCCACGCCATTCTGTTGCGACGCCTTTAGGTGGCTGGAATTGTAGGCTCAGCCCTTAAGTGGCTTGCCTCATTCCTTGCTGATAGGATGTTTCAGGTGATAGCTCCCCCTTCACCTCTGGCATCTTTCCCATCAAGCAAGGGGTGCCACAGGGCTCCTCCCTGAGCCCTCTGCTTTTCAATCTATACGTACAACCGCTGGCTGTAGTAGCCAAGAGCAGAGGACTGACCATGGTCTCCTACGCCGACGACACACAGCTGGTGGTGGCTCTCTCGAGCGACTCTAAGCAGGACGCTCTTAAGTTTCAAAGTGATCTTGCGGCAGTCGCCGAGTGGATGACCGCCAACTGTCTCCAACTTAATGCTAACAAGTCGGAGGTGTTGTTGGTGGGAAAGGACCATGGTCTATGGAACGAGCTCTGGTGGCCCAAGAGCCGAGGCACTGCCCCCTCCACCAAGCAGGCAGTGAAGAACTTAGGGGTTTGGATGGATGCTTCCCTCAACTTCCAGACCCAAACTAAAAAGGTGGCTGGAACCTGCTTCGGGCTGTTGCGAGGACTCAAACCCATCCTGGGCTTCTTTGATGCCCCCACCAGGCAGATCATCATTCAGGCCTTGATTTTGTCTAGACTTGATTACGCCAGCTCACTGTATCTGGGAGCAAATAAGACAGAAATACATAGGCTACAGAGAGTACAGAATGCGGCCGTAAGATCTCTCCTTGGTTTGCGCAGAGCCTGCTCGGTGACTAACAATATTCGCCGTCTCCACTGGCTGCCTGTGGCCAGGCGGATTGAGTTCAAGGCTCTCTGCATAGCCTTCAAAGTCCTGAAATCTGCCTCTCCTGGTATTCTGGCCGACCTGCTCTTACCCTATGTTCCCTCCCGCCAGCTCCGCTCCATGGGACAACACCTGGTGGTGGTTCCCCGGGTTAGGAGGGTTCGCGCCGGAGGTCGTTCTTTCCGGCACAGAGCGGCCATTCTTTGGAACACGCTGCCTGCCCACATTCGTGGCCTTAACCATTACCTAGAAATCAGGACAGCCATCAAAACCTTTCTCTTTCCCACTTCGTAGGCCTCCCTGGGGCCCCTCCTTGATCTTGTCCACCTCATTGCTGTCAGGGCCGGGACGCCTCTTTGCTGGGGCAGCTGCCGCGCTTTATAAAATCCATTAACATAACATAACATCAATTATGCATGGCTCTCTAGGAATACACCACCTGCATAATATGTATGTACAAAGTTCACCCCTGACGTCTTCCTCAAGCCTAACAAGGGCCAATACAAACCATACGAAGCAACTAGAGTCTTCAGGGTATAAATACACCACATCTTACCCCGGTAAGACAGAGGGAACCGAGACTTCCATGCTGATACACTGACCAGAGACGCTGAGGCTCCTGCATGCAGTCGCTCCAGCTGACAGCGGTCTGACACAGCCCTAGCGGGGTGTCCAACTCGAGACCAGGACGGGGTCCCACACTCTATTCAGGTATGGAGGTTCGACTAAATCCTAGAAGGATTCTTGGCTCTTAGGCTTTTAGACCTACGCATATGCTAGGTACACTCAGGTACATCTAGTTAGGCATCGTAGGAGTACGCGCACTTTCATAATGCTTTTTATATTCATGTATGTATTCATGATTATTGCAATATGGTAGAACTGTTCTATCCCTTTGCTTTTATCGTACTGCTGATAATATATCTCTGCTATTGTCTGCTGGTTGCCGCAGCACATATATTTTACACTAGAATAACAACTGTTCAATAAATACTTATTGAAAGGCCCAGACTGTTTATTCTGTGTAACTCTCTGAGACAAACCGAATAAGTAAGCACAAGTGACTGAGCGAAAGGTAGTACATTGTTTCCACGATTCTGAGGAATTAGGGTTGTCATGATCTAAGGTTGCCAGAAACTAATCTCTCCCCGATAAGAGGAGATTCTAGTGGCACTGTGAGCTAGCTAATGCAAATCAGGCTAACATACGCGGTGGGGGTGCACAGAGTTAGTCTGCCACCAAGCCCACAGTTTATGTTATCCAAACGCGCAGGTCCTGCATTGGTACTATAGAAACTACACGACATGGCGCCACCAACGTTGGTTTGGTACTTATTTAACAGGTGAATCTGAGTAGTTCAGCCGTGCTATTCTCAGAGAACCTACTCACATAACCCCAAAGACGTCTGGAGTGGGTGGGCACAAAATCCGCCACAGCTGAGTAGTACGAGATTACTATTTATTGGCTGTTGGTTAATCAAGCTTGAAGGACATTTAGTTCCTAAATTGTGCATAACACCTATTCCTCTAAAGATGACTGGTTCAGGGGATGAGAGAGTTGAACTGAACGTTTTAGAGGGAGAAGAAGATCCTGAGGATGCAATACAAATTGCACCAAAATTCAGAAGGACAGTCACCCTAAGACTATTAGAAAATGGCTTACCAGCCAAGGGTGGCATGGTAGTTTTCGTGATTGAGGCACACGAATCAAACAAAACAGAGGTATTCTATTCATGGGTTACACTCCCAGTAGCAAATGCCATAACAAAGACATTTCACTACTATTTGAGAGGAGATGCACCACATGAATATGCCCCGTTTGAGGACATAGATATTCCACTCACTTACCAGGAACATTATTACTGGTTTAATGGCGCCCTACCCCACGTACGAGAAAGAGTAAGATTAGGCCCGCTCGGAGGAGACAGGGCCACATGGCCAATACTAGCGGCTTACACACCGCACCCTGACATTGGAACAATGCCACAGCCAGAATTACTCGTACAACACAGAGATTTAATTAAAATCTACAGAAACCTGACACAATTTGTCATGAGGACTTTAACAATCCAACCTGCACCAGGTGCAGCAAATAGTACTCCAGCTCAGGGTACAGGAAATAAAATGACTCCTTAAACATTACACGCGGTAATGGGCAAAATGCCCGCAAAACGCGAACAAATACCATTCTGGATAGCTCAGAAAATAACCCAGCTTGGGGCAGTATTCCTGAATACTACCACCAATGAAAAACACAGAATTCTAACAATCTGCTTGCCCATGGGGATCACACCACAAGTAGAGGACTGCACCTCTTGGGGTTCAGTCTTTGCTGCCATATATACCAGAACACATGGTATCCCGTCATTAGCAGTAGTACCTGACGTTTTGAGACAGATACAAAATGAGTACGGAGCAGAACCTGCCCTTAACTTAGGGATGAAGTTACTAAATAACTTTGACCAGGTATCAGCCGTAATACTAGCTAACATTAAGGGGGAAGCGGCTTCAGTGGCGATCCGCCAACGCCTAAGGGAGTTCGGTCCAATAGATCAACAACACGAACTACCCAAAATAATTGAAACTGCATGTGCAGAACTAGGTAGAGACAGTCTAGGTGGGAAAGCATTAAAACCACAACTGGTGGGCAGTCCTGAAAAGGACACTACAAAGCAGACACCTACTTCTTCTAAAAAGAAGTGGGGAAATAAAAAACAACAAAAGTCTAAAGACAGCAGATCTCAATCCAGAGGTAGGTCTCCTCAACAGGAGCCCTCTGAAAGGAGGTATAACTTCAGGAATAGGGATAATATTAAGAAACCTGACAGGTATCAGGATACTGATACTCGTTCCTCTCGTTCCTTTCAGGGTTCATCGAAAAACTCTGAGAGGGAAGGACGGTCAGAGGAGCGTACAAAGTCCAGAGACAGGCAACGCGCTGCGGACTACGCACCTAAAAAAGAAGATAAACAAAGACAGAAACCTCAGTTTAAAAAGAAGAAGGTAGCAGGTCTCAAGACCAGACATGCCCAGAATTCTGAGGACACAGCTTCTGAACGGGGAATGGGCTCTGACGATGCTAGACAGCGCAGCAGAAGTAACGATAGCTCGCCAGAACCTGAAGGAATTTCTGGTGACAGCGGAGTTGAATGAGTATATCACGGTGGAAACACCTGATACTCGGGTAAGTGTCCCACATAAGTTACATGAGATGACACTCCGGCTGGAGGGGGACAAGCCCAGAAAAATTAAAGGTCTCTTTTGGAAAAATCTGTCATCTGGTTATGACATTCTATTAGCAGAACAAGACTGGACGCCAGCATTCGTCATGGAGTGCCCTAGGGAAGAAACTAATTTTTCCAGCCTTTTCCGACTTCGTTCCCATACATTTAAAACATGCATATGCGCAGGAGTGGGCGGTTGCCCTAGCTCCAGCATTGTACAAAAATCATGTTGGTTGGGATGAGGATTCAACCCACCACGTGATCCCGTTAAAAGTTTCCCCAAATGCTCAAAGGCAATACCCTATAAAGCAGGAAGCTAAAAAACAAGTCAGGGAGATCCTAGATCAACTAGAATACCAGGGGGTGATAGAAAATTGCACTTCACCTATGAACAATCCTTTGTTTCCCGTAATGAAACCTGACAACACATATCGTTTAGTTTTGGATTACAGACATTTAAACACTTGCACAAAGACATTTGCAGTTCAAAATGCACATAGTGCTGCATTAATGAATAACATTGTGCGCAAAAAATACAAAACAATACTAGATATCTCAAATGGATTTTTCTGCCAAAATATAGCGCCTGAAAGCAGGTATCTGACCGCATTCAGTGCGTTAGGGTCCCAGCGACAATTTTGTCGACTAGCCCAAGGGTATAAAAATAGCCCGGGGTATTTTCAGCAAGGGTAACAGAGTTACTCCAAAATTTGGATGAAGAAGCATTGTCCTATGTGGATGATATTTATCTGACGGACAATGACTTAAAGAGGCACTTGACCAGGGTGAGCACCATTATTATGGGATTCGCCTCTGAGGGCAATAAATTTAATTTCAAGAAATCAAAAATTGCCCACCTCAGTATCCTATTTTTAGGATATGAGCTGTCAAATGAAGGAAAAAGCCTAGCAGCTAACTTTTTAGAAATTGTGCGCTGCTTCAACCTCCAAAATCATTAAAGAATTTACAATCAATTCTGGGATTCCTAAATTTTGGTCGAACATACATTTTGGATTACGCAGAAAGAGTAAAACCTTTCTACGACTTAATAAAACCTGATTTTTCAGTCAGACAATGGACACAGGAACATACAAATATCCTACGTTCACTACAGAAAGACATGATAGCTTCAAAACATTTACAGACACGCGTAAACGTACGCAACTTAGTGATCCGAGTAATAGCGGGTCAATGCGGGTACACTTATTTGACTTTCAATGAAGGCGAAACGGTACCAATCGCATACAAATCACACCTGTACACAAACGCAGAGATGCGTTTCACTTCAACAGAAAAAATCCTGACAGCAGTGCAGACCGCTGTAGCAAGAGAAAGAGCTCTGGCTCAGGGTAAACGCATAATTGTCGTGACCCCAGTATCAGCTTTAGAAGCGGTTACAAAAGCTAGCATTCCAAATGCGAAAGCCTTACATCCCAGATGGATACAATGGGCTAATTCTCTTACTGCAGCGGATGTTGAATACAGATTTGATCCAAGTTTAACAACACAAGCATTTTTGCAATACGAACAAGAATATCCTCTACCAAATGAAATTTTGCCTCTAGATCAGTATGAATACATTATTTACACTGATGGATCTGCTCAACCAGCCATAGGGAGTAAGCAAGCTTACAGCGCAGCGTGTGCGATTGTTAAAGGTCGCATGCACGATGGAAAGTTCCATCCGAGTTGCACTAAAACGCAATCTCTAGGAGACTGCACGGCTCAGTTGGCAGAGTTAAAAGCACTGATACTGGCACTTGTGAACACGGAACACGAATTCCCCACACTAATTGTGTGTGATTCCTTTTACTGTGTACAGTCGTACAATGAATATTTACATCATTGGGAACAAAACGGGTTCAAAGATGCAAAAGGTGGCACAATTAAGCATAAAATGCTATGGGAACAGATAGTGGAGTTGAGAAACGAGCTACCAAGGGCTCACGTGATACACAAAAACAACACAAAAACAAAGGTCCCTATTCTCTATATACACTAATTTGGATCATGGGCATTACACAGTGTTGTGACTAATGATCACAAAGGTAAATGCATTAAAGTATACAGTATTCAAACAAAGAGTCAGTATCACATGAGAAAACCAATAACAAGCTAAATGGGACATATCAAATTTATTCCATAAAAAGCACAAATAAAGTTAAAAACATTTCATATTATAATACAATATTGCACTAATATACATCACAAGAAAACAAAAAGTCGACGCTGCGTTTCGGTGAGTTGGTTATAGGTCACCTTCTTCAGGACAGTTTTCTATGTAATGAAAACAATCAATTAATAACAATCTCATATATTTTGTCACCATATCACTTGAACCTACAATACTACATGTTAAAATTTGTGCATCTGACTCTAAAAGAACACAATACGTGCATTAATCAATTGTAAAGTCTATTGAATATCATCTCTAATAAAAATTAAATAAAAATAAACATAGCCCCTAGAGGCAATATTCTATGTGATCTACAAAAAGTATAATTTCACCTAATAATTTAGTCACTACCCATGATCCATGTTAGTATAGACAAATTTAAAATATAACAATTCAAACCTACCAAGGTAGGAAAGTGCTCAAATTAAAATTCACTGGGCACTTGTGGAAGCAACGTGCTTGAGTTGAAAATGGGGTTTGAGGATATCCCGCCTCGTATTTTAGAGATTACTGTTACAATCCTAAAGTAAAAGAAAAGGGTAAGGAGACAGAACGATGTTCTCAATGGTATTACCAAAGACATAATTCCCAATATTGGCAATGGTACACGTACCTTAATCTAAAAGCCAATACGCATTTGTTAGGTTCGTTGGTGCCACCAATATATATATATATATATTTTTTTTTTTAAAGAAAATAAGGTCTAGGGAAAAAAAGGAAGAATTTACAGAGAGAATATCTCTATCAAATCATCGAAAAACGATAAGTGACAAAGGTGCTAACGGGCTTACCCAAAAATGAATGGACTGATCTAAATACACCAACAATGGATGAGCCGTGGTTGGAGATAACAAAATTTAGCACTCTCCCGCAGGTTTCACATCTGATGACCAAAAGACAATTTTAAAAGAGAGAAAGAAAGAGGCAGAAAAAACGTCACTCCATGTTACAGTTATGAGGGCACCTACTAAACTAAAAGGCTACTCAAGTTTTACCTGATCAGGTTGCTGTAATATTCATGCAGCCGGCAAATTAAAACCTATAATAAAAATGCACCGAACAACTTATTTATATCGTGCACGATATAAATAATACAATCAATCCATTATTTTAGCGTAATACGTGTTATTTCTCATATAAGCATAAATCCTATAAGGCTATTTAACATAAAGGGCTTATATTGATTCCGAGGTTGGAAATTAGAGCGTATATATTTGTAATAAAGATTTATAAAAGCCTCAAAAGTATCTCTTATGTTCCTGATTCTGACAGTAATTATCCATCATTCTCAAGTCATTGAGCATATATCATAAGCTTGAGCTTCTTATATTCCTAATGCTATCTGATCACGATGTGTTAGCACCGTTGTATAAACAAAACGATCTGAAAAGCACACAGGGGCCATTCTGTCGTTTCACTATTCTAATATGCAGGCTTAGAAGCTAAAAATGAGGCCAACACTTTGTCAAAATCCTAAGTACTACATCTACATCGATGCTGTATACAACAGCCAGACACCAGACAATTGCGCTTACCTGTTAAAAATATTACGGCCTCCCTGCACCAACGAACAGCTTCCGGGTCAGGATACACATTTGTGTCAAACCCGGAATTCCTTTATATCTCTTTCGGAAAAGACACGTGACTGATAAACGGAATAATTAGCAAATTTCGTATGCTCTCTCATTTTATATCATATGTCAAACAAGGGTCTATATCCTGAAGAAATTATGAGTTTGTTCATGAGACAGAGGCTAATTAAATGTATATTAAGAAGCATCATGTCTTGCAAAACAAACCCGTTAATTAACCGAAAATGAATCGGCCATTTTGGAAGATGCTATCACTTCATCCTGAAAGGCAAAAAATAACCTGCCAGATTTATAAAACCCAGTAGTTATTCTGCATATAGCAATCAGAACTACTGTAGTATTGTTTAGACACAGTTATTGCTGAAAAAACGGACCCTGATAATGCTGTCGATCTTAAAAGATATATATATGTATTCAGGAGCGTCATGACTCGACAAAACACCCCATAAAAGACCAAAAATAAATCGGCCATTTTGAAAGGGAGTCCACTACATCCAAAGGGGCAAAGGACCTCCATATATATTCTGCATATAACAATCAGAACTACTGTTATGTTAATTAAACACAGTTATTGCTGAAAAACGGACTCTGATGATGCTGTTGATCTTGAAAGATGTATATATATATATTCGGGAGAGTCATGACACGACAAAACACCCCATCATGGACCAAAAATAAATCGGCCATTTAGGAAAGGAGTCCACTGCATCCAAAGGGCCTCCATATATATGCGACATACCTGCTGTCCTCCATACAACAATTAGTACTAATGTAATAGTATTTCAGCTCAGTTATGGGTGAAGAAAGGACCAGTCAGGCCGAGGGGATAAGCATATTCATTAAATAAGCCTCTCCCAATCTTCCTTACTGTTTAAACCTTTTCTGAAGGTATTAAAACGGGACATATAAAATTGTTCCCGTTTTTTCTTTTCAAGGTTAAATCACCACCTCGATTGTTCATATGAATAGTTTCAATTCCACACCATATAAGATCTTCAACTTTATGGTGTTTTTCGAGCCAATGTTCTACCAGAGGGCAGTTCTTCTCTTTGTTCTTATGGCAGACTTATGTTCATTAATTCTGATCCTTATTTCTCTTGATGTTTCACCTACGTATCCCAAATGACATGGGCACATAATAAAATATATCAAGTTTTGGTCCTGCAGTTCATAAAGTTTTTAATTTATGGGTAGTACCATTATGGCACATAGTGGGTCCTTTCATAATGTTAATACAGTTATTACACCCACTGATAGTGCGATTGCGCCTAAATGAGAACATAGGTTTAGGTAAAGTCCCTGCCTGTCAAAAGGACAATATTCCGGTTGGACAATTTTTACGTCTAAAACGTAATTGCACAAGTATCAAGGATTATGATAAACATGCTGATAAACTGACTACCAAACTTCTCAATAGAGGTTACCCAAAAAAATTAGTGAAGCAAGCATATAAAAGAGCTAAATATTTTAACAGGTATTCCTTTTTTGAGAACAACTCCAACAAACTGGTCCCAGACAAGTTACCTTTAATTTTTGTTACTAATCACAGTACAATCAGTAATAAAATTAAAAACATTGTAAACAGAAATTGGCATCTTTTAACCAACCAAAAGAAAGAGACTTTACCTAAACCTATGTTCTCATTTAGGCGCAATCGCACTATCAGGAACTGCTTGGTACATACGTATAGAGATACGAGTGTTAATAAGCAACCCTGTTTACCAAATGCCCCTTTACCAACGGGCACATTTGCATGTAGTGGGTGTAATAACTGTATTAACATTATGAAAGGACCCACTATGTGCCATAATGGTACTACCCATAAATTTAAAAACTTTATGAACTGCAGGACCAAAAACTTGATATATTTTATTATGTGCCCATGACATTTGGGATACGTAGGTGAAACATCAAGAGAAATAACGATCAGAATTAATGAACATAAGTCTGCCATAAGAACAAAGAGAAGAACTGCCCCTCTGGTAGAACATTGGCTCGAAAAACACCATAAAGTTGAAGATCTTATATGGTGTGGAATTGAAACTATTCATATGAACAATCGAGGTGGTGATTTAACCTTGAAAAGAAAAAAAAGGGAACAATTTTATATGTCCCGTTTTAATACCTTCAGAAAAGGTTTAAACAGTAAGGAATATTGGGAGAGGCTTATTTAATGAATATGCTTATCCCCTCGGCCTGACTGGTCCTTTCTTCACCCATAACTGAGCTGAAATACTATTACATTAGTACTAATTGTTGTATGGAGGACAGCAGGTATGTCGCATATATATGGAGGCCCTTTGGATGCAGTGGACTCCTTTCCTAAATGGCCGATTTATTTTTGGTCCATGATGGGGTGTTTTGTCGTGTCATGACTCTCCCGAATATATATATATATACATCTGTCAAGATCAACAGCATCATCAGAGTCCGTTTTTCAGCAATAACTGTGTTTAATTAACATAACAGTAGTTCTGATTGTTATATGCAGAATATGTATGGAGGTCCTTTGCCCCTTTGGATGTAGTGGACTCCCTTTCAAAATGGCCGATTTATTTTTGGTCTTTTATGGGGTGTTTTGTCGAGTCATGACGCTCCTGAATACATATATATATCTTTTAAGATCGACAGCATTATCAGGGTCCGTTTTTTCAGCAATAACTGTGTCTAAACAATACTACAGTAGTTCTGATTGCTATATGCAGAATAACTACTGGGTCTTATAAATCTGGCAGGTTATTTTTTGCCTTTCAGGATGAAGTGATAGCATCTTCCAAAATGGCCGATTCATTTTCGGTTAATTAACGGGTTTGTTTTGCAAGACATGATGCTTCTTAATATACATTTAATTAGCCTCTGTCTCATGAACAAACTCATAATTTCTTCAGGATATAGACCCTTGTTTGACATATGATATAAAATGAGAGAGCATACGAAATTTGCTAATTATTCCGTTTATCAGTCACGTGTCTTTTCCGAAAGAGATATAAAGGAGTTCCGGGTTTGACACAAATGTGTATCCTGACCCGGAAGCTGTTCGTTGGTGCAGGGAGGCCGTAATATTTTTAACAGGTAAGCGCGATTGTCTGGTGTCTGGCTGTTGTATACAGCATCGATGTAGATGTAGTACTTAGGATTTTGACAAAGTGTTGGCCTCATTTTCAGCTTCTAAGCCTGCATATTAGAATAGTGAAACGACAGAATGGCCCCTGTGTGCTTTTCAGATCGTTTTGTTTATACAACGGTGCTAACACATCGTGATCAGATAGCATTAGGAATATAAGAAGCTCAAGCTTATGATATATGCTCAATGACTTGAGAATGATGGATAATTACTGTCAGAATCAGGAACATAAGAGATACTTTTGAGGCTTTTATAAATCTTTATTACAAATATATACGCTCTAATTTCCAACCTCGGAATCAATATAAGCCCTTTATGTTAAATAGCCTTATAGGATTTATGCTTATATGAGAAATAACACGTATTACGCTAAAATAATGGATTGATTGTATTATTTATATCGTGCACGATATAAATAAGTTGTTCGATGCATTTTTATTATAGGTTTTAATTTGCCGGCTGCATGAATATTACAGCAACCTGATCAGGTAAAACTTGAGTAGCCTTTTAGTTTAGTAGGTGCCCTCATAACTGTAACATGGAGTGACGTTTTTCTGCCTCTTTCTTTCTCTCTTTTAAAATTGTCTTTTGGTCATCAGATGTGAAACCTGCGGGAGAGTGCTAAATTTTGTTATCTCCAACCACGGCTCATCCATTGTTGGTGTATTTAGATCAGTCCATTCATTTTTGGGTAAGCCAGTTAGCACCTTTGTCACTCATCGTTTTTCGATGATTTGATAGAGATATTCTCTCTGTAAATTCTTCCTTTTTTCCCTAGACCTTATTTTCTTTAAAAAAAATATATATATATAAGTATTGGTGGCACCAACGAACCTAACAAATGCGTATTGGCTTTTAGATTAAGGTACGTGTACCATTGCCAATATTGGGAATTATGTCTTTGGTAATACCATTAAGAACATCGTTCTGTCTCCTTACCCTTTTCTTTTACTTTAGGATTGTAACAGTAATCTCTAAAATACGAGGCGGGATATCCTCAAACCCCATTTTCAACTCAAGCACGTTGCTTCCACAAGTGCCCAGTGAATTTTAATTTGAGCACTTTCCTACCTTGGTAGGTTTGAATTGTTATATTTTAAATTTGTCTATGCTAACATGGATCATGGGTAGTGACTAAATTATTAGGTGAAATTATACTTTTTGTAGATCACATAGAATATTGCCTCTAGGGGCTATGTTTATTTTTATTTAATTTTTATTAGAGATTATATTCAATAGACTTTACAATTGATTAATGCACGTATCGTGTTCTTTTAGAGTCAGATGCACAAATTTTAACATGTAGTATTGTAGGTTCAAGTGATATGGTGACAAAATATATGAGATTGTTATTAATTGATTGTTTTCATTACATAGAAAACTGTCCTGAAGAAGGTGACCTATAACCAACTCACCGAAACGCAGCGTCGACTTTTTTGTTTTCTTGTGATGTATATTAGTGCAATATTGTATTATAATATGAAATGTTTTTAACTTTATTTGTGCTTTTTATGGAATAAATTTGATATGTCCCATTTAGCTTGTTATTGGTTTTTTCATGTGATACTGACTCTTTTGTTTGAATACTGTATACTTTAATGCATTTACCTTTGTGATCATTAGTCACAACACTGTGTAATGCCCATGATCCAAATTAGTGTATATAGAGAATAGGGACCTTTGTTTTTTTGTGTTGATTACCCAGTCCCTTTTCTGAATAGAAGGGTTTCTCCCCCTTTTTAAAAAAAAATTCACGTGATACATACACTGAGTCATCAGCGTGATGGCATTCACGTTGAAGGGAATTCATTGGCTGATGAAGCTGCAAAGGGGGCTGTACGCACAGCCACCGTAGCTGCAGGTACTCGTTCAAAGACGAGAGTAGACGGCGAGATTATGGTAGCTGTCAATGCTTCACGCAAAGGCAGCACAGCAGTACCTAAAAAATTTCCACTCAAGTACTCCTACAAGTTAGATGCACAAACGTTCCATATGCTCAGATTCCTGGAGTGGGGGATAGAGTAATACCAAATATGGATCGTAGGCAAGGTTTAATTGTGGGAGCACACGAAGGGACAGGTTCTGTACATTCAGGACTTAAGGCGACTGTTTCTTTATTGAAGCAACGCTACTGGTGGCCTGTAATGAGGAGGCAGATAAGAGACTATGTCTGGAACTGCAACATCTGCAAGCAGATGAAGGGTCCACCACAACACGTCCGGTACAGATACCATTATTAGACAGCATCAGGTTGTCTGTCCGTGTGTGTCCAGCTCAGGTGACCTCAAGGTCTGGCCTCAGCGCTCGGCTGACGCTCGAACTGTTATAAAAGATTTGCGAGTCTTTATCGGCACATACGCAGTTGGCACGTTACATTCTGACCGTGGCCCGGCGTTTAGCTCTCGGGCTTACAAAGAGGCCATGGAAGGAAGGGGCGTAGCATTGCTGTACTCCTCTCCGTACCATCCCGAGGGAAATTCTGTTGTGGAGAGGAAAAGCCGGGACTTAAAGCAATCTTTAACAGCTAGGGTATTAGGAAAAGGCGGTAGATGGGTCGATCACCTTTATGGGGTACAACGAGCAATAAACAATCAGCCAAGAAGCTCTCTAGGGGGTGTCACTCCTTATGAGGTCCTATTTGGGACAAGAATGTGGGTACCTAATCTTTATTGTGAAGGCACAGTGGCGGATGAAAAACCATTTGATATCCATGATCGTTTGGCTGTTTTACAGGATCTAAATAAATCCAGAACACAACTAAGTAACGTGCTCCAGAAACAGACCGCCACTGAGGAAGTCAAGGCAGTAACGGCAAGACCTGTCTGGATCCCAAAAATCGGAGATCTGGTCAGAGAACAGATTGCAGACAAGAAAGAATTTGGGCCATCCTACAGAAAGCCTGTACCGGTCCTAGCAATCCAATGCACAGGAACTGTACTTCTGCCGCCTCTGCCGGAAAAAAAGGAGAAAAGATTTGTCTCAATCGACTTAATCAAACCACACTATGTGGCCGATACTAAACAGTAGGCCACGTGGACTCCACAGTAGCAGACGCCCTCCTCTCGCTACAATCCAAGAAGTTCAAACAGAAAGACTCATCACGTTTGAAGAGCCACCTTTACGGAATGAAGGACTAAGCAACAATGCTATGGAACTCGTTCCACTTCAACAAGAAGAAACTCAACTTAACAACCAAGTTGCAATAAGACCGACTACAGACATCTACGTCAACATTCCTCGTCAAGAGCAAAATCCGATTTCAACAAATCCCAATGCAATTCCAACAATTGATCGAACTGCTTCTGGCTATTTCATGAACTTTGTTACGTTTTCACTGGATCCAAGCGAGCCGGAAACGACGCCAGCCAAAAAATCACTCAAACAGAAACTCACTGACTTTTTGAACTTTTTAGAAAGACTTACCTGGTGTCACCTTGGATAGAACTATGGTATATCACTGGGTTTTTCTTTTTTCTTTTCTGGCTAGGTTTAATTATAACTTTTAGTATGCTTATTAATGGACGATACCTCCAGCAGAGCTCTACAGCCCAAAGAGTCAATTTGATTTTAAAACCACACCAGTCTTCACATCGTGAACCAAGAGACTTGTCTTCAGTGAACATCACAGCAGTTCCTATACCGGACGGTATAGTATGGGGCAAGATTGATTTCGATATATTCGGTCCGACTGAACTTTTTAAGCTTAAACATGTATTTAAAATTTCTTTAAGTGATATCATTACCACCAGTACATTATCTGATGATTGGGACACTGAAACTGTGCATGATTTAATGTCTGATTTAGAAAAAACTGCTGCATTTCCAAACAACGAAATGTTAGAAGGTACTTCAGACTATGATACATTGTACTGTTACCAACATTATGGTCATCATTTCTTGCACAAATCTATAACACCTAGAAATGTATTTGAATGCCACCAGTGGGAACACTGCCCAACACCTCCAAAAGGTAGTTCACAAACCTTTGCACAGAAATTCACATACTTTTCAGGGTTTAATACATCTGACCCGAGGTCATTTTATTACAAAGTGGCAAAAACATCTGCACAGAAAATTATGTTGACTAACACCAAACAGATTTACTCTGCTTCCTTTGTGGCCCAATTGTCTACACAGGGTTTCGACCTATGGAAGGACACTATAGATTTAAAATCAATCTGGGGTTCTAGGGACTGGCAAGTCCAGGGAACAGAAGCGCTTTTTAGAGCATGCCTCATTCCACAGCAGATCATATTTCTGAATGAAACTGTGCAACAGACATCCTGTCTTGGACTTGCCAAGAACAAGGAACTGAACTCACCCGGGTTTCCTACACCATCACAGATGGGTGGGGGCAGAATTCAACTACACAAGGGGTAGGATTAGATGACATTCTCCAGTACAACAGATCAGATCCTGATTGGACGAAATGGCTGATTTGGCCCATTGACACAAACACCTGTCAACAGAGATTTATGAATACAACCGAAGGGTTTAGTATTCATAGCCAGATACACGCTTTGTACAAAGACAATACCCAGGGGTAGTGACATTGTATAGTGTTGGGAAGTTGTGCCTTGATTGGCTAGAGACCTCAACACTCACAGAAGTGAAACATCACCTAAACTTACTCACACCTGATGTAGACCTTAGGGATTTCTTGCTAGGCCCAAGGAAAACACGTCAGAAACGTTTCATATATGCCGGCATTTATGCCTATTATAATGAAAACTGGAAAATATCCCAACAAGAGGACGCAGAAAGAATACGGGAAATAGACCGTATTAATTTAGAAAAGGCATTAGCTGTAGTGGATAATGAATTAACAACTTTGACCTCCAGGATTTACTCCTTAGGCAACATTGTGTCTTCGGCAATCGACATATTAGAACAAGATCTGGCCTTGTTACAACACGGGCAATCTCAGTTACGTTCTATTATGATGCTAAGATGGACGCTGCAATCTTTGCGTGCAGGCTATGTGCCCTGGCGTTTCATAAACACCACGTCTCTGTTTTCAGAATACAATCTGACTGATAAACAGACAGAAATGGCACAAAGGGGAGCCAAATATACAATGCTGCGTATTGAGAAACTGGAAAGGTTACCATTCACTGTAGCCGAATTACCATCAACTGAATGGCTAATTCATGGCCAAATCACTCTGCCGGTCACTACGTTTCAGTTTCAATATTGCCTTGAGCAAAGGCAGGCAGGCACATATGAAAAAATGGGTAAGGGTTATATTAAGGAAACTTGGGAGTTACCATATAGATACAGATGCCGGGATGGGGATCGAGAAGTATTTCTGAGTGGTACAACCTGCACTGTTACTTGATGCTAAATGATCAAGGTTGCTGTGGGATGCTTCCGGGCATCGCCTATCTAGTCACCGTTAACTCGGACTGCAAGCCATGCTTTTACAGCAAACCGTGCCCTTAACCTCCGCTCGAGAAACCTTTGAACTTCAAGTTGCAAGGACCTCGACTGAGATACAGGCGCTTATACGTACAAACTGCCCCTTTCATTTCGTAGAAATGGTGGGACGTATCTTCAATATGTCTGATACGAGCGGTATTATACACCTATTTAAGACCATAGGGTCAGGACTGTTAAGCACCTTTCAGACAGTCCTCGGAGTAATCCCAAATTTGATACACTCCGTATTGGGAAGCGTATTTGGAGGACTCCCGCTATCCTATTGCTGATTGCAGGGGTCCTATTCATAATACTACTGCTACGCAATGGACGGCCCAATTCCGAGGGAATGGCGAACATGCTCTTGGAGTGGAAATACCGTGAACGCATGGTACAACTTCTGGGCATTTCTTGCCTGCGAGAACTCAATGCCTCCTGGTTTCTATCCTTTCGACCAGTCTGGGTAGACTGCATCTTACCTGTTCTTCGATGCCCGCTTTGCGGAGAAGAATGCACGTTGGATCTTTGTCTAACATTTCCATCAGATGCGCCTCCGGACACGGATGCAAT
Source organism: Calotriton arnoldi (assembly GCA_963921515.1). Taxonomy (NCBI): domain Eukaryota; kingdom Metazoa; phylum Chordata; class Amphibia; order Caudata; family Salamandridae; genus Calotriton; species Calotriton arnoldi. The sequence goes on along the minus strand of CAWUFW010000272.1, from coordinate 4,906,523 downwards.
GCTGGACCCCATAAAGGCCCATGCTCTGCGTTGTTCCCAGCGACTTCCAATTCTGATGAATGCATTCCTGGAGAATCCACAGGTGCCGTTTGCTCCTGCTGGGTTAGGTGACTCCTCCACAGGCACCTAGGTAACAACTGCCGCAGCATCGACTGTTGGCAATGCTACATACCATCTATGTGCGATTGACGTTCTCTGTGAGGCGTTGGATTTGTCGTCTGCAGTAGCTAACACTGATAATGTTGTGCTTCCCAGCCAGGACACTTAATGTTGAATTGGCTCATCGCGTCCTGGGAAAGAATTCGGCTTCTCCATTTGTTTTCATAATAAACGAGCAAATTTGGAACATTTCCTAAATTGACACTTTCGCTTGAGAAAAGCATGGCCTTCTTTCCGCTTTGAGTGAAGCAACTTATATAGAGAAACGAAATAGACATATTTTTTTGTGACAATTGGAAATAGCTGAATTATAACATTTTTTTTTATTTAGCAATTTTAAAACCATGTTTTACTTGCTTTTAAAATGTTTTTAATTGTCCAGATTTTAAGTATGGTCATTATCATCCTATTCAGAAGAGGAGTGGGTGTTATGTCCCGTATAGAGGCCCTAATGTAGACCCGTTCATACATGCCCTAAAATGGACGTATTCGTATTTGCCCTAATACGGTCATATTCGTACGCCCTATTATGGTCAAGCCGCACATGCCCTATTACGGTCATAACTGTACATGTCCTATTATAGTCATGATTCCTTATATAGGCATGATCTTTCACCTACATTGGTCCTCGCTAGTACACAACGAGCTCTGATGGCTGAACGTTATCTATCCTGTGGTTTTGAATACAGCAGGGTTTTTCCCAAACACAGGCCCACACTGTACTCATCAATTATGCATGGCTCTCTAGGAATACACCACCTGCATAATATGTATGTACAAAGTTCACCCCTGACGTCTTCCTCAAGCCTAACCAGGGCCAATACAAACCATACGAAGCAACTAGAGATTCAGGGTATAAATACACCACATCTTACCCCGGTAAGACAGAGGGAACCGAGACTTCCATGCTGACACACTGACCAGAGACGCTGAGGCTCCTGCATGCAGTCGCTCCAGCTGACAGCGGTCTGACACAGCCCTAGCGGGGTGTCCAACTTCAGACCAGGACGGGGTCCCACACTCTCTCTATTCAGGTATGGGGGTTCGACTAAATCCTAGAAGGATTCTTGGCTCTTAGGCTTTTAGACCTACACATATGCTAGGTACACTCAGGTACATCTAGTTCGGCATCGTAGGAGTACGCGCACTTTCATAATGCTTTTTATATTCATGTATGTATTCATGATTATTGCAATATGGTAGAACTGTTCTATCCCTTTGCTTTTATCGTACTGCTGATAATATAACTCTGCTATTGTCTGCTGGTTGCCGCAGCACATATATTTTACACTAGAATAACAACTGTTCAATAAATACTTATTGAAACGCCCAGACTGTTTATTCTGTGTAACTCTCTGAGACAAACCGAATAAGTAAGCACAAGTGACTGAGCGAAAGGTAGTACATTGTTTCCATGATTCTGAGGAATTAGGGTTGTCATGATCTAAGGTTGCCAGAAACTAATCTCTCCCCGATAAGAGGAGATTCTAGTGGCACTGTGAGCTAGCTAATGCAAATCAGGCTAACATACGCGGTGGGGGTGCACAGAGTCAGTCTGCCACCAAGCCCACAGTTTATGTTATCCAAACGCGCAGGTCCTGCATGGGTACTATAGGAACTACACGACACTTCCAGATGACAAGAAGATGGAAGCTAGAAAGATCCTGTTGGAAGGAGAAAGGTCAGCATCTGAAATTATTGATGCTTCCATGGATATTGCTTCTTTAGCTTTCCGTCAGCTTGCTGGAGCCGCTGTCCTTAGACGCCAGGGTTGGCTGAAGGCAACGATGTTCCGTCCTGAAGTACAAAGCAAGATATTGGATTTGCCGTTTGATGGTGAAACACTCTTTGGCAAGCATATCGATGACTCCTTGCAAACCATCAAAACAGATACGGACACGGCTAAAGCTCTAGGAACGCTCCAAAACAGAAAGACCCCCTTTCGTGGAGCACGAAGCAGGGGAAATTATTCGTTTCGAGGAGGTTATCAAAGATACCAGCCTCAAACCTACACCTCTTACCGGCCATCATACCAGCAGCAACAGCAATATCGTGCACCACCACAGGCTGCCTACTCCAGACAACCTAGACGAAAACAGCAGGCGCAGCCCAGAGATTCGGGTCGTAAACAGTGTCGACACTTCGCCGCCTGCCGCTCCTCTGTCTTCCCTGAAGAAAGCCCCTCTCTCACATTTTCTGCATCAATGGAAACAAATAACATCAGACAAATGGGTCCTAGATATAATAAGGTATGGCCGTACCTTAGAGTTCACCTCAACGCCACCTCATCACCCGCCTCAAAGATCAACACCACCCCATCTTCAATTATTAAAGAAGGAAGCTTTGATAATGCTTTGAAAAGGAGCAATAGAAGGTGTTTCACGCTTTCAGAAAGGAAAAGGTTTCTACTCTCGCTTTTTCCTGATAAAAAAGAAGTTGGGAGAATTGCGTCCCATTTTAGACCTCAGAAAACTCAACAAATACCTGCTGAAGAAATCCTTTCGCATGGTCACTCTTCAGGAGATTTTACAACTTCTGAACCATTCGGATTTTTTAGCAAGCCTGGATTTGGAAGACGCATACTTCCATATCCCAATCCACCCCAAACATCGAAAATGTCTACGTTTCTCTGTGGCAGGCGCGCATTATCAGTTCAAGGTCCTTCCCTTCGGCCTTCGCTCAGCTCCACGGGTTTTCACCAAGTGCCTTGCTCCCGTGGCAGCGTTCCTATGGCTGAAAGGCCTACAGATCTTCCCATACCTCGACGATTGGCTGGTAAAAGCCCCTTCTCTTCGTCAGGCTTCAGAAGACATCTTAAAATAAAACAAATAAAAACGGCATCGTTTTGATCCAAGCCTCAACCAAAAACTTAAATAAATTTGCAGACCTTTTTACCCTCCTCAGAAACCACGTGCACGACACTGGCAGGGTAATTAACTCCCGCCCTGTTGAGCCCTCGTCCAGCCCATCCAGCGCATCCAATGTGGCTAGCCACCCACAAACCCTTCTAAGATCTTCCAACACTGGCTACCCTAACCACTCCAGCACGTCTCCCGGTCTTGTCAACAGAATCACCTCTTGACCTTTGGTCCCCTCCCTACCAGCTCCCCAAGTAGACCATGTCACCGGTACGCCCCCAATGAACTACGATACAGGTCACGCTCACCTTTCCCGCACCGTTGAGTCCTCAACCAGCCCATCTAGCATGGCCAGCCACTCACAAACCCCCCTTAGGTCTCCCATCACTGACCACCCGAACCACTCCAGCACATCTCCCGGCCTCGCTAACAGAATCACCCCTAGACCTTTGGTCCCCGCTCTACTAGCTCCCCAAGTAGACTATGTCACCAGTATGCCCCCAAAGACTTACGATACAAGTCCCGCTTGCCCTTCCTGCCCTCAATCCAACCCGCAAAGGGGCCCCAACATAGATCCTATGGCTTACAACACAGGCCATACTAATCCCTCCCCCCTCCCCCCTATCACCTATTCACGTTGTCAGAACTGCTCCCGAACCACTGCCCCCTTGCCCTCTAGCACCGCCTTCTCATAGGGACATCGATTCTCTGCACGCCAGAGCTGCCAAACTAACCCAGAGCATTCATATTTCCATCCTGGAGCTAATGAACCTCCTCCACCTCACTGAACTCTCCTCGCCAACCTTATGCCCTTGCCAAACGCCATCCCCCACATTTGACAGAGCTCTCTAAACAACCTCTTCCGCTATCCTTGAGACATCTTCGCCCCCGCAAACACCCATGCCACCTCTCAGAGGAAGAAACCTGTGCTCTTGTCCTATCCTACAACTCTACCTTTCCCACCCCAAGTCCACTAGATCTCACTGAAATGGAAATCCTCACCATCCTCCGAGAACACAACTCTACCCCAGCTATCCCTCATCCTTTAGATGCAAAGGCCGAACACGCCATCTGCACGGTCACTATCAACCCCAACAGACCAGCTACCCTCCGCAACAGATTTATGGTCAAGAGTAATCTAGCGCCTGTTCACCTGTCCGCCCAGACCCCCGAACCTCCTTCCAAATCCTCTCTATCTGCTCTTTTAATTAACTGCCGATCGGCAGCTAAGCACGCCGCGGATATTGCTGATCTCATCCTTTTCAAAAATTTCGACTTAGCGATCCTTACAGAATCATGGCTCAACGAATCCTCATCTCCACACCTGGACCTCCTAGTCCCTACTAACTACAACATCGCAAGGCTAGACAGACAATCTAACAAGAAAGGAGGAGGCATCGCCTGTATTTACCGCTCTAACCTTCTGATCACGGAACTTCTGGCGGACACCACTGAATCCTGCGAATACCTTTCCTCGCTATTCACAGCAACTCCACCCTACTGTGCAACCTGCACATCTTTTACCACCCCCAGGCATGAACGACTCCTTCACCGACCACCTCATGGAAATCATCACAGCTAAGAGTTCCAATAATGCCAAAGATATTTTCCTTGGTGACTTTAACTTGCACTGGAACGATCCAAAGGATTCACATGTCAACGCCATCAAGGACCTTCTGGCCGATCAAGCCCTGACCCAAGCCTGCTCACTACCAACTCACTCAAAGGGCCACTCTTGACTGGATTATTTCCAAAGAATCAACAGTCAAGCTTATCTCTATAGACCCATGCGACTGGTCTGACCACCACGCCATCACCTTCCTCCTACCGGGCACCCACAAAACAAGGGCACCGCAACCAGTGATTCCTAAACGCTGGATCAGAGACACTAAGAACCTAGACCGCAGGGAACTCGAGAGCTCGCTGCAAATCCGACCTCCCCCTCGCATATCACAACAGTCAGCGGCCTTAACGATCACTACTCGGCGACTATTTCGAACATCCTGGATGATCTAGCCCCACTAAAGCTGAAAAGAACCCAAATCAAAGACAGAAACCCCTGGTTCACGGGATCCCTTAACAACGAAAGGAGAGTCCTCCGACAAGCTGAAAGATCCTGGAGGCAGCACCCCTCTGCCGCACATCTAAAACTCCTCCGCCAGGCCAGAAACTCCTACAACAGGAACATACTCAAGTCTAAAAAGAATTCTTCAGAACTGCACTAGAGAAGGCCAAGAACAGGCCCCAAAAGCTCTTCGGACTGGTCAAACACCAATCTAATAAATTGGCCAAAACTTCAAAAGAAACCCCCAAGTCTCTTATATCCTCAGAGGAATTCTCCTCCTTCTTCGCTGACAAAATCTCAGCCCTTGGAAACGAACTCAACTCCATCACATACCCTCAAACACCTCTCGACCCACCTCCTCCAGCCACATCGCCCCCACTGGTTCCACCCAAAAACAATGCTCACTGGACTGACTTCAAACTCTATGACGACGACTCAGTGGCCAAAATCCTATCCTCCCTAAAGCCTAACAACCACTTTAATGACCCGCTCCCTTCCAACTGCCTAGCTGCCTGGCGCCGTCGCACAATCCATTATTCCTAGCTGGACTACAATAATTAACGCCTCTCTCCGGCAGGGAATGATGCCCGACTCTCTAAAAGCCGGCCAAGTCCTCCCCATTCTGAAAAAGCCGTCGCTAGATCCAGCCTCCCCATACAACTTCAGACCCATCTCCAACATCCCCCTCTTAGCCAAAGTGATGGAGAAATGTGTGCAGCAGCAACTAAGTCAACACATCAACAACTTCCACCTGCTCGATGACTTCCAATCCGGATTTAGACCAGGGCACAGCACCGAAACCACTATGCTCCACATCGTTGATGATGCTCTCCGGGCCCTTGACCTGGGCAAGGCCTGTCTCATAATCCTCCTAGACCTATCCTCGGCCTTCGACACGGTCAACAATGAGAAACTACTCGAACGCCTCAAATTCAGGATGGGTTTGGATGGCACTGTTCTAGAATGGTTCAGGTCCTTCCTCCCAAACCGGTCCCAGAGATTCCTTGTCAACAGCAACCTATCTGCACCATCCCCGGTCACGGTTGGAGTCCCTCAAGGATCAACACTGTCCCCCACCCTCTTCAATCTTTACCTGGAACCGCTCACCGAAGTACTACGCACTGCCAATATCTCCTATCACATGTACGCTGATGACACTCAGATCTACATCAAAACCTCATATCTCGCAGAGATCCTCTCCCCTGAACGAAGCCTTGAAACTCACTGTCCAATGGCTCGCATCCAATCAACTCAAACTCAACGCAAAGAAAACTGAATTTCTCCTGATCGCCCCGCCCAATACCAACCTTGAGATTCAATCATGGATTAAGGCTATTACAGCCTTGAATTGCCCACCAACCATCGTGGATTCGGCCAAATCCCTGGGAATCACCCTCGATAGCAACCTGAACATGCGGGACTACATCAATTCAATGGCCAAATCAGCTAGATTCCACCTGAGCTACCTTAGGAAACTGAAACCCTTCCTCGATGCTCCCGACCTAAAAATGGCAGTCCAAGCACTTGTCATCTCTAGACTGGAATATGGCTGTTCTACCCTCTCGGGTCTACCCAAGATCTCCCTGGCACCTCTAAAGCCTGCCTCAATGCTGCCGCCAGACTACTCACCGACACGAGGAAATACGACCATATTTCCCCACACTTGAAAGCTCTCAACTGGCTTCCCTTGGAGGCAAGAATACAGCTCAAAGTAGCATGCATCACGCACAAAGCCTTATACTCTAACTCTCCTGCATATCTGAGGCAGAAACTTGTGATCTCCGGAGGAATCAGAAACTCCCGATCTGCCAGAGACCTCTTGCTCCAACCTGCACGCTTTCGGAAAAAAAAGCTTACAACCGGGCTTTCTCCGGGGCTGCTCCAAGAATATGGAACTCTCTCCCACCGGACATCAGAAGAATCCCTCTCTGACTCGCTTCAAAAGGATGCCAAAACATTCCTTATGGGTAAATTTCTCGCTTAAACTTTGCCTCTACCACCACTACGGCCCTGATCTATGGCCATCTATTGCCTCCCTTCGGATTATCTAGCTCACCCCATCAGAAACTGGGGGCCTTGTCGCGAACATTGGTTAACGTAATCTGTAAATATGTTACCTCGTTCCTGAGTATTTGGATATTTAATCTGTAAATACATGCCCTATCTCCCTTGTGTACCCTGCACCTTACCCTCTCTCATTCAATCCGCAACTGGATGATGGTATGCCTATTCTGTACATGGCTATGTTTTCCTGTAAAGCGCTCTGATACCCTAACGGGTCAAGTTCGCGCTCTATAAAACTCATAAAATAAAATAAATAAATAAAAACATCTCTTTCTGCCTGCAGCTATTCCGCTCTCTGGGACTGGCAGTCAATCTTTGAAAATCCATTCTAGCCCCTTCTCATCGGCTAACGTTTCTGGGTGCACTACTAGACACTCTACAAGACAAGGTATACTTGTCAACAGAAAGGCTGAACACCATCTTATCTCTGGCTCACGACCTTTACGGAAGAAAGTGCGTTTCTGTACGTCTCCTCAAATCCTTTCTCGGGATGATGTCTTCCGCCATTCTCATGGTACCTCATGCTCGACTAAGAATGAGACCAATTCAAGAGCAGTTGGACGCCCAATGGCTTCAAATATCAGGATCATTTGACGACATAGTTCGAATAACTCCGGTCATGAAGGATGCACTCCTTTAGTGGCAATCTCCTCACAATCTCTCTCTGGGAATGTCATTCTTTCTCCTCTTCCAGAATTTGTTCTGACAACAGATGCATCTTTGGAAGGTTGGGGAGCACATCTACAAGACCTCCAAATAAGTGGCAAATGTAGTCTCTCTCTCTCCAAAATGCATATCAATTTTCTGGAACTTCGAACAATTTCTCTAGCCCTCCAGTCATTCCTCCCAAGGATAAGAGCATCCTCAGTCCTCATACGCACAGACAACACCACCTGCATGCATTATCTGAACAAGCAGGGGGGAACGAGATCTCCGATCCTATCTTGGGAAGCCCAAAATATATGGGAATGGACTTTACAGCATCATATAACCATCAAGGCGGAGCATCTCCCAGTATAAAAAACAACCTGGCAGACACTTTGAGCAGGTTGAATCAAACGAATCACGAGTGGGAACTCAATCAATCGGTCCTCAACCACATCTTCCAGAAATGGGGAACACCCAACTTGGATCTGTTTGCATCTCAAGGGAACCAGAAATGCCGGTTCTTTGCCAGCAGGGAACCTCAGACAGGGACATGGGGGAATGCGTTTTCGATAAGATGGTCAGGAATCTTTGCGTACGCTTTTTCCCCATATCCCCTGATCTCCAGAGTGTTGATGAAAATGAAGCGGGAACCGTGCCAACTCATTCTCATTGCTCCACGTTGGCCTCGTCAGCACTGGTTCACGGAGCTGCTCCTACTGTCGCAATCCAAGCCTTATCACCTTCCTCTGTCAGCCAACCTACTGACAATGAACAAAGAGCAGATCCTGCATCCGCACCCAGCTTCTCTTCAATTGCATGCCTGGAACCTGAGTACAATGAATACAAGGACTTAATAATCCCTCAGGATTGTAAGGATATTTTGTCCAGGGCAAGAGCTGAGTCTACTACGAAAACATATAGACTGAAATGGAATCGTTTTTGCTCTTGGTGCCATAGCAATGATACTCATCCTCTTCGCTCTTCCCCAGAGAAAATCCTACCTTATCTCTTATCTCTGGCAAGATCAGGTCTGGCTTATGCTTCCATAAGGGTGCACCTCGCAGCTATCTCTCGATATAGACGGACGTCTGACGCCTCTTCTCTCTGTTCTGCCCGCATCAACAAACAGTTCATGAAGGGCCTTTTCAGAACTTTTCCTCCTATTAGGCCTCCTCCACCTGAATGGCGTCTTAATGTGGTCCTTTCGCAATTAATGAAACCACCTTTTGAGCCGATCCACAAAATAGAGCTCAAATTTCTCTCATGAAAGGTGGCTTTGCTTCTCGCACTTACTTCGGCCAGACGAGTAAGTGAAATTCTGCTTTCACCATTAAAGAACCTTACTTGCGTTTCACAGAGGATTACGTAATGTTACGGACAAATCCTAGATTTATTCCAAAGGTTCCATCCCAGTTTCACCTTAATAAACCTGTAATTCTGCGCACCTTTTTTCCACATCTTTCATCTCCAGCGGAGAAATCTCTTCACTCTCTAGATGTAAAAAGGAGCCTTAAGTTTTATTTGCAAAGGACAAAGCATCTGCGCAGAACGGATCAACTCCTAGTATCATATGGACCTGTTAAACTAGGATCTGCTGTTACAAAAAGGACTGTTGCACGGTGGATTGCTGCCACTATCCAATTGTGCCACTCAAAGGTGGGTAAACCGCTTACAACCAAGACCAAGGCACATTCCACAAGAGCAGTGTCTTCTTCGGCTGCTCTTTTTGCTGGTGTCCCGCTGGACAAGATTTGCCGTGCCGCTACCTGGAAGAATGCTCATACCTTCACGCTAGTAAAGAGAACAAGGGTACCCCAATATATGAACCGAGGGTAATGAATTGTTTAGAAAAACAATGGTTCTTATGTGGCCCAAAAGGTCCAGACTGAAGTGACCCAGCTAGGGGGCACTAGGTTTTGGATTGAACTTAATTCATTAGAGGAGAGCGGTAAGTAATATACTAGGGACATGTAGGTCAATGTATGACAGAATTTTATTCCACAACAATAATAGATAGGTGCTCACACATCAAGTGACAATAAGCGTGACGTGACAGGTGAAAGTGAAATTAAAATAAAGACCGCATTGACAACAATAATAGAACATCCTTTAGAGCATTTTTACAGAGTAAAAAGGAGTTCTTGTTGTAGAGGGTCGACGGCGTTTCGAACTCAATTATTTGAGTTCATCTTCAGGACATACATGGTGAGCAAATAGAATTGATCGATATTGCTGTAATGGTAGAGGTTCCTATGATGCAAAGGTCTCAGCTGAATTTAATATCAGTGACTCGAAAGATATTTGAAGGGCAGCTGGCCGTCGAGTGATTCCAAGCAGCGCATGGCATGGTTGCATGGCACACCGACTGTGGGGTTTCGAATTCCGATACTCCCGGGTGTAACCTGCACCATGCGTTACACCTATGATTTTCGTTAGATTCCTCTCCGTATGTGTAGACCACAACTACGGCGATCATCCACGGGGGACGAGCGGGGGGCCTCGAGTGAAGTAGTCATGCTTTGCGACCATTCTTGCTGGCATGGCGCATCCGAGGGATCTCCGCCCGTTTCTACGGGGAGATGGCTGACGACTGTTACAAGATATGACGCAGTCACTATGAGTCTGTACCATCATGCTCTATGTATATTGGTGTACTAGTGTCTTTTCAGACGCCACTCCGTATTACGTGCAAAGGTTTTTCTCTTCCAGGGGATCCTCATCAATAGTCATAAGCACTGAATATTCCCGCCCACGTGCGGGGACCCCGGAAATATAAAAATTATATATGGAAATCACATATATACAGCTCTACATATATGCATATACATATATCATTTTTTCTCATACCAATGCAGCTCTCAATAGGAGGCTAAACAATGTAATTACACACATAAAAAACTACTTTTGCCAATATATAAAAACACCAGAGGACAATTAGAACTTGAACTCGGTTTTTAATGAGCAAAATACTCATAAATAGTAAAAACTGCAAAATAAGTAGACATTGTTAGCCTACAGGCTGCATTGTAAACCAATAGCATAGAAAATGAAAACATTTTCAACAAAAACTGGCACCGTGCCTTTAAGGCAGCCATGACCCCTAGCTTCCCATCATGCCTCAGGGGTGACAGTTAGGTCAGTTGTTCTTTCCGGCTCCTTCAGTCAGGACCCTGGATTTTCAGCTCTTGCTTTTTTGACTTTCTGTCAAAAAATATCTATAAAGATCTAGTTTTTCTACTTTCACTCGACGTCTTTTGGTCCTAGAGTGCAAGTAGCACCTTTTGTGTTTCAGAAAAGGTTTATTTTTTGGAAATGCCTTCTTTATTCGATCCTTGCCCGTCATGTGGCAAGAAGAAGGCCAGAACAGATACACATCCTGTGTGTATTCTCTGCCTCCCTGAGTCCCACTCTTCTGACAACTGCCAGCATTGTAGGAAGTTATCAAGAAGGACTATCAAGGAGAGGGACAGGATCCGTCTCTATGGCCTCTCTGAAAGAGGTAGGTCTCCTGTGAGGCAGAAGAAGAGGAGAACTCGGTCGACGTCGAGAGGAAAAGTCCCGACCTGTTCTCCGTCGGCGTCGGTATCGGCGTCGAAGAAATCGGCGACGAAGAAATCGGCGTTGAAGACTTCGGTGATGCCGGCGCATCATCTTTCGACTACGAAATCTTCGTCGACGAAGGTAACAGGTCCTCCGTTGACGTCAACCAGGCGGCGCTCAACGTCGAGAGACAGGTCTCCGTCGGCGCCGGGTGGGCGTACGACGTCGAGGCACAGCGCTCCGTCGTCGCAGGCGCGATCGACGTCGAGGCACAGCGCTCCGTCGTCGCAGGTGCGATCGACGTCGAGGCACTAGCGCTCCGTCGTCGCCTCATCAACGGCGATCGACGTCGAAGCACATCTCCCCGTCTCGTCAGCGGCGATCGACGTCGAGGCGCATCTCTCCGTCGTCGCCTCCTCATCGGCGATCGACGTCGAGACACAGATCTCCGCCGGGATCAAAGCAACGATCTTCGGCGTCGAGACACAGGACACCTCCTTCGGCGACGATCCATCATTCCACGCCGTCGAGGCGGATGACTCCGCCGAGTGGATTTTCGACGTCGAGACCAAGACCTCCGTCGCCGGCAGTCCAACGCCGGTCGACGTCGACACAGCAATCTCCTGAAAGGGTGCAGGGAGTGTCAAAGCAGGACACTGCACCAGTGTTGGAGAGACGTTCGTCGCCGAGAAGTCCACTTTCTAAGAGAAGAAAGTCAACGTCGAGACATACGTCTCCGTTGAGAGGGCAGTCGACGCTTAGACGCTCTAGGTCAACGTCAAAGCGCCCTTCTGGAAACACCTCACCTCCAGTGAGCCTGTCTTCGTCACCTTCAGGTTCGTCCAGATCCCCGGAGGTGGTTATCTCGACGTCCAACAGCCCAGTGTCAGGGGTCACCAAGATTCTCCAACAAGGCATGAAGAGCTGAGCTTCACGCCTCCTGCTCAGTCTCCTAAGGAAAGAGAGCCACAGATCGCCTTCCATCCATTTATCGCCACGATGGCACAGGCCTCTACATCACTGGGCTACGGACAGGAATTACTCGAGCCATCAGAACAGATCCCCGTTGGCTCGTTTAACTCAGGATAAAGAGCGATCTCCTTCAAGAACAAGAGCTCGCAGCCGCACACCGGTGCACTCACACAGGAGGAGGTCTAGATCAAGAAGCAGGAGGAGAGCACACAGATCGCCTACTCCGTCCTCTTCTTCCACTCATACATCCCATAGAGACTATTCGCCTACTTTGACGAACAGTCCACCGTCGAGGGTCTCTCCGGTGGACGACATCTACACTTTTCAGGACATTCTTGGCAGAGGAGCTGTAAAGCTGGGTATCCCTATGCCAACTCGTCAAAGCAAGTCCTCGGTGATTTTTGAGACTCTACACCAAAGAGCAGCAACTAAACCTCTGCTTCCCTTGGTACCAGGCATCATAGAGCCAGTGATGGATATCTTTCTCACGCCAGCGAGTGTTAAGACCGCCCCAGCGAGGATCTTAAAAGTATCGTTCACCAGAGGACGATCCGCTCTTCCTCAGGGCTGACCCTCCTCCGGATTCAGTCGTAATTGCGGCGGCAAAGAAGACTCATGCGGTGGCATCCTCTTCTACTGTCCCACCAGACAAGGAGAGCAAGGTGCAGGATTCCTGGGGAAGGAAGGTTTGTGGCACTTCGGCCTCCATGTTGAAGGTCTCCAATGCAGCGGCACTCCTGGGCCGCTACGACAGATCTCTGTGGGACTCACTACAGAGATTCACTGAAAAGTTGCCACAGGAAGACCGTAAAGATTTTGAAGAAATCTTAACAGAGGGCAGTCAGGTGTCTAACCAGGTCATCAGTGCTGCGGCGGATGGAGCTACCCTTTCGGCACATGCTTATGCTCATGGGGTATGCGCAAGGAGAACATCATGGCTACGTCTTACAGCACTCAGGCCAGAAGCGCAGTCACGCATCCTCAATCTTCCGTTCTCTGGTTCCTCTTTGTTCGGGACTCACACGGATGAAGAGATGACACGGATGAAACGGAACTGGACACGCTTAAAGCGGTGGGCCTGGAGAAAAGAAAGGAATTCCGTAGGAGATTCCGTCCTTACAATAGACGATCCTCCCAACAGAGGGTTCAAACCCCTCATTGGCAGAAAATCAGGATCAGCAAGGCCAGCAAAAACGCAGTATCGGGGCAGACGCTCCTCCAGAGGAGGAAGAAACCAGCAACAAGGCAACAATTCCACCAAGACGCAGTCGAAACAATGAACACTCACTTCCCTGTCGCCGTTCACCACTCCAGTGGGGGAAGTATCGCAGATCATCTCGAAGAGTGGCGAGCTATCACAAAGGATCGGTGGGTACTAGCCACGTTGCAGAATGGGTACTCTCTACGTTTTCAACATCGCCCACCATCAATCCCTCCAGTTCCTCCGTCGTGTCACCAGTTAAAACTCTTGCAGAAAGAGGTTGCCACCCTTCTCAGAAAGTCAGCCATCGAGAGGGTGCCAGTATCTCAAAGAGGAAAAGGGTTTACTCAAGATATTTTTGGTGAAGAAAAAAGGCCAAAAAGCAGAGTACAGACCCATTCTGGACTTGCGGTCACTCAACCTATCCATAAAAAGGAAAAGTTTCGCATGTTGGCTCTCCATCAAATATATCCACATCTCAGACAGGGGGATTGGATGTGCTCGCTGGATCTGCAAGATGCATATTTTCACGTTCCGATCAATCAGTATCACAGACAGTACCTGCGATTCCTAGTGGGATCCGCTCATTACCAGTTCAAGGTTCTACCCTTCGGGTTGAAGTCAGCCCCCAGAGTGTTCACGAAGTGCATGGCGGTGGTGGCAGCCGCACTGCGCCGCAGGGCGTCTTCGTATACCCGTACTTGGACGACTGGCTGTTGAAAGGTCCTTCCCCAGACAGTGTGAGGATGCATTTCTTGAGCTGTCTCGAGCTGTGTCACCGGCTGGGCCTGCATGTGAATTTCGTCAAATCAACTTCACAGCCAACACAGAAAATACATTTTTTAGGAGCTCTGCTAGACTCCACGGTAGGAAAAGTGTTTCCTTCGGAGGAGAGACAGTGTTCCCTCATACAGAAATGCCAGCTGGTTCTGCGCAACAGAAAACTACCTGTGCGTCGGATTGCCTCCCTGCTAGGGTCGATGGCATCCTGCATCTTCCTGGTTCCCAATGCCAGACTACGAATGCGTCCTCTTCAGCAGGATCTGGAGGACAAGTGGGACCAGCAGACCGCTCGTTGGGACGAAAAATAAGTCCATCAAACGCGGTTCGAGCTTCCATACCTTGGTGGATGAGAAAACAAAATTTGCAAGTCGGAGTTCCTTTCCATCAACCTCCGCCTGCTCAGACACTGATCACGGACGCCTCGCTGCAGGGTTGGGGAGCCCACATGGGTTCTCTCCAGACTCAAGGACTGTGGTCTCCAAAGGAGCGATCCTATCACATCAACATGCTAGAGCTGAGAGCAGTACACCTAGCCCTCAAAGCTTTCCTCCCTCGATTCAGGCAACCTCAGTGTTAGTACAGACGGACAACACCACCACCATGTACTACCTGAACAAACAGGGGGAACTCGCTCACGCACACTTTCCCTGGAAGCTCAAGCACTCTGGCATTGGCTCTTGGCTCGGAATCTGGCAGTCACAGCAGTCCACCTGCCAGGAGAACAGAACGTGAGAGCGGATGCACTCAGCCGTCACTTCGAAGACAGAGAAGACTGGGTGCTCAACGACGAGGTCGTCGAAGACATCTTCCAGACATGGGGTCGTCCCACCATCGACCTCTTCGCGGACGACTGAAAATGCCAAATGCCGAAACTTCGCCTCACGGTTCTACCGACCAGGATCGAAAGGGAATGCCCTTTTGATAGACTGGTCAGGGGCATTTGTGTACGCCTTTCCACCCCTTCCGCTGATCCCGAAGGTGGTGACCAAGCTGTCCCATTCGTGCACGAGGATGATACTAATTGCCCCGGACTGGCCGAGACAATGGTGGTACCCGGACCTTCTGCACCTATCAGAGTGTCCTCACAAGAGGCTGCCGTGCAGACCGGACCTGCTGTCCAAGATGAACGGGAGGATTCATCATCCCAACCTTCCCTCACTGAACTTGGCGGCATGGCTCCTGAGGTCCTCCAGTATGGCCACTTAGGACTGCCGCAGGACTGCATGTCCATCTTGAAGGAAGCAAGAAGACCGTCCACGAGGCATTCGTATGCATGCAAGTGGAAACGGTTTTACATGTGGTGTATGCAGAACAATTGTAACCCAATCAAAGGTCAGGAAGAGGTCATCCTTCCTTACCTACTTTATCTGGCGAAAGCAGGTTTGAAGTTTTCTTCCATTAAGGTGCATTTAGCAGCTATAACTGCATATAGGCGTTCAGCTTCTCAACCTTCCTTCTTCCAGTTACAGGCTGTTAAGGATTTTTGCAGGGTTTAAAGAAGGTCTATCCTCCGGTACGACCTCCTTCACCACCCTGGGAGCTTAACCTGGTGCTATCAAAATTGATGGGTCCGCCTTTTGAACCCATACACAAAGCAACCTTACAACATCTTTCTTGGAAGGCGGCTTTCTTGGTAGCGATCACGTCAGCTCGCAGAGTGAGTGAAATACAGGCGCTCTGCTCCAAAGAGCCCTATACAGTCTTCCATCTTAACAGGGTTGTGTTGAGGACGCACCCCTCTTTCCTTCCAAAGGTGGTGTCGGATTTTCATGTGAATCAGACCATCTCTCTACCCACCTTTTTTCCCAATCCCTCCACTCCAGCTGAGAGGGCTTTGCATTCTCTGGACCTCAAAAGGGTTTTAAAATTCTATCTGGATCGGTCCAAATCTATAAGAAAATCTGATCAACTATTTGTTAACTATGGGTCGATCAGATCTGGGTTCGCAGCTTCAAAGCGCTCCATCTCCAGATGGATAGTTTCATGTATCAAGCTTGCTTATCAATTAGCGCAGAAGCTCCTGGGGTTTACTCCCAGAGCGCATTCTACTAGAGGAAAAGCGGCTACTACTGCTTTTCTTCAAAATGTGCCCATGTCTGAAATCTGTAAGGCGGCAACTTGGAGGTCCGTCCATACATTTACGAGGCACTACTGTCTGGAATCAGACACCAGAGCAGACACCCAAGTAGGCCAGGCCTCCTTGAGGAATCTGTTCAACAGCTGATTTCGGCTGTTATGTTTCTTTGTGTTGGGTCACTTTACTCTCATTTACCTGCAGGTGGTTGATGGGCTTGCTATTCTATTCAGTGCTTATGACTATTGATGAGGATCCCCTGGAAGAGAAGGATAAGTTACTTACCTGTAATCCTAGTTCTCTTCCAGGGGTATCCTCATCAAAGTCATAAGCAACCCACCCGCCTCCCCAGGTAAATGAGAGATTTCTAAAGTGTTAAAGGATATCTTTGTGCCCTGACCTTCAGGGTTATGCAAAGAACAACTGACCTAACTGTCACCCCTGAGGCATGATGGGAAGCTAGGGGTCATGGCTGCCTTAAAGGCACGGTGCCAGTTTTTGTTGAAAATGTTTTCATTTTCTATGCTATTGGTTTACAATGCAGCCTGTAGGCTAACAATGTCTACTTATTTTGCAGTTTTTACTATTTATGAGTATTTTGCTCATTAAAAAACCGAGTTCAAGTTCTAATTGTCCTCTGGTGTTTTTATATATTGGCAAAAGTAGTTTTTTATGTGTGTAATTACATTGTTTAGCCTCCTATTGAGAGCTGCATTGGTATGAGAAAAAATGATATATGTATATGCATATATGTAGAGCTGTATATATGTGATTTCCATATATAATTTTTATATTTCCGGGGTCCCCGCACGTGGGCGGGAATATTCAGTGCTTATGACTTTGATGAGGATACCCCTGGAAGAGAACTAGGATTACAGGTAAGTAACTTATCCATCAAGCACTTTTGCCTTGGCACGTCTGATTCAAAAAAACTTTTTTGTCTCTCTTTGTTTATCTGTCATCCCCTCTAGGTACCTCCTTGTCTTGGGCATATCTACAAGTCGAGATTTGAACCACTCAGTAGGGAACATAGCCCTGTGGTTACCCCCAAGCTACCTCTCACTCATGCGGGTTACCATCCTCACTTCGGAACCCCATTTTTACGTGCACTACCATCACATCAGTTAGGTCCTGAAGAAACGCCACTGATCATTTAGACAAACCAGGCGTGAAACATGTCGACCTTGTAATAGTTACACGGGCACATTAAGCCTCAGAGTAACTCACCAACCTTCGGTTTTTTTTAGTCTACCAGGGGTACCACGCGATTAAAGGTTCTTCCTGTGGACACTCCTAGGTAGTTTTATTTTTTGAACACCTTTCACTGCACGCACTTCACCACTTCTACTCCTGGATCCACCCCACACACCCGCACTCACCTGACGGCTTTTCTCTTAAAAGATCTCCGTGAAAGTGACCCTTCGGGGGACCCGTCGGGCATTGCAGCGCCGGCCCGACGAGGAGTAAAAGCCCAATGATGAAGCATGACATCCTTCGGGGTGTGTGAGGGCAACTAAGAGGCAAGACTCAGCCCTCCCCTTCGGGATTGGATCCTTGATACTGGGGATGTACTTCTGCCTCTCTCTCTTTCCTCTTCCTCTTACCATCTACTCTACTCTCAATCTTTCTTTTTGTTGAGTGGGTGACACTCTGCACCCTGATCTTGGAACAGTGTCCCCTATGGTTTAACAGGGTTTTATAGTAGTCACGTGTAAAGGTTATTTATTGCCACTGTTGGCCTTTATTTGTTTACCTGATTAGCCTTCATTGTTCTAATCACCTGTTTGACACATTTTCGAAAGGGGCTATCTCATATGTTTCACCCGTCCCATTTATAGTGCTGCAGTCAGATCTCAATCTGGTATTGACCTTTCAATGTGTGTGCACTCTGCGCTGCTCCACAGTTGCAATCTTCAACCTCTTACTCTGAAAAATGTTTTCTTCATTTCAATCACTTTTGCATGTTAAGGTAGCGTACTTCAGGCTTTGTCCATTCATCCTTCATATAGAACTTTCTTCCCAGCCAAAACTGGTTCTTTGAACACTTGCCTCCTTTCTCCCAAAAGTGGTATCACCCTTTCAGGGAGGCAGTCAATTATGCCTCTCCTATTCTTTTCTCTCCAGCATCCATTTAAGGAGGAGGACAGATTACAGCGATTAGGCCCATAATGTGTTCTTAACTTCTCTATTGATATACCTAAGGAGTACCTCATTGATGTCCAGCTCTTTGCTGGTTTTACCCATGCAAAGAATGGAAATGCAGTCCAGAAGTAAAGCTTGTCCTCTGCATCAAACGGTGTTATCCCTCCTGCGAGTCTCAGGACTCATTCCATTGAAGTGATGGGTGCAACTATGGTTAGCTTGAAGGTATTCCCATGTTGGACATCTGCCAGTCCCTATGTAGGCTTTCATCCATACTTTCATCAGCCAATACTCTATTGATTCTCAGGTCCGCAGAGAGGACCATTTTGACTTTTTACATCTGGCACAACTTCCTGGTGTTAGTCAGTTCCTCAGATCCACTGATTTGATGCTTAATCAGAAGATTTGGAATATGTGGGTAGAAGTATACATCTGAAAAATAAAGTACTCACTTCCGGCAGTGCTTTTTCTTGTGGATACTCTAGGTAATCACATGTCTCACCGCCCGCCTATTTCCCTGTTCTGTGGTAGACTTTCACTGATTAATAAGGTACCAAGTTAGATTCTCTTACCATGAGGTATTACATCAATCATGTCAATCATGTTTCTGCACTTGAAGGTGTAGGAAAAAGGAGAAAAACTGATCTCAGCAGCCAAGACTGAAGCCTCTATGCAGCTCTGTGCCATAAAGTCCAGGGCACAATGGAGCAGCGATGGAAGCCAATGACATCACCTACCAGTGTGCAGGAGCTCTTACAAGTTTTCTGGATCCCATCTGGTGCCTGATTCAGAAGATGAGGAATCTGTGGTTAGAGTATCTATTTAAGGTAAGTAACCTATTCCTATAACCCTAATCCAACCACTTTCGCTAACCTTACTTTAACCCTTATACTAACCTGAGCTCTCACTCTAGCCCTGACCGAACTCTTCACCTATTTCTGATCCTTACCTTAACCCTTGCGCTACCCCAACACATTTTTTCCAACCCCTATCCTTAGCCTTCCTCACCATCACACCAACCCCATACTTAATCATAACCCTCAAATATTAACCCATATTCTAACTCTAACATTCATCCGAGCCTAAAGTCTAGTTTTTTGCTACATTCTGTATTCCTCATTCTAATTCCAACGCATTTCTCATGATAAGATTTTTGTTTTTATACTTTTTACTTTTGAATATATTGTTTGCATATATTTCTTCTAGAACTGTATTTACCCTAAGTGTTAGAGAATATTGTGACATGCTATCTCCATGGCTGCTTTGTCAGGTTACTGGTTCCCAAGCTGAGTGTTTTAAAGACAACATTTGTCTTCTTTTTCACTGCAGATCATGGCAGCACACGTTCCCATTGCCCCAGGATACCTTCAGATGCTGCGGGCAGGTACTAAGTACTTCACCGGGCTCTATGAGACACTCTTCAACAACATCACAGCCTGTAAAGCATTGGTGAGATGCCTACGCGGCTGCTACGGCCCGAGGGGCAGCAACAAGCTAGTGGTAAACCACTTCGGGAAGATTTTTCTCACATCTGATGCAGCAACCATACTGAAGGAGTTGGAGATCGAGAATCCAGCAGCCAAACTGCTGCGAACAACATCCGAATCGCAAGAGCAAGAAGTGGGTGATGGCACCAACTTTGTTGTTCTCTTGGCAGGAGGACTTTTGGAAAATGCAGAGGGGCTGCTGAAGCTTGGGTTGCCTGTATCTGATGTCAAGGCTGGGTATGAGATGGCCTCCAAGAAAGTTTTGAAGATCCTGAAGAGCCTTTGCTGCTCATCGGTGGAAGACATCAGAGATGTGGTCCAAACGGCCCGGGTTCTTCAAACTGTGATTGGCAGCAAGTTGACTGGTTATGAAGAGTTTCTGTCTAAGCTGGTGGCAGAGAGCTGTATTTCTGTGCTGACCCCAGAGGGACAGTTCAATGCAGACAATGTCAGGGTCTGTAAGATCATTGGAGCCAGCATCCTCCATTCTTCTCTGCTGGAAGGCATGGTTTTCAAAAGGACGGCAGAGGGCCTTGTCACCAGTGTTATGGATGCCAATGTTGCTATCTACTCTTGCAGTTTTGGCATGATGAACACTGAGACCACAGGCACGGTACTGCTGGAGAGTGCTGCCGACCTCATGAGCTTTGGCAGTTGTCAAGAAGACCTTATGGCAGCACGGGTGCTGTCCATCGCCAACACTGGAGTTAACGTGATTGTAGTAGCTGGCAAAGTGGAGGATCTGGGCCTCTATTACGCTGACAAATACAAACTGATGGTGGTCAAGATGACATCCAGGAATGACATGAGACACCTGGCAAAGGCAACAGGGGCCACCATACTGATGACACTGGTCCCTCCGCTAGATAAAGACATTGGTAATTGTGATCAAGTTTACTTGGATGAAATTGGTGATGCTCAAGTTGTAATCTTCAAGAAGCAGAAAAGATGTAGTTCTGTTGCCACCATTATCCTCCGTGGGTCTACTGAAGAGTTACTCAGTAATGTTGCACAAGGCGTGACCAATGCAGTTAAAATTTACAAAGCTCTCACCATGGACCCAACTCTGGTTCCAGGAGCAGGAGCCACAGAAGTAGAACTGTGTGTCAGGCTCCGTGTTTTTGGTGTAACCCACCCGGGTACAGAGCACTACGGTATACTGGAGTTTGCTCATGCCCTAGAGTCCCTTCCAAGGGCACTTGCTGAGAATGCTGGGCTCAATGTAAATGAGGCCATGGCTAGCCTGAAGGCTGTCCACCAGCTGCAGGCTCCGAATGTAGGTCTCAACCTTGTGGGAGACGGCCCAGACACAGTTGATGCTGCCAAAGCGGGCATCCTCGACCCTTTCCTTGTTAAGCATTGGGGCATCAAACTTGCCACCAATATGGCAGTCACCCTTCTCGGCATCAGCCACATTGTGATGGCCAAAAAAAGTGGGGGGCCCAAGCCCAGAGGTGAAAATCCCAATTGGGATCTGGAGCCTGATATGATAGACTAAGTCAAGATGGCACCCGTTGCAGGTGTGTTGTGTTTTAGCAACGAAACTGATGCAAGGACACACACTGGATCCTTAAGATGGAAAATGTAGTCCTAACAAATGGTGTCTATTAGTCAAAGTTTTATTTTCTATAAAATGAGACAATTTTTACTGCATTTATGTTGTTTTCCCGTGAGAAGTTCAGGTTGAACAGTTTGGGAGTCAGGGGTGGCAGATAATGGCTTCATATGCCGTAGGATATATTGATTTACCTCAAAGGAAACTGGACAATTTGATCTGCAACAAAATGTTGCCAACTGGAATCGGGTGTAGATGAGACACTCGAGAGATCTGCTTTACTAGTTAATTGAGGACACAATATTTCCACGCATTGCATATAGCTACTTATAGGTCTTGTCCTACTGGTACCATCAGGCAACTGGTTTTAAAAACTGAAAGGCTTGGTACAGAGGTACCCCATACTTCTGAGGCAATGTATTAAGCCTAGGAAATCTAACAGAACACTATATGGTCTGCAAGGCTGCCAGCGCCATTCTAGTTCATCATGGAACGGCGACCAAGCAACGGAGCACAGCAATTCATCACTTCTCTGAACCAATCAAAAGCGAATATTACAAAAGACTGGAGAGTTCTATGAGAAGAAGCAACTATACTTCTTTCACCTCAAGTCAAGAAACCCTTGAACAACAGCAGCGACTCCACTTTCTTGACATTGACCACTAGGTGTAGAACCCTTTGTGCCTTTTGTCTCTTACACTTGTTTTCACTCTTGAAAAGTTTACCTTTTTTTTTAAAGCTCTGCGCTAGCAACATGCGCAGTACGTCACAGGTGTTTTTTGGTTGTGCACTCAGGAAGCAGTGTTTTACCATCAAAAATAAGAGTACACCAAATAAAGTCAGCCAGAAACACTCCTCCATCTCCGTTGTGTATTTTGTAATGGTGGTATTGTGTTTCCTCATTTGTATTCTGTGCAGTGCTTCCGAGTATGAGTGAAGTACTTTGAATTGTGTTTGTTCTGGGTTGTTGTTCTGGCATTGGTATTGTACAGTGCCAGGTCTGCTACTAGTATGGTCTGGTAGAGCAGGCTTTTGTCAGGGAAGTGGTCCAGTCCAAAGTCTTCTGAAGCCTGAGTATTCCCGTCATGGGAGGTTACTCTAGTAGTCCATGTATAAGTGTATGGCCCAGCTTGGCTTGTGTGGCAGGCGTTATTGAAATCACTGGGCAGTGGATGCTTAATATTGGTGTCAATGTTGTCGGCAGAGTCTGGATGCTGCTGTTCATCCAGCAAAGGACCAGAGAGGCGTGATTTCTTTGGTCACTTGTTGGTCTAGCCTGTGACCACACGCATCCCAAGAAGGCCGCCATGTCATGCTTGAGATCAGTCCTATAGGAAGTTAGACACATACATTAGAAGGAAAAATTTCTGCCCACCCACTTAAACGAAGAATTGGAATAACTCTATCATTCAATTGCTATATGCAATGAGTTAGCCTGGAACTGTTGAAATGCTGAGACGTGACACTTCCTTTACCCCAACGTGGGTTTGACATCAGGGGCGGCAGGAGAGCCTTGGCGGGACTGGTGTGGCTTCAATGCACTAGTGATGGTAAGACTGTGGCCCTCATTACAAGTACATGGGTAATTTCTCATCAGAATTATACGTTGTTTTACAATTATCACACTCTTGCAATTTTCTCAAGATTCATTCAGACAGGTAAAACCTACTGAAATTTATCGGGGCAAAAAGGCCTCAAATTAAAGGAAAAAACATGCAGAATTTGGTGTGTAAATCACTTTTTGGCAGTTTATGCCTCATTTTCATGTTGAAAACTTGGAATAGGAGGTATTTACCATGCCTGATAAATACCTCACCCCTGAGTAATGGAATTTAGTGGGTTTGGTAAATACGATTCCGCCCAATTAGTAATGAGGGCCTTTGTGGATGCCCACATTCAAACAGTTTTTGGCCTTAATTTGTTCAAATAATCTGTAATTATCAATTGCCTTTCTTCCTTGATTGTAATCTAGACCTCAGCAAAATGTAATGCAAACGAACATAAAGTATTTACCTATTGAAAGTGTTCTTATGTAAATCACTCTAGTCATCCATTTGGCACCGGATTGGTCCTAGTTTGCGCTGTACAAAATTAAAAGGACTCTCACCCACTGGAATTCCAAGTGGCATGCTTCATCAGAAAGTCCTCGTCCAGAAACCTAGTGTGTCTAGACGGGCTCAACCTTGGTAGCCAAGGGAGCTCTTTGGCTATTGGGTGGGATCCTAGATTTAAAATAGTCTAGGGTGTCCTGAGGAATATTTTATTTTCAAAGGGCACCCTGACGGAGTTAAAACAGATGGGGATGCACTAAGGAAATTAGTATCCTCTGTATGCCTGAGTGAGCATGTTTCAGCCATCACACCAATGCCTCACAGGGATAGTTGGCTTTCATCAGGACCTCACAAAGATCCCTTTAGTGTCCTATTTGTGTGCATTCAATTGTGAAACTTCCATTCACCATACTCATACATGCCATACATACCGACCCATTTGGTCCCTATGTGCGCATTTCTTTAGTAGAGTCCCATTTAAAGCTCCATAAGGGTAAGGAGGCAGGAGGACCTTGTAGTCAAACTTTCATCAAAGCAGTGGCGTAACGAAACTTGATGGGGCCTCCCTGCAAGGCACCTGGAGGGGGCCCCCTCCGGACTCGATCAGAAGCTCTCTGGCCGGGGTTCTGTGCTGAGGGGGCCCCCTGAAGCTCTGGGACCCCCGTACTGCAGGGGCTGCAGGGGCCTGTGTTACACCACTGCATCAAAGGCCTCTTCCTGGACATGAAGCTATTTGGTTCCTCCTTCCCCCGTCTAAGATGCGGAACCAAAAGAACACAAGGTATCTAGGCGAGTACTCTAATGAAGCATGCCACTTGGAGTTCCAGTGGGAGAGCGTCCTTTTAATACCATAGGGTGATCCCCTTGGGCAGGTATGGAGAGATAGGCTAAGCACAGTAGGGGTTCCCTCTTGTTGTTTTTGTATGGTTAGATGTTTGGGAAGATGAGCGAACCCTGTATCACTACTCACTACCTCCGTCTTGGAATATATCTATACAAGATTGGAAATAAAAAATGTATATTTGTTTTATCAGGTTTCACCTGCACAGTGCACATACGATGTGAGCAAACTCTTTTGTCAACAAAAAAAAAGCTTAAATACGGGCTTAGAGGCCGCCCATTACTCACCATTGGTTGGCTTTGACGTCACTCTCGTTTCCTTGCTTCTAATTGGTCACCTCCTCCTGCTGAACTCCTGCTTCCTGCTGGGTTTTCAAGTGTTTGTCCCTGCTGTGGAGCATAGACCACGGTTTCCTGTCTGCCGCCAGTGTCCTTCCACTGGCTGCAGGCTCCTGCAGATAGTTTAAAAAATGTTTTTACATTCACACTGCCCGATTTCATATGTCTCCAGTCCGTCCCTCTTCCCACCATCCATGCTCTTGCCGCCCACCCCCTGCCTGCTCTCTGCTGTGTTGCTGCTCTCTCCCTCCTCCTCCTCACCTTCCTTGTGTTGCTTGCTTTACCTTTACAATCCCCCGCCCTCCGTTGTGTTACTGCGCCCTACCTCTTTCTCCACACCTACCTCTTGTTGCTTCGACGCTCCTGCACTTCCCATGCCCTCTGTTGTGTTGCACCCTGCCATGGTTCCGCCTGACCCCTTCAACCGACTCGCCCCCCACAAAAAACATTAAACAAAGCCAAATAGCTTGCGCAGATGCGAGTGCTATTTGGTTTTGCTTAATGTTTTTTAGACATCTTGCACAGCAACGTGTTCTGCTTTGCAACATGGCTTAAAGAAAAAAAAGTGAAATGGCTCAGGCAATGCTGGCCATTTCATACCGCTTTAAAAATTTTTTTTTTTTTTTACTTTAAGCCATGTTGTACAGCAGCCCGCACTGTTGTGTAACATGTCTAAAAAACATTGATAAAGCCAATAGATCTTGCATAAGTGAAACCTATTGGCTTTGCCAGTGCTTGTATTTGCATAGAGAACGCTGCAAAAATGCTGCCTCAAGGTTTTGAGACCTTAGCAAAGGGCATGATATAGTGATGAGATTGGAGATCCTGTAGATATGTAGGAAATGATTGAATGCTGATGCTGTACCAGGAGCTTGAATTAGCCATGCGATTAGAGATTGTGTAGGTTGAAAACACATGGCTGTGTGCTGAGGACATAGCCAGGAGACTGATGTAGACTTTTTAGATAATTTTTATTGGTTTTCTTTACAGCAAATCACAACAAAATAATTCTATGGAAATGTAGGAAGCTGGCTCTCTATATAGTGTACTGAAATGTAGTACACTGTGCAGAGAGTCCAGTGGGTCCCTTATTTGTTTACAGAGGCTAAAGTAGATAATACTAACGCTCTCTTTTGTGGTAGTGTGGACGAGCAGTTAGGCTTATCAGAGGGTAGTGCTAAGCATTTGTTGTACTCACAGAGGAAATAAATGAGACACACACGCAAAGAAAAAATCAGAGATCAATTTAGAAAAATAACACTTCTTTTTATTTAGAATTTGAAACCAAGAACTTCATTCAACGGTAAGTGCTTTTCTCAATAACTAATCGTACATATAAATAAATCTTTTAAAACTGTCTGCCTTTACCCACAATGCAATCCTATGGAAGGAAAAGTCAAAGATGCATAAAGGTAGGTACAGCCAGCTTCAGGGGTTCACCTTCTGGGATCTGAATAGTTTTGGGCCAAAGTTCAAAGTACTACCAGCAGTTCTTCGGGAACCGCCCGGGTTCTACCGTGAGCAGGGTGCTGGTGAGGCTGTTAGCTGGCATGCTACAGGGAATGAGGGCTACCTGAAAAGAGGCTGCACAAGAGGACTTGGGGGCAAGTCCGAGGGCTCCCAAATGGTGGCTCAGGTCGCAAGGGGTCTTGGAACACGGGGGCACAGCCAGTACATCGGGACCCGGGCCAAGGGGCTCGGGAGCAGAGGGGTTTGGTCGTCTGGGCTCGGTGCGCAAAGATGTAACTCGCAGTCAGGGAAAAACAGCTGACGGGCAAAATCAAGGCAGCTGGGCCACTCTTGAAGTGGGTCTCAGTGATGCTGATGTCCCTCGATGGCTGCTTGGTCCTGGTGCAGTGAGAATCCAGACAGGACTCTTGCTGTTGGTGTTTGCTGCAAGGCGTTGTACTGCATGGATCTGGTTGGTTCTGGTGTCTTCACACTCTGTGGGGAGACAGATCTAACCTTCCAGAGCATGAGTACCTTCTACTTGTTGTCTGGGCGTTGGTCGGGCCGCGGAGCTGCAAGGCGGTAAACCGGACTCTGCTTGTCGGGGCCTGCGGACTCCAGGGGAGTAGCTCCTCTACTACAAGGGAGACTAGGTGATTTTCAAAGTGCTGGCAGGCTACCCAACGCTTTGGTAGTTCTCCAGCTCACAGGACGAGTCACTCTGTTGCGGCTGTCAAGAGAGGGCTGAGGACGGCCGGGTTTCACTCCAAAGTTCTGCTGCAGTTCTCACCAGGCAGTGACTCTTCTTTGTCTTTTTTCTGTTGACCTGCTGAATCTGAGTTCTTGGGTTCAGGGGTGCCACCTAAATACTCAATTTAGGGGCGTTTACTGGGAGTGACAGATAGTAGCCAATGGGCTACCTACCTTCAGGGTGTCTACACTCTCAATATGACCACTTACTGTGGGAAGTGGGCATAACACTGACCCTAGAAGGCTAATTCCGTCCAAAGCACCATGGAGGAATCTGAAAAGTGGGGTCCACATCAGCTGGTCTGCCCTAGGGGCGGTCCTGGCTGAATGTGGGCACACCTCCTAATCTTACTAATTTTCCTGTCTGTCTTGCCACCAAAAAGTGGGGTCAGGACTAACTGGAAAGGCCCAGGGTCGAATAACAAAGGCAGCACCTCCGCTCAGAGCAGCCTTTGTTCCTAACCTCCAAGAGCGAAGGCTCTCACCTCAGGAGGTCAGAAACCTGTCTATGGTGGCTGGCTGGTCGAGACCAGTCGGTCAACACACTAGTAGTCGATAGGTTTTCAGGGGGCACCTCTAAGGTGCCCTCTGGATGTATTCATTAATAAATGCATTGCTGGGATCAGTGTGGGTTTATTAAGATGAGGTGTTTGGTATCAAACACCTTGGGGTACAGTGAAACCATCATCTAGCTGGGGAACTCGTAACGATGAGTGTCCAGCCCATGTACTCGTTATGGCTTCCCTGTGCACTGGTAATATCTGAGGGTGAACTTAGATATCACCAGGAAATATCCACTCCTGTAGAGATGCCCACACATGGGTATAGTGCTCCCTTCCTTAGGGCTGTAAGGCCTTCCGTAGGGGTGTCTTACTTATGCCACATGTAGTGCTGGCAGGCATGGCACACAGGGATGTGTGCCATGTTGACATTTTGGTTTTCTCTGCACCAAGACACATAGGCTGCAATGGCAGTTTGCATGAGCTTAGGGAGGAGTCCCTTAGGGTGGCACAATTCATGCTGCAGTCCTTAGGGATCCTCTTTAGTTCCAAGGCCCTAGGTACCAGGGGTACCACTTACTAGGGACTTAAAGGGATCCTAAAGGGATGCCAATTGTGGAACAATCATACAGTTTAGGGAAAGAAGACGGGTACTGGGGACCTGATTAGCAGGAACCTAGTACACTCTCATTCAAAGTTACACCAAAAAACAGGCAAAATATGGGGGGCTAACCATGTCAAAAGGGGCACTTTCCCACAGGAAAAGAAAGTAAACAGCAAACAGTGCCGGCAAGTGTAGTACAGAGGCAGGACAGTCGAGCCTGATGTAGACTTGAGGGGGAAATGAGGTAGGTAGAAAACATGTGGCTGAGAGATGATGCCACAGCCAGGAGCCTCATTTAGACCTGAGGCTGGAGATGGGGTAAAAAGAAAACAGTTGTTTGAGTGCAGGGGCAGCAGTCAGGAGCCTGATGTAGACTTAGGGTTGAAGATCAGATAGGTACAAAACAGTTTGCTGAGTGCAGATGCAGTAGACAGTGAGCCTAATGGAGACCTAAGCGTGGACAGCAGATAGGTAAAAATCAGATGGCTGAGGTTGACACCGTACAGAGGAGCTTCAAGTCAGTTTGAGATTGGAGAGGAGGTAAGTAGAACCAACATGGATGAATACTGACACCACAGCATGGATCCTGATATAGGCCCGCGGCTGGAAATCAGGTGGATAAAAAACAATTGGCCGTGTTGACACTGCAGACAGGTGCGATAGGCCTGAGGTTGTAGATCAGATAGGTAGTTAGTATATGACCCAGTGTAGACGGTCCCACCAGAAGTCTCATGGAGACCTGAGGTTAGAGATTAGGTAGGTAGAAAACACATGGCCGAGTGCAGAAGAAGCGGTCAGGAGCCTGGGTTCGAGGTGAGGTAGGTAGACACATGACTGAGTTCTGATGCTGCAGACACATGTCAGGTTCCAGAGGTTTAGAGCTGCTGAAAGTCCCTGCCATTGCTGAATGCCTATACACGCGGGCAAGATTTATTTGCCACCTACAGTAGGAATCTAAGGAAAACAGTAAAGTGGAGTGTGTGATGGAGAGGGAGAGGGGACTGGATCTCACTCTCCATAATGGAATTGTCTCAGTCAAGGGATGGTAGAACGCTATCCCAATGTTGGAGGGTCGTGAGCTGGTTGGACTGGTCATATAGGAGCCTGAGAAGAACAGGTAAGAGGAGAATACAGTGGGATCTTGGGAGTGCATACAATATATTGCCATTTTGAGAGGGGTACCAGTGTCAGCAGTGGATATTGCTGTGTTGAGCCTTAAGCAGACCTCGATTCCAGCTGAGGGATCCAGAACGACACCACAAATCCACCAGTTGGAGCTAGGAGGCATGCAAGAGAAAGAGCAAGTAATAACAGCACCATGGAGAAAGGAAGGCCTAATAGGGAGTCTACCAGAATAGACAAAAACAAGAAATGTGCGGGATGGGTAGTGAGTACAAACCGGTATGAAAACCGAGAGCCACAGCAACTTATGACACATTGCGAGGCAAAGGCTGTTTGTCAAAATGATCTTAAATAAAGCTCTGCCAGAAACGACCTTAAAAGGTACCCAAAAACAGGAAATGTGTAATGACCAGTCTGTCAGCTAGTCAAGTGTTCCCAAACTCTTCCCTTTTCACTTGCTTGTTATCCACAGTCTCCAACCCCTGTGCACCTTGTGCATGAATGGGTGTTTGTCTTTACCCTGAATCTTGACAGCACTCGGTCCCTAAGGTGTGCCACAAGGAAGTAATCTTGGGACCAGGTTTCAACTTTATTACCAATTGGTGGACATGGGGGAGCATGAACAAATTCTGTGGGCTTCCATTCTTTTCAGACACATAGTACCCTGTCTACACCACCAGGGAGTGCAATTGGCCTCAATGTATCCATGAATCTACCATCTCCTTTACCTCATACTCCAGATATCCGTCTGTTCAAAGACAGGTGAAGATTTGCAGACTTGGCGTACATAGATTACAAAAGTGCCAGTGTTATAACCTCGTGCTAACAGGTGGAGAAAGTCATCTACCAAAGCAGAGGGTGCCCAAAAATGGGAAAAGTTCTGGGCTCCATGGGTACAGTACAGAACTTAACTGCCTAGGGTTGGAGAGGGTGGGATCGGGAAGGGGGTAGCACCTAGTGTTATAGAATGACTGAATGAATGAATTAGTTTATTGTGTGATTACTTAAAATCATTACAATATAAAGTGTTATAGGGATCAAAACCTGAGGGTCTTTTACTTATTCTTTTTGTATGGACTATACTGTTCCCTCGGATCACTGCTGCCAGATTGTATCTCGTCTCTGTATTATGTGGAATAGTGTATGAAGCAACTGTTTAATAAAAAGAACGTTTAAAAAAAAAGTGCCAGTGTAAGGGTAGTGATAGTTGTTCTGCAAAAATACTCACCTTTCCTGTTACCATGAAAGGGCCTCACTCAGGGTGTAAATTTGGAATACAAGCCTGAAATGATTAGATTCCTGCTGGATAATCCTGTGGTTACAAGAAGGTATTAGGATGCAACTGCTTCTTATGGCCTCTGGATGAGGACAGCAAAATGTTGGTGTGTTTGGGAAAGAAGATGTGTACTATCAGTGCCTATGCATTAAGAGCTACACGTATGAATGTTCTTGGTCACTACATCACATTTATATTGGATGAGAAGAGGCGTTTTATTCGTTTGAGCTCAAGCAGGAAGTCGAGAACCTGATGAAGGTCAAATGGAGTTAAATCACTTGATGTGGCAACAGCTGATGTGAAGAACTTTGCTACAAGAGGGATCACACATGGAATGGCCTTCCATATGCGCTCATGCGTAAGATTGACAGGATTGAAATCAGAAAGACAACACAAGATTTTGGCCATGCCATTCTCTGGTAGTTCTTTGTTTGGATGAAGGAAAACATTAGGAAACAAACACAATGAAGACATCTTGAAGTAGGTGACCTGGAAGAGAGGCCAGTCTTAATTGTCTTTGAAATATGGCTACATGAGTAGCATCATCTAGTACCAGCAAATGTGCCATGAGCCCAGATATGAACAGGGGAGTGGACAGCCCTTGGCTAGACAAAAGAAGCACCATTCCACAACCATAGAAATGCAAAGACTTGTGCATCCTTCCTCCTCTGTTCAGCACTCAAGGGTGGGGGGATGCAGGGTTTCATAGTTTATCCAGGTCTTGGAGAAGATCTTTATGGATATGTGGGAGGTGGACAAGTTCTGATTAGATATACGATACTGTAGGGTTCTAATTCTTACCTCAGTAATGCTGTTTTTGCTGCAGAAGTACAGCCAGATGTATTTACTTCAGTTGCAGCAGGAAATTGCATTTTTGCAGTCCAACGGGGCGATCAAACTAGTACCAACGTCTTAAATGGAGGATGTGACGTGTGTAAGCCTGTCTGCATTTGCAAAGTAAGACAGCCTGGAATATGGAATTTTTTAAAACAAATGGTCACCAGCTCTACTCCTGGAAAACCCAGAGTATGATCTTTGGGAGTGGGCAAAGGAGATAACATGGCTAATCTGCTGCAATTGTGTTTCCCTTTTGGCACTCAGCGGACAGTGGGGAAACACAAATCCCTGTTGAGTGGGACTACCAGTTGCAAGGACTGCATGAATTCATACTTCATACTTCTTCATGAAGTAAGAAATTAGATTACCTGTATTTACCAAATACACAGGCATAATTAAAAATTCGCCCATCGTAGCATTTTCAAGATAAGTCCTGATTTACAAATTCAGGATCTGAGGCTTACTGTGAAGATTAAGGAAGCAAAGAAAAGAGCATCAGTATGGTCAAATACTGGAGGCACACAAAGAAGTGATCTTGTATGTTTATGAACAGACAAATTCTTGGGATGTAGACATTGATTTTGTTGGAGTCTGTGGAGGATGGGCATATCGAGGCTAGGACTGAAAAGGAGGAACTTCTGGGTCATACCAAGAAGAGGGCAATTTACAAGCCACCAGGCTCTTGGGCTGTTTCCTTCCTTGGCAAGATAAGTAGCGACAACTAGATGGAACAAATGTCTCACAATGTCTTCGGTTGTAGGGTTCCCATGGCCATAGTGCCACACACCATGTGTGTTCTTGCACCTTTGTTGTTTTCCCCCTCCCAATTTTGTATTTTTTTTAGGTTTATCCTTTTTCATGATGCCTGTTGAAAAGGTTATGAATGCTTGCAAGGTCTGTTCTATGATGCCAGAGTTTATGCTGATCAGAGAGTGGTATCCAGGTTCTTCTCCGGTCCAGTCACAATTTGTCTGTTTGATCACTGGGGTAAGACAAACTATACCTTAACCCTCTAACTACTGAGGCTTTTTTGGCTATTTGGGGTACTTTGCGCTTAGACCTCCATATCTTTTTTCACGCAAGGTATCAACGTCAAATTTGCATCTTTTTTCCCCCAGATCATGGGGATATTAAAGGTACCCGGGCTAGCTCAGCCTCCACCCAGGAAAACCTATCATATCCAGAAATTTCTGAAGACTAGACACGCAGGTGCAGCCAGGGTGGTTCTAATGAGGTGTTTTCACCCAGAAGCCCTTGCAAACCACAAACTGTGCCTAAAAACATTTCTGTGAGGAAAAGTTCTGGAATCTGCATGGGTCCACACATCTCCTACCACCCAGCATTCCTCCATGTTCCCAATAAAAATTATACCCCACTTGTGTGGATGGGCCTAGCACCCGTTACAAGAAACAGCCCAAAACGCAATATGGACACATAAACTTTTTCCACTGAATACTGACTCTTTTTTGGGAATTTGGGTAGTTGTGCATTTTGGGTCATAGCTCAGCCAGCACCTAAGGAAAGCTACCAACCCTGAATCTTTCTGAAACTAGACACCCAGGAGAGTTCAGAGTTCCATGACTTGAATGGCTCTCACCAGCTTATTTTACCTAGAAGCCCGTGCAAACTTCAAACTTTGCCTAAAACACACATTTTCCTCACATTTGTGTGATGGAAAGTGCGGGAATCTGTGGGGAGCCACAAATTTCCTGCCACCCAGCATTTCCCTAAGTCTCCCGATAAAACCTGTACCTAACTTGTGTGAGTTGGCATAGCCCCCGTGACAGGGCTGGGCCCAAAACACAACATGGACACATTAACTTTTTCTACTGAAAACCAACTCTTTTTTTTGCAGTTTGGTTAGCTGTGGATTTTGGGCCCAAGCTCAACTGGCACCTATGGAATCCTTCCAAACCTGCACATTAACGAAAACTAGACACCCCTGTGAGTCTAGGGTGGCATGATGTGCATGGCTCTTGCCAGATTTCGTTGCCCAGTAGCCCTTGAAAATCTCAAACTTTGGGTAAAAACACACATTTTCTTCACATTTCTGTGAGGGAAAGGTTCTGAAATCTGTTGGGATCCACAAATTCTGAGCACCAAGAGTTCCCACATGTCTCCTGATTACAACGGTATCCCTCTTGAGGGGGTGGGCCAAGAGACCGCGACAAAAAAAACTAAAACGCTAAGTGGAGTGACAGGTGTAGCTGCGGTATCTGGGACCGTGCTCTGCTGCCACCGAAAGAAACCTACCAACCACAGATATTTTTCAAAACTAGACACCCAGGGGATTCCAGGGTGGTGTGGCTTGCATGGATTCCATGATGTTTTCTTACCCATAATGCCTAGTAAACCTCAAACTTCGCCCAAAATCCACATTTTCCTTACATTTCTGTGATGGAAACTTTCGGAATCAGCAGGAATCAACAAAATTCCTACACCCACCGTTACCCCACTTATCCTGATAAAAATGCAGCCCAACTTTTGTGGCTGAGCCTAGTGCCCACAATAAGAACAGATCAACCCAAGGTCAAAGGGAGTTACCTGAAGAGCACGTCCAAAACTGCACAGGACATTAGTTTTTGGCACACAAGGGACTCTATAACAACATGGCACATGTTCCGTCCACCACTATGTGTAGTGCTGGTACTGTAATGCACTTGTCATACAGCAAACAGGTCATTCGGAATGCGGCCGCTAGGCTGCTCCTGGGAATTGCTAAGAGGAGCAGCGTGCGTGAACATCTTCGCGTTCTCCACTGGCTTCCCGTGGCGGACCGGGTCAAATTTAAATCCCTGGTCATTGCCCACCGAGCCCTCTACGGTCGTGGGCCCGCCTATTAACAGAAGCGGTTTACCTTTTATGTCCCTTTGAGACAATTGCCTTCTTCAGCCCTCCTCCTTGCTAGGGTCCCCCGCTTCATCCGCCACAGGCTGGGTGGCTGCTCTCTTGCTGTCAAGGCTGCCCAGGCTTGGAATGCCCTTCCGTTTCCACTACGCAATACTCAAGACCCGCTAGCCTTCAAGAAACTTTTAAAAACTCATCTGTTTCCATAGTTGTTGGTGGTGTAGTTTAGGGACTCCTCTTGGATCCGCGCCGGGACACTCTTCGGAGTAGCTGTTGCGCGTTATAAGAGCACTTAACATAACATAACATATACCACGTTCTGATGGAGGATGAACATGGCAAGCAGGCCATAAATATGACCCATATGTTTAGTATTGGATGCTGAGTTCTGTGTAATGTTACATGTATTTATAAAGTGTGCTATCACCCGAGAGGGTATCCTACTAAAGATGCAAAAGAAGTCTGGGCCAGTCCATGGACTCACCTAGTTGACAAACCAAATCTTCAGCATCTTGCAGAATTCAAGAATTTAAGAGGTGGCGCTGGTGTGTAGGGCCAGGTCGTTCCAGGCTTTTGGAGCAAAGTAGGAGAAGTCATCACCACCTGTTCGGGTGCTGCATATGCATGGGATGTGTGCGAGAAGGAGTCTCGCTGAGCGGAAGTGTCTGGAAGGTTTCTAAAATCCGAGGCGAATTCAAGAATTTAAGAGGCGGCGCTGGTAAGTAGGGCCAGGTTGTTCCTGGATTTTGCAGCAAAGTAGGAAAACGCATCACCACCTGTTCGGGTGCTGCATATGCATGGGATGTGTGCGAGTAGGATTCTCGCTGAGCCAAAGTGTCTGGAAGGTTTCTAAAAGCTGAGGCAGTTGTTGAGGTATGCTGGCCCAGTGTTGTGTAAGGCTTTGATTGTTTGCGTGAGGAGTTTGAAGAGAGCTTGCTTGTGGATAGGGAGCCAGTGAAGCTAATTGAAGTGCAGGTTAATGTGTGTATATGGTGGGAGGTTGATGGTGAGCCTGGCTGCTGCGTTCTGTATGGTTTAGAGGCATCTAGTTAGTTGAGTGAGAGAGTCATTGAGCATTGGGGTAAGTGTGGCACTGATAGGGTTGAGTCCCTTGGTGAAGATTAAGTGACGGCATGTGTATCTCTACTACCTTGAATATTTGCCTTCTACCTATGTGATATCCCTATGAAAACACAGCTAGCCTAGGCTTTTCCTACCGTCTCTTGTCCCGGTCTCCTTCAAAGTCTGGACTAATCCCGTATACTTGCCAAGTAAACCTTTACTAAAGCCTTCTGTGACAGCCACCTGAGGCTCAAGATGACGTGTCTTTCATCCGCACTTACTGCTCTAAATCCAACTCCATCCTGGTTGTGGATGCAAGTTAGGGGTTGTTCAAGGATGCCTCGAGGCCTAGATTTCTTGAACTGAGTGAGCATATCTACCTTGGAAACTAAGGTAAGCATGCTGGGGAAGACTAATTTTAAATTTCCTACAGAGAAAGAACTACTTGAAAATGGCTTAAGGTTTTGCCGCAAAGGGTACTTTGTGACAACGTGGCCTATGCTCTGTTCACTGTAATGCACTAGTTATATGGCAAACAGAACATCTACTTCGTTTTGACAGCGGATAAAGGCCTCAAGCAGGCTATAAGCAAGTCCAAGATTTCCTCAACTAGAGGAAACAATTTGAAAAGCTGTTTGCCTAGTGAAGTAGTGGCCCATGGATGGTATATATCTATGCACAGCCATTGAAAGGTATATACTAGGACAGCTCCACCTTAGTCAATTTCCCAATATTTTACTTTTGTATAGTACAAGGTAAAGTAAGTTGGAAAACATAAGCCTGACCGGTGTGAAGCTGGGTGTTATCCAAACCATGCGAGTAGACCAGTAGGACTGTACTCTTTGTTTGTGCAGTATCCCCATTTTGAGCTTAAAGCCCAGAAATTTCTTCAACTCTCCAAGTGAAGTTGGACTCCACTGTGTGCCCTAGGATGAGGACCAAGAGTACCTCCATGCTTCCTCAGAAACAATTTGGCACGCATATTTGTTTGGTGCATAATTTCCTCAAGGAAGTCAATATCCAAAAAGAGATGGACAATCAATCGGCCAAAGATTTGTTGTATCGCCTTTACAGCCAGCATCTACAGTGAACAGGGAATTTAAGCTGTGCTAAATTGGGGGGCTGCCTAGAAAGCACTCCATCTGTGCTTGACACCACACGTGCCTGCCCTCTGGGCTGGTCTACCCTGCGACTGTCTCTCCACTGCACAGATTGTGCTTATAGAGGCAGAGCACGTCACTGTGTCCCTCAGAATCACTGGAAGAAAATTCTTCGAATGGAACTCCACAGACTGAAAAATTGCTCCCAGATTCTGCTCCATTTTCTTCTCCCTCTGATGCAGTCTCAGTGTCTGATCCTGCCTCAGAGCTGTCCTCTAATACTTGAGTTAGGACCTGGGAAGAAGTCATCCACCAAGACAACATCTCTGTTGACTGTCAAAAACCTGTCTAAAACCATCCTTCTGAAATACTATGTCATACGTAGACGGCAGAAGTGTACAGTGGGTGGGTATGTGCCAGACATATGTCAAAGTAACAAAGCAAAAAACACCCTTAGCTTCTGAATGCTGCGATTCGAAGAACTCTTTCACAGAATTTCCCCAAAGATGCTAATAGAGACAAAAACAAAGTATTTCTTCACCTTGCTACATACCTTATACTACAGCATACTTCAAAGTACAAAGGGTGATCTCACTTCAGCCACTGTTCATTTAGTATGGCACTCACATGCAGCAGAGACAACTTTAGGTGGGAGACAGCTTTAAAAAAAAGCCTTATCGGAGTAAGATAGGGGAAAAAACTAGGCACTGGCACGACAATCAAAGAGCCCCCATTAGCAAATCAGACGGCTAAACAATCATTTGCAAAGCCAATAGGTCTGGCGTTCGCTACCAGCCTGTTGGCTTTGTCAGTGCCTATATTGTCATGGCTTATGCAAAACTTTATTGCTGGGGGAGCTTCCCGGTCATTGTCTGAAGGCAAAAAATCTAGCTTTGAAGTCAAGAAACACACATTCACATAGTAGCCCCTACAAATGAAGACCCCTACTTTGTACACGGGCATGCTCCTTGTGAACATTTACATTGCTATCGCTCATGATGAAGTTAGCCAACAGCAGAAGTGGCCTGACCCATTGCCCCAGGCTGCAGTAGAACACTGTGAATGACACAGCAGACCAATGGATAAAGAGGGCTGTCTACAAACCCCATCAGTAAAGTTTTATAAGCAAATTCAAAAGGTCCTGGCTAACACCAGACTTAAAAAGTAGTTACATAGATATGTGTTTTACACTTTATTTGAAGACTGCATGCATTTGTGTATATAGCAGGCAATATTTGTAGCATCAGGGGAATCAACAATAAAATATATCAGTAACATGGGATAGGCCTGTATGTTAGACAGACCGACCCCCAGAAAACATGTGCTACATTTTTTTTCGCCTGGGGGGTGCGAAACATTTCCCTTTTTAAAACATACATCTATTTTAAAAAAGTATGCCCGCCATTTAGTTTTCTCCTGGGGGGGCGATCACTAGGGAGGGACTATGAGTGTTGCCTGCTGGACGACGCCCACACTAAAAGGGTTGAATCGTTAGTGTTTCTATTTACCTTAAGTGAGTCATTCGTGTTTATATTTACTTACCTTACTCTGCCTACTCAAAGTAATTATCTCATGTTTTCCTCATGCTAGGCTTATGAGGTCATGGCTCGACTCTAGTTTGTGCATCCTGTGCCATCCTGTATTCATGCTGTATCTGTATTACCTTGAGAGGCCTATTCACTTCCTAAGACCAAGCCCTCTTGTGTTGTGTTTCTCCTTACTCTTATCCCATTCTTTCCTACGAAAGTCATAACCTTTACAGAATTCATTCTAGTGTTCTGGGCGTCTGGCTTCACAGAGTGGAGAATTTGTGGACTAGCATCAGAATTTGTATCTCTTCCCAAACCTTATCATAACAGAGTGTTGACATTTATCAACCAATTCAAAACTAAAGAGAAATTCAAAATACTATCTTTGCAGCAGATTTTTCCAACCATCATTCAGGGAAACTGAGTATGTAAGGCATGTATTTTCACATACCCATCTATGATTTGATTCCAGGTAAGGAGGGACCTACACGTCTAAGGGGGCTATCATTTGGGCTTCTGTAAGCTCCCAGAGTGTTCACCAGGTGTGTTGTAATGGTGACAGCACATCTGGGGAATATTTGTGCCCGCTTGCATGGACGAGTGGTCAATAAAGTTGACTACTTAAAAAGCAGCATGGCACTCTCTGAGAGTCCTCCTAACTTGGCCTCAACGCTAGGTCTCAGTCCATTGCAACAAGCCGGCTGTCAATACAGCTGGCTGCTGTGATTGATGCGTGAGTGGGGCAAGCGATGTTCCTTCCTCATCCAGACAGCTTGCTAGTTCCGGAAGAGACAGCAACTGACACCAAGGTCAGATGTTGTGATAGCAGTTTGCAATTTTAGGCTCAATCTGAGGACCCTTCAAGAGTGTTTGGGGGATCCGTGGTATAAATCACTGCAAAACTGTAATGTTAATGTTCTAATTCGCACAAAGCTCGACTGCCACAGTAATTTGGAGCAGAGGGGTGTTTCATCAGGCTCAAGTGTTGAATGTTTCCATTGTGACAGATGACTCACTTTTAGGCTGGGGAGTTCCTCTGGTGGGGGTGAAGGTAGAATGGTTTGTGGTGGAGAAGTGCCAGAACTTTGTGGAGTCTCAAAGCAGAAAAACCTTGAAAATATAAAAAAATATATAATTGGAAGGAAGTCTGCACAAAATTACACACTCCGACAACAGCGCTTAATATATATTGAGACAAAGGGGACACGATCTCGTCCTATTTCCAGTGAAAACGAGCCATTTTGGCATTGGACGACAAATCAATAAGACAGGGCACCTTCCAGGCATTCAAAAGACCAAAGCAGACACATTAAGCAAAGCACACTGGGAGGACATGAGTAGATGTTGCACAGAGGTGGTAAAGGACAATTTGCAAGCTGTGGGGGTATCTAGAAGTAGGATAGTTTGCCATACTCCCGAAGTAAATGTCCCCAGGCTCTGCATTCAGGTGTCTGGAGCAAGGTTCTGTGGGGAACTCACTCTGGATTTCATGGTTCAGGATATTATTAAATGCTTTTCCTGAGGCGTGGCCTGAGGCGTCAAGATGGCGGTCGCACTCTAAGAGTGCTCCGGACCCCCTCCGTTATCCGCCTTGCACCCATTGTCTACAGCCGCTACAATCCTCCCTTACCTGACCACGGAGCTTCCCCGAACTCTCCGCTCTGCCCCGATCCCCTCAGACGGCGGATCGGAGCACTGGTTCCCGGGGAACGCCTCCCCTTCTGCTGCAGCCTGGTGATGGCGAACCTGCCGGCGCTCCAGCCCAAGGCCTGATTTCCTCCCCGGCCGGCCCGACTCCCCCCGGCTGCATCGCGGCGGCGGCGGGGCTGGGGCTCATCTGCACGCCCCGAGGCCGGAGGTTGTGTGGTGGAGGGCCCTCGAGGTCGGGTCCTTCCCGGCCGCACCAACGCCGAACCCGCGTGGAGCGCCGTGAGGGCAGAGCTGGGACTGAGGCGGCTGCCGCGTCCTGACCGGACCGGACCGGGACCTCGGCGAGACTCCTGGGGCTGGCTGCACTGGAGGATTTGTCCGGATTGCGTCCCCGCCCCTGACACCTGATCTCGGCCGCCATTTCCGGGCGGCGGCGTTGAGGCCGGGACCCTCCTCCGGCCCGTCCACGTGTCTCCCCCCCCGGCCTGGTGCCCAGCTGCCTTCACGGGGATGCCCCGGTGCCTCTCATCGGGCCAGCACGGAACCCTGGCGGCCCTAGAGGGGGGCGCTGCCTCTGACTTTCCGGGTGTTGCCCAAGAGCTGTGGGCCTCTGGGGGGCCTTCCCCAGACATGGGCGCCTGCTGCCCTGTACCGCTGCGGCCTCGCTGCTGATACCAAGGAGGACCTTGGGGCCATCGCTACATCGGTGAGTGGGGTCTGGGGTTGGGGATCGGCCATCTCATCGGGTGGCGGTGCGGAGGGGTAACCCTAGTGCGGCTGGTGCACCTGGTGTCGCATGAGGAGTTGTGGGCCCCCAACAACGTAATTTCTGGTGGGGTCCCCCTGGTGTAGAAGCTGGGGCGCCCCTGGACTAGAACCCGCCCATTATTGCAACTCTACGGGAGTACGCCGGCTTCACTGGCGGTTGGCCCCCAAGGCGGGCGAAACTCTCTTGTGGCCCCCACTGTGGTGCACTGGAGACCGGGGGATCGGCCATCAGGTCGGATGGCGGAGCAGAGGGGTATCGCCGGTGCCTCTGCCCTCCCTTCCCCCTGGCTGTTCTAATTCCCCCTCTGCCCATTACGCTCCACGTCGAGAGATCCTTGTCGGGCAGTGCCGGTTTGGGGACGACCGGTCCGGGTTGGTGACAGAGTCCACCACAGAGTTTGGATCCTTCGTAATCCCCGTCTGACCCCAACCACTCTCCTGCTGGACAGAGGGTCCGTGCTATCGCCCTGTCGTTGTCGTTGGCCTGGCCGAACCTCCTTCTGCTGGAGCGCTCCTTGCGGATCCGCCGGTGACCCCGAAACTCTTCACAACGGACCGGCGGAGGGGGACCTGGGCGCCCGGGTCTGAGTATCGACGATCTGGGTGCCCGAGGGCCCCTCTCGCCTTCCTCTTTGGGACTGCGATCCATCCCCTGCCCAGGCCGTAGCCGGACCCCTTCCTTGGTGGCGATGGGCCGGACCCGCACCTTGCAGAACCCTGCCCCTCCGACCCAGACCAAAATGGACCAATTCACCACGTCGGACCGCGGTCCTGTGGGTGGG
This sequence comes from Calotriton arnoldi, assembly GCA_963921515.1. Taxonomy (NCBI): domain Eukaryota; kingdom Metazoa; phylum Chordata; class Amphibia; order Caudata; family Salamandridae; genus Calotriton; species Calotriton arnoldi. The sequence goes on along the minus strand of CAWUFW010000272.1, from coordinate 4,865,469 downwards.
TCGCCGGAGGCTCCGGTCCCCACCGGGGGCGACCTCTCCACCATCCTTCAGGCGATCGGCGCATCACAGGCCTCCGTGGAAAACAAGATTGGCGAGGTGAGGGTGGACATGGCCCTTATTCGCCAGGACCTACGCAACGCCACAGCGCGAATTATGGAAGCGGAATCCAGAATCTCCACGACCGAAGACGACATTAGCCAACTCAAAACCCAGGTGGCTCGCCTCCAGTCCCAGACCTCGGAGCTCCACCGGCGAGCCGAAGACGCCAAAAATAGGTCACGGAGAAACAATCTACGCCTGGTGGGATTTTCTGAGGGGATTGAACAGGGTCAGGCGGATACGTTCGTGGAGAATTGGGTGCGTTCTTGGATGCCCAAGGAGTCCCTCTCGCCCTGGTTTGTCATCGAGCGCGTGCACCGCTCCCTGGCCCCCAGGCCTCCGCCCGGGGCTCCCGCCCGACCCATTATCCTGAGGGTCCTTAATTTCCGGGACAGAGATGCCATCCTCAGGGAAGCTAGGGCACAAGGTCCACTGACGTTCCAAAATACCAAGATCATGGTTTTCCCGGACTACACCAGGGAGGTGCAGGCCCAACGTCGGACATACGACGAAGTTAAACAGAAGTTTCGCAACCTGGGTCTTCGCTATGGTCTCCTATTCCCGGCCCGGCTCAGAGTTGTTTTTCAGGACAAGACATTCTTCTTTGACAGCCCTCAGGCGGCATGGTCCTGGCTCACGGAGGAGCGGCCCACTCTGGGTCGGCCGGTGCCCTCTCTCGCCCGCCGGGACCCCCCGCAGCCCGGCCCGGCCCAGCCGAAATCCCAAAGACGCCGAACCAGGTCCCGCAAGAAGGGCGATCGCCGAGGGGAGGCATCCCGCTCACCTAGTGCGCCGTCTCAGCGCCCTCCTTCTCGAGCGTCATCACAGAGGTCCGCCACTCCCAGTCCAACTAACTCCCTGATCGACTTGAGCCAGATCACAGACCCATCGGAAGACCTTGCGTCCTGCCATATCCGAAACCGACTTGTCTCGGAGCCCTGCGCTTCGTGGTTCCGGAGAAGACAAGGGAACTTGAACTTTGGCCTACAGCAGGGGTTCCCTAACTAGTTTTCCGAATAGCTCCTGTACCCAAGAGCGTTAATTCTTCTTTACATTTGGGGTGATTCGTTTTCAATGCATTCATGTTCTGCAGAATGTTTTATATTTCAGCTCCTGGACTTAATTGTATCCCCTTGATGCATAATCGTTCTGAAAGTATTTGCAGCTGTTGACAAGTTTTTATCCGAATCTAAGGAGGGGTCCATCTCCGCCATGCCCATGTTTTGCTAAACGTTTTAGCTTAGCACCTAGACTTATTGTGGGTTGTTGTCTTAAGTTGCTTTCTTTGTTAGGGCGACAGATGCTTCGTCTTCAGAAGTGTAGGGTGGGGGGTGTTGGGGGGCTTGGGAGGGAGGGCAGACCGTTGTCTCCCCATTGTTTATTGTTTTCAGCCGCCTACGGGCCGCCGTTCCTTGTTTTTCTTGGCAGCTATCGATGCATGTACGACACTGACAGCGACACGAGACTTATCACACTGCACAACTTCCACCCAGAGACCCCGGCCGCAGAACGCTGCCTCCCTTGGGACCCAGGTTCACTTGCACCTGCGCCTCTTCTTCCACACACTTTCCTCCACTTGGATGGCGTCGACCCTACATAGACCCCTCCATATCCTATCCTGGAACGTCAACATCCTACTGGATCGCATAAAACGCACTGCCGTCCTTCGTAGCGCCCAGCGACACAAGCCCGATATCTTATTCCTACAGGAAACACATCTTCTGGGTACACGATGCAACTTCCTTACCCGGTATGGGTTTGACAGGGTCTGGCACTCTGGCTATACAAGGGGATCCCGGGGGGTTGCCATACTGCTTCGGAAGGGGCTTCCTTTTACCCTGGCGCAAGCCGAGACAGACGTACAGGGTCGTTTTGTGGCCCTGACGGGTAAAGTTGAAGGCCACCCTTTCAACCTCCTGTGTGTCTACATCCCCCCCGCCGTTTCAGCCTCTACTCTCCGCCGTCTTACACTTGTGATCTCCTCCTTCCCACAGGGACTGACGGTCATTGGAGGCGATTTCAACGCCGTTTTGCAGCCCTCCCGCGACACATCAGGCGTTCCCTCAGCACCTCGCCTGGCCTCTGCTAAGTGCTTGTCGGACTGGTCCTCTGCCTTGGGTCTCTGTGATGGTTGGAGGGTGTGGAACCCCCGGCGAGAACAGTATACCCACACCTCGGCGGTTCACCATACCCACTCTCGTATCGACCTGCTCCTGCTTCCAGCCCCAGATTGTCAACTGATGTCCGGGGCAGCTATTCTGCCCCGCGGCATCTCAGATCACTCCCCGGTCTCCCTCCGTCTCAGGAACTCCCCCAATGGTACTCGTACGGTGTGGCGAATGAATGCCTGGTTCCTGCAGGATGCCGAATTCGTTGAGGCCCTCAGGCAGGAACTGGGGCACTATTTCTCGACCAACACGGGTTCGGTCTCCTCGCCGGGAACATTATGGGAGGCTGGCAAGGCCACTATACGGGGGGCGGCTAGAGGCTTGGTCCACGCGAAACGCGCGGAACAGACCACCCGACTTGTGCAGCTGGAGGCCCAAGCAGCACAAATGGAAGGGGCCCAGGCTTATACTGACAGCGAAGATTCCGCTCGACGACTCACACTGATCCGCGAAGAGATCAGTCGGATCTCACTGGAGTCAGCTAAAATGTTATGGCGATCCTCCGTAGCACGCGTATACGGTTGGGGAGATAAGAACGGCAAACTACTCCACAACTTAGTGTCCTACCCCAAAGCCAACCACATTATTCCCGAGATCTGTGATGGGGTCGGCGGCCATCATGTCACCTCTCGAGCTATCGCCCACACCTTCGCAGGCTACTATGCTGCTCTTTACGCGGCTCGGCCACCCGGATCCTCTCTGGCCGACTTGTTGTCCGGGACAGGGACTAAGCTGCCCTGCCTCTCCCAGAGGGTCTCTGAGACTCTGGATCTTCCGCTCACCCCGGAGGAGATACATGGGGCCATTTCACTTTTACACTCTGGCAAGACGCTAGGGCCTGACGGTTACCCCCAAGAATATTACGCAACTTTCCGTGACACTCTGGTCCCAAATTTAGTGGACTTGTTTAAAACTGTAGTTGACATGGGGTCCTTCCCTCTGGAGACGGATGTGGCCACTATTGTGGTCATCCCAAAGACACAGCCACCCTCCCTCGCATGCGCGGATTATCGCCCCATCTCCCTCATAAATACCGAGGTAAAAATCTTCGCCACTGCCATGGCCCAAAGACTCCGCCCCCATTTGCAGGACCTGGTCCACCCAGATCAATGAGGCTTTATGCCTGCCCGCGGTACCAGACACTGCATACACCGCCTTCACCTCGCCCTGGCACATCGTCACCTCCTCACCCCGTACCTGGCCCTGCTTTTCATTGACTTTGACAAAGCATTCGATACGGTAGCTTGGAGCTATCTGGGGGATGTGTTGGAGGTGATGGGCTTCGGGCCCCAGTTCCGGCGCCTTATCCGGGTCCTATACTCCAGTCCTAAGGCCAGGGTCCTCATCAATGGCGTGCTTTCGGAGACGTTTCCCATTCAAAGGGGCACCCGCCAGGGCTGCCCGCTCTCGCCGCTCTTATTTGCGTTAGCAATGGAGCCATTGGCCTCCCTCATCCGGCAGGACCCCCACATCCGTGTGTGGGCGTGGGACCCGAGCCAGATCGATAAGATCGCCCTATACGCCCGACGACGTCCTCCTTTTCTGGCGGGCCCCGAGAGCTCAGGCCCACGATGCTTGGACGCCCTCTCTGCCTTCGAACGGGTCTCTGGCCTCCGGCTTAACCCGGCATAATCTACACTGGTTCCCTTACACCCGTCTCGGCATTGTTTCGACTGGCAATCGACCATTCCCCTGCGCAGGCAGTCGTTCAAGTACTTGGGAATGTGGATCGCTCTCCTTCCAGAGCTCGAATGGGCCCTGAACATTACACCCCTGGTTACCAGGACCAAAGCAGACCTCAAGAAATGGCAATCTCTCCCTCTCAACCCCCTTGGCAGAAGTGCCCTTTTTAAAATGATGGTCCTCCCCCGCTTTCTATACATTTTACAAAATATTACCCTTCATCTTCCAGGGAGCTGGTTTCGGGAACTAGACGGCCGCGAATGTCCTTGGCACACTGCCACATACCTCCCTATGACGGGGCATGGGGGTAACCAATATCCATCTCTATTATCTGGCCACAAGGCTCATCGTGATCCATGACTGGTTCGCAGGCGGCTGGTCCGACCCGGCATACCAGGTGGAACTCCGGTCATTGGAATTCTCACGGCTCCAGGCTTACTTGTATGGGGCCCCCATACCACAAGCCCTTCCCCCCATCACCCGGACGGTGCTCATGGCCTGGCGTGCAGCCTTGCGTCACACGAAATGGGACCGGAGACTCACCGGACAGACGCCCTTGTGGAGTGGTGCCTGGCTGAAGGAAGTCTCGTAGGGACGAGGTTTCTGTCGGTGGGACCGCATCGGGATCTCCCTGCTAGGAGACGTCTGGGTAGGGGACCACATCAGATCGTTTGCAGACCTGCAGCAACACTATTCACTCCACTCCTCCCAATTTTACAAATACTTACAACTAAGGCATGCCCTCCGCGTACACATTCCGTCCCCCACCTCCTTCCCCGAATTTAGCCCCCTTGAGGCCCAGGTGATGATGGGGAACCTGGGCAGCGGAGGGGTATCGCGGATTTACCGCTCCCTGGTGAACAATGGCCCTGCCTCTCTAGACTTGCTCCGTGCCCGCTGGGAAGGGTGGTTGGGCCCCCTAGAAGAGACGGACTGGAGAGACGCCCTTATGGCTCCCAGGATCTTGACGACCTCCTCCAAGCTGCGTCTAGTCCAACTCTATTACCTCCATACGGCCTACCTCACTCCAGCGCGTCTTTACACTGCCCGTATGCGGCCCTCCCCGTCCTGTACACGATGTAGTCACGCCCCTGCAGACTTCTACTACATGATTTGGCAGTGTCCCATCCTTGCACCATTTTGGGCGGGGGTGGAACTAGAACTCACGCAGACTCTGGGGTGGGAAAGTCCCTCACGACCCACTGCGCTTGGTCCTGGGCGTGTTTGATGGTCTCGACGGCTCCCGGACCGATAAGCGCTTCTTAGGAACAGCATTGGCAGTGACAAAGCGCGTTATAGCGGCAGTCTGGTCCCAGGCCAAACCACCAACTGTGCGGAAATGGAGAAGGGGAGTGGATTGGTGTGGAACTCAGGAGGAGGCTCTCTTCGAGGCCCGGGGTTGCCCCGAGCTTTTTGGCAAAATATGGGGCAAGTGGTTCAACCTATGGCCCTAAAGGGCACTTGGGCTTCGTACAAGAATGTTCATAGGCACGTGTGGTCTTTGTGCTTATTCTAAAGGTGCTTTGCAAGTCTCTGTCGTCTTTATTTCAATGATGTCTAACTTAACGATGTGTTTGATTTTACTGCCTATATATTTTGTGATTTGCTCTTTAAATGCTAATAAACTTGATTATCAAAAAGAAAATGCTTTTCCTTTAATTCCCCAATTCCCAGGGTAATCCAGATTTGCAGTTGTTAGTGATCCTGGTAGCCCCTCTCTGTCCTCGCTAGTGTTCTGATGTTTTTTTAGCTGTATGCTTCAGGCTCTGAGGCACAAGGATTGGTTGCAGAGTATGACTAAAAGTAGGTTCATTGTGTATCAATGGGGATACCCGAAAGGCTACCAGACCCGGGTCAATAGTGCAGTACAATAAAGAAATGGTCAAGTAGCACACAACAATTAAAGAGACAAACAATAAGTCGCATCCACAATACCGACTTGTAAAGTCAAATTCGCAAGTAATGCAATTTATTTACAATGAGGTTGTGACTTTTAGTTGTGGCAACGCAGTTGCTCAATCCTCCTAGGGTAGTACAAATATTTACACTAATTGGTGCTCAGGGTTGGGTAACGGGAAGAGAGGAGTGATAGTGAAGAATGTGGAGACGTGAAGGTAGTGGACAAGGACAGGGTAGTGTGACATATATCCATCACATTCACATGGTGATACTGATCCGGCCTTAACAAAGTGCTCAATGAGGTGCTCTGTCATAGTCCTGATGAAGACCCCACCCTAAGGCTGGACTCACCTAGTTAACTTTATAGGGGTCGAAACGTCGACAACAACCAGATCACAAGCCAGGACAACTGTAATTCACTGACAGTGTTCATGTATAGCTATGTGATATATTTGGAACAACTGACCTTTGTTCACTATCACTCCCCTCTTCCCGTTACCCAACCCTGAGCACCAATTAGTGTAAATATTTGTACTACCCTAGGAGGATTGAGCAACTGCGTTGCCACAACTAAAAGTCACAACCTCATTGTAAATAAATTGCATTACTTGCGAATTTGACTTTACAAGTCGGTATTGTGGATGCGACTTATTGTTTGTCTCTTTAATTGTTGTGTGCTACTTGACCATTTCTTTATTGTACTAAAAGTAGGTTCAGTCAGCAGGAGTGCTGGTGTTGCCAGAGGCCACATCCTGCATACATAACGTGTATTTGTAAACCACACGTTCACCCAGAAGGGACTCTTGGCGCTGAATAACAGATGTTTATTGTTACCCATCAGTACTCATTTTATCTACCTCAGAAGAATGAAAGGCTGAGTGGAGCTGCCTAGATTTGAAACCGTGACCATAAGGTAAACAAGCATTTGCAATGCAATAGGTCTCGCATTTGGGAGAGTTGGAGCTATTGGCGGTGTGAATGAAAACGTGTTTTACCTATGTTTTGTGGTTTGCAGTGCAGTGGCCTTTGGGACCTTATAAGTGTTTAGTGATGCACATTTCAGCATAAGTAAATAAATACATACAAAAGATACGCAGGATATGACCTCGTGTAATGTAATAGGGAGGGAGACAGCAGAGAGAGAGAGGCAATAGAAAATGAAGGAGAGACATAACGAGGAGGAAGAGAGTGCAGGAGAGACACTGCACATGTCTGGAGCTGCAGTAAGACAACTCTGGCATTGACACCGAAGCTGATCCCTGGGAGTGGAAGGGGGGTACAGCGGGAGACAAGAGGAAGGGAGAGATTGAAATAAAGATATGGAGAGAGAGCACAACTGTGAAAGTGCTCCCACAATCCGTGTCCTGGTACCTGCAGGGTTAGGCGAGACAGCAGAACAGAGAGAGAGGGCTGCGGAAAGAAGATCAGAGAGAGGATAGGGTGTCCCGGTTTTTGGCTCTTAAGATCTGGTCACCCTAACCCGACGACCAACCCACTGAGCTACCTTACCAATGATAAGACTGAAAGACATGGCAAACACAGAAAATGCTTCTCTTATGTAGCAGCATTTTATCTTAAATCCAAATAAGAAATCCCCAGTTTTCGTCATGAGTGCCACTCAAAACAACGCCTTAGGCGCATGACTGTTGTATGGGCAGTCTGTTCCCTGTGTGCGTGTGCTGCATTGGCACAAAGCAGGCATGTCGGCGCTATAGAAATGTGGGGCATTCCTACCCGAGCATCAGTTTTCAATTAGCTGTAAAAGGATCACAAACTAAGAGCCACTTTAATATTATACACAGTGAAACTCTTGCCCCAAAATCCCCTGCGATGCCCCTCCCACCGCGAATCCCTCCCCTGCGATGTCCCAGATGGCGCTAGGGTTGCCTTGTTGATAACTGTTCTAGGTTGTAAGCACTCGGAGCCTTCTGAAGTTCTTGAACATACTGAGTGTGATGTTGGGGTACCGCAGATGGAAGAGAAGGACAGGGGATATGTGGGGTCCCTAACACAAATGTCAACTCATGAATCACATTATCTGAACGTCTATCCCCGCCCAGCTGAACAGTTGCCACTGAGTTGCTCGAGGCCTTGAAGTAACCTCATCTTTTAACCATAGATCACAAAGTGTGTCGGCAGAGCCGCAGCAGCTCAGGTGCAGACATCCTGCATCACAATGATAGCGGACTTCCAGCCCTGCGCGCGTCTCAACGGGTGATGTAACAATGTGTAAGCGTTGCTGGCAGGTCCCAGGCAGTGAAAAGCAGAGGTGGAGCTTCCACCCCACTTCCAAAAGAAAACCGACGACAATAGATCTCGCAAGCGAGCAGCGCATGCGCTGCGACGCTAGCGAGACCTAAAAAGGGACCAGCTGAACCCTTAACTGGTTGCGAAACATCAGTAAACTGGACTGTGACCCCAACCAAACACCACAGACTATTAGGGATCACCTGGACCTCACCAGCCAGACCAATCTGTGGCCGGGGGTCTTGTTGGGTGGTGTGCTTCTGAGAAAGGTGTTGTATAATACATATGTAGAGGCACAGAGTGTGATAAGCTATTTATTACAATGTTTGCGTATGGGGAGGGGCATTAATCATGTGCAGCACAGCTATGCGTGGTCCATGTTGCCTCTTCCAGGGTTGGCTTTAGCGCTGGTGGTGCCCAGTGCGACAAGTGTTTTTGGCACCCCCAACCCTCCCACTGATCCCCCCCCCCCATGACCTCGTACTCCGATTCCCTCATTACCGCTCGGCAAAATTGCCCCCACATCTCTCCATAGCACCTCTCTCACATACATTTTATTTGTTTTAAAGCGCTGGTAAAGTCTGGCTTTATTAATAAGAACGTAGATCTACCCAAAAAACACTTTTTAGCAACATTAGGAATAGATAATGAAAGACTGGGGAAAACCATAATGTCCTAACCTATTTTATGCAGGTTGCATGGAGGTCTTTGATGACAGTTCGTAACAGTCACTGTTCTGTGTTAAGGTTGTATCTTGTGAACGACGGTAACAAAAGGATCTCTGTCACAAAAGCAGCAACCCACTGAGCTATCCATATAAAATGCAGATCTGTGCAGCAGGCATATTAACCCTCTGCGAGTCAAAGCTGCCACTAGACAAAACTCTGATCTCTCTCTAGCAGGAACATTAATCACAAGAGATATCTTGACATTTTTATTGCTGCCTGAAAGCTGAACCCACAAGGAACTCTGCAGCAGGTGCTTTTATATAGTAAGTTATTGCTAAACACAGCGCCCCCCTGAGGTCAGCGCCCCCCCTGAAGTCAGCGCCCCCCCTCAGGTCCGCGCCCTGTGTTGCTGCACTGGTCACACCACCCGGAAGCCGGCCCTGGACTCTTCCCTCCCTCAATGGTAATAAACAGCTCATTACTCGATGTAGATCTTAATGCATGGTTTATGTCAGGCTGTGTAGTCAGTGCTTGTTTAGTAGTTACAAATATTTAACCAAAACTAGAACACAAAGGGTTAAACCCATTGACTGAAACAAAAATCGCCCTGTAATAGTCTGTGTGTCTGTTAGGGGAGCACATTTCCTTTTATGTTACTGCACCTTGCAGTCTGAGACAGCAAGCAGCGTTTACTCGAGTCAGCTGCGCCGTACTGTGTAAATAACAGCGCTATAGTGTTAAATGTGTGACCTTGTGGTGATTATCGCACTAACTCAATCTTATTGGGCTGCATTTATTTTCACTGCTATGGCATCAATCTAGATTTGTTTATATAAATCCGGATTAAATCATTTTTGGTTGATCGTCTTTCATGTGCCAGTTACAGCAAAGTGTGGATCCCAGAATCCTTTGCTCCATCCTTCACACTCCGGGCAATCCCAGACTTACGCGGAACCAAACCTTGAACAGCAACACGGGCCCTCGAGCAACACACACGGGCCCTTGGAGCAACACACACGGGCCCTCGAGCAACACACACGGGCCCTCGGAGCAACACACACGGGTCCTCAGGGCGGCACGGGCAGTTGGAGCAACACACACGGGCCAACAAACACGGGCCCACACACACGGGTCCTCAGAGCAACAAACACTGGGCCTCGGAACGACACACAGGGGCCCTCACAGCAACACACACTGGCCCTTGGAGCAACACACACGGGCCCTCAGTGCGGCACGGGCAGTCGGAGCAACACACACGGGCCCTCAGGGCGGCACGGGCAGTCGGAGCAACACACACGGGCCCTCGGAGCAACACATACGGGTCCTGGGAGCAACACGGGCCCTCACAGCAACACACACTGGCCCTCAGAGCAACAAACACGGGACCTGGGAGCAACACGGGCCCTCACAGCAACACACACTGGCCCTCAGAGCAACGCACACTGGCCCTCAGAGCAACGCACACTGGCCCTCAGAGCAACGCACACTGGCCCCCAGAGCAACGCACACTGGCCCCCAGAACAAGGTGAACTCAAAGCTGGGGCATGTGTGAGGGGCTGAGGCATGTGTGAGGGGCTGGGGCCTTCTCCCCCCAGAAGGTGCAGTACTCCAAGATTTGTTGGTTGCGGAGTCCAAAGCGGGGGTCTCCGCGGCTGGGATGTGTCCCCCCAATGTCTGCCCACGCACCAGGGGACTTTGCGCCGCTGAAGCGCCTCCGAGCTGTGGACAGATCAGTGATGGGCGAGCTGTGGACAGAGCAGTCACGGGCGAGCTGTGGACAGAGCAGTCACGGGCGAGCTGTCCCCAGGAAGGAGGGACGACAACATATTACTTCCTGTCCCTAGATGTGCAATCCGGACTCAAAACATATGGGTCCGAGAACTTCTGGTAATTACATAGTGATCGCTGATAATGGACCTCTCGATGACGTCATGTATTGAGGGATGAGGCTCACATTTAAAGCGAGGATGAGCTATACCAGAAGCATTACACGCGTGTCTCTGCAGATCTGCTGTGTAGTCAGTGTTTGTTTAGTAGCTACAAATATTTAACCAAAACTAGAACACAAAGGGTTAAACCCATTGACTGAAACAACAAGTTGAACATTATAACCCCTGTCACCGCCTGGGAACTCCGCTGAGGACGGTCGTCTGATGATATTCCACCATGTTCCGATTGTTATCTCAAGATTGTGCGACTACTGTTGTAGGCAAGTAAATCATACTTCACGCTCTGTGCCACGCCATTTCAAGGTCTGCCAATCAGAAGTTCCTTTTCTTTGCAGCCTTCAATGCACGATTGGGGTGCAATGTTCCTTTATGCAGCATGAGACTCTCCTATTCAGCCTTCTTTCCAGCTCTTTGTTATTGTATTCTACTATGGTCTTCTATTGTACAGTGCTATAATCTGACCTAGAACAGGGAGAGTGATTTGCATGAACAAGAAATAGCGAAGATGATGGCCATCTGATGAGAGTATCAGAGTAAACGCACACTACTCCATCTCCCACCCTCCAACCACACCACACCTCCATTAAGATCTTCGGTGCCAGGGAAACGATGCAAAGCTGCCTTACATTAGCCTCAGCCATCCCTCCCTGCTCACCTAAACTGACACCATTCGGTGGCATGTTTCTTTAATAGCAGCCCCGCACTGGTTGGGTGTCTTCTTGCTGCTGTCACGGATACCTTCCGCCATTCCTTGAAGCAGCCTGGTCCTGCCTGCTCGGTAACAAGTCCTCATTAAGATAATGCACAGCAGTTATAACCGATAGCCGAGGTCTGGCCAAAGGATCTGGGTGGAACTGACGGATTCGGTTTCCGACCAAATTCCGTGTCTAGAGCCCCCCTCGCGCTGTGCCTGTGTGAGGAGGGGACACGGCTGCACCCCACGCGAGAAACTAACTAGACGGCGGCCGCATTTTAACGATAATGAGTGGAGGGGTTATTGCTCGGGGCATTTATGTGCACCAAAGACTGAGGCGAGGGGAGAGGATGGGGGAGGTCGCGTCGCACGGATATCTATGTTAAAAGGAAGCTGCTTACGTGAACCAGTCCTGGACGTGCGCTCAAGTCGCAGTCTTTAACCAGTGGTGCGCGCGCACCACAGAGGGGGGGGGGGGGGGAGAGGGAGCGGCAGCGAGGCGAACGCGCGCTGCTGCGCGTGCTGGCCACCGACGGGAATGGGCGGGGCAAAGGCGGGACATGCGCCCGCCTTTGCCCAATTGCGTGCTAGATTTTTTTTTAAAAAGCACGCGATAGCCAATGGCAGCCGCAGAAAGCAAAACCACACGCACGAGCGTGTGGTTAGCTTTCTAAAGCCCTTTCTAGAGGTCTCGCGCTGCGCGAGCAGGGCTGCGCACTGCAACGCTAGGCGCGAGACCTAAAAACGGGCCCCTGCAGTGGCTGCATTAGCTCACTAAGCCACCAGACCAGGCCCTGCATGCAGAGCCTGCAGGGAACATCCAAAGGCCATGTTGTCATGTTTATCTGAAATTATCAGTTTCACACCCAGTAGATTTATTGGCCCCCAAAAGGAAATTGTGACCTTGTCAGAGAAAAGGAAATCTGGCAGGTGTATCTCACCCCTATCTGATGAGCTATGCTCGTATGAGTAGGAGTGCTGGAGTCAGACAGAACCTGTCAGAGAATCTCTCATCTGCAGCGGACTTCAGGGATCCTGTCCTGTACCCTCAGATCAGTGCACATCCATGTATTGCCATTTAATATTATATTGTCATTTATTATAAACTGTCCTTCTACATATGGTATAAGTAAGAATAATTGTAAAGACGGAGCAACTCAGCACTTCATATATATATTTATTACCCACTGGCGGTCGCCACAGGGTAGGTATAGTTAGGATCTTGTTTCCATAGGAAATGCATTTTTTGTGTTGCTAATAACTTTGGCGCCATTTGACAAATTTCCATGAAACTTTCCAAAATTGCTCTTTTTTCCATAGTTTGCACATGGAAAGTTTCGGGGTGATCCATCAAGCATCATCCGTCAAGCGGGAGATAGGTAAAAAAAAGGGGTCCTAAAAAGCATTTTTCCCATTCAATTTCCCATACACAAAATTTGTTAGAATTTGGTAGAAAGCTAGCTCTAGGTCCAGAAAGAGTGGTTTTAGTGTAAATCCGTTCAGTAGTTTTTGAGCAATTAATGCTCAAAAACTTTGTATATCTAGGGACACAGAGACTCCGTGGATCCCTACAGATCTCAAAATGAGATCTGCCTGGCTGCCACCACCTCAACCAGGAAGTGGTAGTAGCCATCTTAGGACTCTGGACTCGGTCCGAGTTCTAAAAGAAACAAAAAACAAGACACAAGGGGGCAGGGTAGTGGGATCCGAGGGGGATAGTGCCATGAAATCGCATAGTAGCCACCATCCCCAGGCCAATTTCGGCCAGGGGACCCAATCCCCTGAGGCCCGGCCATTTTTCAAAAGGGGGAGGGGGTAAATGGCCCCCCTTCACTAGCCGATTTCAGCCACGGGGACCCCATACACTGGGGCCTGGCCAAATATGCAATGGGAGAGGGGGTTCTTTCAGCCCATTAACTGCCCTGGGGACCCCATTCCCTAGGGCCGACTCAGGCTATGTCCTGGAGAGCCCACTACAGGAACATACCATCATAGAGGTTTCCCTGCTCGCACTGACGCGGGCAGGGAAACCTGTGTTTGCTCTCGCTTAGCAGGAGCAATTTCAAATCTCCTGCTAAGTAGGAGCCATCAACAAGTCCGCTCCCAGTGGGCGGGAGCTTGAGAAATGCTCCAGACTCTGGGTGCGGACTTTTCATGCAGGCAGAGAAACAGATTAAATTAGTGCTCCGGCCCGCAGGGAGCAGCATTTTTAGCTACTCCCTGTGGGCGGGAACAATGCAGGCTCCCCCAACGATAGTGTGGTGGGAGACCTGGGTGGGCATCAGAACTCCCACCCTTTGTTGGCCGGGCTTTGGGATGGGGTCACTGAGGCGAAATCGGCCTGGGGAGGGGGGGCTACATGCTCCCTCCCCATGCCAATTGTGTCAGGGTATGGGGTCCCCAGGGCCAAAATTGGCCTGGGGAGGGGACCACATGCACCTTTCCCCAAAAAAATGCACCGTGCCCTAGGGGATGTGAACCCTAGAGCCAAATGCAGCCCGGGGAGGGATGCCCCCTTGCCCCAGAAATATGCTGGGCCCTGGGGAATGGGGTCCCTGGGGCTGAATCTGGCGCAGGGAGAGAAGCCGAGTGCCTCCTCCCCTTCATTTTAATTAGTGGCCCAAGAGGATGGTGTCTCCAGGGCCTACCAAGGCTCGGGGAAGGGGCCACATGGCACCCCTCCCCGGTAATTTTAATAGTGGCCGTGGGTGATAGGGACCCCAGGGCCTAACAAGGCTCGGGGAGGGGGGCCACGCGGCACCCCCTCCCCTTTAATTTTAACAGTGGCCCTGGGGGATGTGGTCCCCAGGGCTTAAGGAGGCTCGATGAGGGGGACCACGTGGCCCCCTCCCCATTAAAATATATATGGCCCTGGGGATGGGGTTCCCAGGGCCATAATATGTTCGAGGAGGGGGGGCACATGGGTCCCCTCTTTTTCTAAAAAAAACCAAACCCTGGTCTCCCCAGGGCTGCCTTTATGGGGATGGCCACAGGGCCTGGCCGCGGGCCAGGCCTTGCGGCCAAACCCCCACTGCACACGGCGACAGGCCGTGTGCAGCATAGGGTTGGCTGCATGCAAGAGATTGGTCGCTGACCGGGCCTTGTGGCCAACCCCTTGCCTTGCACGACCGAACGCCCTACGGAATGTGGGGTTGTCTGCATGTGGGGGGTTGGATTAACGTATGGTATTAAATATTACTTTACATTAAAATAACCCTAGAAATTCACTGTAAAAAACAAAGGTAAAAGTTATGGTATAGTTAGGTGAAATGTTCATTTTTAAACTGTAAAACTACTAAACTTCACCAGTTGTAGTTAGAGTTGTCTCAAGTAACTATAATTCATGCCCTAAGGTAACTATAACTTGCGCCCTCCCATGCACTGCTAATTACCTAAATATTACATCAGTCATAACATCTTCCTTGACATCCTTCAGAAGATCATTGTGCATAGCGGGGGAGTGAGTCATAGTTACTGTAAGGCATGAGTTATAGTTACCTGCTGGAGATAGCCAGTAGGTAGTTATAGTTAGGATGAAGCGTTTTTTTTGTTTTGCTAATAACTTTGGTGCCCTTTGACGAATCTTAGCGGAAATTTTAAAAAAAGTGTCCTAGTTCTGCATGGAAAGTTTCAGAATGCTTTGTCAAGCGGGAGCAGAGAAAAAGGGGGGGTTCCAAAACGATTTTTGCCCATGCAATGTCTAAGGGGATTTTGCAGTTTTTAGGCACGGCTACAGGCCAAACCTCTGAACAGATTTTACACCAAATGTGGCAGAGAGCCAGCTCTTGGCCCAGAAAGAGCCCTTTTGGTAATTTGGTGTAAATCTGTTCAGTAGTTTTGGAGTTATTAAACAAATAAAACGATGTATATCTAGGGACGCAGATACTCCGTGGACCCGCAGGTACCCGCGGATACAATTATATATTACTTTACGTTAAAATAAACTCACAAATTCACAGAAAAATCCAAAGGTTACAGGGACATTATAGTTAGGTTCACATTTTACCCACACAAAACCATAGAAATTCGGCAGTTATAGTAATACTTATAGTTATACTCAGGTTAAGAAAATATAACTCGTGCCGTTAAGTAACTTTATTGAATATTGATATTGAGTAGATTTGTAAAGCGTTACATATACCTGGAGGTGTCTTGGCGCTGTCTGTGATCAACTAGAAGAGTGCCTTTAGTTGGAGAAAAGCCAGGTTTTTAAAGATTTTCTGAAGCAAAAAGAGTGGTTGAGGATTTTAAAGATTGAGGGAGACTGTTCCATTTAAGAGCAGTACACCCGATGAAACTCCTGCCTCCCCAGGACATACGCTTGTGGGGAGGAACTACCAGATTTTTACAGTGGCTGGAGCAAAAGGATCAGCCTGGAGTGTACCATTTAAGGTTATTCTTCAGGTAATCTGGGCCAATTACATGCAGCACCTTATATGCTAAAGGCAATGCGCCACTTGATATGCAGCCAATGTAACCTCTGCAAAGCCTGGGATGCTGATTCAAACTTAGGGATGTTAAAGAGCATCCTAGCTGCCGTGTTTTACATTGCCTGAAGTTTATTCAGTGATCTTCTTTGTAAGTTTTGGAAAAGTCCATTGCAGTAGTCTAGTCTTGCCAGAACTAGCGCAGTAACCACAGTCTTTAACGAGTCAAAAGTAATCAGGTGAACGATTTTCTTTATTATTCTTAGAATGTAAAAAGAAGAAGAGATGACTGAATTAACTTGCTCTTTAAAAGTGAGATTGTCATCTATGAGAACGCCCAGATTTTTCACCTTTTTTACGGGCATTGGTAGAGTCCCGAGATCCAGGGGCCACCAAGAGGGGGAACAAAATCACCCATCGTTCCCAAATAACATAACTTCCGCTTTAGTTAAGTTTAACTTCAAGCAATTGTTGCTCATCCAGTAACTGACTGCCGCCCATGCAGTTGCAAAATGTCCCAGCTGTACTTTGGATATCATTGGTGACTGACACAATGATCTGAGTGTCATCTGCATAAATCACCAATGAAAACCCAAAGGACTTTATCAGACTGGCCAGGGGGGAGACATAGATGTTAAAAAGCGCCGGGCTTAACGACGAGCCCGGAGGAACCCCGCATGGCAGAGCAAAAGGCTCTGACATGAATCCTTTGTGAGTTACAGCTTGAGTCCTATTGATAAGAAATGAGTGAAGAAGTGCAAGGGCAGTAACTTTGAACCCAGTGAATCGCAAACAGTCAATCACACAGGTATGATTGACCATATCGAAGGCTGCAGACAGGTCAAATAAGATAAGGGCTGCTCTGCTGCCCTTATCTAAAGATGATCTAATTTCTCTGTGGCCACAATAAGCGCATTTTCTGTGCTGTGGCCACTTATAAAGCCGAACTGAGTCTTATCAAGGTGATCATTAGACTCAATATATGAGGACAATTGGGTATTCATAGCTCTCTCAGCTAACTTGGCTGGAAATGGAAGTCTAAATATTGGTCGATAGCTATTGGCAACCTTTGGATTTAGATTGGCTTTTTTTTAGCACTGGAAGAACCGCAGCCTTTTTCCATAACTTTGGAAAAAGTTCTGTGCTAAACATGGTGTTGACTGTTTTCGCCAAGAAATTGGCGACAGTATTGGGCACAAGATGAACTATATGCAGTGGACAGGGGTCTGATGGGGACCCGGACTTAATGGTACCAATCAGCTGACTAACTTGATCCATTGAAAGGTGAGTTAATTCTAGAAGAGTAGATTAACCACCTTCCATTGGCAGATCAGGGAGCTGGTCACTAGAGATGAATTCATCAAAGATTTCCTTTACTTTGTTCTGAAAAAATGTAGCCAGGAAATCACAGAATTCCTTACTTCCATCAGCTGTATTTACGGCAGGTGGTGTAGTAAGTTTAGTAACCGTTTGGAAGAGTTCCTTTATGGAATTTTTTGAGGACTCGATTTGCTTAGTAAAGTAAGTAAATGGAAACTTTAGGCCACAAGTTTTAGTTTCTTAGTATAAGTATAACTATAACTTTAGCTGCTGAATTTCCATTAAAAGCCCCCAGACACCTTTCATGCCATCAAGCCTGAAGTCGGAACTCCATATTTCAGTATCCCTTCTAACCCCATCTCTATTACTATGTTCTACACCTTTATTGTATATAGTGGTATATGGGACAAGGAGGGTTTAGCTTGCTCCTCCCTCCAATTTTGCTACACAAGTCAGTGAACAATACTTTTTTTAAATCATTGGAAGTAAATGGAAGACTACTGCCAAGATGTCTTTCCTCCTTCCTTCAAGAGGGAGCTTTCAGGGTCAGCAGGAGTAGGGGCATGAATCTCCCTGAAGCTCCCATATTTGTCATGATGACTCAACGAGATAAACGCTTATTGCTGACATACACACTGATCTGCAGATCACAAGTTAAGATCTCACCAAGGCCAACTAAAACCTCCATCCTTCTATGGTTGGTAAACCGAGTACTATTAATGAGGTTGTGCAAATCCTTTCAGGATCCCACGGGCATTCGGGGGTTACTGGGCTCAGACTGTGTCAATCAGAGCCTTTTACCACTGGCATACTGGGGCTTAACCCTTCTGTTGATACCCAAAACTGAAAAGTAGCTTATTTAGCACTTGGCCCTCAGGTTAGTGAAGTTGAGAAGTCCAAGGCTTTCTCAGAGAGGTGGAGTAGGATTAGAGACTCTAAAACTACATAACCATCCAGTACCAGATACGCATTCAATGTCTAGCCAATGCTTGTTCTTTTAAAAAAAGAAGTATTTTACTTAACTTACACAAAACAAAAAACTGCACTGAATGTTCCAGAAACAACATATTATACCTGGTAATACCAATACTTTTCAGTACCTACAGGGGAGGCAATCTATGCTGCTTCCATGGGGGCAGTATCCTAGGGTACTCTCTGTGCAATAGTTCCTTCCCTTTGAGTGGTCTGTTATCTGGAAGTGCTGACCAAGTTGTGTGCTAGTAGGTCAGAATATTTGTTCCCACGTTGTTCCCACATTGTTATTCCCCTCCTGGTTTTCCTGTTGCCTCGGTCTGTTGGTGGTGCAAGCAGTGTCTATGTTCTACTGATGGGTTCACAGCAAGAACTCAATTGGACACAGGTTCCTCAGTACCCTCTATCCATGGGGGTACATAGTTTCGCTCACACTGTGGGGTCACTTCAGGATGCCCCGAGCCTCACAGGGTGGAGTAGGTCATTTCCCAGTACAACTGCAGACGTCTTCAGTTCATCCCGCTTCGGCTTCTTCATGACCCTCATCTTCTGAGAAGCATTTCCTCATGCAAGGCTACCTCCAATACCCTTCCGGAGCAGTCAGTTAGCTCTTTCCTTGAAGCAGGTTCTAGGCAGCCCTATAAGAGTCTTGTCGAAGTTTCCCAGGTTCTGGTCCCTAATCTGGTAAGGGGCATCCTGGCAGTTGATATCCCATACTTGGAGCACAAAAGAATTTCTTGCTCGCCACTGGTGTGAAGATTGTGGAATCTTGTGGAGAAATCTTGCCACACTAGCTGCGAATTTCTGCCCTATCTTTATCCTAACGTTACAAACAGAAGTTGTGTATAACAGCTCTGTGACTGGTTCTGGGCAGTTCAGCTCTTTTGCTTATTCCACTCAGACTGGAAGATGGGGGTGAGCTAGTAGTATCTATGCAGGAAAAAACAGAAGAAACGAAAAGCAAGGGTACAAACTCAAAGAAGGCTTTCCCTTTCTCAACCTATGGGGGCTAGCACTGCAGTGATCAATGGGCCAGGAAAGGGCAGAGGGAAACCCTGTAGCTTCAAAGGCTCCCTGTGTCCACTGTCCTACACAGACAAGAGTCTGGCCCAATCCAGAGGATCTCTGTGATGGCCTGCAAGTGCCCACCAATTCACATCTGCTGTCCAGGATTTCACCAACCCTCGATCTTAGATGCTACTTGGATGTAGCAAATACAAAATGGATTCCAATTTCTGGCCAGAGGTCCAACATGGATGGGCGAAAGACGCTGCTGAAGGGGACTGGCAGACCAATTTACAAAAAGGTGGGAGAGGCCAATAGGCAACTCTTCAGGGCTTGAGCAGGTAAAAAAACACTGGTGCCGCCACTGTCAGTCGTCTACAACCCAATGAGCTGAGGGTAGTCACGCTCTGTAAAAGGAGACTGCAGATGGGACCCTACTCTGGCTCTCAATCCGAGACTCCAAAATACTTCCAATGAGCGCTTGTGTATTCCCGTGCGTGCTGAGGTGTGGGTCGAAATGTTACTGCTTGTTACGACGTAATCGAGGCAGGGTGCACACTCTCCGGAGCCATGCAGGGACCTTTCTCCTCCTCACTGAAGGTTCGTGGAGACCTTGCATTTACAGCCCTTTCAAATGGCAGATATGTGGTATGGAGCGCCATCTAAAGCCATGCGTGTTCTTGACACCGCCAAGGTGGAGATCTCTGAGTCTATTTACCTACACCTGTTATATACCTGTGTGTGGAGACTTCTGCCTGACGCACCAACACCTCTGTACAACATCTGCTGCTTTTTAGGTTAATGGCCAGAGCTGCCGACTTGGCTGGCTGGGGATCCAGGTTCGAGGCTCCTGGGCAAATCACTTAATCTTCCTGTGCCAAGGAACAGCGCCTAGAGACCTTCATGGGCGATTAGCCGCGCTGTACGAATCCAAGTATTATTATTTCGGTTGAGAATTATTAGCGGTAGTCCGCTTCAAAAGGAGGTGAACCCACATGCATCACAGCATGGTTAGCTGATGGCTGGCACCCTGGGCAGGTGGCCTCGCTGCCAGCCAAACGGAACTCGGCCAATGCCAAGAAGCAGCTGGGCCTCAGTCATAAATACACATCCATGGTCAACATAAAGCTTTGGAAAATGTCCTGCGGATTTTGGAAATGTACATCCGGTTTTCTACCACTGCCGACATTTCTGGTCAGACAGAAAGTGTAATAGAATCAGAAATGGTGGATGGGCCTCGGAAGTGGCGGCCTGCAGCCGATGCTCTCAGCATGCCACCGGCCACGCTGGAAGGAGCCCGGACGCGCTGTACCGGCAGCCGCAGCTCAGCTGGGCAGAGGCATTTGAATGGCGAGTCTGTCCAGCCAGAGTCGCTCATTCACCCACTGGGGTCTTCCTTCTAGCCACTATGAGTGAATGTGGTAACCTGTGTTTGGTCTTGGGGAAATGAACAAACAAGTGGAGGCTGATGAGAGTTGTGTGAAGGAAAGTGAGACATTACCATCAGGACACACAAAGAGGTGAAGAGGAGAGATTTGGGTAAAATGGATCGAAACCTTAAATAGTTCACGTGACTTGCTTTTTAGCATGTTCAAGAATGGTTATAATTTTGACATTACATTGATAAACGTTAATACGCATATATATTTTTGCACTGCTGTTTACACAGGTCACTCCCTCCCTGCCTCGCGCCCCCCTCCCGATATTTTAAATTATGTCCACAGATAAGAGAATTTTCCCGAAGCTTTTCTTTGCATTTCGTTATACTTAAGACTCATAGGAAAGAAGGAAACCCTTCTGCAGGGTGCACAAGTGGACTCAAGGGGGCACTCCTGGACAACTCAGCAAGGGAGCTGCGAAACTTCCCATGAACTTTCTCATCCCTATTAACGTAGGTTAAAACTCTGCTTCTGCCGCACGCTGAAGTTTGCTGGAGCTCGAAGATCATTGCCCAGCTCAAGGTGGGAATACTGCACAGACTGTGTTAGCACTGGATATTCTGCACACGGCTGGCAGTGTAAGCAGTGAACACACTGCACATGATTGGCAATGTTAACGATGTGTGTATACGGCAGATGATTGGTGGTGCTAACAATGAGTGTACTGCAGATGGCTGGCAGTGTTAGCAGTGAGTGTACTGCAGATGGCTGGAAGTGTAAGCAGTGAGTGTACTGCAGATGGCTGGAGGTGTTAGCAGCGAGTGTACTGCAGATGACTGGCAGTGTTAGCAGTGAGTATACTGCAGATGGCTGGCAGTCTTAGCAGTGAGTGTACTGCAGATAACTGGAAGTGTTAGCAGTGAGTGTACTGCAGATGGCTGGCAGTCTTAGCAGTGAGTGTACTGCAGATAACTGGAAGTGTTAGCAGTGAGTGTACTGCAGATGGCTGGAAGTGTTAGCAGTGAGTGTACTGCATACTGCAGATGGCTGGAAGTGTAAGCAGTGAGTGTACTGCAGATGGCTGGAAGTGTAAGCAGTGAGTGTACTGCAGATGGCTGGAAGTGTTAGCAGTAAGTGTACTGCAGATGGCAGGAAGTGTAAGCAGTGAGTGAACTGCAGATGGCTGGAAGTGTTAGCAGTGAGTGTACTGCAGATGGCTGGAAGTGATAGCAGTGACTGTACTGCAGATGGCTGGAAGTTTAAGCAGTGAGTGTACTGTGGATGGCAGGAAGCGTTAGCAGTGAGTGTACTGCAGATGGCTGGCAGTGTTAGCAGTGAGTGTACTGCAGATGACTGGAAGTGTTAGTGAGTGTACTGCAGATGGCTGGAAGTTAGCATTGAGTGTACTGCAGATGGCTGGAAGTGTTAGCATTGAGTGTACTGCAGATGGCTGGAAGTGTTAGCAGTGAGTGTACTGCATATGGCTGGCAGTGATAGCAGTGTGTATACTGCATATGGCTGGAAGTGTTAGCAGTGAGTGTACTGCAGATGGCTGGAAGTGTTAGCAGTGAGTGTCTGCAGATGGCTGGCAGTCTTAGCAGTGAGTATACTGTAGATGGCTGGCAGTCTTAGCAGTGAGTGTACTGCAGATGGATGGCAGTGTTAGCAGTGAGTGTACTGCAGATGGCTGGCAGTCTTAGCAGTGAGTGTACTGCAGATGGCTGGCAGTGTTAGGAGCAAGTGTACTGCAGATGGCTGACAGTGATAGCAGTGAGTATACTGCATATGGCTGGAAGTGTTAGCAGTGAGTGTACTGCAGGTGGCTGGCAGTCTTAGCAGTGAGTATACTGCAGATGGCTGGCAGTCTTAGCAGTGGACATACTGCACACAATTGGCAATGTTAATGTGTATACTGCAGATGCTACTAGAGTGCAGGACCCCATCCTACTTTGGCCCTAAATGGCCTCTGTGATGAAGCAACTATGGGGCATATCTGCAAGGGCTTTATCCCCGCTTTTTTTGCTTTAAAACCCAAAAAAGCGGAGATAAAACTATCGCCCTATTACCAAGAGGGTGCTAACATGCATAATCGCATGTTAGCACCCTTTTTCCCTACGCCTCCCTTTGCATCTCTAATGAGATGCAAAGTGGGCGTTCCTCCCCAAAATAACTGGAGAAATGTCGCTAACCAACATTTCTCCAATTATCAATCGGCACGCTAACAAGCATAGCGATAAGAAAAGTAGCGCTAACCGCGGTTATCGCTACTTTCCTTACGCCTGCTTTTAGTTTGACTTAGCCATGATATCCAATGGAAGGTGGATATCATGGTTAAGTCTGCCGTGCTCCTATCAACAACGTAGCGCCAAACGTTAGTGCGATTATCGCTGGAATCCCAGCGATAATTGCACATTTGGCAGCTAACTCGGGTGTTTTTATCGCTCTGGAGATAAGCGTCGCTGATAGCGCGCTATCTCCGCGATAAAAACAAGCGCTAGCCGGCGATAATTATCCTAGCGCTAAGTGCGCTTAGCGATAATTATCACCGGTTGTTGATGATATGCCCCTACGTTCTTTGCCTGATGAGGGCAAGTGCTCGTGTTAGGGGTTTGCAGAAGGACACAGGGTCAGGCCCAGGGCTGGCAGTGTTTGTAGTGAGTATACTGCTCAGGGTGGCACTGGGTTCGCAGTGAGTATACCGCTCATAGCTGGCAGTGCTTGCAGTGAGTATACCGCTCATGGCTGGCAGTGCTCGCAGTGAGTATACCGCTCATGGCTGACAGTGTTCACAGTGAGTATACGGCTCAGGGCTGGCAGTGCTTGCAGTGAGTATACCGCTCATGGCTGGCAGTGTTCGCAGTGAGTATACCGCTCAGAGCTGGCAGTGTTCGCAGTGAGTATACCGCTCAGACTGGCAGTGCTCGCAGTGAGTATACCGCTCAGAGCTGGCAGTGTTCGCAGTGAGTTCACTTATCATGGCTGGCAGTGTTCTCAGTGAGTGCACCGCTCATGGCAACAGTAAGTATACCACTCAGGGCTGGCCGTGTTCGAAGTGAGTATACCACTCATGGCTGGCAGTGCTCGCAGTGAGCATACCCCTCATGGCTGACAGTGTTTGAAGTGAGTATACCGCTCATGGTTGGCAGTGTTCGCAGTGAGTATACTGCTCATGGCTTGCAGTGTTTGCAGTGAGTATACCGCTCAGGGCTGGCAGTGCTCGCAGTGAGTACACCGTTCAGAGTTGGCAGTGTTTGCAGTGAGGATACTGCTCAGAGCTGGCAGTTCTCGAAAAGAGTATACCGCTCATGGCTGGCAGTGTTCGCAGTGGGCATATCGCTCAGGGCTGGCAGTGCTCGCAGTGAATATTCTGCTCAGAGCTGGAAGTACTCGCAGTGAGTATACCATTCAGGGTTGGCAGTGTTCGCATTGAATATACTGCTCATGGCTGGCAGTGTTTGCAGTGAGTATACCGCTCAGGGCTCTCAGTGCTTGCAGTGAGTGTACCGCTCAGGGCTGGCAGTGTTCACAGTGAGTATACCGCTTATGGCTGGCAGTGCTCACAGTGAGTATACCAAACAGACTGGCAGTGCTCGCAGTGAGTATAATGCTCAGACTGGCAGTGCTCACAGTGAGTATACCGTTCATGGCTGGCAGTGTTTGCAATGAGTATACTGCTCATGGCTGGCAGTGTTTGCACTGAGTATACTGCTCAGAGCTGACAATGTTCGGCATGAGTATACTGTTCATGGCTGGCAGCGTTTGTAGTAAATTACCGCTCATGGCTGGCAGTGTTCGGAGTAAGTATACCACTTAGAGCTGGAGGTATTTGCAGTGGGTATACTGCTCAGGGCTGGCAGTGCTCGCAGTGAGTATTCCGCTCAGGGCTGGCAGTGCTCACAGTGAGTATTCCACTCAGAGCTGGCAGTGTTCACATTGAATATACTGCTCAGGGCTGGCAGTGTTTGGAGTGAGTATACCGCTCAGGGCTGGCAGTGCTTGCAGTGAGTATACCGCTCACAGCTGGCAGTGTTCACAGCGAGTATACCGCTCAGACTGTCAGTGTGCGCAGTGAGTATACCGCTCATGTCTGGCAGTGTTCGCATTGAGTACACATCTCAGTCTAGCAGTGCTCGCATTGAGAATACTGCTTAGAGATGGCAGTGTTCACAGTGAATATACCGCTCAGAGCTGGCAGTGTTCGCAGTGACTATACCGCTCATGGCTGGCAGTGCTCGCAGTGAGTATACCGCTCAGACTGGCAGTGCTTGAAGTGAGTATACCGCTCATGGCTGTCAGTGTTTGCAGTGAGTATACTGCTCATGGCTGGCAGTGTTTGCACTGAGTATACTGCTCAGAGCTGGCAATGTTCGGCGTGAGTATACTGCCCATGTCTGGCAGAGTTCGCAGTGAGTTACCACTCATGGCTGGCAGTGTTTGCAGGGAGTATACCACTGAGAGCTGGTGGTGTTTGCAGTGAGTATATCGCTCAGTCAGGCAGTGCTCGCAGTGAGTATATCGCTCAGAGCTCGCAATGTTCACAGTGAGTATACCGCTCAGGGCTGGCAGTGCTCACAGTGAGTATACCGCTCAGAGCTGGTGGTTTTCACAGTGAGTATACCGCTCACAGCTGACAGTGTTCATAGTGAGTATACTGCTCAGACTGGCAGTGTGCGCAGTGAGTACATGTCTGGCAGTGTTTGCAGTGAGCATACCGCTCAGACTGGCAGTGTTCGTATTGAGTACACATCTCAGTCTAGCAGTGCTCCCATTGAGTATACCACTTAGAGCTAGCAGTGTTTGCAGTGAGAGTACCGCTCAGACTGGCAGTGCTCACAGTGAGTATACCACTCAGAGCAGGCAGTGTTTGCACTGAGTATACTGCTTAGAGATGGCAGTGTTTGCAGTGAGTATACTGCTCAGAACTGGCAGTGTTCACAGTGAATGTACCTCAAAGTCTAGCAGTGATCAAAGTGAGGATACCGCTCAGAGCAGGCAGTGTTTACAGTGAGTACACTGCTAATGGGTGACAGTGTTCGCAGTGAGTATAACGCTCAGGGCTGGCAGTGTTAACAGTGAGTATACCATTCATGGCTGACAGTTCTCACACTGAGTTTACCGCTCAGAGCTGGCAGTGTTCTAAGTAAGTGTACAGTTCAGCTCTGGCAGTGTCCTCAGTGAGTATACCGCTCAGACTGGCAGTGTTCGCAGTGAGCATACCGCTCAGACTGGCAGTGTTTGCAGTGACTATACCGCTCAGACTGGCAGTGCTTGCAGTGAGTTACGGCTCATGGCTGCCAGTGTTCGCAGTGAGTATACCGCTCACAGCTGGCTGGCACTGCTTCCAGTGAGTATATCGCTCAGGGCTGTCAGTGTTTGCAATGAGTATACCGCTCAGGGCTGGCAGTGTTCGCAGTGAGAGTACCGCTCAGACTGGCAGTGCTCACAGTGAGTATACCACTCAGAGCAGGCAGTGTTTGCAGTGAGTATACTGCTTAGAGATGGCAGTGTTTGCAGTGAGTATACTGCTCAGAACTGGCAGTGTTCACAGTGAATGTACCTCAAAGACTGGCAGTGATCAAAGTGAGGATACCGCTCAGAGCAGTCAGTGTTTACAGTGAGTACACCGCTCATGGGTGACAGTGTTCGCAGTGAGTATAACGCTCAGGGCTGGCAGTGTTAACAGTGAGTATACCATTCATGGCTGACAGTTCTCACACTGAGTTTACCGCTCAGAGCTGGCAGTGTTCTAAGTGAGTGTACCGTTCAGCTCTGGCAGTGTCCTCAGTGAGTATACCGCTCAGACTGGCAGTGTTCGCAGTGAGCATACCGCTCAGACTGGCAGTGTTTGCAGTGACTATACCGCTCAGACTGGCAGTGCTTGCAGTGAGTTACGGCTCATGGCTGCCAGTGTTCGCAGTGAGTATACCGCTCACAGCTGGCTGGCACTGATTGCAGTGAGTATACCGCTCAGGGCTGGCAGTGTTCACAGTGAGTATACTGCTCATTGCTGCAATGAGTTTACTGCTCCACTGCCATGTCAGACTCTATGGTAATATAGACACCTCCGTCTGCCACTGTTGCTCCTGAAGTTTGTCATTTGTAATTCTTTCCTGTCGTGTCGGTGGGTGTCAGAGGGGGATCTGGGAGCAGACACCTATCAATGCTCTAATTAGTTTGACGCTTGAGGTGCTCATGATTGCATTTCCATTTAAAGAAACCTTAATGATATTTCCTTGGTGCAGGAATCACACCTTGTCTGCAGCGCGCTGCGTAGCGTGAGTGGGAGACAGTCTTTTTAATTGCAGTCAGTCTGTGTGCGACTTCATTACCCAGCTACTTGGAGGGGTTAGTACTTTTCTGGAATGAGGGGGCATCCATCTTAAACAGTTACAAACCCAAATGATAAGGCCACCCACCCCAAGCGGTTCACGCGAGGCATGGAAGCCGAGGCATGCCTGCGAAGCTTGACACTCATCTTTCACACACATGGACTTTTAGAAACTTTAAGGGACTTGCCCCACGATCCCTCACTCCAGCCCTTACATTTCACTGAAGAGACATCACTTATCCTCTTGCTGCCAACTACCTGCTTTTTACTGGACATTGGCAGAGGTGATCTACCTACGTTAGACAGCAAGCCAATGCTAGGGGTAGCACATTTTGATCCCGTGTTGCTGATTGGCTACTCCAGGAGGGGTTCAAAACTTCATATCAAGTCGTTTTGGTTAATGACTGATGGGAACTTCACTTCAAGAATGATGGGTATCTTCCTTAACACAAACATCATGTCAAGAGGGGCCGGTAACTGGTGAAAAGGAGATACTTATTAGGAAGGGCCTGTAAACACCACAAAAGGAACTTCCTATCAAGATGGTAGGTCAACATGTCATCAGGAAGTTAACATCAAGCAAATGGGTCAACACCTCAGCATCAAAGTCACATCAAAAGGGGTCTCAGTGCCTCCCAAGGAACCTCATTTCCACAGTACAGGTCAAAGACTCAAAGGAGCTTCATATCAAGAGGGGTCAGGGAACAGTCCAAGAGTAACTTCTCTTCTAAAAAGATGGACCAACACTTCAAACTGTCCTTCACACCTAGAGGACGAATACACTCTTCAACGGGAGATTTACATGAAGAGGTGTTGGCTAACACTTCAAGAGAAGCTTGAGTTCAAAACACATTTATTAGCATCTCAACTTGCACTTTACCTCTATAGGATGAGTCATCATCTTCACAAGAAGTGCACTCAGATAAAACTCCTCATCCTGCACTTCGCGTCTGTAGGATGAGTCATCATCTTCACAAGAAGTGCACTCAGGTAAAAACTCCTCATTCTAACACTTCGAGTCTGTAGGATGAGTCATCATCTTCACAAGAAGTGCACTCGGGTAAAAACTCCTCAACCTGCACTTCGGGTCTGTAGGACGAGTCATCATCTTCACAAGAAGTGCACTCTGGTAAAAAGTCCTTGTTAGAAATGGGGGTCTCTAGTTGGCAATGGCTGGCCACTGTCCAAGTAGGGACCCTTCTTCCTAAGTCAGAGTGAGAGGGCTACCCTCTTTAATACCCCTGCTCAACCCTGTGGTAACGTAGCATGAGCAGGTAGGCTTATCTCAGAGGCAGGGTGTGAAGCATTTTTGACCATACACAGTAACACAGTGAGGAACACTACAAAGGGACACCACACAAGTAGTTATAAAAAATAAGTATCTTTATATATTGGTAGATTTATCACAAGACCAATAACTGTAAAAGCCACAATACTGTCAAAAATAGGATTGCTGTTGAAGGGTTGTTACAAATAGTTCAAAGGTTGCAAGAATAAGGTTCAAATTCAAAGCAGGGGTCTCTGCGACCCTTTCTCATTCAGAGGTTGCAACAATAAGGTTCAAATTCAAAGCAGGGGTCTCTGCGACCCTGTCTCGTTCAGAGGTTGCAAAAATAAGGTTCAAATTCAAAGCAGGGGTCTCTGCGCCCTTTCTCGTTCAGAGGTTGCAAAAATAAGGTTCAAATCCAAAGCAGTGGTCTCTGCGACCCTTTCTCTCACAAAGTACCTGAATTCAGTAGCAAAACCAACAAAATGTCGCAAAGAAGTGGTAGCGATGATTTTCCTCACGCGAGGCCGGCGATGCGTTAAATCCTTGCCGCAAGGGAGGATGATGCGCCGATCTGCTGATGCGTGCGGAGACGATGCGACCAACTTCTGCACGCTAGGCCGCCGATGCGATGACTTTCTTGCCGCGAGGGAGAAGTCGATGTGACGAGCCGGTTGCGTTGTGCGATTGTGTTGCGATGCGAAGAAATGGCGCTCCGCGAGGGAGCGACAAAATCCGGTGCGATGCGATGAAAATGGCGGACGCACGGCGTCCGCAATGCGATGTCTTGAAGCGATGATTTCTTTAGGGGTTGCGAGCGCTCGGCGACAGCAGCGCGAGGATTTTTCCAGCGCGTCTCAGCTGCAGCGGCTCGCAAAGAGGCGTTAGCGATGGTTTCATGTTGCAAGCACTCAGCGGCAGCGGCGCAATGATTTTTCCAGCGCTCTCGGCTGCAGCGGCTCGCAAAGGGGCGTTAGCGTCGATTTCCAGCACTCTTTTCTCTGAAGCAAACTAGAGGCCCTGGAACTCACAGGAGCCTCATCAGCAGATAGCAATCCTCGCAGGGGGGAAGCAGGAGGTTGGTGGTGGAGTCTGATGTGCCTGAGACTCCAGCAGGAGGCTAGCTCTTTTCCTAGCCCTTGGGTAATTGCTGTAACAAAAATAAAAGTTCTCTCAAAAGTCCTTTTCTCTCTTCTTCAAGATCCAGTGGTCACTGCTGCAGGCCAGTGCAAGAAACAACACACAAGCACAGGGACAGTCACTTCCTGCAGATTCCTCCAGTGGCACGGACAGAGTTTCCTCTCCAGATCCAAAAGCAATTCAAAATGTAGGGGTTTGAGCACAGATATTTATACCCCAAAAGTCTTTGTTCTCAGAAGCTACAAGTCACTGAACCTAGCCAGAACCAGTTCTGCTCAGGCCTGGAGCACTTTGTTTACCAGGCTGCATCCTTCCTTTCAGAAAGAGGGGTCTGCTAGCAGACACACAGTGGGAGGTGGAGCCAGCATTCACCTTGCCAGGCACAGCCCTATTCAGGTCAAGGAGCCACCCCTCCCCACACTCTAAATGCAGATCTCTATTCAACCCAGGTCTGACTCAGCCTGCCCTGCCCCTCTAAAACCAGACAGCCAATACACATAACAGCAGAGCACACTGGAAGGCTTAGGCAAGAAAATACCTACTTTCTAAAAGTGGTATTTTCAAACACAGAATATAAAAATAAACTTCACTAAAAGATGTATTTTAATATTCTGAGCTCAGGCATACTAAATACGTTTTTCTACCATGTTCCTGGGGTCAGTTAGGACTATAGAATGTAATAGTCAAACTGCCCATTCTAGCCTATGAGGAACAGGTACCCTTACAGTAGTGAAAAACGAAATGGGGCATAATTCACTACCAGGACATGCTACACACACCAAGGCATGTCCTACCTTACACATACAATGCGCCCTACCATAGGGGTGACTTACATGATGCCAAGGGAAGGTTCAGGGGCTGGGAAGTGGGTGCACTTCACAGCCAAGATGGCAGTTCTGGACTGCACACAGACACTGCAGTGGCAGGTCTGAGACACACTTTACAAGCTGCTTCTGTGGGTGGCACACATCAGTGCTGCAGGCCCACCAGCAGCATTTGGTTTACCAGCCCTGGGCACACACAGGCCACACTACTAGGGACCAACAGGTAAACCAAATAAGCCAATCAGGGACATACCAATTCATATAGACATATTTACAAAGGAGAGCATATGCACTTTAGCACTGAACAGCAGTGGTAAAGTGCCCAGAGTCATAAAACCAACAGAAACAGGTCAGCAAAAATACAGGAGGCAGGCAAAAAGTTTAGGGGTGACCCTGCAAAAAGGGCCATTTCCAACACAACCCCTTCCAGCCAAAACGCAGGGTAGACCAATCACTACTTTGATGGGCTTCCCTGCTTCGGGCGATAGAACACGGAACTGGCCCGCAACTGCAGGGGCATATGCCAGCTCTACCCCAATCTGAACCCTGGTGGATCCCTCTGTCCACACTCCTAGGGCCCACTAAGATAACCAATGGGGAACTCTTCCCCTCACCTGTGGACACCACCTGTGCAGCATCTAACCTTAACTGGCCCCCAGGTGTGTTCCCAATAGATAAACAACAAGCCCCAGTAGTCACTGACAGTAGTCAGTGATGAAATCCAAGCCCTATACCTCTCAAACTTTTGTGGCATCAGAGAGTGCGGGGCAGTAACCCCAGGTGTCTGGCACCTTTTGTCCACTCTCCCTCCTGTCAGGCCAGGCAACGCGTCCTGACACTGACCCACCAGCCCTGGGCCTGTACCCAATGGCGGGGCCAGCGACTGGGGTGGGCTCCCCACACCCGGTCCTTCTCTTTGGGGCTCGGTACCCTCCCACTTGGAGCGGTACCCCCTCCAGAATTGTCAGGGCACCTGAGGCAGGTGTCCTGCATAATTCGCCCACCAGTTCAGGGGTTCTATCCTGCAACTGGTATCCCAGCATAGGGTCTGTACCCTTAGACTGGGCGGAGGTCAGGGGTGAGGCTGCCCTCTCCCCGCCCCTTTACTGGGGCCCGGCACCCTCCCACCTGGAGAGGTGCCTCCATAACACAAACCGGGAGGGGCACTGTTAGCAGTTGCGCCTTCCTCCAGATCAGGGGGACACCCTGAACCTGGCCCCCCAACCTAGGGTCTGTACCCTTAGGCTGGGCCTGTGCCTGGCAACCCAGGACTTCTGGGGAGTACACCAATTCCCCCAAGGAAAGCACACTCCTCTAGAGTTGTGCGACAGTCTGCCTGGCACACCAGGACTTCCTGGGGAGCACACAGGCCCCCTCAAGGAAAACACACCCCTCCACCAGTTCAGGGCTTGGACCCTGCAACTGATCTACCAACCTGAAAAAACCCTTAGGTTGCACCGGGGTCAGAGGCGAGGACTCCCTCCCTCTGCACCCCCTTCCAGCATACTGCACCCTCCCACCTGGAGTGGTGCTTTTAGAGAAAAAAAATGGCCGGGACACTGCTTACAGTTGTCCCTCCCTCCAGGTCAGACAACACCTGGACCTGACTTACCATCCCAGGGACCAACCCCTGTGGTTGAACAACTGCCTGGCCAACTAGGGCTTCCTGAGGGTGACACATACCTAGCGTGTCGTGTGACAGTCTGCCTGGCACAGAGCTCACGACCTCCTGTCCCTCTGACAGTGCGTGAAGATGCCCCAGGACAGAAGTGGCGTCACCATGGCCAATCCTATGAGGCTCAGCCCTTCTGGCTGGCCCCTGACCCACTGGTTCTTCCACCGGGGACTCTTTCCCCCTCACCCCTCACTCTGGCCTTCTGCACCCTCCCAACTGGAGCGGTACTGCCAGACACTAGAACTGCTGGAGGTCTGATTACAGGCACTCCCACCTCACCTAACACGGGGGACCCCCACAATGGACGGTCCATCCGGACAGACTAGGCTCCCTACCTGGTGTTCCCTCATGGAACCATCCAGTCCTGGAGACTGAGGTTGGGGCACTTCGGGACCTATCCCAGTCTCACTCCTGCTCCCACGAGACAAGATGTGAGGCCCTACAACCTCCTCACAACAAGGGGACCCAGCTGTAACACTCCTAACCTCTCCCACCACTCTGGTTTGGAAGACATCTGAACCACTCCTCTTAGGGTCATTCCCTAATGCCTCTACAGGGCCTCTGGTACTCACCCAGAGGGCTGCCTCCTGTGCAAGTTCCCTAGGATCAGAGAACTCGCAATCTGACAGGTGTTGGTTTAGCTCTGGAAAACAGGAACTCATAATATGCTCTCCCACAATTGGATTACACAGCTCCACACAGGTGCTAACCTTTACCTCACAATCCAGTGCCTCACATACGTACCCCACACCACTCTCCTGCAATGGGCGAGACATTAGCTGACTGTCTCTATCACTCAACCCACACTCTTCTGGGCGGTCCTCACACTCGTACACCAGGACTTCAACCACGGGGGGAACCCCTCTCCCTGCACCTCTCATCCAGAGTCGGTAGAGTGTCCCTCCTTTCACTAGGACTATGGGCCCCTGCGCTAGTTCCCCAATCCACCTCAGGGACACTGCACATTAATGGAGCTACCTCATATCCTTGAATCCCCTGGTGTAGATCAACCCCCTCCTTCAAGTCAGGTGCTACATCTCTGGGTGGGTGTACTACACTGCCATCACTATATACTTAAATTTTGCTGCCACCACTGGACCCCACCCTCCCTGGGGAATCCAGACAATTAAAACTGCGCTCCAGGGGTAACTTACCCTCTTGAGCTAACTTCTCCTTTTCTGTTATCTGCGCTAGGTGCGCCTCCAGCTGGGCAATCTCTATTTGGAGCCTCTCCAACTCCAGCTGGTACTCCCTATCCCTCTGTCTGCCCAACTCCTCTGGGGACCATGAAGGGGATTGGGTGCTACCCTGTGCACTAGATCCAGCAAGGGACTCCCTACCTATGGGACCTTCCCGCCTGTCCACCAACTCCTCTGGGGACCCTGAGGGGAATCTGGCACTACCATAGGCATTAGACTCATCAAGGAACTCCCCACCTATGAGATATTCCATAACACTTTCTTCCTCCTCTTCAGACTCTCCAGAGTCACCCTCAGACCAACTACCCTCTTGGTAGGTGTACTGGGACTCCAAGAATCTCCATCTGTCTTGTTGCCAAAGTCTCAGGGATGTCTGCAGGGATAGCTGAGTCTCCTTCCTACTCACTGCTAAGCCCCTCTCCTCACAGAACCCCCTTAGCTCCTCTAGACTGTAGGTCAACAGATCATCTATATAAAAGGTAGGTCTCATTTCAGCAAGACC
The DNA here is from genome assembly GCA_963921515.1 of Calotriton arnoldi. Lineage (NCBI taxonomy): Eukaryota > Metazoa > Chordata > Amphibia > Caudata > Salamandridae > Calotriton > Calotriton arnoldi. The sequence goes on along the minus strand of CAWUFW010000272.1, from coordinate 4,832,024 downwards.
CATTGTAGCAATAACTGGTAATATCAATAATAAAAAATAGGCTTGCCCGTTGTAACAATCACGGGCAATATCAATAAAAGATAGAAGAAACTTCTCAAGAAAATGTATGCGGGTAAAAAATCACCGGCAATATCAATACAACATAGGCTTGCCCATTGTAACAATCACGGGCAATATCAATAAAAGATAGAAGAAAACTTCTCAAGAAAATGTATGCGGGTAAAAATCACCGGCAATATCAATCACAATATAGGATCCAACAATTCTCAAAATGTATGCGGGTACTATCACCGGCAATATCAATAAAACATAGGCTTGCCCATTGTAACAATCACGGGCAATATCAATAAAAGATAGAAGAAAACTTCTCAAGAAAATGTATGCGGGTAAAAAATCACCGGTAATATCAATTACAATATAGGATCCAACAATTCTCAAAAATGTATGCGGGTACTATCACCTGGCAATATCAATAAAACATAGGCTTGCCCATTGTAACAATCACGGGCAATATCAATAAAAGATAGAATTAAAAAAAAACTTCAAAAATATATGTGGTACGTTATGGTCTGCACTCACTAGTAGTGTACACTATAATTATTGTATGCGATCATAAATGCAAGTCCAGATCCTCACCGCTGACCACCAATGTTAGAAATGGGGGTCTCTAGTTGGCAATGGCTGGCCACTGTCCAAGTAGGGACCCTTCTTCCTAAGTCAGAGTGAGAGGGCTACCCTCTTTAATACCCCTGCTCAACCCTGTGGTAACGTAGCACGAGCAGGTAAGCTTATCTCAGAGGCAGGGTGTGAAGCATTTTTGACCATACACAGTAACACAGTGAGGAACACTACAAAGGGACACCACACAAGTAGTTATAAAAATAAGTATCTTTATATATTGGTAGATTTATCACAAGACCAATAACTGTAAAAGCCACAATACTGTCAAAAATAGGATTGCTGTTGAAGGGTTGTTACAAATAGTTCAAAGGTTGCAAGAATAAGGTTCAAATTCAAAGCAGGGGTCTCTGCGACCCTTTCTCATTCAGAGGTTGCAACAATAAGGTTCAAATTCAAAGCAGGGGTCTCTGCGACCCTGTCTCGTTCAGAGGTTGCAAAAATAAGGTTCAAATTCAAAGCAGGGGTCTCTGCGCCCCTTTCTCGTTCAGAGGTTGCAAAAATAAGGTTCAAATCCAAAGCAGTGGTCTCTGCGACCCTTTCTCTCACAAAGTACCTGAATTCAGTAGCAAAACCAACAAAATGTCGCAAAGAAGTGGTAGCGATGATTTTCCTCACGCGAGGCCGGCGATGCATTAAATCCTTGCCGCAAGGGAGGATGATGCGCCGATCTGCTGATGCGTGCGGAGACGATGCGACCAACTTCTGCACGCTAGGCCGCCGATGCGATGACTTTCTTGCCGCGAGGGAGAAGTCGATGCGACGAGCCTGTTGCGTTGTGCGATTGTGTTGCGATGCGAAGAAATGGCGCTCCGGCGAGGGAGCGACGAAATCCGGTGCGATGCGATGAAAATGGCGGACGCATGGCGTCCGCAATGCGATGTCTTGAAGCGATGATTTCTTTAGGGGTTGCGAGCGCTCGGCGACAGCAGCGCGAGGATTTTTCCAGCGCGTCTCGGCTGCAGCGGCTCGCAAAGAGGCGTTAGCGATGGTTTCGTGTTGCGAGCACTCAGCGGCAGCGGCGCGATGATTTTTCCAGCGCTCTCGGCTGCAGCGGCTCGCAAAGGGGCGTTAGCGTCGATTTCCAGCACTCTTTTCTCTGAAGCAAAACTAGAGGCCCTGGAACTCACAGGAGCCTCATCAGCAGATAGCAATCCTCGCAGGGAGGAAGCAGGAGGTTGGTGGTGGAGTCAGATGTGCCTGAGACTCCAGCAGGAGGCTAGCTCTTTTCCTAGCCCTTGGGTAATTGCTGTAACAAAAATAAAAGTTCTCTCAAAAGTCCTTTTCTCTCTTCTTCAAGGTCCAGTGGTCACTGCTGCAGGCCAGTGCAAGAAACAACACACAAGCACAGGGACAGTCACTTCCTGCAGATTCCTCCAGTGGCACGGACAGAGTTTCCTCTCCAGATCCAAAAGCAATACAATATATAGGGGTTTGAGCACAGATATTTATACCCCAAAAGTCTTTGTTCTCAGAAGCTACAAGTCACTGAACCTAGCCAGAACCAGTTCTGCTCAGGCCTGGAGCACTTTGTTTACCAGGCTGCATCCTTCCTTTCAGAAAGAGGGGGTCTGCTAGCAGACACACAGTGGGAGGTGGAGCCAGCATTCACCTTGCCAGGCACAGCCCTATTCAGGTCAAGGAGCCACCCCTCCCCACACTCTAAATGCAGATCTCTCTATTCAACCCAGGTCTGACTCAGCCTGCCCTGCCCCTCTAAAACCAGACAGCCAATACACATAACAGCAGAGCACACTGGAAGGCTTAGGCAAGAAAATACCTACTTTCTAAAAGTGGTATTTTCAAACACAGAATATAAAAATAAACTTCACTAAAAGATGTATTTTAATATTCTGAGCTCAGGCATACTAAATTCGTTTTTCTACCATGTTCCTGGGGTCAGTTAGGACTATAGAATGTAATAGTCAAACTGCCCATTCTAGCCTATGAGGAACAGGTAGCCTTACAGTAGTGAAAAACGAAATGGGGCATAATTCACTACCAGGACATGCTACACACACCAAGGCATGTCCTACCTTACACATACAATGCGCCCTACCATAGGGGTGACTTACATGATGCCAAGGGAAGGTTCAGGGGCTGGGAAGTGGGTGCACTTCACAGCCAAGATGGCAGTTCTGGACTGCACACAGACACTGCAGTGGCAGGTCTGAGACACACTTTACAAGCTGCTTCTGTGGGTGGCACACATCAGTGCTGCAGGCCCACCAGCAGCATTTGGTTTACCAGCCCTGGGCACACACAGGCCACACTACTAGGGACTAACAGGTAAACCAAATAAGCCGATCAGGGACATACCAATTCATATAGACATATTTACAAAGGGAGAGCATATGCACTTTAGCACTGAACAGCAGTGGTAAAGTGCCCAGAGTCATAAAACCAACAGAAACAGGTCAGCAAAAATACAGGAGGTAGGCAAAAAGTTTAGGGGTGACCCTGCAAAAAGGGCCATTTTCAACAGTCCTCAACCTGCACTTCGGGTCTGTAGGATGAGTCATCATCTTCACAAGAAGTGCACCCAGGGAAAACCTCCTCAACCTGCACTTCGGGTCTGTAGGATGAGTCATCATCTTCACAAGAAGTGCACTCGGGTAAAAACTCCTCAACCTGCACTTCACGTCTGTAGGATGAGTCATCATCTTCACAAGAAGTGCACCCAGGTAAAACCTCCTCAACCTGCACTTCGGGTCTGTAGGATGAGTCATCATCTTCACAAGAAGTGCACTCTGGTAAAAAGTCCTCAACCTGCACTTCGGGTCTGTAGGATGAGTCATCATCTTCACAAGAAGTGCACCCAGGGAAAACCTCCTCAACCTGCACTTCGGGTCTGTAGGATGAGTCATCATCTTCACAAGTAGTGCACTCAGGTAAAAACTCCTCAACCTGCAATATTAGTAGAATGAGTCATCATCTTCACAAGAAGTGCACTGAGCTAAAAAGCCCTCAAACTGCAATTGCCATCTGTAGGATGAGTCATCTTCACAAGAAGTGCACCCAGGTAAAACCTCTTCAACCTGCACTTTGCATCTGTAGGATGAGTCATCATCTTTACAAGAAGTGCAGTGAGGTAAAAACTCCTCAACCTGCAACTGGCATCTGTAGGATGAGTCATCTTCACAAGAAGTGCACGGATAAAAGATCCCCCAATTTGCACTTCAAACCATTAGGATAAGTCATCATCTACACAAGAAGTGCGGTCAGGCAAAGACTCCGCAAACTGCACTTCACATCTGTAGGGTGAGTCAACAGGAGCTTCACTTACAGACTGTGGGTCAAGTTATCAAAAGAGATTCTACGTTAAAGAGAACTGTCAATTCCGAACTAGAAACTTCAGTTAAAGATGGTAGGTCAATGGATCCAGGAGTAGGTTTATGGTGAGGAAGCACCTGGTGGCCGCCTAGAGCACCACAAGTCAAGGAGTGATAGATTAGCCCCAAAAACAGCAAATATGATACACTTTATAGGAAAGCTGACAGAAAAATTACACTTCGCCTAGGGTGGTGAAAAATTACTCACTGCCCCAGTATTGATCAATTCTGCAACCAGTATATTCATGTAAACACATGGGTCATCTCTTCAACACGGGTACTGGGAAAAGACTTAGGGTGAACTTTTCAGCTTCTTTTCTCAGAAATGTCTTTCAGCAGGATCATGGCTGTTTAAATAATAAAATAAATAATAAAAAAAGATTTACCTGGTGTTGCCGGCCACCTTGCGCTCCACTGCTTCCAGTTCCTGGTCTTAGCAGTCCCTGGGACAGCATCAAAGACTCCCCATCCAATCCCGCACTGCTCTCAAGCATGAGAGCAGCATAGGCATTGGCCTGAGCAGGCTGGATTAATGCTTGCTCAGGCACAGGGAGTATGTGCTGTTTCTCCAACCCGGCTGTGCAAAACAGCTGGGTTGGAGAAACCTAAGTGTGCATGTGTGTTTTGCCAGCCTGAGACGGCTGGCCAAACTGACATGCGCACTTAAAAGTGCACCAACCAGTCCTCCTCCCTCCTCCCAAGGCTCAGCCCCGCCCCTCCCTGCACACGCTGGCCCAGCCAGCAGCTGGAAAATAAAACGAGAATAAATATAGTTTTATTTTTCAGTTGCTGGCTCTGAGCCAGTGGGGCGACGCTCCTCCGCCATTATGGAGCAGCTGCCGCTGCTTACAAGGGACCTCAAGTAAAGAGAGGGGACTGGTCAACACAAACTTTAAATGACCTATCAAGATGGCTCACTAAGTAAAGTTATTGCTGGTGGCATCTGCCACGTGATTGAATCCCAACAAGGTCAACTAGCAAGGTCGATAATGAATGAGTTCCACACATCCATTATTTACCATTATTTACAGTGGTGTGAGAGGCAAAAACTTCAGAACAGAGTCCAACTTAAAAGGCATACTGTTATTACTCTTTTAGAAAGAGAGTGGGTTACTTTGTCAACATGAACTTCATATCATAAAAGGAAAAACTCTACAACAGAAGCCTTCTGCAGACATGGAGGGCCAGACTGTCAACAGGAGCTTCCCATAAAGGGGGTGGTTTGCCTTACCAACATGAACTTCATGTTAGGAGCGGGGATAAACTTCAGGAGGATTCTAGAGAGGTGGGTGAGTCACCATGTCAAGAGGAGCTTCACATAAAGGGGTGGGTGATCTCGTCAAGATGAACTTCCTGTCAACAGAGAGGCTGTCTTGTGAAAACCAATAACAAAAGCGTACTTAATCTCCAAAAGAATTACATATGTCAAGGGGGTACAGCTACTTCTCAAGAGGAGCTTCATGTCTAAAAGAGCGTCCGACTTGTCGCCAGAAGTTAAGGACAGTGAGCGCAGTAGAGAGCACCGACCAGGAGGAGTGCTTCTCTTCAAAGCAAGGCCCAAAATAGCACAAATCATCTTGCTTTGCCATATTCCCTTCACTAATTTAATTGATGGCGTTGTGTTTATTTAGATTAAACTGTTGTTAAAGAAAATGTGGTTATTTAGAAAACCTATTGGGAATGGATAATCTAGAGATTCGGCAATTGCTGCCTAGAATCATCAACGTAGGATTGGTGGGCAACCTGCCAGTCCCTAGCCTAAGGCACAGACTTCATTCCTAAACAGGCCAATCACACTTATATCATTTTGCAACTAGTCACTGACATCAACACTGTAACCCTTCTGTCACACTGGGCTGAGAGCTGGCTGGCACACTACACCTATGTGTAAGAAACAAAACCCAATATTAAGCAGAGCGGTGGGGCTGGTGACTGGAAACTGACTGGGGCCATCTTAATTCTAGTAAATGAAAACTAGAAGTGGGCTTCTCTCAGAGGTGTGCCAATCAAAGTTCTCCTAACATCCCTTGCCAAGAGAACGCGGGACTGGGATTCTCTCCAAGCGCTATGCACTTGTCCCGGATGTTAGGAAAACGGGCTCTTTATAGAACTTCTTCACAGAAGTGGTCTCATTCAATTTTCGTTCTCTAATGAGATTTCCTAAAGAGTTATATAATGTTCTATTGTGGTTGTCTGGTTCTTTGTGTTTGATATTCTGTCTTTTCTACTTTAGATAATGTAAAACCCCTTTCTTCACCCCCTCCCCCCATTCCCTGGTTCAGGCAACATCTACTTCTATGCCATTCTAGAGTTACAGAGAAGCCTTCTGTCAAGATGTCCCCTTCTGCTCACTCATCTCCCCTCCACCCAGTGCTCCCATGCCCACGGTCCTCTTAGATGGCCTGTACCAAGGAGACAAAGATAAGACACATAAGTAGGAACTTGTGCCTCTTCTCTTCTTACCTCTGTGATAAAATGTCTCTACCCTGTTGGATGTTGCTCCCACTGATGATAAAAGCAAGCAGCCTCCTATCCATATGTATGAAGACATTTCATGCCGCCAGGAAATCATAACTTCACGCATTATGCTAAACTGGTAATCAAAAGTTTCAATTTGCTAATTACCGCTCAATTGGATTAGAGACAGTGTCTGCAATCAACGTCAGAAAATCCACCGACGGAGGCAGACTCAGTGGGAATGACAGGGGCTGGGGTGCTCCTTGCATCCGCCACCCGGGCCACACACCTCTGTGGTGGTAGGTAGCACGTGAAGACACACGCTGCACAAAACATCCTTTAAAAACATAGACCTCAAAACGAGGCCACGAAAATCTGCATCTTACATAAACAGCTCCCTACAAAAGTTTAGGAGCTGCACCTAATTTCACTACCGAGCACTTCACCCCCCAACTATGCTGGGACTGTAGTTAAAATAGTAAATTAAGCCAGTCCTAAAATATTTTGGATGTAAGTGGATTTAGGAAATGAATACAGATCAAAATAATTACAGGTAGATATCTCTGTATGGTCGAGTCTATATGTTGTAGCTTGTAATTTTGCAAAACATTTACGTAGTCATTGGGGCTTATTTACAAGCCCCTTGTGCCGCCGGTGCGTCACTTTTTGTGACAGTTCTGCAGCTACTGTTGCGATGCACAAACTGTAGACTTACTCTCAACAGGAAGCAACTTTTGACCTTTTACCACCCTGAATCAATTGTGCAGCTAATGTCCCCATGCTCCGACATCAGAAGTACTGTCCAGCAACTGTGGACCCACTATTGACATGAACCAACTGTGACCCTACTGTTACCTGTAGACCTATTATTAATACGAACCAACTGTGAGGGTGCTATCAACATGAGGCAGCTGTGTCCTCTCGGCTACAAGAACCAAGTGTAACCCTAATATTGACATGAACAATTGTAGGCACACTGTTAACATGCCCATATTATTGCTCTTCCCACAAAAATGACGCAGTTTTGGATTTAATGTTGACATTAACCATGGTATACTTACATACATGATCAATTGTAGACCTACTGTAAACATGAACCAACTGTGGACCTACAATAAGCATGACAAACTGTGGATCTACAATCTGCATGACCAACTGCGGACCTACAATCTGCGTGACCAACTGTGGGTCCTACAATCGGCATGACCAACTGTGGACCTACAATCGGCATGACCAACTATGGACCTACAATCGGCATGACCAACTGTGGATCTACAATCGGCATGACCAACCGTGGACCTACAATCGGCATGACCAACTGTGGACCTACAATCGGCATGACCAACTGTGGATCTACAATCTGCATGACCAACTGTGGACCTACAATCGGCATGACCAACTGTGGATCTACAATCGGCATGACCAACTGTGGACCTACAATCGGCATGACCAACTGTGGACCTACAATCGGCATGACCAACTGTGGATCTACAATCTGCATGACCAACTGTGGACCTACAATCTGCATGACCAACTGTCGACCTACAATCGGCATGACCAACTGTGGACCTACAATCGGCATGACCAACTGTGGATCTACAATCGACATGACCAACTGTGGGCTTACAATTGACATGACCAATTGTGAACCTGCAATCAGCATGACAAACTGTAGACCTACAATCGGCATGACCAGCTGTGGACCTACAATCGGTATGACAAGCTGTGGACCTACAATCGGCATGACCAACTGTGAGGACCTACAATTGGCATGACCAACTGTGGACCTACAATCGGCATGACAAACTGTGGGCCTACAATCGCAATAACAAACTGTGGACCTATAGTAGCCATTCCTGTAGTTCGAATGGAATATATAGGAATACTTTCCTAATTATCCTAAGAGTGTAAAAGGATGCTGAGGTGATAGAATTGATTTGACCTTCGAAAGACAGTTTGTCGTCAAACAAAACACCCAGGTTCCTTACTTTCTTAACCGGGGTTGGAAGAGTACCCAGTGCTTTCGGCCACTAGGCAGGGGACCAGAAAGAGACATCATTGCTGAAGAGGAGCACCTCACTTTTTCCTGAGTTCATCTTGAGGCAGTTGTTATTCATCCAGTTGCCTACTTCTGGCATGCAGTTGTGACTTCTGGTTGCAGTATCGTTAGGATTGCTGGACACTGAGACTACAATTGTGTGTCATCAGCATATGACACCAAAGAGAAGCCAAATGCTTTAATCTGGCTAGAGGAGAGACATACTTATTAAAAAAGTGTAGGGCCCAAGGATGACCCCTAAAGAAGCCTGCAAGGTAAGGAAAAGGGATTAGAAGCAAAGTCGTTCATGGCAACAAATTGTTCCCGTTCTGAGAGGAAGGATTTCAGTAGGGCAAGTGCCGCTCCTCTGATTCCAATGTATGGAGACGGTCAATCAACAGGTCATGATTGACCGCGTGGAAAGCCGCAGAGAGGTCAAGTAATATGAGGGCTGCTCCACCTCCCCTATCGAGGGTAGCTCTTAAGTCCTCTGAGGCTACAATCAGAGCTGATGCAGTGCTGTGTTCGCTCCTGAATCCAAACTGTGTGTAATCGAGCAGATGGTTCGAATTGAGGAAGGAGGCTAATTCCTAGTTTATAGCCTTTTCCACTATTTTAGCCGGTAATGGAAGGCGCGAGATAGGTCGTAGCTGCTAGGTTCCAACGGGCTGAGAGTAGATATTTTTATTAGAGGAAGTACAGAGGCCCTTTTCCATTGTTATGGGAAATAACCTGAGCTGAACATTTCATTAAAAATGTTACTAAGATGAGCTCCTACATAGCTGTATTGTTTTAGTGGGGCAAGGATCAAGCAGAGAGCCTGACTTGATGGAGTTAATTAGGAATTTTACCTGCTCAGCAGTGAGAAGGGTAAAGGAACAGAGATTTTGGGTACCTGTACAGAGGAGTGAGTCATCGTATAACTCTGGGGCAGTGTGGTTATTTGAAGAAAAATTATTGTAAATATCTTCTACTTTGGCCTGAAATAAACTTGCCAATGTGTTACAGAAGTCTTGATTACAGTTAGTGTTGTTTTTATCAATAATATTTGAGATTTTTTTAACTGTCATAAAAAGCTCTTTTGCTGAGGTTTTAGAGGATTCAATCTTTTGTATAAAGTACATGGATTTTTTCCTTCTGAATCAAAATCTTGTAGTCATTGATCGTTTGTATCTGTCTCTTTCTAGGTTGTCATAATTCTCCCTCCATCTAAGTTTTTGTCTATGACAGAGTTGTTTTTGGGCTCTTATTTTATCTGAAAACCACAGTGCTGAAGGCTTATTTCTGCAGTTTGCATATGGTTTTTTCTGGGGCAGGCTGGTTTACCACTGAACCCAGCCAGTTGGAGCAGTCCTGAGTTGCTAAGTCTAAGTCGCTACTTACGTTGGGCTTTGTCCTAGTTAGAGCTTGATTGAATTGTGTTGCTTCAATTTTATGCCAGGTGTGACCTATTGTGGTGCAGTGGAGGTGTAATTCAAACATTACCGCCCTATGGTCGAACCATGTCGGAGGCAGTGAGGCCGTGAACTCAAGAAAGGGATTGTCGGAAAAAATACCATCCAAAGTATGGCCCACAAGGTGTGTTGGGGCATCTACCACTTGTGCTAAGCCCAGTCTGGACATTGTGTGAATTAAAGTTCCAGAGTGTCTATCTGTTAGGACCTTCGGGTGGAATTGAAAGTCTCTGAGTACGGTGAAGTCTGCCGAGTAGGTACTGGATTCAAGGAGAGAGCTAACTACCTGAATGAAACCAAGTCTAGGACCATGGGGGTGGTACGATAATAGTCCATTAAATGATTGGGTTTTGGTGCGTTCTACTTTAAATGAAAGTGCTTCACAATCAGCGTTGGTGGACACTGAAGAGAAAATGGCTGCCATCTGGTCGCGGTATACTACAGCTATTCCCCCACCCCTCTTTATGGTTCTGTCCAATCTGAAAATACAGCACCCCAAGGGAATGGCAGACACTTAGTCAGGACCTGATATGGGATCTGCCCAAGTTTCAGTAATGAATGCGATATCTAATTTGTGGTGGTCAAGAAATTCTGAGAATTCTATTTTATTCTTTAACATAGCTCTAACATTAATTAATGTACAGAAGATGGTTCCTTCTCTAACCGGGGTGGTTGTCTGGTTAATGTTGGAGGTGTTTATATCTACTCTGTTCTTTATGCCTATCCTGTTATTAGTTAGAGTGAGGCTACACCCCTGACATTTCAGCATGCCAATGATGCTATGCGGTTCTAGTGTGGTACACCAAGGGCTCTTACCCTAGGTATTAAAGGCACAGTGTTTCTCTGGTGTAACTCTGTATGAGGGAGTTATGGGGCTGGAAACAGCCAGGGGGTCTGCCACTGGGCAACGTCTGGGTGCAGACGGGCTTGCCTTTGGCACGCATGGGGCACATCGACTGTGCAGACGCGCTGTGAAGTGCTTTAAGTAGCCCGCCATCCAGGGGGGCGTGTCAGAGGGCGAGGTTAGTCCGGCACTTCTCAGCGCAACAGAAAATAGGTGGGATAAAATATAAATAACTGTGCGTCCAACAACCCCTCAATCTACCACAGGCTCCCCTGCGGAGGATAATACTGGTAACTAAAAACAAACTAAATAAACAGGGCTGAAAAAGAAACACGTAAAAGCAATTCTAAAACAGGCAAGAGCCTTTGAAGTATGGCACACAAGTAATGAAATAACCAGCTTACCAACTGGCTGCACAGCTGCAATGGGTAGCTCAATGGTTAGAGGGTGTGAACCAGGAGTGGACCTTCCTTATGGAGCCAAATCAATGTCCATGCCTTCTGCTGGCAAAGCTCCTTAATCGGACAACTAAGGTCCCCTACAACACGACGCCTCAGACCACAGCTCCGCAGTGCTGGAAACGTTGCATGTCCAGACTGCCAGACGTCCCGCGATACTCCCCAGCAATACCACTAGTGGGCTTGCCATATGGGGAGCCGCAGTCGATTCTTACGGCCGAGCAACTAACAGCCTGGACGGAGGCCGGGATCGAAACAGTAGGGGACTGCTACCAGGACAAAATCCTACTCACGTTTACAGAACTGGTTGATGGCTGTGGACTCCCACCGGGACAGTTCCTCACGTACGAGGTGCTGGTGCGGACTTTTGGGCGGTTGTGGGGTGCGACCAGGGAAGAACCAAAACCCCCCGCGGTGCTTCACTCTCTGGTCACCCTGGGATCAGCGGGTCACCAAACTAAATGGTTTTACAAATCGCTACTCAAGGCTTCCCTGACCCATTGTTAAAGCTGAGGGGCAAATGGGAGAGGCTCCTATACAGAGAATTCATTGGCGCAGAGTGGAGTAGAGTGTTGGAGTCCCCCAAGAAAATCTCACATAATACTCGACTAAAATATATCCAATTTAACTTTCTCCAAATGTCATACATGATTCCCCACGGTCTTTTTGCTGCCTTTGGGGGGAGCTGAGAGGCTGCCCTAGATGTGGCCAGTTGGATGCAGACTTCCTGCATATGACCTGGAGCTGTGAAAAGCTGCACGTCTTCTGGCAGGCAGTGCTGTCCAAGATTAATGCTGCACTGGGGCGTGAACTAAAAGCAGAGGTATGCCTACTTGGATTGTGTCCTCGCCCTCCCAAACGCAAAGTGGGAAATCGGTTTATGGACCTGGCCTTGGCGCTGGCCAGGAGACGAATAGCGGTGACATGGAAACAGACCCGGTGGCCACAGATTAACACCTGGACTCAAGAAGTGACTAAATGGGCTGGTTCTGAGGGCAGAGCACTGTATAGAGAAGAATTAAAGGGCTTGCACCAACACCTGATTACAGATCTCTGGAAGGAAGCCTTATTTATTTGGGAGCACCCGAGCCATCCTAATAGCACCGACGAGGATAGTGAAACCCCATGAACTGACTCACTGGGCCAATAGCAATGGACTGGGACAGGCCTTGGAGGGGCCAGGAGGCGATGGCGAGCCCCACTCGCGTCCTCCCCCTCTGGCCCCTTTCCCCCCTCTCTTCTCTCCACCCTCCCTCCCAGGAAACACATTGTGGAATCGCACGACTACACTAGGCGCGCCCATTAGACGGGCTCGCCTGGACACACATTATGCTGTCCACCACCCACAAACGCCTCTCGACCCTCTCTGATACCCCCAACCTGCGCTAGCTTAATTATTTTTTTTGGTTCACGTACTGTTGGTTCTCAGTTCATTATAATGTTAATATATGATCATTGTGTGGCAATACAACACTTCCTACCCGATTGCAACGACCCCGGTAGGGGAAGACACATTACTTCACATGGAAACACCTCATGGAGGGCATATGTCCTGGCATAACTATGAATGCCACCGCACCAATTGGGAAGAAGTTATTCTACATCAGGTGGAATTTTGTAAATACCCACTGATAGAGGACGATATGTATAAAAAATTTCGGTTAATGTCCTCATAAGTTATAATTCAAGTGTCGAACTGAAGGGATAATTATGGAAAATATGCATTCTGTAATGTACAACATGTTAACAAAATGCCAATAAACATATTTTCAAAAAAATGTTTCAGCGCTCCGTCCATCATCTCCTTGTGTTTGCTTTGTTCGCCCTAAGTTGGCAGGGTATGCCCAGACGTGGGTCCCTTGCTCACTTTACCACTGGATTCAAGCTAGCCTGGCTGATGAGGGCTGTAAGCCTGAAACCGGTCCCAGGATGCTTGTTTCCGGTCCAGGGAAGACCTGGCTTGGCAGTTCGGGCTGGACTGTTCCCATGAGGCACAGGGTCAAGACTGATTTGCATATAGCTGTGTCTGAACTGGGGTGGGGAAGTGAGCTAAAGAACGATGATGGATTCAACCCAGATCTGTGACTGGGGGGTGAGTGTCTGAAAAGTTTCTGCGCTCCGTCCTTCATCTCCTTGTGTTTGCTTTGCTCGCCCTAAGTTGGCAGGGTATGCCCAGACGTGGGTCCCTTGCTCACTTTGCCACTGGATTCAAGCTAGCCTAGCTGATGCGGGCTGTTAGCCCGAAACCGGTCCCAGGATGCTTGTTTCCGGTCCAGGGAAGACCTGGCTTGGCAGTTCGGGCTGGACTGTTCCCATGAGGCACAGGGTCAAGACTGATTTGCATATAGCTGTGTCTGAACTGGGGTGGGGAAGTGAGCTAAAGAACGATGATGGATTCAACCCAGATTTGTGACTGGAAGTGAGTGTCTGAAAGGTTTCAGCGCTCCGTCCATCATCTCCTTGTGTTTGCTTTGTTCGCCCAAAACAAAGTAATGAAATAACCAACATAGTCGTAAATATGAGCCGACTGCAGAACTAGTTACAGTCAGCATGAACAATTGTAGACCCACTCTAAATTAGATACAAGTATAGGTGTGCAATTGATATGACCAACTGCAGGCCCACTGTAAACAAGATCCACTGTGGACCTACAACCAACACGACCAGTGTTTAGTCCACTGTAAACATGAACCAAATGCGGGCCTACCGTCAACATTAACAAATTGTGGTCCATAATCAACTGTGTATGTGCATCGATAAAGGTGTTAACACAAATCAATTCTAAATTTACTGCTGCGATGAATCATTCTGAGGACCTAATGTTTCATAAACCAATCTCCTGCCTTATGTTGACACAGAGAGATTTATCCGTTATCAAGGGATATGGAGAAGCTGTTGCCGATACTGTCCAAAAATGTGAATATTCTCTCCCGTGATCATATTCACACAGCACTCTAGCTCTTTAACCCATTCTCAAGAGCTTTCTCCTCAGAATCAAGGCATTATCAAATTTATTAGGTTCGTCTGCGAGAGCGACAAGCGCTCCAAAAGGTGCCCTTGAGAGCTAAGTAGATCTTGGCTGTGCGCATTTTGGGGAAATGTAGGGCTTGTTGGGCCGATTGAAGATAAATATTGGGTCACATTAAACGTTTCAAGAATATTTCCTTGTTTGAGACAACCATGTCTATTTCTTAAGCCACAGACAAGGATCCTCTCTCCGCTCTTCACACCCACCACAGTTTCCAAGGCTCAGAGACCACCACTCACCCTTCCCCCGATGCCCTGCTATTCTTCATTGATGCCGATACATTGCAAGAGCAGACAGCATCTCGAAAAATCACACGGCCCAAGGTGCATGCAACAGTGTTGGTAGCTGTGGCAACGGCTCACCCCTCCTAGGCCTTTGCAATCGTGTTTAATATCGTTTTTATTAGTTCTGAAGTCCTCTGGGAAAGTGGGGGATAGACGGGAGTGGTAGGTTTGAGGTGAGCCTAAAAGAACTCTTCCAAGAGCTAAGCAGGGATCCGCTGCTAACCCCTGGAATTATCCCCCGTCTTGTCGTCTCTTCTTTCTCTCACCCGCGTCGACAGTGTCAAATATTGACAAACCCATCTTTATTAAAGCCCACTTGTGAGAGGTGGGGGATAGGAAAAAAGGGAAAGAAAATTACACTTTTTTAATCAATTTGTGGGAAAGGGGCCAAATTGTACTATTGGGTTCACTGTGGAGAAGGGGTTAGAGGGACAGAGGAGGATGGAGGAGGTGGTAGAACGTTATCCCTGATGTAACCTTTTCTAGCAGCTGATTCTAAGACCTAGAAGTAGCCTCTCTTGTTATTAATATAGATCAGGGGGCTAACGAGCCTGCTGCAGAGATCTACTTCTGGCCCTGAATATGGATTGAGCACATGAAGAGAGCATCTTTCGGTTGGATAACTGTGATTTGACGTCACAGTTACAGAACTTGGATGCAGCAACAATAAATATCAAAGTTATTATCGTTTTTACATATATTACTTCTTATGTGGTCCTCAAAAAAGCCTTCAGCTCAATGTGAATTAACAAAGGATTAGGAACCAGACCTGTGTCTTCGAGACGCAAAAGCTTCACATTTTCAACTTTTCCTACGTGGGGAGGGGTGTGGGTCAGGTGGGGGCGCCGAATTGGACAGAAATGCGGTCATCTCTTCCAGGGTACACATGGTTCTGTGGACTTTGGTTTATGAGTGTGGGTCCGGATCGAGCCAATTTCATTAATATGGGGTTTTTCCCGCCCTGCTGCTTTCTCGCTCTTTTTCACGTCAGGCGTTGTTTGAGCAAGAAAAAGTTTTAATTTCGATGCTTCATTCGTCTTTCTTCGGGGGCACCGGTGGGTGGGGGGTGTCTAGGCCTTCCCGAACTCAATGTGTGTCCTAATAACGAGCGCTCGTAAATCTTAAAATGGCTGCCAGGAGACCACATCTGCCTCTCCCAGGGGACGGGGGCGGGGAGCCCTCTCCAGGGTGCAGTCTGGCCCCCCCCCCCCCCCTCACAAATCACACTCAGGTCGCGCCTGCCTAATGTGGGCTCCTACAGCGCAAGGGGTGCAGGGCTAGGCTGCTGGGGGCTTCTCTGTGAGATCAGCCTACATTTTAGGGGCTGCTCGTTTTATTTTAAAGCAACGGGATCTGGGGCCCCTTGGCCAAATATTTGAGGCACCCCATCATTTTGCGCAACTGCTAGACAGCCTCGTAAATTAAGCACGACACTAAAAAGTTCGAGCCCTCTTGAGTTCAAAAGCAACTGACGATTAATGTAATAAAAAAAAGGGGGGCGGATTTGTTAGAGGGAAAGGGGTCAGATAAATTAACAAAATGTCCCAATCTGCACCTACGTCATTGCCAGGGCATGCCATCACGAGGTCTGTATCTCAGCCTCGAGGTGCCCTAGGAACCGGCTGCCCAGCGGGCCATGCCAGTCTGGGCTCAGGGGTCTGTGGCCTGAGGTGAGATAAGACTCATGCCCTTCAGATAGAAGCATAGACCTCAGGTACGGGTAGCCACGGGTAGCGACGTCTACTGACTCGCCTTGGGTATCCCGAGGACTATGCTGTCCACCCTAATGTCTAGCATCATGAAAGTATCTCTAGGGCAAGGAAGAGAAGGTAAACAAGGGTCTTTGGAGCTTGGGGTTCAACTCTGTGATGTCATCAGGGTCCAACGGGCAAATGATGTAATTTCCACTACCTGTGGCATTTTCATCTATTGACTTCCTCCAAGTGGTCCCAGTTTGGGGCAGGCAGACTGTCCATTTCAGCTGAGAGGGTGCCCTCTGCTGGAGGTACTCTGCTCCTCGAAACAGGGAGACTTCCCCTTGCGGCTTGCTACCAGGACATGACCCTTTACAGCCATGCAACAGCCCTTACAATGGACTCCGCTTTGGAGCCAGGGAGACCAGACTGCCCCATGAATGAAGCAGAGAGAGTGCCATCTGCAGCTGGGGGAGTACCCCTTGCAGTAGGTAGAATGGCCCCAGAAGCAAAAAAACTGCTCTTGGCAGATTGTCACTTGCAATCAAGGGAATGCCCCATGCAGTCGGGAAGCAGCCCCGTGCATTAATGATCCTGTACTTTTCATCCCGGAGAGTTTCCCTTGATGGAGAGAGACTTCACTTACTGCTGAGAGATGCCTCTTGCAGCAGAAACTCTACGCCTTGAGTCAGGAAGACAGCCCCTTCCAACATAGTGTTTCATTGCAGCAGGCAGACTGCCCTTGCATTTTAGAGGCAGCCCTGTGCATCTTGAGTCAGAAACACTGTCCCTTGCCACGCAGATATTGTTCCATTGCAGCAGGCAGACTACCCTTGTATTTTAGAGACGGCCCTTTGCATCTTGAGTCAGAAACACTGTCCCTTGCCACACATATATTGTTCCATTGCAGCAGGCAGACTGCCCTTGTATTTTAGATACACCCCATTGCAGCAGCCACTCTGGCCTTCTCATCAGGGAGAATGCCTATATTCAGCCTGGAGACTGCCCTGTGTAGGTGAGAGATTGCCCTCACATTTGGGGGAACCTTTGCAATGCCACAGGCGGCTGTTCTGTGTAGCTTCGAGAGCACCAGAGTCTGCCAGTTGTAGTAGGGTTACTGCCACTACAGCCAAGAGACAGTCCATCGTATCCAGGACACGGCCTCTGTGCAACGGGTATAGCGTGCCCGCACCATCTTCAAAACCAGCTGCATTATTTGCAGTGCCATCACAACCAGCAACGAACCCTGCTTATCTTGCAGAGAAGTTCAACATCTTTCTCTGCACAACTGCAGCCAGAACACCATTTAACTGCAGACCTAGAAGTGTAAAATGGGAAAAAGAAGGCAGCAGGCCTTTTCCATCTGTGCCCCCTGGATCTGGAACAACATCCTCGTATCCACCAGGTTCGCCCCAATGCTGCTACAATTTATAAGTGAGTTGAAGACACTCCTCGTTCAACACCACTACATCACAATACATTAACAGTCCATAGCCCAGCTACCTCTCATACACTTGTTGACTTTATGCTTGCCTTTGACCCTGTATGGCACTGTGCTGAGCTGTGGCTAGAAGGGGGATGGGAGCACACTGCCTCACATCCCAGCAGAGTTCGCCCCTTTGCATTATGGTGAATGCAGTTCACAATTAGCGCTTACTTGAATATTAGTAGTAGTATTTCACCAAAGTTGGTGAACAATTGTTCCGAAATGAGGGTGACCTCTCGCTAGTCGAACCAGGCCCTGCACCAGGAGAGGTGGGAGAATGCCATCTGTTCCGTGCAGCACGGGACTGTGGAGACCCGCCCAGACAGGAGATTACAAGCTGAGCTTTTTAGATCTGGGGTCGACACAGAACCATGTGTGTGTGTGTATACATATATATATATATATATATATATATATATATATAGAGAAAGAGAGAGAGAGCATTTGTTCAGGCCTCTTCATTCATTAGTTTGTTAAAGTGTCATTCACAATTTTTTTCCACACACTGCAGTCTACAACATAGGGCAATGGGACAGCCTACTTCAGGCATTGGCTCTCTCCACTGTAAGTGATGGCATTTTTCCCTTGCACACAGTGCTTAATTTGAGCCGCTGATTGCCGGTGGGAGGCACCGGCACATATTTTTGGGGACCAGCGCTTATTTTTATGCATCAGACATTTACCAAGAGCACGAGACGGAAAAATAAAAAAGAGAAAGACGGAGCAAGAGAAAGCCAGAAAGTGTCACAAAGGGATGAAGCAGGAACTCGAAGGAGTGAGATAAAGAGGATTGGGATATCTGTTAATGGATTGAAGAGGCATGAGGTGGATTTAGGACTATGCAGTCTTGGTATTACGTGCATGCACATTTAATAGCACTGGCCGCCACATGTTCCAGAGTATTGAGCACCAGCATTCTTTCATTTACAAATTAAGCACTATGTGCACATCTGCCTAAAGAAGTGCACTGCTATGTCCAAGGTGGTTGGCCAATCTCTACCTTCATGTCTTCTTTAATATCAATTTTTTTAGTGTATTTTTGCAGTAGGTCATTTTGTAATTTTTTTTTAAACTTAGGTACGCCACCTGTAGATGGTGACATTTTCTTTTTTATTATCTATACACTTTTGATGTCTATTGAAAGTTCCGACCGCTTGGCTTTACCCAGGGACCTACAACCTCTTAATCGCAAGCCTGTTTTCTAAACCAAAAGAGCAACTTTTGTGTCGTACATGGCAAGCAAGGCTGCACGTGAACCAGTCTGAAGAAGAATGGTCCACACACCCATAAACATGACAGAGGTCCTCGAGAGGCACGCCTCAAATTCAGTTCTTTGAAGATTTTATAGGATTGGCATTGGACGCGTTATTGGCTCTATAGAGCGAACCTGTCAAGTACAGCATTGTGCTGGCATTGTAGTCATCTTGAAGGAGACATCCTACATATCTAGATATCTGTCCTTGCATTCACTCCTACTGGTTACTGAATCTGGTGAACCATCCGAGAACCCAACATCACTTTCACCCCTTCGGAGCCACTGGCCCTACTGCATGACAAAGTGTTGTGGGCCTCACCCGTCATTCAAAAACAATGGATACATTCTGCTTTAGCAATGACCAAATTATGGTTGATCTGACACTGTAAGATACCAACTATCCCCTCTCTCACGAGGAATGGATGGACACAATGGGCATGATGGCCGGGCATGAACAATTGATCTACAAACTTAATGACTAAGCCCACGTTTTCGATACTATCTGGAGCGCTTTCCTCATCTGGGGCTGTGACTGCCTATAACCTTTTCAACTTTGCTCATAGTTGAAAGACATATTGGAATGTCGACTTCTGCGACACTTTGCACCTCTATGTAAACTTAATATTGTGTTGTGGCCTAAAGAGTGCATGCCTCTTTAGATATGATATCACAGGCATTCTCGGACATTGGTGGTGGAACGGACAGGACATATTCCAGTATTCGACTGTGACTCCCTATTGTTTATTTTCCCCTTCTTTCTTATTTAAGTTATTGTTAAATGCCATTCTATTGTATGAGCAGAGCTTAATATTGAAGTGCCTTATCTGGGATGTTCACAAGTTTCCTTGTATATAACCCAGTAAAAACATTTAAATAACATTGGCTTTTCCAATGCTTGTTAAGTATTGGTAAGGAGTGTGAGAAGCTGGACCACGTGTGGTGAGGTAGGGGGGAAATGACGCCAGTATTTGGGAGGGTGAGAACTAACGAAGGCAGGGGGTGTGTGTCAGGACACCAGGTTGTAAGTTCTGAAATATCTACAGATAGGGATGGGGCTGAAGCCGATGAGGCCATGTTGTGCATGTCTTCCTCTTGATCAGCCCCTTATGGGAAAAGGTTTAGGCGGCCATTTGTAGCATTAAACTGCACGCAGGCAGTTGCCAGTCACAGGGATATGTTCCTCCTCAGGGTTCAAAATGACATTTTAGGCAACAGAAACTTTTATCTGGTCTATTTTATGCGAATGGAACCTCTCAGTGGAAAACAACCCTGTTGTTTATAGTTACCCATCTATAACTCTACATATAACACCCTTCATTTCAGTTGAGTAAAATTTGTAGGGTGCCAAAAACCCTTAAGTATTTGACTTTCTGTCCTGTCCACCTCTTGAAAATTCGTATCAGTCAGGAGGCACAGGGGTCTGATCGATCTATCTATCTATCTATCTATCTATCTATCTATCTATCTATCTAGATAGATATTCACACACGTGTGCTTAAAATGTTCAATTATATATGTATATTTAGATCTCGATTTATATACATGCAAAGTCTGATTTAAACATTTAAAGTAAACAACACCGCTTTGCGACGAACGGTGCTTTGACAAATTCAATGCATGTGACAAAGTACACTCTTTCTGCTTGCTGTGCCGCCTCCTAGTACATTCAGCAGCTGCGGTGCGCATCTCAGTCAGGTGCGGCTGGGGCAGGGTCTGGCGGTGGACTTCCACTTATGTGACAGACTCTTCCCTCGCCCTTTTGACCTTTCAGAGGCGCCAGTCGGGAAACAAAATATTTCCTGAAGACCATTCCTCGAAATATGCCGAATCTTTATCGTTCTGCGCCATTAAAACCATTCTGAATGTACTTAAGTCCCTCTCGCAAGTGCAAGCCAAGAAGACAAAGCATGGATTTTAAAAGATGCTGACGGCAGGTGTTCCCATTCTGTCTCAGGTCTGCTTACTCGGCACCGTCTGTTCGTGGGGGAAAGGGGGGGGGGGCTCCCGCCGGGGAGGGCCCCAGTCCCGCCGCAGTTGAGGTGAGCAAGATTGCAGGAAATTCAGCAGTACACAGGAAGGTGAGGACTTCAGATTAAGACTCAGGCGTTTGTCGATTTATGCAGGGTTGGATTGGGATTAAAAACCGGCCCGGGCACGTTAAAAAAAAGTGGCCCACATTTACATATTGTCTTTCCGCAAAACACTGCTTCGGCGAAATTTTACTAAAAAAAGAGGGGTAAAAAAAAATGCACAGATTAGTTTACAGTGGTGAAACACACCTGAAAACAAGTGAGGCCACTTCTGCTCAGGCCCCCTGCCCCCTGCCCCCGCTCAATATGCATATATTAATGGGCCGACCCTACCAGAGAAAGGGAGTGACACCTCTGCCCATTGATAAAAGGGAGGTAATGGACGCCCATCTGCCTCCAGAAAGGCCACTCAGGCACCCACTGGGCCGCTGGCGGTATCCGAACAATTGAGAAACCACCCAAATCGGCCCCCCAGACTGCTCAAAAAAGCAGCCCACATCTGGAACTGGACACCGGCCCCTCGGGCATTGCCCGAGTGCCCGCGTTACCAATCCGACCCTGGATTTATGGGTTCAGCCCCCGTCCCCACGCTCATTTCAGTGCAGCCCCCACTGACGTCAGCTCACCAACCAGCAAGATAGGGATAGTAGCAGAAATCAGCTATATTTCGAGTGCAATTGGCCCCTCGCAGTCCTAGCATTCAGTACTGCTGCACTATTGACCTGCTGCAGGTAAAACTGCTAGGAAGGCGTCGTGGCTTACTACTCACCTCAGCTTTCAATGCGCTTTGATGTGGCAGGCCCCGTCCCCAACTCTTTTCATCTATTCACTGCAGCTCAGTAAAAATAAGCCTAGACCCGATTGGTGTTTATTCCTCAAACGACACTCCCTCACAATGTTTATTTCTTCAAACGACACTCCCTCACAATGTTACCATTTCCTCAAACCACACTCCCTCACAATGTTACCATTTCCTCAAACAACACTCCCTCACAATGTTACCATTTCCTCAAACGACACTCTTTCACAATGTTACCATTTCCTCAAACGACACTCTCTCACAATGTGACCATTTCCTTAAATGACACTCCCTCACAATGTGACCATTTCCTCAAACGACACTCCCTCACAATGTTACCATTTCCTCAAACCACACTCCCTCACAATGTGACCATTTCCTCAAACGACACTCCCTCACAATGTTACCATTTCCTCAAACCACAGTCCCTCACAATGTTACCATTTCCTCAAACCACACTCCCTCACAATGTTACCATTTCCTCAAACCACACTCCCTCACAATGTTACCATTTCCTCAAACCACACTCCTCACAATGTTACCATTTCCTCAAACGACACTCTCTCACAATGTGACCATTTCCTCAAACGACACTCCCTCACAATGTGACCATTTCCTCAAACGACACTCCCTCACAATGTGACCATTTCCTCAAATGACACTCTCTCACAATGTGACTACTCGCTCGGCTTTTCACATTTGTTTGCATCCCAAAACCATACAGAGTAGTGACTCCGGTACCGCCAAACTACCCCTCAAAACGTCGGCGTTTGTCTCAGGATGCCCCATAAAAGTGAGTCTGAAAGAGTGCTCAGCCTTGCACCACAGGTTGAGAATTGATTGCCACCAAGTTCCAGTTTAGGCCGCGCAGTGCGGAGAGGCCGGGATAATTGGCGGCTGCCTCTGCCATCACAGAGCTCCTCCATGTTTGAATAAGTCTTGAAAGGCGTTGCCTGGGGTCTAACTGCTAGGCCTCAGCTCCCAGGGCAGCCATACCTGCGAAGAAAGAGCGCGTGCTGTACACACATCCAGGCTAAGTGGTGCGCCGGGACTTCAGGCCTCCAGCAAACAGTCAACAGCAGTGCATTGACACACGCCAAGTGAGAGAGTAGGATTTACTCCCTCCCATGGATGTGACAAGAGCCTTTCACCATACAGACCAACATTTTAGAAGACTAAAAGCGGGAGCTTTAAAAAAATAATCAGGGAATGTATTTCCCCCATTGACTTGCATTGAAGCCGAGGCAGATAAGAACTCGGGGGCACATGCATCAAATGTAGAAATAGCGATTCCTAAATAGCGAATCATAAGGAATCGCTAACTGCAATGCATGACCGTATTAGCGAACAATTACCGATTCGCTAAAATTCGGTATCGCAAATAGCGATAATCCAATAGCGATTCGCAAATACCGATTTAGCCGTTTGCGATCCCGCTATTTTCGATTCCGCAAATTGCGACTTCGCAATTAGCGAAATCGCAAATAGCGCATCGCTTTTGAAGCATGCTGATGACATCACAACCAGGAAGTCAACCAGCCCATGCTACATTCAGTGCCCAGAGAAAGTGAGAGGAGGAGGCTGTGTGCAGGAGCAGAGCAGAACAAGCAACCACTTGGCTTGCAGACCTGTCCAGTGCACAAAAAAGGATACATCAGCATCAGGGGAGAGTGCAGTAACCAGGAAACACAAGCTCAAGTTTAGTGAGAGAGAAATTGAAAACCTCATAGAGGAGGTAGTTCAGAGCCACGACAAGCTTTTTGGCAAACTGTCCCTCAAGGTACCGGAGGCTGAGAAGAGGAAAATATGGCTCAGGATCAAGAACAAAGTGACTGCAGTGGGGGTCACCCACCGCACAATTGACGACCTGAAAAAAAGGTGGTACGACCTGCGCAGCCGTGCCAAGGAGAGGATTGCAGACAGGCTGAAGGAGGCTAAGAAGACTGGAGGGGGACCATCAACACTGCCTGGAAATACACCCATGGAGGACCTGGTCGAGTCCACACTCCAGCCTGAAGCTGTGGTGGGAGTGACCCAGTTGGATACATCCGGAGCGGCCTGTACTTCACAAGGTAAGATGCATGCATGTGTCCATATCAAGAGACATATCAAAATGTGAACATCCCCTCAGTTCAACTCCAGTGTACAGAAACTAACTCCAGTCCACATTTTCCGGCAACACCCAAATGCATTATGGGAGTTACAGGCAGGTTAGGCAAGTTGGCAGGCAAACACACTATAAGAGAGTTAAATACGAAAACACTGTGTGACAGTTAGTAATTTAATGAGACCCAAGTATGCTTAATGTGTTAAAACATTAGCCCTCCAAAAAATTAACATTGCACTGTTTAACATCACAGATGCAGCAGAAGGAGACTCTGAGGACAGTCAATGCGGAGACACACAGGAGACTCTGGCTGAGGCAGACGTGGAAACACCTGTGGCCCCACAAAGCACAGCTCCTGCCCCCACTATACGCAGGGCCCCAGTTCCATCACTGCAGCCCATGGAACCTGAGCTTGAGCGTGAACCAGCTCCAGAGACAAGCCGGCCTCGAGGTACCCCCACAACGACACCCCAGTCACAGGTCCGGCACAGCACAATCCAAAGCCGGAGGCGCAGGTCAGGGGCACGCATCACATCGCAGGAGGACCAAACTCCAAATGTGTGGGGTGGGCTGGAGAGCCAGATGCTGAGGGTGCAGCGCCTGCAGGCAAAACATATGAGGTCAATGCAGGAACAACTCAGCAGAATGGCAACCAACATTGCAGTCATGAGCGATTGTGTGAGAGAACTCACAACAGCTGTGGTGGAAGGCAACAGGCAGTCCAATGCAACCATGCAGGAGCTGAGCAGGGTGATGCAGGAGGGCCAGGAGAAGAAGGTATCACCAGCTGATGATGCACTTAGAAGGCTATACAAAATCTAACAATCGCCTGTGCACCAACACTGCACTGCTGTCCCGTCAGTCCGTGGCCATGCAGATAGATATGGGCCATTGTTGTGGGGATGTGGCCAGGGCACTGGCCCAGGTAACTAATGCCGTGGAACAAATCCAGGCTGCTACTGCTGGGGGCAGCAATGTGACGGGGGAAGAGGGGAGTGAGGAGGCGCCCAGCCTCAGTAGCCTGTCAGTGCCAGTCACCACTTGCAGGAGGCGCACCACTCGGAGCACAACACCTTCCAGAGCCTCCATGAGGGATGGAGCTGATGCCGGCGAAAGGCGTTTGGGGGTGCGTGGTAGGAAGAGATAGACAGACTTGGGCATAACAATTTAACCATGGTGAGGTAACCATGGAAAACACCATACTAGTGACTGAGATCCAAGTCCTAAAATTAGGTATTGTATTCTTTTTCTGCATGTAATCACTGTGCTACTTAGCACCTGCTATGTGTGCTTTAACCCTACAACAAGGTTTAATGCAAGTAAATACAGTACAGTTCAAACATGCTGTGTCGTGTCTCATCATTACTTACCTCAGAAATAATGTTGTGTAATTTCTGCACGTCTCCTTTGCCCTTCTGCTGAGCTTGCCTCATGTGCTGGTCGTAGTTGTGGCACTTGCTGGTTGTCCCCCTCAGGCTCACTGTCGGACAGTTCAATGGGTATGCCTCTCCTGGTCGCGATATTGTGCAACATGGCACATGCAGCCACAATCCTGCAGCAGGTCTCGGGCCGGTACTGCAACGCTCCGCCAGTCTTGTGGAGGCAGCGAAAGCGACTTTTCATCAGCCCAAAGGTGCGTTCGATGATATTTCGTGTGGTGATGTGCGCTGCATTGTACCTCTGCTGATTTGGGGTGGCTGGGTTGAGGTATGGTGTCAAAATGTAGTTCCGCACGGCGTATGCGCTGTCACCTACAGGGTAGTGAGCAAAGGGTTAGTGACAGTTATGCATTGCCATGTGGCCATTGTGTATGAGGAATCATTATATATGTTTACCAAGCAGATGTCCTTCGCCGAAATCATCCCTGAGCAGACGGGTGTGTATGCCACTGTGTCGAAATATATAGGAGTCATGTGTGCTCCCAGGGTATTGAGCCACAATGTCTGTTATGATATACTTAGCATTGCAGACTACTTGTACATTGATTGAATGATAGGATTTACGGTTCCTGAAAATGTATTCATTCGCTGCTGGTGGACAAATGGCAACATGCGTACAATCTATGCAACCTATCACGTGTGGGAACTGTGCTACCTGGTAGAAGTCCTGTTTGGTCTTATTCAATTCCTGTGGGGTTGTGGGGAAGGTGATGTGGGTGTGGATCCTTGTCATCATGGCGTTCAGGAAAGATTGGAAGAAACGTGAAAGGGAGCTTTGTGACACCTCTCCAGCTACAGCTACTATCCCCTGGAAACTGCCCGACGCAAGTAGGTGCAGGCAACATAGGACCTGCACATGAGTGGGGATGGCATGGGTCCTACGAGTCTGGCGCCGCATTAGGGGTTGCAATTCTGCAATTAGATCTAGGATCATGGCACCGTTCAGCCTGTACTTGTTGTATATTTCATCATCTGTTTGTCCCAGCAATGTGATGCGCACTCTGAAAATGCGCTCCTGGATTCTCCTTCTTCGCTGGCCTGCTGCATGGAGCCTCATCCTCCTCGCCATCACGTAGAGCGCTGCCATTGTGAAAGATTCTGAGGCCTCCTGGGTCAGTTTAAATAGGTTTCTAAGGATTAGCACCTGTGGGCTTTTTTACTCATGGTTACCACCTGATTGTAATCCTCTTTAAATTGCACTTGCAAAATTGCGAATTTCCTGGTTTTCGCAATTTGAGAATTTTCATGCATGTGTTTGCGAGTCCCTAATTGTGATTCGCTATTTGTTAATCGCAATTTAGGAATTCGCAATTATGGATTCACTAAATTAGCTTTGGCAAACTTAGCGAATCGTTATTTTAGCGATTTTCATGGTTTTTCGCAGATTTGGGTTCATGCATTGGATTGAGCTAAATTGCGCTCGCAAACAGGCTTTTTTTGCGATTCGCCAAATTTGCGAGCGCAATTTAGCTTGATGCATGTGCCTGTCAGAGTGTTGGGGGCTCCAATGTCTCTTACTGAGAGCCACCGCATGCCAGTTGAGGCCTAACTAATGTTATGTTGGTTATTAATGTAGCGTTGTATGCCACAATATGGTCAACTTATAGCGCCTCGCATCCCAATGCCACCATTAGGGTTGCTACCTGGCCGGTTTTATACCAGCAAGACCGGTATTTTAAATGAGCCTGCCGGGACAAAAATTACAAAAATCACCTAAAGCCAGAATTTTTCAATGTATCAGTACATACTTCAAACAGTAACTGTTAGAAGAAAACACTTTAAAATGTGTTCTACAGCTGACCCATGACTGATAATTAAACAAAGAGAGAGGGGCAATGTTAAAAATGAACCAATTACTTACCGGTAATCTTCACTACTCCAAACCAGACGCTCCTCATCCCAGTGATAACCATTGAGGCATTGCCTCCCTGCCAGCACCTTCGCAAGACATAAGTCCTACCTTAATTTCCATGACTTCACATAAAGCCCCTCCCTAACACACAGCACTTCCTGTCTTTACAAGCCAGTTTATTGGTGCCATTCTAGGGATGGAGGGTTGGGAAACTTGCTGGGACGGGGAGCTTCGGAGTAATGAAGATTACCGTAAGTAATTGATTTATTACCTCCTCATCATGCGCTCCTCGTCCCAGTGTTAACTATTGAGGATATATATAAGCTCCAAAAACACTTCTGAACTTTCAGAAAAATCTTCATTAGATCATGAACTGAAACATAGTTCCCCAGAAAGAAATACCTCAGTTACTTCATTAAGGCCTTAAATACTCCTGCGGCAAAATGTAAGGAATCATCATCATTCACACCCAATCTGTGTGTTGCAGACATCTTGGGAGTGGACCAAGCAGCAGCCCTACAAATCCCCTGCAGAGATACCCCGCGGAATCTGCCCGAGACGTGGATACTGCCCTTGTGGACCTTCCTTGCAGACCCTCAGGAATCTCAGGCTCAGCTGAAACATATGCCTGAAAGATGGCCTGCTTCACCCACCACCTCAAAGTCGCAGTGGCTACCTTTCTACCCATATTTGCTGCAGCATAGGCAACAACCAAGCATCTGACAAGCAGAAATCTCTTGTCTTGGCTAGATAAATCACCAAAGTCCTTTTGACATCCAGGGCCTCAAGGAAATCACCTGCATTATCTGGACCACTGGTGACACAACCTCTTGGGAAGAATGAAACTGCTTCTGTATCTTTAGCTTGAACCTCAGATCAGGCCTTAAAACTGTTCTATCAATGAGGAGCTTCAAGTATGGACACTTTATCAGCAATGCTCCTACTTCCCCCAACCTCCTTGAGGAGGTAATTGATAACAGAGAAGCTACCTTAGCCGAGACCCAGGGCATATCCACAGACTCCAATGGCTCAAGCGGTGTCTCCTGTAACCCCTTAAGCACTGGCCAAACCCCACGTAGCGGAGAAGGAACCACTGGTCTTTTTAAGCCAAACTCTTCAAAGGTTTAAAAAGCACAGGAAGAATGTTATCAACAGGGCCAGCTGGCTTTCTACAGTCTCTAAGCGACACCCACTGAGCTCACAGATTTGACAGGGACAACCGCAAAACTAAACCATCACGCAAAAAATTCAAAACTAGAAACTGGTCACAAGAGTTTGGATCAACATCTTTGTTCTAGCACCACATACAACAATGTGTCCAATGTCTAATACAGAATGACGGGGTTGATGGTTTCTTACAGCCTTGAATATCTAGAGGAACCTCCTTTGAACAGGCGAAACCCTGCAAATCCTGCGTTCAACCTCCAAACCTTGAGATTGGAGGTTTTTCACTGTGACAGCACTGGTGACTGCAAGGGAGGAGGCTGAAATGGCAGATGGAAAAACGGGTGCTGAGCCAGCTGACATAACAGCGGAAACCAAGTCTTTCTGGGCCAAAAAAGAGCTAGCAGAATCACCTGCGTCTTGTCGCTCCTCACCTTCTGCACCACCCTTGGCAGGAGAGGAGTTGGAGGTAATGCACATAGAAGGCCCACTGGCCACTGGAATGGCATCACATCCACTGTACGCATACCTGGATGCCAAGTTTCTGAACAAAAGTGAGGTGAAAGAGGATTGTTCAGCGAGGCAAATAGATCTAACCATGGCCTCTCGAACCTACTCACTATCCCCTGAAACACCTGCCTGCTCGGTGAGAGGAAACCGATGTCAGAAGATTGCGACTAAACCTGTCCGCTAACAGATTCTCCACCCCTGGAATATACATTGCCTTTAAATCCATAAGATGCAGTACTGCCCATGATAATATCTGCATAAACAACCTTGCAAAATCTTTCTTTCTCATGCTGCCTTGTCTGTTTAAATACAAAAGAAACAATTGATGGATGGAATGCTGGACAATGCAAACATTCACCCCCAGTCACAAGGATCTGGGTTAAATCCATCATTCTTTTGCTCACCACACCACCCCAGTTTGGACCCAGCCATATGCAAATCAGTCTTGACCCTGTTCCTTGTGGGAACAGTCCAGCCCGAACTGCCAAGCCAGGTCCTCCCTGGACCGGAAACAAGCATCCTGGGACCGGTTTCAGGGCAACACCCTTCTTCAGCCAGGCTAGCTTGAATCCAGTGGTGTAGTGAGCACGGGACCCACGTCTGGGCATACCCTTCCCACTTAGGGCGACAAATGCAAAAGAAACAATTGATGGACGGAATGCTGGACAATGCAAACATTCACCCCCAGTCACAAGGATCTGGGTTAAATCCATCATTCTTTTGCTCACCACACCGCCCCAGTTTGGACCCAGCCATATGCAAATCAGTCTTGACCCTGTTCCTTGTGGGAACAGTCCAGCCCGAACTGCCAAGCCAGGTCCTCCCTGGACCGGAAACAAGCATCCTGGGACCGGTTTCAGGGCATCACCCTTCTTCAGCCAGGCTAGCTTAAATCCAGTGGTGTAGTGAGCACGGGACCCACGTCTGGGCATACCCTTCCCACTTAGGGCGACAAATGCAAAAGAAACAATTGATGGACGGAATGCTGGACAATGCAAACATTCACCCCCAGTCACAAGGATCTGGGTTAAATCCATCATTCTTTTGCTCACCACACCACCCCAGTTTGGACCCAGCCATATGCAAATCAGTCTTGACCCTGTTCCTTGTGGGAACAGTCCAGCCCGAACTGCCAAGCCAGGTCCTCCCTGGACCGGAAACAAGCATCCTGGGACCGGTTTCAGGGCATCACCCTTCTTCAGCCAGGCTAGCTTGAATCCAGTGGTGTAGTGAGCACGGGACCCACGTCTGGGCATACCCTTCCCACTTAGGGCGACAAATGCAAAAGAAACAATTGATGGACGGAATGCTGGACAATGCAAACATTCACCCCCAGTCACAAGGATCTGGGTTAAATCCATCATTCTTTTGCTCACCACACCACCCCAGTTTGGACCCAGCCATATGCAAATCAGTCTTGACCCTGTTCCTTGTGGGAACAGTCCAGCCCGAACTGCCAAGCCAGGTCCTCCCTGGACCGGAAACAAGCATCCTGGGACCGGTTTCAGGGCATCACCCTTCTTCAGCCAGGCTAGCTTGAATCTAGTGGTGTAGTGAGCACGGGACCCACGTCTGGGCATACCCTTCCCACTTAGGGCGACAAATGCAAAAGAAACAATTGATGGACGGAATGCTGGACAATGCAAACATTCACCCCCAGTCACAAGGATCTGGGTTAAATCCATCATTCTCTTGCTCACCACACCACCCCAGTTTGGACCCAGCCATATGCAAATCAGTCTTGACCCTGTTCCTTGTGGGAACAGTCCAGCCCGAACTGCCAAGCCAGGTCCTCCCTGGACCGGAAACAAGCATCCTGGGACCGGTTTCAGGGCATCACCCTTCTTCAGCCAGGCTAGCTTGAATCCAGTGGTGTAGTGAGCACGGGACCCACGTCTGGGCATACCCTTCCCACTTAGGGCGACAAATGCAAAAGAAACAATTGATGGACGGAATGCTGGACAATGCAAACATTCACCCCCAGTCACAAGGATCTGGGTTAAATCCATCATTCTTTTGCTCACCACACCACCCCAGTTTGGACCCAGCCATATGCAAATCAGTCTTGACCCTGTTCCTTGTGGGTACAGTCCAGCCCGAACTGCCAAGCCAGGTCCTCCCTGGACCGGAAACAAGCATCCTGGGACCGGTTTCAGGGCATCACCCTTCTTCAGCCAGGCTAGCTTGAATCCAGTGGTGTAGTGAGCACGGGACCCACGTCTGGGCATACCCTTCCCACTTAGGGCGACAAATGCAAAAGAAACAATTGATGGACGGAATGCTGGACAATGCAAACATTCACCCCCAGTCACAAGGATCTGGGTTAAATCCATCATTCTTTTGCTCACCACACCACCCCAGTTTGGACCCAGCCATATGCAAATCAGTCTTGACCCTGTTCCTTGTGGGAACAGTCCAGCCCGAACTGCCAAGCCAGGTCCTCCCTGGACCGGAAACAAGCATCCTGGGACCGGTTTCAGGGCATCACCCTTCTTCAGCCAGGCTAGCTTGAATCCAGTGGTGTAGTGTGCACGGGACCCACGTCTGGGCATACCCTTCCCACTTAGGGCGACAAATGCAAAAGAAACAATTGATGGACGGAATGCTGGACAATGCAAACATTCACCCCCAGTCACAAGGATCTGGGTTAAATCCATCATTCTTTTGCTCACCACACCACCCCAGTTTGGACCCAGCCATATGCAAATCAGTCTTGACCCTGTTCCTTGTGGGAACAGTCCAGCCCGAACTGCCAAGCCAGGTCCTCCCTGGACCGGAAACAAGCATCCTGGGACCGGTTTCAGGGCATCACCCTTCTTCAGCCAGGCTAGCTTGAATCCAGTGGTGTAGTGAGCACGGGACCCACGTCTGGGCATACCCTTCCCACTTAGGGCGACAAATGCAAAAGAAACAATTGATGGACGGAATGCTGGACAATGCAAACATTCACCCCCAGTCACAAGGATCTGGGTTAAATCCATCATTCTTTTGCTCACCACACCACCCCAGTTTGGACCCAGCCATATGCAAATCAGTCTTGACCCTGTTCCTTGTGGGAACAGTCCAGCCCGAACTGCCAAGCCAGGTCCTCCCTGGACCGGAAACAAGCATCCTGGGACCGGTTTCAGGGCATCACCCTTCTTCAGCCAGGCTAGCTTGAATCCAGTGGTGTAGTGAGCACGGGACCCACGTCTGGGCATACCCTTCCCACTTAGGGCGACAAATGCAAAAGAAACAATTGATGGACGGAATGCTGGACAATGCAAACATTCACCCCCAGTCACAAGGATCTGGGTTAAATCCATCATTCTTTTGCTCACCACACCACCCCAGTTTGGACCCAGCCATATGCAAATCAGTCTTGACCCTGTTCCTTGTGGGAACAGTCCAGCCCGAACTGCCAAGCCAGGTCCTCCCTGGACCGGAAACAAGCATCCTGGGACCGGTTTCAGGGCATCACCCTTCTTCAGCCAGGCTAGCTTGAATCCAGTGGTGTAGTGAGCACGGGACCCACGTCAGGGCATACCCTTCCCACTTAGGGCGACAAATGCAAAAGAAACAATTGATGGACGGAATGCTGGACAATGCAAACATTCACCCCCAGTCACAAGGATCTGGGTTAAATCCATCATTCTTTTGCTCACCACACCACCCCAGTTTGGACCCAGCCATATGCAAATCAGTCTTGACCCTGTTCCTTGTGGGAACAGTCCAGCCCGAACTGCCAAGCCAGGTCCTCCCTGGACCGGAAACAAGCATCCTGGGACCGGTTTCAGGGCATCACCCTTCTTCAGCCAGGCTAGCTTGAATCCAGTGGTGTAGTGAGCACGGGACCCACGTCTGGGCATACCCTTCCCACTTAGGGCGACAAATGCAAAAGAAACAATTGATGGACGGAATGCTGGACAATGCAAACATTCACCCCCAGTCACAAGGATCTGGGTTAAATCCATCATTCTTTTGCTCACCACACCACCCCAGTTTGGACCCAGCCATATGCAAATCAGTCTTGACCCTGTTCCTTGTGGGAACAGTCCAGCCCGAACTGCCAAGCCAGGTCCTCCCTGGACCGG
The DNA here is from genome assembly GCA_963921515.1 of Calotriton arnoldi. Taxonomy (NCBI): domain Eukaryota; kingdom Metazoa; phylum Chordata; class Amphibia; order Caudata; family Salamandridae; genus Calotriton; species Calotriton arnoldi. The sequence continues at coordinate 4,799,042 of CAWUFW010000272.1, read as the reverse complement.
AAACAAGCATCCTGGGACCGGTTTCAGGGCATCACCCTTCTTCAGCCAGGCTAGCTTGAATCCAGTGGTGTAGTGAGCACGGGACCCACGTCTGGGCATACCCTTCCCACTTAGGGCGACAAATGCAAAAGAAACAATTGATGGACGGAATGCTGGACAATGCAAACATTCACCCCCAGTCACAAGGATCTGGGTTAAATCCATCATTCTTTTGCTCACCACACCACCCCAGTTTGGACCCAGCCATATGCAAATCAGTCTTGACCCTGTTCCTTGTGGGAACAGTCCAGCCCGAACTGCCAAGCCAGGTCCTCCCTGGACCGGAAACAAGCATCCTGGGACCGGTTTCAGGGCATCACCCTTCTTCAGCAAGGCTAGCTTGAATCCAGTGGTGTAGTGAGCACGGGACCCACGTCTGGGCATACCCTTCCCACTTAGGGCGACAAATGCAAAAGAAACAATTGATGGACGGAATGCTGGACAATGCAAACATTCACCCCCAGTCACAAGGATCTGGGTTAAATCCATCATTCTTTTGCTCACCACACCGCCCCAGTTTGGACCCAGCCATATGCAAATCAGTCTTGACCCTGTTCCTTGTGGGAACAGTCCAGCCCGAACTGCCAAGCCAGGTCCTCCCTGGACCGGAAACAAGCATCCTGGGACCGGTTTCAGGGCATCACCCTTCTTCAGCCAGGCTAGCTTGAATCCAGTGGTGTAGTGAGCACGGGACCCACGTCTGGGCATACCCTTCCCACTTAGGGCGACAAATGCAAAAGAAACAATTGATGGACGGAATGCTGGACAATGCAAACATTCACCCCCAGTCACAAGGATCTGGGTTAAATCCATCATTCTTTTGCTCACCACACCACCCCAGTTTGGACCCAGCCATATGCAAATCAGTCTTGACCCTGTTCCTTGTGGGAACAGTCCAGCCCGAACTGCCAAGCCAGGTCCTCCCTGGACCGGAAACAAGCATCCTGGGACCGGTTTCAGGGCATCACCCTTCTTCAGCCAGGCTAGCTTGAATCCAGTGGTGTAGTGAGCACGGGACCCACGTCTGGGCATACCCTTCCCACTTAGGGCGACAAATGCAAAAGAAACAATTGATGGACGGAATGCTGGACAATGCAAACATTCACCCCCAGTCACAAGGATCTGGGTTAAATCCATCATTCTTTTGCTCACCACACCGCCTCAGTTTGGACCCAGCCATATGCAAATCAGTCTTGACCCTGTTCCTTGTGGGAACAGTCCAGCCCGAACTGCCAAGCCAGGTCCTCCCTGGACCGGAAACAAGCATCCTGGGACCGGTTTCAGGGCATCACCCTTCTTCAGCCAGGCTAGCTTGAATCCAGTGGTGTAGTGAGCACGGGACCCACGTCTGGGCATACCCTTCCCACTTAGGGCGACAAATGCAAAAGAAACAATTGATGGACGGAATGCTGGACAATGCAAACATTCACCCCCAGTCACAAGGATCTGGGTTAAATCCATCATTCTTTTGCTCACCACACCACCCCAGTTTGGACCCAGCCATATGCAAATCAGTCTTGACCCTGTTCCTTGTGGGAACAGTCCAGCCCGAACTGCCAAGCCAGGTCCTCCCTGGACCGGAAACAAGCATCCTGGGACCGGTTTCAGGGCATCACCCTTCTTCAGCAAGGCTAGCTTGAATCCAGTGGTGTAGTGAGCACGGGACCCACGTCTGGGCATACCCTTCCCACTTAGGGCGACAAATGCAAAAGAAACAATTGATGGACGGAATGCTGGACAATGCAAACATTCACCCCCAGTCACAAGGATCTGGGTTAAATCCATCATTCTTTTGCTCACCACACCGCCCCAGTTTGGACCCAGCCATATGCAAATCAGTCTTGACCCTGTTCCTTGTGGGAACAGTCCAGCCCGAACTGCCAAGCCAGGTCCTCCCTGGACCGGAAACAAGCATCCTGGGACCGGTTTCAGGGCATCACCCTTCTTCAGCCAGGCTAGCTTGAATCCAGTGGTGTAGTGAGCACGGGACCCACGTCTGGGCATACCCTTCCCACTTAGGGCGACAAATGCAAAAGAAACAATTGATGGACGGAATGCTGGACAATGCAAACATTCACCCCCAGTCACAAGGATCTGGGTTAAATCCATCATTCTTTTGCTCACCACACCGCCCCAGTTTGGACCCAGCCATATGCAAATCAGTCTTGACCCTGTTCCTTGTGGGAACAGTCCAGCCCGAACTGCCAAGCCAGGTCCTCCCTGGACCGGAAACAAGCATCCTGGGACCGGTTTCAGGGCATCACCCTTCTTCAGCCAGGCTAGCTTGAATCCAGTGGTGTAGTGAGCACGGGACCCACGTCTGGGCATACCCTTCCCACTTAGGGCGACAAATGCAAAAGAAACAATTGATGGACGGAATGCTGGACAATGCAAACATTCACCCCCAGTCACAAGGATCTGGGTTAAATCCATCATTCTTTTGCTCACCACACCACCCCAGTTTGGACCCAGCCATATGCAAATCAGTCTTGACCCTGTTCCTTGTGGAAACAGTCCAGCCCGAACTGCCAAGCCAGGTCCTCCCTGGACCGGAAACAAGCATCCTGGGACCGGTTTCAGGGCATCACCCTTCTTCAGCCAGGCTAGCTTGAATCCAGTGGTGTAGTGAACACGGGACCCACGTCTGGGCATACCCTTCCCACTTAGGGCGACAAATGCAAAAGAAACAATTGATGGACGGAATGCTGGACAATGCAAACATTCACCCCCAGTCACAAGGATCTGGGTTAAATCCATCATTCTTTTGCTCACCACACCACCCCAGTTTGGACCCAGCCATATGCAAATCAGTCTTGACCCTGTTCCTTGTGGGAACAGTCCAGCCCGAACTGCCAAGCCAGGTCCTCCCTGGACCGGAAACAAGCATCCTGGGACCGGTTTCAGGGCATCACCCTTCTTCAGCCAGGCTAGCTTGAATCTAGTGGTGTAGTGAGCACGGGACCCACGTCTGGGCATACCCTTCCCACTTAGGGCGACAAATGCAAAAGAAACAATTGATGGACGGAATGCTGGACAATGCAAACATTCACCCCCAGTCACAAGGATCTGGGTTAAATCCATCATTCTCTTGCTCACCACACCACCCCAGTTTGGACCCAGCCATATGCAAATCAGTCTTGACCCTGTTCCTTGTGGGAACAGTCCAGCCCGAACTGCCAAGCCAGGTCCTCCCTGGACCGGAAACAAGCATCCTGGGACCGGTTTCAGGGCATCACCCTTCTTCAGCCAGGCTAGCTTGAATCCAGTGGTGTAGTGAGCACGGGACCCACGTCTGGGCATACCCTTCCCACTTAGGGCGACAAATGCAAAAGAAACAATTGATGGACGGAATGCTGGACAATGCAAACATTCACCCCCAGTCACAAGGATCTGGGTTAAATCCATCATTCTTTTGCTCACCACACCACCCCAGTTTGGACCCAGCCATATGCAAATCAGTCTTGACCCTGTTCCTTGTGGGTACAGTCCAGCCCGAACTGCCAAGCCAGGTCCTCCCTGGACCGGAAACAAGCATCCTGGGACCGGTTTCAGGGCATCACCCTTCTTCAGCCAGGCTAGCTTGAATCCAGTGGTGTAGTGAGCACGGGACCCACGTCTGGGCATACCCTTCCCACTTAGGGCGACAAATGCAAAAGAAACAATTGATGGACGGAATGCTGGACAATGCAAACATTCACCCCCAGTCACAAGGATCTGGGTTAAATCCATCATTCTTTTGCTCACCACACCACCCCAGTTTGGACCCAGCCATATGCAAATCAGTCTTGACCCTGTTCCTTGTGGGAACAGTCCAGCCCGAACTGCCAAGCCAGGTCCTCCCTGGACCGGAAACAAGCATCCTGGGACCGGTTTCAGGGCATCACCCTTCTTCAGCCAGGCTAGCTTGAATCCAGTGGTGTAGTGTGCACGGGACCCACGTCTGGGCATACCCTTCCCACTTAGGGCGACAAATGCAAAAGAAACAATTGATGGACGGAATGCTGGACAATGCAAACATTCACCCCCAGTCACAAGGATCTGGGTTAAATCCATCATTCTTTTGCTCACCACACCACCCCAGTTTGGACCCAGCCATATGCAAATCAGTCTTGACCCTGTTCCTTGTGGGAACAGTCCAGCCCGAACTGCCAAGCCAGGTCCTCCCTGGACCGGAAACAAGCATCCTGGGACCGGTTTCAGGGCATCACCCTTCTTCAGCCAGGCTAGCTTGAATCCAGTGGTGTAGTGAGCACGGGACCCACGTCTGGGCATACCCTTCCCACTTAGGGCGACAAATGCAAAAGAAACAATTGATGGACGGAATGCTGGACAATGCAAACATTCACCCCCAGTCACAAGGATCTGGGTTAAATCCATCATTCTTTTGCTCACCACACCACCCCAGTTTGGACCCAGCCATATGCAAATCAGTCTTGACCCTGTTCCTTGTGGGAACATTCCAGCCCGAACTGCCAAGCCAGGTCCTCCCTGGACCGGAAACAAGCATCCTGGGACCGGTTTCAGGGCATCACCCTTCTTCAGCCAGGCTAGCTTGAATCCAGTGGTGTAGTGAGCACGGGACCGACGTCTGGGCATACCCTTCCCACTTAGGGCGACAAATGCAAAAGAAACAATTGATGGACGGAATGCTGGACAATGCAAACATTCACCCCCAGTCACAAGGATCTGGGTTAAATCCATCATTCTTTTGCTCACCACACCACCCCAGTTTGGACCCAGCCATATGCAAATCAGTCTTGACCCTGTTCCTTGTGGGAACAGTCCAGCCCGAACTGCCAAGCCAGGTCCTCCCTGGACCGGAAACAAGCATCCTGGGACCGGTTTCAGGGCATCACCCTTCTTCAGCCAGGCTAGCTTGAATCCAGTGGTGTAGTGAGCACGGGACCCACGTCAGGGCATACCCTTCCCACTTAGGGCGACAAATGCAAAAGAAACAATTGATGGACGGAATGCTGGACAATGCAAACATTCACCCCCAGTCACAAGGATCTGGGTTAAATCCATCATTCTTTTGCTCACCACACCACCCCAGTTTGGACCCAGCCATATGCAAATCAGTCTTGACCCTGTTCCTTGTGGGAACAGTCCAGCCCGAACTGCCAAGCCAGGTCCTCCCTGGACCGGAAACAAGCATCCTGGGACCGGTTTCAGGGCATCACCCTTCTTCAGCCAGGCTAGCTTGAATCCAGTGGTGTAGTGAGCACGGGACCCACGTCTGGGCATACCCTTCCCACTTAGGGCGACAAATGCAAAAGAAACAATTGATGGACGGAATGCTGGACAATGCAAACATTCACCCCCAGTCACAAGGATCTGGGTTAAATCCATCATTCTTTTGCTCACCACACCACCCCAGTTTGGACCCAGCCATATGCAAATCAGTCTTGACCCTGTTCCTTGTGGGAACAGTCCAGCCCGAACTGCCAAGCCAGGTCCTCCCTGGACCGGAAACAAGCATCCTGGGACCGGTTTCAGGGCATCACCCTTCTTCAGCCAGGCTAGCTTGAATCCAGTGGTGTAGTGAGCACGGGACCGACGTCTGGGCATACCCTTCCCACTTAGGGCGACAAATGCAAAAGAAACAATTGATGGACGGAATGCTGGACAATGCAAACATTCACCCCCAGTCACAAGGATCTGGGTTAAATCCATCATTCTTTTGCTCACCACACCACCCCAGTTTGGACCCAGCCATATGCAAATCAGTCTTGACCCTGTTCCTTGTGGGAACAGTCCAGCCCGAACTGCCAAGCCAGGTCCTCCCTGGACCGGAAACAAGCATCCTGGGACCGGTTTCAGGGCATCACCCTTCTTCAGCCAGGCTAGCTTGAATCCAGTGGTGTAGTGAGCACGGGACCCACGTCTGGGCATACCCTTCCCACTTCGGCGACAAATGCAAAAGAAACAATTGATGGACGGAATGCTGGACAATGCAAACATTCACCCCCAGTCACAAGGATCTGGGTTAAATCCATCATTCTTTTGCTCACCACACCACCCCAGTTTGGACCCAGCCATATGCAAATCAGTCTTGACCCTGTTCCTTGTGGGAACAGTCCAGCCCGAACTGCCAAGCCAGGTCCTCCCTGGACCGGAAACAAGCATCCTGGGACCGGTTTCAGGGCATCACCCTTCTTCAGCCAGGCTAGCTTGAATCCAGTGGTGTAGTGAGCACGGGACCCACGTCTGGGCATACCCTTCCCACTTAGGGCGACAAATGCAAAAGAAACAATTGATGGACGGAATGCTGGACAATGCAAACATTCACCCCCAGTCACAAGGATCTGGGTTAAATCCATCATTCTTTTGCTCACCACACCACCCCAGTTTGGACCCAGCCATATGCAAATCAGTCTTGACCCTGTTCCTTGTGGGAACAGTCCAGCCCGAACTGCCAAGCCAGGTCCTCCCTGGACCGGAAACAAGCATCCTGGGACCGGTTTCAGGGCATCACCCTTCTTCAGCCAGGCTAGCTTGAATCTAGTGGTGTAGTGAGCACGGGACCCACGTCTGGGCATACCCTTCCCACTTAGGGCGACAAATGCAAAAGAAACAATTGATGGACGGAATGCTGGACAATGCAAACATTCACCCCCAGTCACAAGGATCTGGGTTAAATCCATCATTCTCTTGCTCACCACACCACCCCAGTTTGGACCCAGCCATATGCAAATCAGTCTTGACCCTGTTCCTTGTGGGAACAGTCCAGCCCGAACTGCCAAGCCAGGTCCTCCCTGGACCGGAAACAAGCATCCTGGGACCGGTTTCAGGGCATCACCCTTCTTCAGCCAGGCTAGCTTGAATCCAGTGGTGTAGTGAGCACGGGACCCACGTCTGGGCATACCCTTCCCACTTAGGGCGACAAATGCAAAAGAAACAATTGATGGACGGAATGCTGGACAATGCAAACATTCACCCCCAGTCACAAGGATCTGGGTTAAATCCATCATTCTTTTGCTCACCACACCACCCCAGTTTGGACCGAGCCATATGCAAATCAGTCTTGACCCTGTTCCTTGTGGGTACAGTCCAGCCCGAACTGCCAAGCCAGGTCCTCCCTGGACCGGAAACAAGCATCCTGGGACCGGTTTCAGGGCATCACCCTTCTTCAGCCAGGCTAGCTTGAATCCAGTGGTGTAGTGAGCACGGGACCCACGTCTGGGCATACCCTTCCCACTTAGGGCGACAAATGCAAAAGAAACAATTGATGGACGGAATGCTGGACAATGCAAACATTCACCCCCAGTCACAAGGATCTGGGTTAAATCCATCATTCTTTTGCTCACCACACCACTCCCAGTTTGGACCCAGCCATATGCAAATCAGTCTTGACCCTGTTCCTTGTGGGAACAGTCCAGCCCGAACTGCCAAGCCAGGTCCTCCCTGGACCGGAAACAAGCATCCTGGGACCGGTTTCAGGGCATCACCCTTCTTCAGCCAGGCTAGCTTGAATCCAGTGGTGTAGTGTGCACGGGACCCACATCTGGGCATACCCTTCCCACTTAGGGCGACAAATGCAAAAGAAACAATTGATGGACGGAATGCTGGACAATGCAAACATTCACCCCCAGTCACAAGGATCTGGGTTAAATCCATCATTCTTTTGCTCACCACACCACCCCAGTTTGGACCCAGCCATATGCAAATCAGTCTTGACCCTGTTCCTTGTGGGAACAGTCCAGCCCGAACTGCCAAGCCAGGTCCTCCCTGGACCGGAAACAAGCATCCTGGGACCGGTTTCAGGGCATCACCCTTCTTCAGCCAGGCTAGCTTGAATCCAGTGGTGTAGTGAGCACGGGACCCACGTCTGGGCATACCCTTCCCACTTAGGGCGACAAATGCAAAAGAAACAATTGATGGACGGAATGCTGGACAATGCAAACATTCACCCCCAGTCACAAGGATCTGGGTTAAATCCATCATTCTTTTGCTCACCACACCACCCCAGTTTGGACCCAGCCATATGCAAATCAGTCTTGACCCTGTTCCTTGTGGGAACAGTCCAGCCCGAACTGCCAAGCCAGGTCCTCCCTGGACCGGAAACAAGCATCCTGGGACCGGTTTCAGGGCATCACCCTTCTTCAGCCAGGCTAGCTTGAATCCAGTGGTGTAGTGAGCACGGGACCGACATCTGGGCATACCCTTCCCACTTAGGGCGACAAATGCAAAAGAAACAATTGATGGACGGAATGCTGGACAATGCAAACATTCACCCCCAGTCACAAGGATCTGGGTTAAATCCATCATTCTTTTGCTCACCACACCACCCCAGTTTGGACCCAGCCATATGCAAATCAGTCTTGACCCTGTTCCTTGTGGGAACAGTCCAGCCCGAACTGCCAAGCCAGGTCCTCCCTGGACCGGAAACAAGCATCCTGGGACCGGTTTCAGGGCATCACCCTTCTTCAGCCAGGCTAGCTTGAATCCAGTGGTGTAGTGAGCACGGGACCCACGTCAGGGCATACCCTTCCCACTTAGGGCGACAAATGCAAAAGAAACAATTGATGGACGGAATGCTGGACAATGCAAACATTCACCCCCAGTCACAAGGATCTGGGTTAAATCCATCATTCTTTGCTCACCACACCACCCCAGTTTGGACCCAGCCATATGCAAATCAGTCTTGACCCTGTTCCTTGTGAGAACAGTCCAGCCCGAACTGCCAAGCCAGGTCCTCCCTGGACCGGAAACAAGCATCCTGGGACCGGTTTCAGGGCATCACCCTTCTTCAGCCAGGCTAGCTTGAATCCAGTGGTGTAGTGAGCACGGGACCCACGTCTGGGCATACCCTTCCCACTTAGGGCGACAAATGCAAAAGAAACAATTGATGGACGGAATGCTGGACAATGCAAACATTCACCCCCAGTCACAAGGATCTGGGTTAAATCCATCATTCTTTTGCTCACCACACCACCCCAGTTTGGACCTAGCCATATGCAAATCAGTCTTGACCCTGTTCCTTGTGGGAACAGTCCAGCCCGAACTGCCAAGCCAGGTCCTCCCTGGACCGGAAACAAGCATCCTGGGACCGGTTTCAGGGCATCACCCTTCTTCAGCCAGGCTAGCTTGAATCCAGTGGTGTAGTGAGCACGGGACCCACGTCTGGGCATACCCTTCTCACTTAGGGCGACAAATGCAAAAGAAACAATTGATGGACGGAATGCTGGACAATGCAAACATTCACCCCCAGTCACAAGGATCTGGGTTAAATCCATCATTCTTTTGCTCACCACACCACCCCAGTTTGGACCCAGCCATATGCAAATCAGTCTTGACCCTGTTCCTTGTGGGAACAGTCCAGCCCGAACTGCCAAGCCAGGTCCTCCCTGGACCGGAAACAAGCATCCTGGGACCGGTTTCAGGGCATCACCCTTCTTCAGCCAGGCTAGCTTGAATCCAGTGGTGTAGTGAGCACGGGACCCACGTCTGGGCATACCCTTCCCACTTAGGGCGACAAATGCAAAAGAAACAATTGATGGACGGAATGCTGGACAATGCAAACATTCACCCCCAGTCACAAGGATCTGGGTTAAATCCATCATTCTTTTGCTCACCACACCACCCCAGTTTGGACCCAGCCATATGCAAATCAGTCTTGACCCTGTTCCTTGTGGGAACAGTCCAGCCCGAACTGCCAAGCCAGGTCCTCCCTGGACCGGAAACAAGCATCCTGGGACCGGTTTCAGGGCATCACCCTTCTTCAGCCAGGCTAGCTTGAATCCAGTGGTGTAGTGAGCACGGGACCGACATCTGGGCATACCCTTCCCACTTAGGGCGACAAATGCAAAAGAAACAATTGATGGACGGAATGCTGGACAATGCAAACATTCACCCCCAGTCACAAGGATCTGGGTTAAATCCATCATTCTTTTGCTCACCACACCACCCCAGTTTGGACCCAGCCATATGCAAATCAGTCTTGACCCTGTTCCTTGTGGGAACAGTCCAGCCCGAACTGCCAAGCCAGGTCCTCCCTGGACCGGAAACAAGCATCCTGGGACCGGTTTCAGGGCATCACCCTTCTTCAGCCAGGCTAGCTTGAATCCAGTGGTGTAGTGAGCACGGGACCCACGTCAGGGCATACCCTTCCCACTTAGGGCGACAAATGCAAAAGAAACAATTGATGGACGGAATGCTGGACAATGCAAACATTCACCCCCAGTCACAAGGATCTGGGTTAAATCCATCATTCTTTTGCTCACCACACCACCCCAGTTTGGACCCAGCCATATGCAAATCAGTCTTGACCCTGTTCCTTGTGGGAACAGTCCAGCCCGAACTGCCAAGCCAGGTCCTCCCTGGACCGGAAACAAGCATCCTGGGACCGGTTTCAGGGCATCACCCTTCTTCAGCCAGGCTAGCTTGAATCCAGTGGTGTAGTGAGCACGGGACCCACGTCTGGGCATACCCTTCCCACTTAGGGCGACAAATGCAAAAGAAACAATTGATGGACGGAATGCTGGACAATGCAAACATTCACCCCCAGTCACAAGGATCTGGGTTAAATCCATCATTCTTTTGCTCACCACACCACCCCAGTTTGGACCCAGCCATATGCAAATCAGTCTTGACCCTGTTCCTTGTGGGAACAGTCCAGCCCGAACTGCCAAGCCAGGTCCTCCCTGGACCGGAAACAAGCATCCTGGGACCGGTTTCAGGGCATCACCCTTCTTCAGCCAGGCTAGCTTGAATCCAGTGATGTAGTGAGCACGGGACCCACGTCTGGGCATACCCTTCCCACTTAGGGCGACAAATGCAAAAGAAACAATTGATGGACGGAATGCTGGACAATGCAAACATTCACCCCCAGTCACAAGGATCTGGGTTAAATCCATCATTCTTTTGCTCACCACACCACCCCAGTTTGGACCCAGCCATATGCAAATCAGTCTTGACCCTGTTCCTTGTGAGAACAGTCCAGCCCGAACTGCCAAGCCAGGTCCTCCCTGGACCGGAAACAAGCATCCTGGGACCGGTTTCAGGGCATCACCCTTCTTCAGCCAGGCTAGCTTGAATCCAGTGGTGTAGTGAGCACGGGACCGACGTCTGGGCATACCCTTCCCACTTAGGGCGACAAATGCAAAAGAAACAATTGATGGACGGAATGCTGGACAATGTAAACATTCACCCCCAGTCACAAGGATCTGGGTTAAATCCATCATTCTTTTGCTCACCACACCACCCCAGTTTGGACCCAGCCATATGCAAATCAGTCTTGACCCTGTTCCTTGTGGGAACAGTCCAGCCCGAACTGCCAAGCCAGGTCCTCCCTGGACCGGAAACAAGCATCCTGGGACCGGTTTCAGGGCATCACCCTTCTTCAGCCAGGCTAGCTTGAATCCAGTGGTGTAGTGAGCACGGGACCCACGTCTGGGCATACCCTTCCCACTTCGGCGACAAATGCAAAAGAAACAATTGATGGACGGAATGCTGGACAATGCAAACATTCACCCCCAGTCACAAGGATCTGGGTTAAATCCATCATTCTTTTGCTCACCACACCACCCCAGTTTGGACCCAGCCATATGCAAATCAGTCTTGACCCTGTTCCTTGTGGGAACAGTCCAGCCCGAACTGCCAAGCCAGGTCCTCCCTGGACCGGAAACAAGCATCCTGGGACCGGTTTCAGGGCATCACCCTTCTTCAGCCAGGCTAGCTTGAATCCAGTGGTGTAGTGAGCACGGGACCCACGTCTGGGCATACCCTTCCCACTTAGGGCGACAAATGCAAAAGAAACAATTGATGGACGGAATGCTGGACAATGCAAACATTCACCCCCAGTCACAAGGATCTGGGTTAAATCCATCATTCTTTTGCTCACCACACCACCCCAGTTTGGACCCAGCCATATGCAAATCAGTCTTGACCCTGTTCCTTGTGGGAACAGTCCAGCCCGAACTGCCAAGCCAGGTCCTCCCTGGACCGGAAACAAGCATCCTGGGACCGGTTTCAGGGCATCACCCTTCTTCAGCCAGGCTAGCTTGAATCTAGTGGTGTAGTGAGCACGGGACCCACGTCTGGGCATACCCTTCCCACTTAGGGCGACAAATGCAAAAGAAACAATTGATGGACGGAATGCTGGACAATGCAAACATTCACCCCCAGTCACAAGGATCTGGGTTAAATCCATCATTCTCTTGCTCACCACACCACCCCAGTTTGGACCCAGCCATATGCAAATCAGTCTTGACCCTGTTCCTTGTGGGAACAGTCCAGCCCGAACTGCCAAGCCAGGTCCTCCCTGGACCGGAAACAAGCATCCTGGGACCGGTTTCAGGGCATCACCCTTCTTCAGCCAGGCTAGCTTGAATCCAGTGGTGTAGTGAGCACGGGACCCACGTCTGGGCATACCCTTCCCACTTAGGGCGACAAATGCAAAAGAAACAATTGATGGACGGAATGCTGGACAATGCAAACATTCACCCCCAGTCACAAGGATCTGGGTTAAATCCATCATTCTTTTGCTCACCACACCACCCCAGTTTGGACCCAGCCATATGCAAATCAGTCTTGACCCTGTTCCTTGTGGGTACAGTCCAGCCCGAACTGCCAAGCCAGGTCCTCCCTGGACCGGAAACAAGCATCCTGGGACCGGTTTCAGGGCATCACCCTTCTTCAGCCAGGCTAGCTTGAATCCAGTGGTGTAGTGAGCACGGGACCCACGTCTGGGCATACCCTTCCCACTTAGGGCGACAAATGCAAAAGAAACAATTGATGGACGGAATGCTGGACAATGCAAACATTCACCCCCAGTCACAAGGATCTGGGTTAAATCCATCATTCTTTTGCTCACCACACCACCCCAGTTTGGACCCAGCCATATGCAAATCAGTTTTGACCCTGTTCCTTGTGGGAACAGTCCAGCCCGAACTGCCAAGCCAGGTCCTCCCTGGACCGGAAACAAGCATCCTGGGACCGGTTTCAGGGCATCACCCTTCTTCAGCCAGGCTAGCTTGAATCCAGTGGTGTAGTGTGCACGGGACCCACATCTGGGCATACCCTTCCCACTTAGGGCGACAAATGCAAAAGAAACAATTGATGGACGGAATGCTGGACAATGCAAACATTCACCCCCAGTCACAAGGATCTGGGTTAAATCCATCATTCTTTTGCTCACCACACCACCCCAGTTTGGACCCAGCCATATGCAAATCAGTCTTGACCCTGTTCCTTGTGGGAACAGTCCAGCCCGAACTGCCAAGCCAGGTCCTCCCTGGACCGGAAACAAGCATCCTGGGACCGGTTTCAGGGCATCACCCTTCTTCAGCCAGGCTAGCTTGAATCCAGTGGTGTAGTGAGCACGGGACCCACGTCTGGGCATACCCTTCCCACTTAGGGCGACAAATGCAAAAGAAACAATTGATGGACGGAATGCTGGACAATGCAAACATTCACCCCCAGTCACAAGGATCTGGGTTAAATCCATCATTCTTTTGCTCACCACACCACCCCAGTTTGGACCCAGCCATATGCAAATCAGTCTTGACCCTGTTCCTTGTGGGAACAGTCCAGCCCGAACTGCCAAGCCAGGTCCTCCCTGGACCGGAAACAAGCATCCTGGGACCGGTTTCAGGGCATCACCCTTCTTCAGCCAGGCTAGCTTGAATCCAGTGGTGTAGTGAGCACGGGACCGACATCTGGGCATACCCTTCCCACTTAGGGCGACAAATGCAAAAGAAACAATTGATGGACGGAATGCTGGACAATGCAAACATTCACCCCCAGTCACAAGGATCTGGGTTAAATCCATCATTCTTTTGCTCACCACACCACCCCAGTTTGGACCCAGCCATATGCAAATCAGTCTTGACCCTGTTCCTTGTGGGAACAGTCCAGCCCGAACTGCCAAGCCAGGTCCTCCCTGGACCGGAAACAAGCATCCTGGGACCGGTTTCAGGGCATCACCCTTCTTCAGCCAGGCTAGCTTGAATCCAGTGGTGTAGTGAGCACGGGACCCACGTCAGGGCATACCCTTCCCACTTAGGGCGACAAATGCAAAAGAAACAATTGATGGACGGAATGCTGGACAATGCAAACATTCACCCCCAGTCACAAGGATCTGGGTTAAATCCATCATTCTTTTGCTCACCACACCACCCCAGTTTGGACCCAGCCATATGCAAATCAGTCTTGACCCTGTTCCTTGTGAGAACAGTCCAGCCCGAACTGCCAAGCCAGGTCCTCCTGGACCGGAAACAAGCATCCTGGGACCGGTTTCAGGGCATCACCCTTCTTCAGCCAGGCTAGCTTGAATCCAGTGGTGTAGTGAGCACGGGACCCACGTCTGGGCATACCCTTCCCACTTAGGGCGACAAATGCAAAAGAAACAATTGATGGACGGAATGCTGGACAATGCAAACATTCACCCCCAGTCACAAGGATCTGGGTTAAATCCATCATTCTTTGCTCACCACACCACCCCCAGTTTGGACCTAGCCATATGCAAATCAGTCTTGACCCTGTTCCTTGTGGGAACAGTCCAGCCCGAACTGCCAAGCCAGGTCCTCCCTGGACCGGAAACAAGCATCCTGGGACCGGTTTCAGGGCATCACCCTTCTTCAGCCAGGCTAGCTTGAATCCAGTGGTGTAGTGAGCACGGGACCCACGTCTGGGCATACCCTTCTCACTTAGGGCGACAAATGCAAAAGAAACAATTGATGGACGGAATGCTGGACAATGCAAACATTCACCCCCAGTCACAAGGATCTGGGTTAAATCCATCATTCTTTTGCTCACCACACCACCCCAGTTTGGACCCAGCCATATGCAAATCAGTCTTGACCCTGTTCCTTGTGGGAACAGTCCAGCCCGAACTGCCAAGCCAGGTCCTCCCTGGACCGGAAACAAGCATCCTGGGACCGGTTTCAGGGCATCACCCTTCTTCAGCCAGGCTAGCTTGAATCCAGTGGTGTAGTGAGCACGGGACCCACGTCTGGGCATACCCTTCCCACTTAGGGCGACAAATGCAAAAGAAACAATTGATGGACGGAATGCTGGACAATGCAAACATTCACCCCCAGTCACAAGGATCTGGGTTAAATCCATCATTCTTTTGCTCACCACACCACCCCAGTTTGGACCCAGCCATATGCAAATCAGTCTTGACCCTGTTCCTTGTGGGAACAGTCCAGCCCGAACTGCCAAGCCAGGTCCTCCCTGGACCGGAAACAAGCATCCTGGGACCGGTTTCAGGGCATCACCCTTCTTCAGCCAGGCTAGCTTGAATCCAGTGGTGTAGTGAGCACGGGACCGACATCTGGGCATACCCTTCCCACTTAGGGCGACAAATGCAAAAGAAACAATTGATGGACGGAATGCTGGACAATGCAAACATTCACCCCCAGTCACAAGGATCTGGGTTAAATCCATCATTCTTTTGCTCACCACACCACCCCAGTTTGGACCCAGCCATATGCAAATCAGTCTTGACCCTGTTCCTTGTGGGAACAGTCCAGCCCGAACTGCCAAGCCAGGTCCTCCCTGGACCGGAAACAAGCATCCTGGGACCGGTTTCAGGGCATCACCCTTCTTCAGCCAGGCTAGCTTGAATCCAGTGGTGTAGTGAGCACGGGACCCACGTCAGGGCATACCCTTCCCACTTAGGGCGACAAATGCAAAAGAAACAATTGATGGACGGAATGCTGGACAATGCAAACATTCACCCCCAGTCACAAGGATCTGGGTTAAATCCATCATTCTTTTGCTCACCACACCACCCCAGTTTGGACCCAGCCATATGCAAATCAGTCTTGACCCTGTTCCTTGTGGGAACAGTCCAGCCCGAACTGCCAAGCCAGGTCCTCCCTGGACCGGAAACAAGCATCCTGGGACCGGTTTCAGGGCATCACCCTTCTTCAGCCAGGCTAGCTTGAATCCAGTGGTGTAGTGAGCACGGGACCCACGTCTGGGCATACCCTTCCCACTTAGGGCGACAAATGCAAAAGAAACAATTGATGGACGGAATGCTGGACAATGCAAACATTCACCCCCAGTCACAAGGATCTGGGTTAAATCCATCATTCTTTTGCTCACCACACCACCCCAGTTTGGACCCAGCCATATGCAAATCAGTCTTGACCCTGTTCCTTGTGGGAACAGTCCAGCCCGAACTGCCAAGCCAGGTCCTCCCTGGACCGGAAACAAGCATCCTGGGACCGGTTTCAGGGCATCACCCTTCTTCAGCCAGGCTAGCTTGAATCCAGTGATGTAGTGAGCACGGGACCCACGTCTGGGCATACCCTTCCCACTTAGGGCGACAAATGCAAAAGAAACAATTGATGGACGGAATGCTGGACAATGCAAACATTCACCCCCAGTCACAAGGATCTGGGTTAAATCCATCATTCTTTTGCTCACCACACCACCCCAGTTTGGACCCAGCCATATGCAAATCAGTCTTGACCCTGTTCCTTGTGAGAACAGTCCAGCCCGAACTGCCAAGCCAGGTCCTCCCTGGACCGGAAACAAGCATCCTGGGACCGGTTTCAGGGCATCACCCTTCTTCAGCCAGGCTAGCTTGAATCCAGTGGTGTAGTGAGCACGGGACCCACGTCTGGGCATACCCTTCCCACTTAGGGCGACAAATGCAAAAGAAACAATTGATGGACGGAATGCTGGACAATGCAAACATTCACCCCCAGTCACAAGGATCTGGGTTAAATCCATCATTCTTTTGCTCACCACACCACCCCAGTTTGGACCTAGCCATATGCAAATCAGTCTTGACCCTGTTCCTTGTGGGAACAGTCCAGCCCGAACTGCCAAGCCAGGTCCTCCCTGGACCGGAAACAAGCATCCTGGGACCGGTTTCAGGGCATCACCCTTCTTCAGCCAGGCTAGCTTGAATCCAGTGGTGTAGTGAGCACGGGACCCACGTCTGGGCATACCCTTCCCACTTAGGGCGACAAATGCAAAAGAAACAATTGATGGACGGAATGCTGGACAATGCAAACATTCACCCCCAGTCACAAGGATCTGGGTTAAATCCATCATTCTTTTGCTCACCACACCACCCCAGTTTGGACCCAGCCATATGCAAATCAGTCTTGACCCTGTTCCTTGTGGGTACAGTCCAGCCCGAACTGCCAAGCCAGGTCCTCCCTGGACCGGAAACAAGCATCCTGGGACCGGTTTCAGGGCATCACCCTTCTTCAGCCAGGCTAGCTTGAATCCAGTGGTGTAGTGAGCACGGGACCCACGTCTGGGCATACCCTTCCCACTTAGGGCGACAAATGCAAAAGAAACAATTGATGGACGGAATGCTGGACAATGCAAACATTCACCCCCAGTCACAAGGATCTGGGTTAAATCCATCATTCTTTTGCTCACCACACCACCCCAGTTTGGACCCAGCCATATGCAAATCAGTCTTGACCCTGTTCCTTGTGGGAACAGTCCAGCCCGAACTGCCAAGCCAGGTCCTCCCTGGACCGGAAACAAGCATCCTGGGACCGGTTTCAGGGCATCACCCTTCTTCAGCCAGGCTAGCTTGAATCCAGTGGTGTAGTGTGCACGGGACCCACATCTGGGCATACCCTTCCCACTTAGGGCGACAAATGCAAAAGAAACAATTGATGGACGGAATGCTGGACAATGCAAACATTCACCCCCAGTCACAAGGATCTGGGTTAAATCCATCATTCTTTTGCTCACCACACCACCCCAGTTTGGACCCAGCCATATGCAAATCAGTCTTGACCCTGTTCCTTGTGGGAACAGTCCAGCCCGAACTGCCAAGCCAGGTCCTCCCTGGACCGGAAACAAGCATCCTGGGACCGGTTTCAGGGCATCAACCTTCTTCAGCCAGGCTAGCTTGAATCCAGTGGTGTAGTGAGCACGGGACCCACGTCTGGGCATACCCTTCCCACTTAGGGCGACAAATGCAAAAGAAACAATTGATGGACGGAATGCTGGACAATGCAAACATTCACCCCCAGTCACAAGGATCTGGGTTAAATCCATCATTCTTTTGCTCACCACACCACCCCAGTTTGGACCCAGCCATATGCAAATCAGTCTTGACCCTGTTCCTTGTGGGAACAGTCCAGCCCGAACTGCCAAGCCAGGTCCTCCCTGGACCGGAAACAAGCATCCTGGGACCGGTTTCAGGGCATCACCCTTCTTCAGCCAGGCTAGCTTGAATCCAGTGGTGTAGTGAGCACGGGACCGACATCTGGGCATACCCTTCCCACTTAGGGCGACAAATGCAAAAGAAACAATTGATGGACGGAATGCTGGACAATGCAAACATTCACCCCCAGTCACAAGGATCTGGGTTAAATCCATCATTCTTTTGCTCACCACACCACCCCAGTTTGGACCCAGCCATATGCAAATCAGTCTTGACCCTGTTCCTTGTGGGAACAGTCCAGCCCGAACTGCCAAGCCAGGTCCTCCCTGGACCGGAAACAAGCATCCTGGGACCGGTTTCAGGGCATCACCCTTCTTCAGCCAGGCTAGCTTGAATCCAGTGGTGTAGTGAGCACGGGACCCACGTCAGGGCATACCCTTCCCACTTAGGGCGACAAATGCAAAAGAAACAATTGATGGACGGAATGCTGGACAATGCAAACATTCACCCCCAGTCACAAGGATCTGGGTTAAATCCATCATTCTTTTGCTCACCACACCACCCCAGTTTGGACCCAGCCATATGCAAATCAGTCTTGACCCTGTTCCTTGTGGGAACAGTCCAGCCCGAACTGCCAAGCCAGGTCCTCCCTGGACCGGAAACAAGCATCCTGGGACCGGTTTCAGGGCATCACCCTTCTTCAGCCAGGCTAGCTTGAATCCAGTGGTGTAGTGAGCACGGGACCCACGTCTGGGCATACCCTTCCCACTTAGGGCGACAAATGCAAAAGAAACAATTGATGGACGGAATGCTGGACAATGCAAACATTCACCCCCAGTCACAAGGATCTGGGTTAAATCCATCATTCTTTTGCTCACCACACCACCCCAGTTTGGACCCAGCCATATGCAAATCAGTCTTGACCCTGTTCCTTGTGGGAACAGTCCAGCCCGAACTGCCAAGCCAGGTCCTCCCTGGACCGGAAACAAGCATCCTGGGACCGGTTTCAGGGCATCACCCTTCTTCAGCCAGGCTAGCTTGAATCCAGTGATGTAGTGAGCACGGGACCCACGTCTGGGCATACCCTTCCCACTTAGGGCGACAAATGCAAAAGAAACAATTGATGGACGGAATGCTGGACAATGCAAACATTCACCCCCAGTCACAAGGATCTGGGTTAAATCCATCATTCTTTTGCTCACCACACCACCCCAGTTTGGACCCAGCCATATGCAAATCAGTCTTGACCCTGTTCCCTGTGAGAACAGTCCAGCCCGAACTGCCAAGCCAGGTCCTCCCTGGACCGGAAACAAGCATCCTGGGACCGGTTTCAGGGCATCACCCTTCTTCAGCCAGGCTAGCTTGAATCCAGTGGTGTAGTGAGCACGGGACCCACGTCTGGGCATACCCTTCCCACTTAGGGCGACAAATGCAAAAGAAACAATTGATGGACGGAATGCTGGACAATGCAAACATTCACCCCCAGTCACAAGGATCTGGGTTAAATCCATCATTCTTTTGCTCACCACACCACCCCAGTTTGGACCTAGCCATATGCAAATCAGTCTTGACCCTGTTCCTTGTGGGAACAGTCCAGCCCGAACTGCCAAGCCAGGTCCTCCCTGGACCGGAAACAAGCATCCTGGGACCGGTTTCAGGGCATCACCCTTCTTCAGCCAGGCTAGCTTGAATCCAGTGGTGTAGTGAGCACGGGACCCACGTCTGGGCATACCCTTCTCACTTAGGGCGACAAATGCAAAAGAAACAATTGATGGACGGAATGCTGGACAATGCAAACATTCACCCCCAGTCACAAGGATCTGGGTTAAATCCATCATTCTTTTGCTCACCACACCACCCCAGTTTGGACCCAGCCATATGCAAATCAGTCTTGACCCTGTTCCTTGTGGGAACAGTCCAGCCCGAACTGCCAAGCCAGGTCCTCCCTGGACCGGAAACAAGCATCCTGGGACCGGTTTCAGGGCATCACCCTTCTTCAGCCAGGCTAGCTTGAATCCAGTGGTGTAGTGAGCACGGGACCCACGTCTGGGCATACCCTTCCCACTTAGGGCGACAAATGCAAAAGAAACAATTGATGGACGGAATGCTGGACAATGCAAACATTCACCCCCAGTCACAAGGATCTGGGTTAAATCCATCATTCTTTTGCTCACCACACCACCCCAGTTTGGACCCAGCCATATGCAAATCAGTCTTGACCCTGTTCCTTGTGGGAACAGTCCAGCCCGAACTGCCAAGCCAGGTCCTCCCTGGACCGGAAACAAGCATCCTGGGACCGGTTTCAGGGCATCACCCTTCTTCAGCCAGGCTAGCTTGAATCCAGTGGTGTAGTGAGCACGGGACCGACATCTGGGCATACCCTTCCCACTTAGGGCGACAAATGCAAAAGAAACAATTGATGGACGGAATGCTGGACAATGCAAACATTCACCCCCAGTCACAAGGATCTGGGTTAAATCCATCATTCTTTTGCTCACCACACCACCCCAGTTTGGACCCAGCCATATGCAAATCAGTCTTGACCCTGTTCCTTGTGGGAACAGTCCAGCCCGAACTGCCAAGCCAGGTCCTCCCTGGACCGGAAACAAGCATCCTGGGACCGGTTTCAGGGCATCACCCTTCTTCAGCCAGGCTAGCTTGAATCCAGTGGTGTAGTGAGCACGGGACCCACGTCAGGGCATACCCTTCCCACTTAGGGCGACAAATGCAAAAGAAACAATTGATGGACGGAATGCTGGACAATGCAAACATTCACCCCCAGTCACAAGGATCTGGGTTAAATCCATCATTCTTTTGCTCACCACACCACCCCAGTTTGGACCCAGCCATATGCAAATCAGTCTTGACCCTGTTCCTTGTGGGAACAGTCCAGCCCGAACTGCCAAGCCAGGTCCTCCCTGGACCGGAAACAAGCATCCTGGGACCGGTTTCAGGGCATCACCCTTCTTCAGCCAGGCTAGCTTGAATCCAGTGGTGTAGTGAGCACGGGACCCACGTCTGGGCATACCCTTCCCACTTAGGGCGACAAATGCAAAAGAAACAATTGATGGACGGAATGCTGGACAATGCAAACATTCACCCCCAGTCACAAGGATCTGGGTTAAATCCATCATTCTTTTGCTCACCACACCACCCCAGTTTGGACCCAGCCATATGCAAATCAGTCTTGACCCTGTTCCTTGTGGGAACAGTCCAGCCCGAACTGCCAAGCCAGGTCCTCCCTGGACCGGAAACAAGCATCCTGGGACCGGTTTCAGGGCATCACCCTTCTTCAGCCAGGCTAGCTTGAATCCAGTGATGTAGTGAGCACGGGACCCACGTCTGGGCATACCCTTCCCACTTAGGGGCGACAAATGCAAAAGAAACAATTGATGGACGGAATGCTGGACAATGCAAACATTCACCCCCAGTCACAAGGATCTGGGTTAAATCCATCATTCTTTTGCTCACCACACCACCCCAGTTTGGACCCAGCCATATGCAAATCAGTCTTGACCCTGTTCCTTGTGAGAACAGTCCAGCCCGAACTGCCAAGCCAGGTCCTCCCTGGACCGGAAACAAGCATCCTGGGACCGGTTTCAGGGCATCACCCTTCTTCAGCCAGGCTAGCTTGAATCCAGTGGTGTAGTGAGCACGGGACCCACGTCTGGGCATACCCTTCCCACTTAGGGCGACAAATGCAAAAGAAACAATTGATGGACGGAATGCTGGACAATGCAAACATTCACCCCCAGTCACAAGGATCTGGGTTAAATCCATCATTCTTTTGCTCACCACACCACCCCAGTTTGGACCTAGCCATATGCAAATCAGTCTTGACCCTGTTCCTTGTGGGAACAGTCCAGCCCGAACTGCCAAGCCAGGTCCTCCCTGGACCGGAAACAAGCATCCTGGGACCGGTTTCAGGGCATCACCCTTCTTCAGCCAGGCTAGCTTGAATCCAGTGGTGTAGTGAGCACGGGACCCACGTCTGGGCATACCCTTCTCACTTAGGGCGACAAATGCAAAAGAAACAATTGATGGACGGAATGCTGGACAATGCAAACATTCACCCCCAGTCACAAGGATCTGGGTTAAATCCATCATTCTTTTGCTCACCACACCACCCCAGTTTGGACCCAGCCATATGCAAATCAGTCTTGACCCTGTTCCTTGTGGGAACAGTCCAGCCCGAACTGCCAAGCCAGGTCCTCCCTGGACCGGAAACAAGCATCCTGGGACCGGTTTCAGGGCATCACCCTTCTTCAGCCAGGCTAGCTTGAATCCAGTGGTGTAGTGAGCACGGGACCGACGTCTGGGCATACCCTTCCCACTTAGGGCGACAAATGCAAAAGAAACAATTGATGGACGGAATGCTGGACAATGCAAACATTCACCCCCAGTCACAAGGATCTGGGTTAAATCCATCATTCTTTTGCTCACCACACCACCCCAGTTTGGACCCAGCCATATGCAAATCAGTCTTGACCCTGTTCCTTGTGGGAACAGTCCAGCCCGAACTGCGAAGCCAGGTCCTCCCTGGACCGGAAACAAGCATCCTGGGACCGGTCTCAGGGCATCACCCTTCTTCAGCCAGGCTAGCTTGAATCCAGTGGTGTAGTGAGCACGGGACCCACGTCTGGGCATACCCTTCCCACTTAGGGCGACAAATGCAAAAGAAACAATTGATGGACGGAATGCTGGACAATGCAAACATTCACCCCCAGTCACAAGGATCTGGGTTAAATCCATCATTCTTTTGCTCACCACACCACCCCAGTTTGGACCCAGCCATATGCAAATCAGTCTTGACCCTGTTCCTTGTGGGAACAGTCCAGCCCGAACTGCCAAGCCAGGTCCTCCCTGGACCGGAAACAAGCATCCTGGGACCGGTTTCAGGGCATCACCCTTCTTCAGCCAGGCTAGCTTGAATCCAGTGGTGTAGTGAGCACGGGACCCACGTCTGGGCATACCCTTCCCACTTAGGGCTGACAAATGCAAAGAAACAATTGATGGACGGAATGCTGGACAATGCAAACATTCACCTCCAGTCACAAGGATCTGGGTTAAATCCATCATTCTTTTGCTCACCACACACCCCAGTTTGGACCCAGCCATATGCAAATCAGTCTTGACCCTGTTCCTTGTGGGAACAGTCCAGCCTGAACTGCCAAGCCAGGTCCTCCCTGGACCGGAAACAAGCATCCTGGGACCGGTTTCAGGGCATCACCCTTCTTCAGCCAGGCTAGCTTGAATCCAGTAGTGTAGTGAGCACGGGACCCACGTCTGGGCATACCCTTCCCACTTAGGGCGACAAATGTAAAAGAAACAATTGATGGACGGAATGCTGGACAATGCAAACATTCACCCCCAGTCACAAGGATCTGGGTTAAATCCATCATTCTTTGCTCACCACACCACCCCAGTTTGGACCCAGCCATATGCAAATCAGTCTTGACCCTGTTCCTTGTGGGAACAGTCCAGCCTCGAACTGCCAAGCCAGGTCCTCCTGGACCGGAAACAAGCATCCTGGGACCGGTTTCAGGGCATCACCCTTCTTCAGCCAGGTTAGCTTGAATCCAGTGGTGTAGTGAGCACGGGACCCACGTCTGGGCATACCCTTCCCACTTACGGCGACCAATGCAAAAGAAACAGGGTCAAGACTGATTTGCATATGCTGGGTCCAAACTGGGGTGGTGTGGTGAGCAAAAGAATGATGGATTTAACCCAGATCTTTGTGACTGGGGGTGAATGTTTGCATTGTCCAGCATTCCGTCCATCAATTGTTTCTTTTGCATTTGTCGCCCTAAGTGGGAAGGGTATGCCCAGACGTGGGTCCCGTGCTCACTACACCACTGGATTCAAGCTAGCCTGGCTGAAGAAGGGTGATGCCCTGAAACCGGTCCCAGGATGCTTGTTTCCGGTCCAGAGAGGACCTGGCTTGGCAGTTCGGGCTGGACTGTTCCCACAAGGAACAGGGTCAAGACTGATTTGCATATGCTGGGTCCAAACTGGGGTGGTGTGGTGAGCAAAAGAATGATGGATTTAACCCAGATCTTTGTGACTGGGGTGAATGTTTGCATTGTCCAGCATTCCGTCCATCAATTGTTTCTTTTGCATTTGTCGCCCTAAGTGGGAAGGGTATGCCCAGACGTGGGTCCCGTGCTCACTACACCACTGGATTCAAGCTAGCCTGGCTGAAGAAGGGTGTTGCCCTGAAACCGGTCCCAGGATGCTTGTTTCCGGTCCAGAGAGGACCTGGCTTGGCAGTTCGGGCTGGACTGTTCCCACAAGGAACAGGGTCAAGACTGATTTGCATATGCTGGGTCCAAACTGGGGTGGTGTGGTGAGCAAAAGAATGATGGATTTAACCCAGATCTTTGTGACTGGGGGTGAATGTTTGCATTGTCCAGCATTCCGTCCATCAATTGTTTCTTTTGCATTTGTCGCCCTAAGTGGGAAGGGTATGCCCAGACGTGGGTCCCGTGCTCACTACACCACTGGATTCAAGCTAGCCTGGCTGAAGAAGGGTGATGCCCTGAAACCGGTCCCAGGATGCTTGTTTCCGGTCCAGAGAGGACCTGGCTTGGCAGTTCGGGCTGGACTGTTCCCACAAGGAACAGGGTCAAGACTGATTTGCATATGCTGGGTCCAAACTGGGGTGGTGTGGTGAGCAAAAGAATGATGGATTTAACCCAGATCTTTGTGACTGGGGGTGAATGTTTGCATTGTCCAGCATCCTTCCATCAATTGTTTCTTTTGCATTTGTCGCCCTAAGTGGGAAGGGTATGCACAGACGTGGGTCCCGTGCTCACTACACCACTGGATTCAAGCTAGCCAGGCTGAAGAAGGGTGATGCCCTGAAACCGGTCCCAGGATGCTTGTTTCCGGTCCAGAGAGGACCTGGCTTGGCAGTTCGGGCTGGACTGTTCCCACAAGGAACAGGGTCAAGACTGATTTGCATATGCTGGGTCCAAACTGGGGTGGTGTGGTGAGCAAAAGAATGATGGATTTAACCCAGATCTTTGTGACTGGGGGTGAATGTTTGCATTGTCCAGCATTCCGTCCATCAATTGTTTCTTTTGCATTTGTCTGTTTAAATAAGCTTTTGAAACTTGGTTGTCTGTCCTGATCGAAACGCCAGCGCCCTCTATCTGGGGAGCAAACCACTGTACTTTTAGCTCCTTCCAATTGGAGGAGTTTACACTTTCTGCGTCTGACAACTCTCCTTTTGCCTGCAACTCACGTAGAGTGGCACCTCAGCCCCAAGCACTTCCATCAGAAGTAACCACCCTTGGATTTGGAAGCTGAAAGAGTACCCCTTTTCTTAGATGTTTTGGATCTAACCACTACATTAAGTGACCCCCAATCACCTGTGAGTCTGGGATTAATGCTTTGAACTGCTGAGTTACTGGGGGCCAATTGTCCAGAGGTGATAGACCACCAGTTTTAAATGATGGAGGTACAATGGCACCAGCTCTGTTGTGGCAGACATCAATCCCTGAACAACTAACCACTGCCAGTTGCCCTGTGAAGTGACAAAATATGGGTCACCTTCTCCTGAAGAGAGAGAATTCTGTTCACTGGCAAAAACACGATCCCCCATCTGAGTGTCTAGCAGTCCACCAATAAATGTCTTCAGCTCTTCTGGGAGAAGGCTGACCTTCTGATAGTTCACAAATAACCCCAGATCCTCGAGATAGGAGCACACCATCTTCACATTGGACTCCTCCTTCAAAAAACAAAAGAGCCAGAAATCAACCAGTCGTCTACATAAGGAAACAATTGCAATTACAATTGCAATTGCAAAATGAAACCACTAGTACAAGTACCTTTGGGAACATTCTCGGGGACCATGAGAGACCACAGGGAAGTGCTCTGAACTGGAAGTGATGGCCCTGGATTGCAAACCTGAGATATTGCTGACTTTCTTCTGCAATCGGGACATGAAGATTGCGTCCTGTAAATCCAAGATTGTTAAAAACTTGTTCCGTGCCAGAATCGGAATAAACAATTGTAGAGTCAACATCTTGACTGGGATGCATTGCACAAACTTGTTCAGCCATTTAAAGTCTAGGACCATTCTGAATTTCCCCCCAGGTGTTGGAACCAAGAAGTAATGGAATAGATTCCATACCCTCTCTGCAAGAGGACAACCTGGACTATGGCTCCCTTCAGAACATTGCTTGGAATCCCTCCAGCATTGCACGCTCCTTTCAGCAGGTCGTTCTAAGGTGGAGTGATTTGTAATCGAAATCCTGACAGCTAGTTTGCAAACTCTATAGAGTAACCATTTTTTAATACTTCCAGAACCCACTTGTCACTCACCACATGGCACCATTGTGGGTAAAACTTCTTTAGCAGTGCACCCACTTCCATGCCAATATAGTCAGGATGTGCCTGACTGCTGAGGGTCAGGTTGTGGTCGAGACTTGGAGAAAGTGCAGCCCCCCAACCTTGGGCCCTGCCTCTGAAGGGATACTTCTTAATTCTGGCACCTTGATTCTGCTTCTTTTGAAAGAAAGATTTGTTTGCCCCACGAAGTACGAAAAAGGAAAAGTAACTTCCTCTACTACACTGGCTATCTGACCATGTCATCCAACTGAGAGTCAAATAACTTGCCCCCCAAAAACAGAAGAGGATGGATTAAAGACCATTGTGCTTGATCCACTTTCCACAACTTCATCCACATCAACCGCCTACCAGTAAGAGGGCCCCACGAAGCTGTAGAAGCTGCCAACAATAAGCGAAGTACTGTATCCAATAAGAATTGCACCAAAAGTTCCATCATTGCCAAAATCTCTGTAGGGTCTTTTCATCCCTCCTAACAGTCAGACAACTGAAAATCCTTTGCCAGTGCTTGGGACGCAAAAGCAGCACATGTGTTAACCAGTGCTTAATTTGAGCTGGTGGTTTCCGGTGGTCGGCACCGGCACTTAATTGTCAACAGCACAGGTATTACAGTCTGCCACATGGTGGCGCTGTTCATCTAATTTAGAGATGCGCAGAACAACTGTTGTTTATGAATACAATATATATTAAAAATGACTAATACCTACCTCCCCAGCCATTCCTTTAGTTATGGGGACCTCAAATAATCTGAACTGTCGCACTTGCAGGCGAGAGAGTTGTTTTGGTACCGTCATTGGATGCGATGACAGGGGCAATCGGGGGTGGGGGGGTGGGGACACAAGTTGCAGAGGCCTACTGGCCAGGGCCCTGGCACTTTTCATTTTACAAATCAAGCACTGGTGTTAGCTCTTAAGGTAAAGTGTGTAAAACTCTCAATTTTACAACCCACAGAATTTGGAAGAGAAGACTCCTCTAGCTCCCAAAAAAGATTTGGAAGCCATATTGTGTTAACTTTTGGCACCTGAGGGAAATCAACCTCAAAATTCTCTAAAGGAGATCTTTTGTAAGAAATCTGGGAAAAGAAGACTTTTCTAAGCCCTTCGACTCATTTATAACTATAGACTTCACCCCCTCATGAAAAGGGAGATTATCCGACTGTGGGGGATTATATTGAATAAAGAAACCCCCTCATCCTGTTGAGGTCTCTTGAAGTTTCAAAATATCCCTTATATGGGGTGTTACCTCCAGCAACTGACGCCCTTGAATATATGTCCCTTTAGGGCCATCCTCCGTGTCCTCATCAGGGATCAGCTTTTGTCGTTCATCTTGAGGCTCAGCTAATGCTGAAGCCACAGCCTCTTTAATAAGGGATTCCAATCCCACCCCACCCCCCTCTGAAAATAGAAACTAGCTCTTCACTCTCTGTTCCACCCAGAGGATCCATTACACTTTGCACTGACTCCTCCATCAACATAAGATGCAGGCTCACTGCTGTGTCCTTCCCACCCTTCCCCCTCCCTCGCCACAGCCAGGTGACTTTTATACAGGGCCAAATATAACCAATTGACCCCCTAATTATTGGGCGGTTTCTATAAATATTTCCTCTTCCTACCTCCTTTTTTTGTTTTTACCCTGCTGGTCACTGCACCCAGCAAGGACCAGGACTGAAAAGTAAGAGCCTCAAACCAGAAAAAAACGCACAGCAATATAGCTAACACTGGGACGAGGAGGGAATGAGTACCCAAGACTTCATACAAAGTTCTACTCAAGAAGTAGGTCTGGGCCTTTGCAGAATCTTAAAATGTGAACAGATGGCCGGTTCTGGGAAGGCAGCAACCGTAGCTACCATCAATTAGGAGAGAAGGGGCCTTAAATTTAATTCCAACTTAACCAGGACAGCTGGGCCTACCTTGCTGCTCCTCCCAAATCCACCGTCTACCCCTGGTGAGGTGAGGGCAGCCTTTACTGTCGAAGCAGTCTCATTAGGTGAGGCCTGCTTACAACTCACTGAGGCACAGAGGTTTTAGGAGCCCGCCACCGGCGCTGATGAATGCTGAGGTTGTCTGTCGAATACCAAGGCTGCATCGACTTCATTTCACCTCACCCCTCTTTCTTCCACCACCCTACACTGTCTGTCTCTGTATTTCACTTGTGCAGGTTCTTTTTCACTCCTGCTTTCTCCCTTTATCATTGTTTTCACATATTTCTCTTCCCCCTAGTGTCCCCCTTTTCTGCCTTAGTGTCACTTTTTCCTGCAAGGATTTAAAAAAAAGTCCAGGTGCTCATAAATGAACGCCAGTTCCCAGCACCTGCACCACCGGTACAAATTCAGCACTGTTTGAGGCTTGCTTCCAACTCTCTCAACTCTCTGAATGGCCTCCACGAGAGAGCACAGGCTGTGTCGCGAGATTGAGGCCTATCCCTAGGATCTATCTAGTCTCCCGAGAGTTGGGCCCAGGGCTTTAAGTGGGCCGTGTCTCACCGGGTCTGAGCACCGGCAGTTTTTTAAAGGGGGCCTCGAAACGGGTCTCTATCGGGCTCTGTTTGTGCCCTGGCATAGGCGCTCCGTTTTTTTCTGGACTGCAGTGACAGCAGGCACATCGATGTGCGCTGCTCACACTGCTCACTTCTCACTAGTGGAGAAGTTATGGCATGACGTCATGCCAGGTGAGCGTTGTAAGGGAAGGGTAATCCCTTAAAGAGAGTCATTTTCTCTCTGGATTTCCCATCTCTTTTAGAAACTCAGGAGCAGCAACGTTGTCGTGGTGTCACCAGGGGTTTAAGTGGAAGCTTTTTCAATATTATATACAAGCCATAATTGCTGCTTATTTATCTTATGCAACTAACAACCATTGACAAAGCCATTAGTCCTAACTTGTTGTAGGTATGATGTTACTTGTTGTATCATATATCTAAATGCAATGACAGAAACAGCAAAATTCAAGTCGGGGGGCACACTATGCTAAGCACAGATTTTTAGCTTACGTGTTTTTAAGCCACGCCCTTAATTACATTGGCCACGCCCCTTTGAGAGACCCTCCAGTTTTGTCATCCCACTTAAAGCCCTGGTTGGGCCTACCCCTAGGCTCTATCTGGTCTCCCGAGATTTGGGCTTATCCCCCCTAACCACTTTCTGCCTGTGGCTTAGACTGTGAGCGCAGGCGCACAGCCAAACAAAGCCATTCTTACAGCACATCAAACCCAACCGTGATTTCATGGAGGCACCCGAATGGAAGGAATACTTGGCTCTGATGAACAGCACCTGCCAGGAGACTATCAGTACTGACTGACTAATTACTGAACTACCGGAGAAAATGAAGCATGGGTGAACAACTAAATAATAAACAAACAAAACTACATCTACCATATTGCATTGCGGGTGAATTCGTGCAACATGTTATAGTCAGTGCTTTAAATGGGCTCTTCTTATTTTTATCCCTTCAAGTACCGGCACTACCCCCCCCGCCAAGGAGAGTACCGGTACTCATGTCTGATGTACTGTTTATTGCTAATTCTGCGGAGGCAGGGTGGAGCCTGCCTCCAGGATACTCTGACAGGTAAAGTACCCCTGGAGCCCTGTGCTGAGCCCCTGCTGAACCGTTCAACAGCAGCTCAGTTGCATGATGTCTTCTTGGACGTGTGGGTGTTGAAAATGTCACCTTCACGCTGAGCTTGACAGAGCAGTGTCCATACCATTCAGACACTGCTCTGTCAATCACAGTTACACTGTGGTGTGCATTTGTGCACACCCTGGAATCCAGGCGACCCACTGAGTGCGGCAATAAAGGAAGCCACGGGAGGTAAGGAGTTGAAAGTGTCCTTTATCCTGTGTGAGCCTTTTGTGTGAGTGTTTGACTGATTGTGAGTGTTTAACGACTTGTGTGCGCGTTTACTTGTAAAGGAAAGAGGAAGAGAGAGAATGTGGATACTCTACAAAGGTATTTTAAAGAAAGTGTGCGGACTGCTTTGTATGTGCATGTGTGCTCGGGCCTGTGTGAGTGTGTGCTCACACGAGAATATGAGTATTGACTTGAGCCCAATGCAAATAAATGATAATAATCAGGGCCACTGTAATTATGCGGCAGGTTTGATAAAATTATGCAGCAACAAAAGGCAAAGTATGTGGTGTAATGCAGAACATTTGCTGATTGTATTAATTATTTTGTCATTTTTATACTTGTTAATACTGTCGGGGCATAGGTTGCATTTCAGTTTAACACCCAAACATAGCAATAAGCAACAGAAAGGTGAGCAGTCAGCCTTTGGAAAGGACCTTCACTACACAGCAGCATGTGTTGCTACTATTTTACTAACTTTTGAACTGTTTGGGGTAGAAACAATTTTTTGGGGTAAAATCTTCAGATTATGCAGCAGATGATGTGGCAAATTCGGCAGATGCATTATTTATGTGAAATGGAATCGCATAATTCCACTTCCCTGACAATAATAGTGTGGCATCAAGAAGCTGCACTAGATAAACTAGTATTGGCAAAGCCATTAGGTGTGGCCTTGGTAACCCTGTTGCAATCATTAATTCAAAAAGAATATTGCACTAATATGTCACAAAAAAGAAAACATACCTCCTATATGTGGAGAGCCTAAGCATGCAAAAATTAATTTAAATAAAAAAGGATTTACCATTGCATATAATTTAACAGTAACAATGTGGGTGGAGACCGAAAGGTATCAGAGTGCTTTACATGATCACCAGTTGCTTTACAGATGGACACATTATTTTTTTCGTGAGGCACAGGGAGATTACGTTATTTGCCCAGAATCACAGGATGTTGAGCATCCCTGTCAAGACTTGAACCCGGTTCCCCAGCTTCGAGGTCGACTGCTCTAGCCGTTCGGCCACATCCTCTCCCCAATTGGTTTTGAACCCCTTTTTAGTTTTAATACACATCACATGGAAGTATGATCTTTATTGGTGCAAGGAAAAGCTACATTGGCCCTTAATTACTGTAACCTGGAGACCTATTTTAAACAAACACAATGACAAAAAAATTGATAAAAAGTGGAAAGAAAAAAAGAATTTCCAAACTAAAGTACTGGCCCACCAGCCTGGCACTGAAGTGCACATTTTAAGGCAAATTTGCCCATGTGATCAGGAAAAATGTTGTCACTCACAGTGCAAGATGGTTAGTGGCCCTCATGACGCTTTACCCCATGCTATTTGTTGTGGAGCGTGGAAGCAGAATGTGAATGATAGCTGAACAGACCCATGGATGAAGAGGGTTGAGTAAATTCCCCTCTACATGTATGCATTTTTTATTTATGGATGTATTTTAATTTCATAAGGCTGATGAGACAGCTAAAGCTGTCTTTGACCAAGCCCAAAAATCAAAAGGGGTTAGCTGGCTTCATTTTCAGGCAGAAGCTGAAGAAGCAAAACACACAAGATGATGGACGGAATGTTGCACAATGGCAAACATTCACCCCCAGTCACAGATCTGGGTTTAATCCATCGTTATTTTGCTTCACCACGCCACCCCAGTTCAGACATGGCCATATGCAAATCAGTCTTGACCCTGTGCCTCATGGGAACAGTCCAGACCGAACTGCCAAGCCATGTCTTCCTGGACCGGAATCAAGCATCCTAGTACCGGTTCGGGCATTCAGCCCTCATCAGCCAGGATAGCCTGACTCCAGTGGCGCAGTGAGCACGGGACCCACGTCTGGGCATACCCTTCCCACTTGGGGCGAATTGCAAAACACACAAGATGATGGACGGAATGTTGCACAATGGCAAACATTCACCCCCAGTCACAGATCTGGGTTTAATCCATCGTTATTTTGCTTCACCACGCTCACCTCAGTTCAGACATGGCCATATGCAAATCAGTCTTGACCCTGTGCCTCATGGGAACAGTCCAGACCGAACTGCCAAGCCATGTCTTCCTGACCGGAATCAAGCATCCTAGTACCGGTTCGGGCATTCAGCCCTCATCAGCCAGGATAGCCTGACTCCAGTGGCGCAGTGAGCACGGGACCCACGTCTGGGCATACCCTTCCCACTTGGGGCGAATTGCAAAACACACAAGATGATGGACGGAATGTTGCACAATGGCAAACATTCACCCCCAGTCACAGATCTGGGTTTAATCCATCGTTATTTTGCTTCACCACGCCACCCCAGTTCAGACATGGCCATATGCAAATCAGTCTTGACCCTGTGCCTCATGGGAACAGTCCAGACCGAACTGCCAAGCCATGTCTTCCCTGGACCGGAATCAAGCATCCTAGTACCGGTTTCGGGCATTCAGCCCTCATCAGCCAGGATAGCCTGACTCCAGTGGCGCAGTGAGCACGGGACCCACGTCTGGGCATACCCTTCCCACTTGGGGCGAATTGCAAAACACACAAGATGATGGACGGAATGTTGCACAATGGCAAACATTCACCCCCAGTCACAGATCTGGGTTTAATCCATCGTTATTTTGCTTCACATGAGGCACAGGGTCAGACTGATTTGCATATGGCCATGTCTGAACTGGGGTGGTGGAGTGAGCTAAAGAATGATGATGGATTAAACCCAGATCAGTTGACTGGGGGTGAGTGTTTGATTGGCTCAAACGTTCCGTCCATCATCCCCTTTGTATCGCTTTGTTCGCCCTAAGTTGGCGGGGGTATGCCCAGACGTGGGTCCCTTGCTCACTTTGCCACTGGATTCAAGCAAGCCTGGCTGATGACGGCTGGAATGTCAGAAACCGGTCCTAGGATGCTTGTTTCCGGTCCAGGGAAGACATGGCTTGGCAGTTCGTGCTGGACTGTTCCCATGAGGCACAGGGTCAGACTGATTTGCATATGGCCATGTCTGAACTGGGGTGGTGGAGTGAGCTAAAGAATGATGATGGATTAAACCCAGATCAGTTGACTGGGGGTGAGTGTTTGATTGGCTCAAACGCTCCGTCCATCATCCCCTTTGTATCGCTTTGTTCGCCCTAAGTTGGCGGGGTATGCCCAGACGTGGGTCCCTTGCTCACTTTGCCACTGGATTCAAGCAAGCCTGGCTGATGACGGCTGGAATGTCAGAAACCGGTCCTAGGATGCTTGTTTCCGGTCCAGGGAAGACATGGCTTGGCAGTTCGTGCTGGACTGTTCCCATGAGGCACAGGGTCAGACTGATTTGCATATGGCCATGTCTGAACTGGGGTGGTGGA
Source organism: Calotriton arnoldi (assembly GCA_963921515.1). Classification (NCBI taxonomy): domain Eukaryota; kingdom Metazoa; phylum Chordata; class Amphibia; order Caudata; family Salamandridae; genus Calotriton; species Calotriton arnoldi. Next base: position 4,765,397 of record CAWUFW010000272.1, on the reverse strand, counting down.
GTGAGCTAAAGAATGATGATGGATTAAACCCAGATCAGTTGACTGGGGGTGAGTGTTTGATTGGCTCAAACGTTCCGTCCATCATCCCCTTTGTATCGCTTTGTTCGCCCCTAAGTTGGCGGGGGTATGCCCAGACGTGGGTCCCTTGCTCACTTTGCCACTGGATTCAAGCAAGCCTGGCTGATGACGGCTGGAATGTCAGAAACCGGTCCTAGGATGCTTGTTTCCGGTCCAGGGAAGACATGGCTTGGCAGTTCGTGCTGGACTGTTCCCATGAGGCACAGGGTCAGACTGATTTGCATATGGCCATGTCTGAACTGGGGTGGTGGAGTGAGCTAAAGAATGATGATGGATTAAACCCAGATCAGTTGACTGGGGGTGAGTGTTTGATTGGCTCAAACGTTCCGTCCATCATCCCCTTTTGTATCGCTTTGTTCGCCTCTAAGTTGGCGGGGGTATGCCCAGACGTGGGTCCCTTGCTCACTTTGCCACTGGATTCAAGCAAGCCTGGCTGATGACGGCTGGAATGTCAGAAACCGGTCCTAGGATGCTTGTTTCCGGTCCAGGGAAGACATGGCTTGGCAGTTCGTGCTGGACTGTTCCCATGAGGCACAGGGTCAGACTGATTTGCATATGGCCATGTCTGAACTGGGGTGGTGGAGTGAGCTAAAGAATGATGATGGATTAAACCCAGATCAGTTGACTGGGGGTGAGTGTTTGATTGGCTCAAACGTTCCGTCCATCATCCCCTTTTGTATCGCTTTGTTCGCCTCTAAGTTGGCGGGGTATGCCCAGACGTGGGTCCCTTGCTCACTTTGCCACTGGATTCAAGCAAGCCTGGCTGATGACGGCTGGAATGTCAGAAACCGGTCCTAGGATGCTTGTTTCCGGTCCAGGGAAGACATGGCTTGGCAGTTCGTGCTGGACTGTTCCCATGAGGCACAGGGTCAGACTGATTTGCATATGGCCATGTCTGAACTGGGGTGGTGGAGTGAGCTAAAGAATGATGATGGATTAAACCCAGATCAGTTGACTGGGGGTGAGTGTTTGATTGGCTCAAACGTTCCGTCCATCATCCCCTTTTGTATCGCTTTGTTCGCCCTAAGTTGGCGGGGGTATGCCCAGACGTGGGTCCCTTGCTCACTTTGCCACTGGATTCAAGCAAGCCTGGCTGATGACGGCTGGAATGTCAGAAACCGGTCCTAGGATGCTTGTTTCCGGTCCAGGGAAGACATGGCTTGGCAGTTCGTGCTGGACTGTTCCCATGAGGCACAGGGTCAGACTGATTTGCATATGGCCATGTCTGAACTGGGGTGGTGGAGTGAGCTAAAGAATGATGATGGATTAAACCCAGATCAGTTGACTGGGGTGAGTGTTTGATTGGCTCAAACGTTCCGTCCATCATCCCCTTTTGTATCGCTTTGTTCGCCTCTAAGTTGGCGGGGGTATGCCCAGACGTGGGTCCCTTGCTCACTTTGCCACTGGATTCAAGCAAGCCTGGCTGATGACGGCTGGAATGTCAGAAACCGGTCCTAGGATGCTTGTTTCCGGTCCAGGGAAGACATGGCTTGGCAGTTCGTGCTGGACTGTTCCCATGAGGCACAGGGTCAGACTGATTTGCATATGGCCATGTCTGAACTGGGGTGGTGGAGTGAGCTAAAGAATGATGATGGATTAAACCCAGATCAGTTGACTGGGGGTGAGTGTTTGATTGGCTCAAACGTTCCGTCCATCATCCCCTTTGTATCGCTTTGTTCGCCCTAAGTTGGCGGGGGTATGCCCAGACGTGGGTCCCTTGCTCACTTTGCCACTGGATTCAAGCAAGCCTGGCTGATGACGGCTGGAATGTCAGAAACCGGTCCTAGGATGCTTGTTTCCGGTCCAGGGAAGACATGGCTTGGCAGTTCGTGCTGGACTGTTCCCATGAGGCACAGGGTCAGACTGATTTGCATATGGCCATGTCTGAACTGGGGTGGTGGAGTGAGCTAAAGAATGATGATGGATTAAACCCAGATCAGTTGACTGGGGGTGAGTGTTTGATTGGCTCAAACGTTCCGTCCATCATCCCCTTTTGTATCGCTTTGTTCGCCCTAAGTTGGCGGGGGTATGCCCAGACGTGGGTCCCTTGCTCACTTTGCCACTGGATTCAAGCAAGCCTGGCTGATGACGGCTGGAATGTCAGAAACCGGTCCTAGGATGCTTGTTTCCGGTCCAGGGAAGACATGGCTTGGCAGTTCGTGCTGGACTGTTCCCATGAGGCACAGGGTCAGACTGATTTGCATATGGCCATGTCTGAACTGGGGTGGTGGAGTGAGCTAAAGAATGATGATGGATTAAACCCAGATCAGTTGACTGGGGGTGAGTGTTTGATTGGCTCAAACGCTCCGTCCATCATCCCCTTTTGTATCGCTTTGTTCGCCCTAAGTTGGCGGGGGTATGCCCAGACGTGGGTCCCTTGCTCACTTTGCCACTGGATTCAAGCAAGCCTGGCTGATGACGGCTGGAATGTCAGAAACCGGTCCTAGGATGCTTGTTTCCGGTCCAGGGAAGACATGGCTTGGCAGTTCGTGCTGGACTGTTCCCATGAGGCACAGGGTCAGACTGATTTGCATATGGCCATGTCTGAACTGGGGTGGTGGAGTGAGCTAAAGAATGATGATGGATTAAACCCAGATCAGTTGACTGGGGGTGAGTGTTTGATTGGCTCAAACGTTCCGTCCATCATCCCCTTTTGTATCGCTTTGTTCGCCCTAAGTTGGCGGGGGTATGCCCAGACGTGGGTCCCTTGCTCACTTTGCCACTGGATTCAAGCAAGCCTGGCTGATGACGGCTGGAATGTCAGAAACCGGTCCTAGGATGCTTGTTTCCGGTCCAGGGAAGACATGGCTTGGCAGTTCGTGCTGGACTGTTCCCATGAGGCACAGGGTCAGACTGATTTGCATATGGCCATGTCTGAACTGGGGTGGTGGAGTGAGCTAAAGAATGATGATGGATTAAACCCAGATCAGTTGACTGGGGGTGAGTGTTTGATTGGCTCAAACGTTCCGTCCATCATCCCCTTTTGTATCGCTTTGTTCGCCCTAAGTTGGCGGGGGTATGCCCAGACGTGGGTCCCTTGCTCACTTTGCCACTGGATTCAAGCAAGCCTGGCTGATGACGGCTGGAATGTCAGAAACCGGTCCTAGGATGCTTGTTTCCGGTCCAGGGAAGACATGGCTTGGCAGTTCGTGCTGGACTGTTCCCATGAGGCACAGGGTCAGACTGATTTGCATATGGCCATGTCTGAACTGGGGTGGTGGAGTGAGCTAAAGAATGATGATGGATTAAACCCAGATCAGTTGACTGGGGGTGAGTGTTTGATTGGCTCAAACGTTCCGTCCATCATCCCCTTTTGTATCGCTTGTTCGCCCTAAGTTGGCGGGGGTATGCCCAGACGTGGGTCCCTTGCTCACTTTGCCACTGGATTCAAGCAAGCCTGGCTGATGACGGCTGGAATGTCAGAAACCGGTCCTAGGATGCTTGTTTCCGGTCCAGGGAAGACATGGCTTGGCAGTTCGTGCTGGACTGTTCCCATGAGGCACAGGGTCAGACTGATTTGCATATGGCCATGTCTGAACTGGGGTGGTGGAGTGAGCTAAAGAATGATGATGGATTAAACCCAGATCAGTTGACTGGGGTGAGTGTTTGATTGGCTCAAACGTTCCGTCCATCATCCCCTTTGTATCGCTTTGTTCGCCCTAAGTTGGCGGGGGTATGCCCAGACGTGGGTCCCTTGCTCACTTTGCCACTGGATTCAAGCAAGCCTGGCTGATGACGGCTGGAATGTCAGAAACCGGTCCTAGGATGCTTGTTTCCGGTCCAGGGAAGACATGGCTTGGCAGTTCGTGCTGGACTGTTCCCATGAGGCACAGGGTCAGACTGATTTGCATATGGCCATGTCTGAACTGGGGTGGTGGAGTGAGCTAAAGAATGATGATGGATTAAACCCAGATCAGTTGACTGGGGGTGAGTGTTTGATTGGCTCAAACGTTCCGTCCATCATCCCCTTTTGTATCGCTTTGTTCGCCCTAAGTTGGCGGGGGTATGCCCAGACGTGGGTCCCTTGCTCACTTTGCCACTGGATTCAAGCAAGCCTGGCTGATGACGGCTGGAATGTCAGAAACCGGTCCTAGGATGCTTGTTTCCGGTCCAGGGAAGACATGGCTTGGCAGTTCGTGCTGGACTGTTCCCATGAGGCACAGGGTCAGACTGATTTGCATATGGCCATGTCTGAACTGGGGTGGTGGAGTGAGCTAAAGAATGATGATGGATTAAACCCAGATCAGTTGACTGGGGGTGAGTGTTTGATTGGCTCAAACGTTCCGTCCATCATCCCCTTTTGTATCGCTTTGTTCGCCTCTAAGTTGGCGGGGGTATGCCCAGACGTGGGTCCCTTGCTCACTTTGCCACTGGATTCAAGCAAGCCTGGCTGATGACGGCTGGAATGTCAGAAACCGGTCCTAGGATGCTTGTTTCCGGTCCAGGGAAGACATGGCTTGGCAGTTCGTGCTGGACTGTTCCCATGAGGCACAGGGTCAGACTGATTTGCATATGGCCATGTCTGAACTGGGGTGGTGGAGTGAGCTAAAGAATGATGATGGATTAAACCCAGATCAGTTGACTGGGGGTGAGTGTTTGATTGGCTCAAACGTTCCGCCCATCATCCCCTTTGTATCGCTTGTTCGCCCTAAGTTGGCGGGGGCATGCCCAGACGTGGGTCCCTTGCTCACTTTGCCACTGGATTCAAGCAAGCCTGGCTGATGACGGCTGGAATGTCAGAAACCGGTCCTAGGATGCTTGTTTCCGGTCCAGGGAAGACATGGCTTGGCAGTTCGTGCTGGACTGTTCCCATGAGGCACAGGGTCAGACTGATTTGCATATGGCCATGTCTGAACTGGGGTGGTGGAGTGAGCTAAAGAATGATGATGGATTAAACCCAGATCAGTTGACTGGGGGTGAGTGTTTGATTGGCTCAAACGTTCCGTCCATCATCCCCTTTTGTATCGCTTTGTTCGCCCTAAGTTGGCGGGGGTATGCCCAGACGTGGGTCCCTTGCTCACTTTGCCACTGGATTCAAGCAAGCCTGGCTGATGACGGCTGGAATGTCAGAAACCGGTCCTAGGATGCTTGTTTCCGGTCCAGGGAAGACATGGCTTGGCAGTTCGTGCTGGACTGTTCCCATGAGGCACAGGGTCAGACTGATTTGCATATGGCCATGTCTGAACTGGGGTGGTGGAGTGAGCTAAAGAATGATGATGGATTAAACCCAGATCAGTTGACTGGGGGTGAGTGTTTGATTGGCTCAAACGTTCCGTCCATCATCCCCTTTGTATCGCTTTGTTCGCCCTAAGTTGGCGGGGGTATGCCCAGACGTGGGTCCCTTGCTCACTTTGCCACTGGATTCAAGCAAGCCTGGCTGATGACGGCTGGAATGTCAGAAACCGGTCCTAGGATGCTTGTTTCCGGTCCAGGGAAGACATGGCTTGGCAGTTCGTGCTGGACTGTTCCCATGAGGCACAGGGTCAGACTGATTTGCATATGGCCATGTCTGAACTGGGGTGGTGGAGTGAGCTAAAGAATGATGATGGATTAAACCCAGATCAGTTGACTGGGGGTGAGTGTTTGATTGGCTCAAACGTTCCGTCCATCATCCCCTTTTGTATCGCTTTGTTCGCCCTAAGTTGGCGGGGGTATGCCCAGACGTGGGTCCCTTGCTCACTTTGCCACTGGATTCAAGCAAGCCTGGCTGATGACGGCTGGAATGTCAGAAACCGGTCCTAGGATGCTTGTTTCCGGTCCAGGGAAGACATGGCTTGGCAGTTCGTGCTGGACTGTTCCCATGAGGCACAGGGTCAGACTGATTTGCATATGGCCATGTCTGAACTGGGGTGGTGGAGTGAGCTAAAGAATGATGATGGATTAAACCCAGATCAGTTGACTGGGGGTGAGTGTTTGATTGGCTCAAACGCTCCGTCCATCATCCCCTTTGTATCGCTTTGTTCGCCCCTAAGTTGGCGGGGGTATGCCCAGACGTGGGTCCCTTGCTCACTTTGCCACTGGATTCAAGCAAGCCTGGCTGATGACGGCTGGAATGTCAGAAACCGGTCCTAGGATGCTTGTTTCCGGTCCAGGGAAGACATGGCTTGGCAGTTCGTGCTGGACTGTTCCCATGAGGCACAGGGTCAGACTGATTTGCATATGGCCATGTCTGAACTGGGGTGGTGGAGTGAGCTAAAGAATGATGATGGATTAAACCCAGATCAGTTGACTGGGGGTGAGTGTTTGATTGGCTCAAACGTTCCGTCCATCATCCCCTTTTGTATCGCTTTGTTCGCCCCTAAGTTGGCGGGGGTATGCCCAGACGTGGGTCCCTTGCTCACTTTGCCACTGGATTCAAGCAAGCCTGGCTGATGACGGCTGGAATGTCAGAAACCGGTCCTAGGATGCTTGTTTCCGGTCCAGGGAAGACATGGCTTGGCAGTTCGTGCTGGACTGTTCCCATGAGGCACAGGGTCAGACTGATTTGCATATGGCCATGTCTGAACTGGGGTGGTGGAGTGAGCTAAAGAATGATGATGGATTAAACCCAGATCAGTTGACTGGGGGTGAGTGTTTGATTGGCTCAAACGTTCCGTCCATCATCCCCTTTTGTATCGCTTTGTTCGCCCTAAGTTGGCGGGGGTATGCCCAGACGTGGGTCCCTTGCTCACTTTGCCACTGGATTCAAGCAAGCCTGGCTGATGACGGCTGGAATGTCAGAAACCGGTCCTAGGATGCTTGTTTCCGGTCCAGGGAAGACATGGCTTGGCAGTTCGTGCTGGACTGTTCCCATGAGGCACAGGGTCAGACTGATTTGCATATGGCCATGTCTGAACTGGGGTGGTGGAGTGAGCTAAAGAATGATGATGGATTAAACCCAGATCAGTTGACTGGGGGTGAGTGTTTGATTGGCTCAAACGCTCCGTCCATCATCCCCTTTGTATCGCTTTGTTCGCCCTAAGTTGGCGGGGGTATGCCCAGACGTGGGTCCCTTGCTCACTTTGCCACTGGATTCAAGCAAGCCTGGCTGATGACGGCTGGAATGTCAGAAACCGGTCCTAGGATGCTTGTTTCCGGTCCAGGGAAGACATGGCTTGGCAGTTCGTGCTGGACTGTTCCCATGAGGCACAGGGTCAGACTGATTTGCATATGGCCATGTCTGAACTGGGGTGGTGGAGTGAGCTAAAGAATGATGATGGATTAAACCCAGATCAGTTGACTGGGGGTGAGTGTTTGATTGGCTCAAACGTTCCGTCCATCATCCCCTTTTGTATCGCTTTGTTCGCCCCTAAGTTGGCGGGGTATGCCCAGACGTGGGTCCCTTGCTCACTTTGCCACTGGATTCAAGCAAGCCTGGCTGATGACGGCTGGAATGTCAGAAACCGGTCCTAGGATGCTTGTTTCCGGTCCAGGGAAGACATGGCTTGGCAGTTCGTGCTGGACTGTTCCCATGAGGCACAGGGTCAGACTGATTTGCATATGGCCATGTCTGAACTGGGGTGGTGGAGTGAGCTAAAGAATGATGATGGATTAAACCCAGATCAGTTGACTGGGGGTGAGTGTTTGATTGGCTCAAACGTTCCGTCCATCATCCCCTTTTGTATCGCTTGTTCGCCCTAAGTTGGCGGGGGTATGCCCAGACGTGGGTCCCTTGCTCACTTTGCCACTGGATTCAAGCAAGCCTGGCTGATGACGGCTGGAATGTCAGAAACCGGTCCTAGGATGCTTGTTTCCGGTCCAGGGAAGACATGGCTTGGCAGTTCGTGCTGGACTGTTCCCATGAGGCACAGGGTCAGACTGATTTGCATATGGCCATGTCTGAACTGGGGTGGTGGAGTGAGCTAAAGAATGATGATGGTTTAAACCCAGATCAGTTGACTGGGGGTGAGTGTTTGATTGGCTCAAACGTTCCGTCCATCATCCCCTTTTGTATCGCTTTGTTCGCCCTAAGTTGGCGGGGGTATGCCCAGACGTGGGTCCCTTGCTCACTTTGCCACTGGATTCAAGCAAGCCTGGCTGATGACGGCTGGAATGTCAGAAACCGGTCCTAGGATGCTTGTTTCCGGTCCAGGGAAGACATGGCTTGGCAGTTCGTGCTGGACTGTTCCCATGAGGCACAGGGTCAGACTGATTTGCATATGGCCATGTCTGAACTGGGGTGGTGGAGTGAGCTAAAGAATGATGATGGATTAAACCCAGATCAGTTGACTGGGGGTGAGTGTTTGATTGGCTCAAACGCTCCGTCCATCATCCCCTTTGTATCGCTTTGTTCGCCTCTAAGTTGGCGGGGGTATGCCCAGACGTGGGTCCCTTGCTCACTTTGCCACTGGATTCAAGCAAGCCTGGCTGATGACGGCTGGAATGTCAGAAACCGGTCCTAGGATGCTTGTTTCCGGTCCAGGGAAGACATGGCTTGGCAGTTCGTGCTGGACTGTTCCCATGAGGCACAGGGTCAGACTGATTTGCATATGGCCATGTCTGAACTGGGGTGGTGGAGTGAGCTAAAGAATGATGATGGATTAAACCCAGATCAGTTGACTGGGGGTGAGTGTTTGATTGGCTCAAACGCTCCGTCCATCATCCCCTTTGTATCGCTTTGTTCGCCCTAAGTTGGCGGGGGTATGCCCAGACGTGGGTCCCTTGCTCACTTTGCCACTGGATTCAAGCAAGCCTGGCTGATGACGGCTGGAATGTCAGAAACCGGTCCTAGGATGCTTGTTTCCGGTCCAGGGAAGACATGGCTTGGCAGTTCGTGCTGGACTGTTCCCATGAGGCACAGGGTCAGACTGATTTGCATATGGCCATGTCTGAACTGGGGTGGTGGAGTGAGCTAAAGAATGATGATGGATTAAACCCAGATCAGTTGACTGGGGGTGAGTGTTTGATTGGCTCAAACGTTCCGTCCATCATCCCCTTTGTATCGCTTTGTTCGCCCTAAGTTGGCGGGGGTATGCCCAGACGTGGGTCCCTTGCTCACTTTGCCACTGGATTCAAGCAAGCCTGGCTGATGACGGCTGGAATGTCAGAAACCGGTCCTAGGATGCTTGTTTCCGGTCCAGGGAAGACATGGCTTGGCAGTTCGTGCTGGACTGTTCCCATGAGGCACAGGGTCAGACTGATTTGCATATGGCCATGTCTGAACTGGGGTGGTGGAGTGAGCTAAAGAATGATGATGGATTAAACCCAGATCAGTTGACTGGGGGTGAGTGTTTGATTGGCTCAAACGTTCCGCCCATCATCCCCTTTGTATCGCTTTGTTCGCCCTAAGTTGGCGGGGGTATGCCCAGACGTGGGTCCCTTGCTCACTTTGCCACTGGATTCAAGCAAGCCTGGCTGATGACGGCTGGAATGTCAGAAACCGGTCCTAGGATGCTTGTTTCCGGTCCAGGGAAGACATGGCTTGGCAGTTCGTGCTGGACTGTTCCCATGAGGCACAGGGTCAGACTGATTTGCATATGGCCATGTCTGAACTGGGGTGGTGGAGTGAGCTAAAGAATGATGATGGATTAAACCCAGATCAGTTGACTGGGGGTGAGTGTTTGATTGGCTCAAACGTTCCGTCCATCATCCCCTTTTGTATCGCTTTGTTCGCCCCTAAGTTGGCGGGGGTATGCCCAGACGTGGGTCCCTTGCTCACTTTGCCACTGGATTCAAGCAAGCCTGGCTGATGACGGCTGGAATGTCAGAAACCGGTCCTAGGATGCTTGTTTCCGGTCCAGGGAAGACATGGCTTGGCAGTTCGTGCTGGACTGTTCCCATGAGGCACAGGGTCAGACTGATTTGCATATGGCCATGTCTGAACTGGGGTGGTGGAGTGAGCTAAAGAATGATGATGGATTAAACCCAGATCAGTTGACTGGGGGTGAGTGTTTGATTGGCTCAAACGCTCCGGCCCATCATCCCCTTTTGTATCGCTTTGTTCGCCCTAAGTTGGCGGGGGTATGCCCAGACGTGGGTCCCTTGCTCACTTTGCCACTGGATTCAAGCAAGCCTGGCTGATGACGGCTGGAATGTCAGAAACCGGTCCTAGGATGCTTGTTTCCGGTCCAGGGAAGACATGGCTTGGCAGTTCGTGCTGGACTGTTCCCATGAGGCACAGGGTCAGACTGATTTGCATATGGCCATGTCTGAACTGGGGTGGTGGAGTGAGCTAAAGAATGATGATGGATTAAACCCAGATCAGTTGACTGGGGGTGAGTGTTTGATTGGCTCAAACGTTCCGTCCATCATCCCCTTTTGTATCGCTTTGTTCGCCCTAAGTTGGCGGGGGTATGCCCAGACGTGGGTCCCTTGCTCACTTTGCCACTGGATTCAAGCAAGCCTGGCTGATGACGGCTGGAATGTCAGAAACCGGTCCTAGGATGCTTGTTTCCGGTCCAGGGAAGACATGGCTTGGCAGTTCGTGCTGGACTGTTCCCATGAGGCACAGGGTCAGACTGATTTGCATATGGCCATGTCTGAACTGGGGTGGTGGAGTGAGCTAAAGAATGATGATGGATTAAACCCAGATCAGTTGACTGGGGGTGAGTGTTTGATTGGCTCAAACGTTCCGTCCATCATCCCCTTTTGTAGAAGCTGAAGAAGGACAGATCTGTGATTTTTTTTGCTCAATTATTGTTTTCTAATGTCTCGAGTTAAGACGAGAGAGGACAGGGGCATGTGTGTGGGTTGTGAGCTGAGATTCCTTCTGTGCCAGAAGACACCACAAGTCAGTCAGTCTTGATTATTTGAGGCCTCAAACATATTTCCAAGTGTTACGTAGGATAGCTAGAACCAGGACCCTAGAAATTCCTAGAAGGTCGGTGGCTTCAAGCAAAGGGTGGCAGATGGTAAGTATTTTATAGTGTGGTGGCAGTAATGCATGAATAGTAATACTGTTCAAATAATGTGATGTCATCTTTAGGGATAACTGAGCTAAGATAATGAGATGTGCATAGTGTTACAAAGAATGTGCCCTAGAATATTTATCCACTCACCTTCTGATACCAACGAACGACGATGTAAGAAGATCAGGTGGGAGGGAGACATGATTACACATCAGCCTTCATGCTTGGCTGTGCCACACCTTGGCTGGTGGATTCATGACTCATAAACAGGGATAGTTGAGATGTTTGACATCCCCCTTTCAGAACCTAAAAATGTTTGTCATTGACTGGTTTCCATAGTGCTTAAAAACCATGAACCAACAAAGGTCCCAACCATCACTGCCTCTCCTCTGCTCCGCAGACCCAGTATGACACAGAGCTTGCCCGGTGTACAGCAATGACCCAAATTAACATACTAAACTACCAACACCCACTACCCCACAGTGCTGAGATCTCATAATGCTGGCCTACAACACCATGCAGGCCTAGCATAACCCACAGTGATGACCAATGTTCACGTTTTTTAATTTGTCAAACTCTTTCTGAGGATTCCTTCACATTGTCTGATCTGGCCAGTCCATATAAATAGAACAGAATGCATGAATATGCCCATTGTGTATAAGAGGAAATGAGGATGAGCCCTTTAAATGAGGATCTCTTGAAAACTATGGTGCTAAAGGAGGGACGATGCCCAGGACTGTACAAATACTGTTTGGGTTTACCTGGTTTAAAGAAAAAAATGGTAAAGCAGTAGTCTATGAGTGTGCATGTTGAAGCTGCTTTGCCAGAGTTTTCCCCTGCAATCTCCTTTCATGTAGTAAAGATGGGTGGAAGGACAATGACCACTTACATTACAGACCCCCAATGCATACATGTCAACATATTGGGAATACCTAGGAGTTAATATTAGAGAGATACATTTCAATTTTATTTTTTGTTAGCTTTCTTGATAATGAAGGAAAAAGGATGAGAAAGTTAAAATATAATTTAAAGCTAAAAGTCTCCCCTCTGTTTCACAAGTGTTCGCATGCATGCCATTATGAACTAAGTGCTACTCTTCGTGAGCTCGTCCTGATCTTTTCGTGGTCTGTGTTCTCTATGAGGAACAAGGCACCGAGCAAAGATTTGAAATTCCAGAGGCAAGGTCTGATAGGGCTGAACCAGGACACCACATCACTGGCACAAGATAGTACATTGGTGGCCCAACATCACTCAGTGCTGGCCTAAATCACAGCAATGGCTCATGATCAGACAAGGAAGGTTTAAAAATCAGTGTTGAGCGGTATGCACACATTTCTGGCCAAAGACCATACAGAATAGGTCAAGATCATTTAAAGTGCATTGGGCTGCATACATATTTTAGTGGGTCATAACAGCAGAGCTATTAATTACTGTGTTATGTCACATGTGCAGAGGGAATCCGCACATATGGGAAATTTGAGATTACTAACAAGGACAATGCAAGTACAAAATGAATACACAACAGATGGAAGTAGTGCCATTGTTTCATGTCCCGCCTCTAGCCCCGCCCACTAGCCACACCTCTAACTCAATTTGATGAGTACCTGCACTTATTTTTTTCCATTTAAAGCACTGGTTATAGTGAAAATGTACAGCTATGTTATGTTGACGGCGCACGGATCTATAGAGAAGGTGTGTGTTAACCCACTCAGCTATCTTACTGCTGTTACATAACACGGAGCTGCAAGGACAAATCTGCCTGTTTCCAGGCCTCGTCTTGACGCCAGGGGGCGACACTGTGTCCAGCTTTGGGTTTGATTCACCCCCTATAGGTCAATGCGCTTAACATGTGGCACTATTGTAGCCCGTCGAGGTCCTCGCGCGCCGCCTCCGGCTCTTACCACATAGGTCATGCGGCAACCACACAGGTTCACCTGTAATCGCTCGAGACAGTTGGAGAGCCTCGATGCCGCAATAGAGGCGGCCCGCGCTATACCACTACTTCACATTAGACCGGTTGCATCTCTCCGTTTCTTTGAGGGGGCGATGAGATCAGGGACTGTGGGGGCGAGGGGTGCCTGCACTTCTTTTTAAGGGGAGGGGGCACACCGCATCCACCAGAGCTTTGCAGCCCCCCACTCCAGAGTGTGTGTCCTTTGCAAACACTCCAAGAGGCAGGCGATGGGAACGGTGTCCTCGGGGCCCCAACCAACCCCCCAACTCCTACTGTTTTAATACAACTACAGAAAGAAGCGAAATATACACTTCAATTTAGGAGTTCATAAATCAGCGGTCGATGGAACCGTAAAAAGACGCCAGGCGGGCCGGGAAAGGTAAATGTTAGCCGGTTCCCACGGAGGAGCCGTGGCGAATGCGGCTCGGCCGAGAGATGGTGGTGGGGGCGCAGGGAAAGGACCCCCGGCGCATCAAACGTGACAGAGGTATTGTGTGCCATGGCGAGACCAACAGGCTCTGGCGAACCTTGCTGGGATGAGGTGGATCTGTCTAGCGCCCAGAAACTCGTGTATAGCGCTGTACAACTAAAACCTCGACAATAAGACCACGAGATAGAAGAAAGCAGGTTTAACGTGCCCAGTGGTATAAGGCCGGGGGTCTTTCTTATTTAACCAGATAGACCGACGGGCAAGCAGCTTGACTGCATGAGCGACCGATGGATATAGCGCCCAATGCATGTAGCGCCCATATATATGAGCAGCCGGAGTCTCGCTCATTCCATTGGATAGATTGCTTTATGAAGCTTTCCCTGGCGAGCGCCCCGTCATGAGATTGCTTCTTAGAGCGCTATATAGAAAGCCACACCGGTAAATAAACCATTAAAGGCACAAGGGCGGTGAGAGCAACATGCCAAATATAAGAGCAGGTCTCTGGCCTATCCAGGAAACTTGGAAGGCGGGCGCGCGCACCCACGTCACGCCCGGCATATAACGCATTAGAACGTAAATTGATTAATACATAAATATACGATCAATTAAATAGGGGTGAAATTACCCCGCCGGCCTGCCCAGACGTACTACCTTCATCTCCCTTATGCGATTGAAGGGGCTGCTCTCAGCAGCAAGGCCGAAGGAACCTTGACGCGTGCGCCCGCCAACAACGCTATTGTGATGTGGCGCTGGCTAGTTAAAATACAAATATGAAATTCACACTTCCACTGTGAAATATATTCCGCAGACACAAGGTCTCTCTCGTTTCATTGGCTGGCCTGCGGTATGACGCAGAGATGAGGGAAGCAAGGCTGGGGTCACACGCACAAACGGCGCAACCACGTCACACCCGCGGCTCTGAGCGCCAGATAAAAACAATTACCTGAAAGGTTAACTTGCCCAACCCTACCTCTTCCTCCAATGGGTCCTCCAATGGGAAGGCCAATCTTCCTCCTACCGGGTCAAGCTTCCCAGAAGGAGGGACGCCTGTCCGGGCGCTGCGCGCTCGCGACGCTTTACAGCGCTGTCTCATACATAAATAAATGCAAAGGAGGGGGCGAGGAACAGCGGGGGAGGGCCTTGCACGGAATATGTCACAGTAGCCGGGTTTAACAGGATTTTGGAGAAGTCATAAAGTGGGATTAGCTTCTGATCCTTGCGACGCGGCCTGCACATCGCCCGGATTTAGTTGCCAGGGGAAATAACATTTTTTTTCACTCGCTCGTTCTTTTATTATGTTTTGCCTTTTTATTCATTGAACAGCTTTAAGAGCTTGGAAGGACGCGGAGGCCAAGTTTTGGGTCTGGTTTGGGAGCGCAGTTGTCTCTTTTACCTACGGTTACCACTGTTTTAAAATAAACACTGAGGGGTCTTTGGATACTATTGTTATCTCACCTCATTCTATTGGCTGTTTGGCACATAATTCCGCCTCCTAGGGGCCATTGCAGTGAACGAGGGACTATTTTAAATCTCAAAAATACAGAATCATAACACATTACATTTTTTATCTATTCATACGCTGGGACCAGAAATAAAGCACTGCTTATGTTTTTTTTTCACTGCAGCAATCGTTTTGAAAATATTTTAGTCAGGGCTCATGCAGATGTTTTTCCCTGTTGGTCTTCTTTATTCTTTCCTTTCTGTGTCTTTCCATTGACTTTTCATATACGTCTATTTCCCTTTGTGTTTCCCTTGTATGAATTATCCCATTAGGTTCTATATCCTTCTCGTATCCATTGTTGCCCTCATCAGCGTCAATATAAAAAGATTTGCCAAACCCTAAAGGTCTGACTTTAATGATCTAATACTTGCAAATACTGTCATGAAAACATGCAGTTTCTATGTGTTGGAACAATAAAGCTATACCCGTTGGCTTTGCCAAAGCTTGTTCAAACTGATTCTGTAGGTTTGTAAGAGCGTAGTTGGGTCATGACTGCCCAATAAATTGGTAAGGAAAAAGTCCACCCCTACAACCCCTCCTGCCGGCAGTTCAACTATTCCAAACCTTTGATGAGCAGAGCCACTGCAATTATGCGGCAGAGGAGGACCAAGTCATGTGGAGGGCAGCAGCAGCTGTCATTAAGGGCGGAGGAGCCCAGCTTCTCCACCATTTTCCGACGCATGAAGAATGTCTGTCGGGCTGAGCAAAGGTAATTTTTTCTTTTTTGGTAATGTTGGGTACGTGTGTGCATCTGTGTATGTGTGAATGTGTGTTTGTGCGTGCATTCTTTGAATAGGTATGTGTGTGTGTATGTGCTAGGTGTGTGTGTGAAAGAGATTGTGCATGTGTGTGTGTGCTCAGCCCATCCCTGCTGCACATTACGGGCCACCACTGGTGGCAGGGTTGACTACATTTTCCATCAAGAAAAGGCAAATTATATGGCATAACGCAGCACATTTTTTGATAGTATACGTCATAATTTTTACTGGTTAACACTGTCTACACCAGTTTAACACCCAAATAAAGCAATCAGCAACAGAAAGGTGACCAGTCAGCCTTTGCAAAGGGCCTTCCACGGTGCGGCAACATGTCACCATATTTTTGGCAATTTTTGATCCATTTGAGCTAGAAACAAACAATTTTTTTAAATTAAAATCTTCAGCTAATGCAGCAGATGATGGATCAGGTGGCAATTATGGCAAATCCATAACTATGCGGAATACGCCACAGCCGCAGTATTGCGTATATCCAGAGGCCATACTGATGAGACACCACAGTGCTTCCAGGGGACAACCACACAAATACACTGAGACTCATTTATTGCGAGTGCGAGAGACTAACTCAATTTGGAGGTTGGAGTGAGCTGTCAGACACACCAGGATACATGCTATGCATAGTCAGAAGGCCTAGAACGTGACTTCTAAATGCGGCTTTATTCAAAGCTCTGCTGGATGCAGACAACTTTTAGGGGCTCTGTAGACTGCCTTCCCACCACAGAGTAGCCCCCCTACAGACCTTTCGGTTGATTTGGGAGCCATTTTGGACATACCACATTGCTTACCCTACATATTGTATCCATTTAGGGCAAGTGCCAGCCAGGAATTATTCTGATGTCATCAGATATGCTGACTAGTACTCAGTTCTAATAATTTTCAAACCTAGAGAGCTCTGCGCACTGCACCTTGCTGACAAAAAGGCTACAGTGCTGCCTGAGAACAACTACTACAGGCACAGAGGAAAACACGTCGTGACTGGCAGGAGGCAAATACTGTGTCCCCAAGAGGAAGTCACCGCAACACTGAGGGGGGGTGGGGGGGCAATGACTGCAGTGCTCAAAAAAGGACCGTGGTTAGCTTTGAGAGGATAAAGGCATATTCCAGAGAAGGAACACCTACCTCAGGAGGAAAACACCACAACAACAGGAGAAGGCTCAAAGGAAAAGGCAAGCACTGCAGCCTCCAGAGTATAAGAAAGTACTGACAGGAAACACATATTGCATCTCTGAGAGGAGGACAGCACAGCCCTGGAAGGAAACAGCCACTAAACACTTGAGCAGAGGGACCTGCCTCACTCACATGGAACTAATGCAGCCATCAGAGGAGAACACCACAGCACCTATGGGAAAAACGAATGCAGCCATTGCATGACAATAGAATATCACCAGGAGGAAACTACTGCTGCAGGCCTATGGAGAGAAAACATATCTCAAAGATGATGTAATTACTGCAGCTTTCAGGGGAAGAAACCACAGCACAGTGGAAGGATTGTGGTGTATTATATGGTATGGTTGTGCAACCTTACAGTGTAATACACTCGCAAAACTGTCTTGGGGCCCAGTCAGGCTTGTTTGTAAAACCTTTAACTCAACCCTGGGTAGCTGTGGCTTCGAGCAGCAAGGCTTAAATAAAGGAACTAGTGTAAAACATTTAGAAGCACCAAACAAGGAAATAAAGTCACACAACACGAAAGAAACCTGCCACTAATTTTTAAAAATAGGTTTTTGAATTTTAGACACCAAGATGAGCAAAATCCACCGGAGGGTTCTGGAGATATAGATTTTGAAGCAAAATGTAAATACAATTTTTTTTCCAAAGCGCATACAAGCATTGGTTATTCCCCGGTCCATGGGTTAAGTAGGGTGACTTTGGCCACAGAGGTCTGTGTCCCTTGAATTCCTCTTTGAGCCAGTAGAAGGCCAGCTGGGGCTGGACTACCGATCTTTGTACACAGCGGGTCCAGCGGTATCCTTTGGTGAAGGCTAGTGTCCCTCTTGGGGGGACAATCTAGATTCAGACTTCCCTCCTGGGTCGGGCAGACTCAGGGGCAACTTTTGGCTGTCGAGGATTGGTCTCTTGGGGCGCCCAGCGGCAGTCAGCTGCCATTCGCTGAAAGTGGCTATTGACTTGCCGGAATGGTCTTCTTCAGCTTTGATGGCCCTGGTGCTGGTTCCAGGGAGTCAGCCGACTGACCTTTGGGGTCACTTCTTTGGTCTGGGGCTTGGGAGCAACTTTTCAGTTAGCCAGGAGCCACAGGCACAGTCCTTTCTGCGCTAACCCAAGTTGCGGCAGGTGCAGTCCAGCAAACAAGGCAGCCTGTCCTGCCAGGTCCTTCTTCGGTCCTTTCTCCAGTTCCGGCATGATCTGATGTTCAGGATGCCAGGGGTGCCATATTTCTGCCCAGAAAGTGCCCTGGGGGATGATGCAGTCACTAGCCAATGGGCTACCAGGATCCCGTCCACCCTGTGAGGATGTTCGGCTATGTGTGTCATCTAGCAATTCCAGGATGCCCTATTCTGCCCACTCCCAAGATGTCTGAACGCTTCCTTGTATGTCAGGAGATTGGTAGCCCCCCCCCCCCCGGCCCCCCAGAGGTGTGGCTACCTGTGTGTTACACGCCCACGGGAAAACTTGCACTGGTCTCCCCTCTCTGTTCCCACCGCCAGTCTGTCTACCTGAACAAAGGGCCAACCTCAGGAGTGTGATCACCATTTACCCACCAAAGGCGGCTTTACCTTTGAAGCTCGCCTTTTGGGCTTACACCCTGAGTAGCTTCCTGCAAGGGGAAGGTATCACCTCTCTCTGTAGCAGACTTCTATTATTCTTGAGCCTGGGAGTTGTTCACACTACTCCCCAGGAGGGTAGAAGGCTGTCTGGTGGCCAGCAACTGTGCAAGGCCACTGGACAAACAGGCCAACAGTGTTGCAACTTTTAAAAGTTGCCTTTCCTTAAAAGTGACATTAATTTCGACTTGGGCATCAAGTCGGGTATAATGCCACAATTAATTTGATACCTTGAATTACCCATTTGAGTAGTCCCATTCAGAAGGTTACCGGGCTGATGGGTTAGCCGGTAACTTCGTATTAGCCAATGGGGCTACTAACTTTTCCACTGTAAAAATGACAATTTGCCAGAGTTGCTGTCAGGACATATTAAAAGCATATGTCCTACCTAATCATATAGAGCTCCCTGTAATCATATACAGCTCCCTGTAATCATATACAGCTCCCTGCTCCAGGGCACCATAGGCCTTGTTTAGGGGAGACTACCTATATTGTTAAGGGAAGGGGGGCCTTTTATTGATTTTAATGGCAAAGTCATTCTAGCAGTGTGACACTGCCCTTCCAGTCTGCAGTAGCAGGCTGGGGGCCATTTTGTACTTTGTCCCACACAGGGTGGCACAACCAGTGCTGCAGCCCTAGGGGGGGCCACCCTGTCGTACCTTCCCTGGGTACCCTTGGTACCATATACTAGGGAATTATAAGTAAGTCAGCTTATGCCAATAGTGGGTAGCCAATTCAACATACATTTTATAAGGAGTTGGAACACTGGCACTGAGGTCTGGTTATCAGGCCTCAGTGCAGAGTCAAAAAGACAGCAGCATCAGTTCAAAACTTTGAGGTTAATCATGCAAAAAGAGGTATTTTTTACAGTAAGAAAGCAACAAGTGCATCCATTAGAGGAGGACACCACAGCACTGATGGGAACAACTAATGCAGCCCATCACCAGGATGAAATTACCACTGCAGCCCAAGGGAGAGAAAAAACATACCTCAAAGATGATGTAATTACTGCTGCTCTCAGGGGAAGACCACAGTACAGTGAGAAAACAACACCTGCAGCCATCAGAATAGGACACACCACAGCACTGATGAGAACAACTAATGCAGCTGTCAGAAACAGTACATAACTAGGAGTAAATTGCTACTGCAGCCCTAAGGAGAGAATACCACATCTCAAAGATGATATATGATGCCCGACTCAGCTATGTCCCTTGGCACCAAGCTGGATACTGTGTTACAGGCTGTGGAGAAGATCGTAGCAACTCGAGCAGACATGCGCGTTGCATGAAAGCAGAATTGATAAAGTAACAGTAGTCTTCACCCTACTGAATGCAGATCACTGCAAATTAGCAGACAAAGTGCACAGTGTTGAACAGATACTGGCCGAACTCCAACCGACAACTCGTGAGTCAGAATCCTTGCTGCAGGCCTTGGTAGATCATGTACACACTCTGGAAGGCAGAGCGAAGGACCCGGAAGGCAGCTTTAGGAGGAACAATATATGAGTGGTCAGCCTTCCAGAAGGCATGGAGGGCCAAGATGCAGTGACTTACAATTAAAACTGGATCCGTACCCTGCTCCCCAGTGGTACGGTCTCTCCCTTCTTCTCTGTCGAGCGTGCCCACTGTGTGCTGACCTGCAGACCACCACTCAGCGCCAACCCTATGCCTTTCTTGTTCCGTCTGCTTAATTACCGGGATCGTGAATCCATCTTGTGCAAGGCGCCTAATTTGCAGGACATAAAGGTGGATAAGGCCTCTGTCATGATCTTTCCTGACTATACCATGGCGGTGCAGCGAAAGAGGAGTTGATTTCTGGCCATTAACCGTTGTCTCCGGGGGTTAGACATTCGCTACTCGCTCCTGTTCCCGGCCCGTGTCCGTGTGGTGGCTGAGGGGAGGCATGGACTGGATGGAGTCCACTGTACTTGTGGCTTTGCTCCCCCCCGCCCACTGAAACGGCGCGATCTCGCGATGTGGCGGGTGGATGCAGCAAGTGGGTGCTATGCCCTTCTCAGCCTGATGCTGCTCCGAACCTGCAACAAGTAATCTTGGAGAGGCACCAGGCCCTATAGATGGCATCCACAATACGAGACCACCCTCAGAGCCCGAACCTAGCCTCGAGCTCCACGAAATCCTTTAGTGATGACGGCTCCTCTAACACGTGGCCCTCTAGAGCGGACTCGCTGGCTCCACCTGATGTGACCCCGCAGACTGCAGGTCCCAGTAGCGCACTAAATACAGCACCGAGTACACAGCCCCATGGAAGCTCTACCACCAGCACTAAGAAACGCCGTATTCCATCAATATTCAATCAAGCTAAGGGTAAGAAACATCCCCCAGTCATCCCAAACCCTAGTTCCAGTGCAATGAAAAATGGGGGGACAGAGGAGCTAGTGCCTGATGATGACTACGTAGCCTTTCCCTGTTGTAACAGCTTTGCTCCTCTAGCAGACTTAGTAGATAATCCCGTCAACCTGAGAAGTGTGGCTCAGACAGGGAGAGTTAAGACATCTAAACAGCCAGACACGGAGGCACTTGCCCTCCTAGGTTTCGTCCCCGAGGTCAGTAAGGAAGCCTCTCAAATTAGTGAAAGCACAGCCACCCCTATTATTCCTGCTCACAATAAATTGTCTTTGCAAAAAACGCTACCAACGCAAATAACAAACCTGGTTGAGGAAATTAGAACGCTCAAGGTGGCAGTAGGTAACCTCTCTGAATCTCTAAGCAGGGTGCTAAAAGATGTTCAATCCCTAAAAAACACCTTATGCCTTCAGACCACCCATGAGGCAATAGATAAGGGAGGATCGGCCAATTCTCGCAATACATCATGGAAATCTCAGGGCATTATTACAGGTGCCAATGCAACTAGAGTTCGACATGGGAATGCCAAGGGTGTCCATCAAGACCCGATGGTTCTGGGAGGGGAACGCCATAATCAAATGACTTATCACCACTCAAAGCCGGAAAGAGGCGCCGGGTCCTGCACTAGGTACCCAGCATTTGCAGGTAACCGGGCATACTACTTTCCCCGGCGCAGATAAATCGTTGCTGAGGAAGAGGATAATATATTTGACAAATGTACCCCAGTTACCTCCTATGGCACGCAGTGAATCTGAGGAGACTTTGGTCAATAAGTCCATCCAATGGATTCGGCGAGCCAGGGGGTGTCGGTCCATCATAAGGGACGACATACTTGAAGCAAAAAGGCATTCCATTTCGGGATGTGACTCCGATGCCATCGCCCTGATACGCCGCGATTTAGTGGATTGTCTGGTGGCTTTTGATCTCCGGACCCAACACCTTTTTGCAACTACCATCCGCCTAAAATATACCCTCCCAGATAATAACAGCGATCTAACCCCCAAACATCCCAGCGACTCCCAAATCAATAGGTCCCCACTTCGAGAGATCGATTGAAGGTGTCTTCCGCCCCCTGCCCTAACCTCACAGGCCATTAAACCAACTCATGCCTGTGAGCCTATTGCCCTCAGATCTGCTGACACATCCCTAACACACCCTAGCTCCCCTAGAATTGCTAGGCGTGTGCTATTCCAGACGCCTGGTTCCACATCTCCTACGACCGGCCAAACGCCAGGTGTCAACTCAATGCCATGTATTATCAAGGTACTTTCCTGGAACATTGCCGGTTTGAGGCATAGGGGTGTTGATCCGGACTGGAATAATTTCGTAGACGAGTATGACATCTGTGCATTCCAGGAAACCTGGTCTCCTGAGCCTATTCACCAGCCCGGATATCTCAATTTCTATAGCCCAGCAATCCAGGGCCTTAGAGGTCGGCCATCGGGGGGACTCACAATCTGGGTTAAACAAGGTATCGGCCTCAACATTCGGGCCTTACCCACAGATAACAATGACATCTTAGCGATCAGGCTCAAGATCGGCCAATATGGATCCATTGACATATACAATGTATATGCAAGAGGTTTTAGTGGGGGGCGGAAATCAGACACCATCAATGCCTTAGGCGAGCTTTTGGAAACCCTGTCTTGGGAAGCCTCTGTAATCATAGTTGGGGACTTAAATTCAACATTTGAACCCCTCGACAGTGAGGATAATGAAGTGGCGAGGGAGGAGGATGAGCTGTGGGGTGTTCCTTCGCTCGAGCTCACGCCAATCAAGAGATGGACCGAGGCAGCAATTCAAATGAAAGCCCTCTGTCTAGAATACGGCCTTAGGGCAGCCAATGGTAGAACCATATCAGACAGACAAGGGGAACACACATATAACAGCGGATTACATTCAAGCCGTATCGATTATCTTTTAGTTGGTCTGAATATTTGGCATACCCTTGAGGACATGGTTGTGCAGGTACGAGTGGAGAGTGACCACAATCCCCTGTGCTCTAAATTTGCTCTTAGGGACTCAAGGCCACATTCACAGCCTAGTATAAACCATACCACAAGTGAACTTCAGCTTTCAAACAACATGCGGCAAGTAAAATGGCCTATGATCTTAGAACATCCTGCAGTCTTACTTTCTATAACTAATGAGATGGCCAACACAGCAAAAGCGATGGAGACATCTCTCCATAACCATCAATCGCTAAAAGACATTACACAATTGCACTCCTCATTATTTGCAAACATTCGCATCCATTTCCAAAGACCCAGTAAAGTTAGTACGAGAGATATAGACCGTAAACATCATTGGTACAACACTGAGTGCAGAAGCGCCCGTGGAACTCTTAGTGAGGCAATTAAATCGGGAGATGTGGCCCGAGTGCGATTTGCTAGGACCACTTATAAGAAGGTTACCATGGTCGCCAAGAAATCCTGGGACGAGGATAGGTGGTTAGAATTGAAACGTGTATGTGGTAGTAAACAATCACAACAATTCTGGCACTTGGTAAAATGGGGTAGGGGAGGAGTGGCACCACCCCAGAAAATCATGTCGACCCTAGCGAGTGGGTTATCCACTTCTCCTCCCAATATGCTAGTGATGATGCAGATGTAGATGATTTAGGATTGGTACCGTCACATCCTTACACCACGGACAAGGTATTTGTGGAGGCAGATGTTAGATCTGCCCTCAATGCGCTGACAGGAGGGCGAGCACCAGGGCTAGATTGTGTTCCTGCTGATATTTTCCTTATACACCAACATACCACAATTGGAGACCTTACGAGTGGTGGAGGAGATTTTATACTCATTGGATTGGAATTATTGCACACCTAGACCTTTCATTTTACATCTGGCAGAAATTGCCTTGACCAAAAACTACTTTAAGTTCAAAGACACCTATTATCTTCAGACCCATGGGACATCCATGGGCAGTGTTTTTGCTCCGAGTCTCGCGGGTCTTTATATGGCAGCATTTGAGGACCAATATATCTATGCTGCCGGAAGTGCTTGGGTCAATAACATCAAACTATGGCGACGCTATATTGATGATGTCCTCCTGATCTGGGAGGGCAACAGACAATCCATAGAGGATTTTATGGTTTGGCTTAATAGCCGGAATCCCTTGCTCCTTTTCACGTCGACCATCACCAAAGCGGAGCTTCCTTTTTTGGACCTCACTATTTTTCCAAAGGAAGGAGGACTGCAAACCAAAATGTTCCATAAGCCTACTGATAGGAACAGTCTCCTATCCTTCGAGAGTTACCATCCAAAATCCCTCAGAGAAAATCTACCAGTGGGCCAATTTTTGCGGCTCCGACGGAATTGTTCTGATAAGGAGGAGTTTAAATCAGAAGCTGACACACTGCAACAAAAACTACTACAACGGAAATACCCCGGCGGACGATTAGGAGGGCACAAAAGAGAGCGAGCAATTGCCATCGGGAGTCACTTCTGGAACATGTGGCACAAACACCTACAAACAGAACTATATGCGTCACTACCTTTAACACGGCCTCCAGTAAGATCCAGAAGATTATCCAGCAGAAGTGGAGAATTTTAAACTCCAATGGGTTACAATTGGAGAAGCCTCTTTTTCCTTTAAGAGAGGACGTAACATTAAAGATATGCTGGTCCACACCAGACCAAGAGACCCGGATACAAGACCAGCACAGACGGATGTCAGTGAATCAACATGGACCCTACCAAGGGTGACGGGACATACCCGGTATGGGTCGTGCAAGGTATGCCATCTCACGACTAACACTAAATCTATTGATGTCGGCCTCACTTACCCCTGGGAGCAGCGGAGGCACACAAATTGTAATTCTACTTATGTCATCTATATGATGAGATGTCCCTGTAACCTGATGTATATTGGGATGACTACGAGGAAAGTTAAAACAAGGATCATGGAACACCGGTCAACCATCCGTTGCCAGAGAACATGTAGTCGTCTCACTAATCATTATAAAGAGAAGAATCATTCACCAGAAGAGCTATTCTGGACGGTCCTGGATAAACCAACTATGGGAGCCTCTGTTAGGAACCCAGGGAATGCCCTTTTCATCAGGGAACAGAAATGGATCTATCGGACCCATAGCCACATAGGGGGTCTAAACGATGATATTCCCTGGAACAGCCTTAATAACCTCTAGGACACCTACTGTAGGATTTGTATTGAGTGTTTGCTACCATATTTTAGTATATGTCTCCCCGGATGATTTTATCTAGGGTGCTTGATACATTATAGCTGTAGCCTACACGTATTACTTACTGTGTATGGAAAATCCCTCCCTCCCCCTTGTGCTCCACTGACTAGGCCCACCATCGATGTCCCTCCCCTCCCCTCCTCCCCCTTTCTTTTCTTTCTTCTTCTTTTTCTCCCCCCATAACTGGTTCCCCCTTAGCAATTGCCATATGTTCTTCTCCTCTCATGTTTGGACAAGACGCATAGCGATATATATATATGTATATGTACGTTTATATAAATATATATATATATACTGTTGATTCTTGAGTGAATTTGGCTAAATGCTGCTTTTCATTCTGCTTTCTGGTTGCATACACTATATGCGCTATTACTGGAGATGTGGTTGTGACGCGACCACTGATGGCCTCGCATCCCTCACTACCAATATGGCAGTTGACTCCCACGCTCTAGTCCCTTACAGAATTCGTCCCCTTCCCTTGAGCACATGACGGAGGACGCGCCCGTGATGATGTCACTAGGGGCGTGGTGGCGCATGTTAAAAGAACCGGGGGTTCTGCGTCTTCTCCAACCTACACGGCGCAGGGAGAGACGATCCGTTTGGCCACAGCTTACCTTGATGAAGTAAGGGTTTGATCATGAAGCGTTAGTCCCATGAGTGGGGATTGTATTCATACCCTCGTGGTCGAGGATTGGGGTGCCGTTAATTACTAGGCTGATTACTTGTGTGTGCACACGAGCACTGGTCTGGTGGGGGTTTATATGGTGGAGTTCTGCGTGGTAATTTATCACTTGGGCAGGATTTTTTTCGTTAACATTTTTTTTCGTTAACATTGTTTTAACCACACGAGGGGTTAAGGTAAATGCTTGACGGGATACAGGTGGCCCGCACATTTTCTTTCCTTCCCTCTCACGGTTCTTTAACCGCTCCCTTCTACTGCCTTTTTTCTTGATCCCTTGCAGGGGGTGTTTTTAACTTGGAAATAACGTCACTCTGTATTGCTTAATAGTGTTTCTTCTCTTCCTTTTATACTTGTATTTTCAACAGAGTGTGACTATAGGGAGCTGTCCTCGCTCCCCGCCAGTTCAAGTTTAGATTATATATAAACTCGGTAAGCCTCACAGAATGTCTGATGGTTCTTTGTTCTCCTAGCTTTTATATTTGTTTTTTACTGGACCAGTATTATCCTGGTACCAGTTTCTACATGCTAATTTAGCGCATCTTACAGGGCTTTAAGCAGATATGTAAGCACTTGGCTGGGCTCAGTCAACAGATTGTTACGACTTTGAGCTGGCCGTTTGTCGTGCCCTATTATGGATGCTTTCATTACATTTAATTTAATTTTATTATAGGGGGTCATATATCACTGAATAGTTGTTACTATGTATAGCACACTGAACACAGCACAGTTTTGTTTTTACTAGTTTTTGTTTGGTTCCTTGCAGGTTCCATTGTGGAGAGCAAGACGCTCTATTTCAAAGTGTTTGGAGTAAGTTACCCAACAGATTCGTTCTCCTCCATCTTGGACTTATGGTGGGTAGGGTGAGAACCTTGGGGTCATACAATAGTGAAGTCCTGATGAAAGCCGGGCAATTTGACCACTCCGGCTGAAACATGTCGACATTTTTTGCATAGTGGAGGGATGGTGACTCATCACAGGTTTACCATACTACCATCCACAGGTCCCGTTGAGACCGTTTAAATACTTCTGGACAGGGTACCCGATATTAAATTGAGATTAGGGACTCCCTGTAGCCAGTTTTAAATTCACTGTTTATGCTTTTATTTTCACTTTTTGATCCCCTTGTCTTTTTGCCACATTCTATTTTGTGTTGTATTGTCTTCCCCTTCCTATTGCTCCACCCCCAGCGTTGGTCGGCGCGGGGTGTCGTTAGCAAGCCCTATGATGAAGCATGACACAGATTTCTGTGTGTGAGGGCAGTTTTAACATTTTTGTGTGATTCCCTGAATAATAATTTTTATTAGCATTCATTTATTGTTTACACAGTCCCTCTTCTATGTAGTGGTTTCATAGTTGTTGTGGGAGGTCGAAGTGGGACTTTATCCTTCCACCCCTCTTCTTTGTGATTTATATCCACTTCTCCTCCCAATATGCTAGTGATGATGCAGATGTAGATGATTTAGGATTGGTACCGTCACATCCTTACACCACGGACAAGGTATTTGTGGAGGCAGATGTTAGATCTGCCCTCAATGCTCTGACAGGAGGGCGAGCACCAGGGCTAGATTGTGTTCCTGCTGATATTTTCTTGCAGGACAGACCCAATTGGTCCCAATACATACTCTTACCAGCAAACGCTATTGCACATGGTGCTCCTATCCCAGATACATGGAAGGGGGCAGAAATAATCCCAATTTATAAAAAAGGAGACAAGTCCATGCCCGCAAATTATAGGCCAATAAGCCTCATAGATTCTATACAAAAGGTGGTAGCCCGGCTTGTGCTGGCCAAAATTCACGCATGGATGGATGAACACTCCATCATTAGCCACCTCCAGGCGGGATTTCGGGCCCACATAAGTACAATTGATCAGGTCTTCCGCTTTGCTACGATATATTGGTGGACGGTAGTTCTCGGCAAGGGCAGCATTTATGCTGCCTTTGTCGATTTGAAATCAGCTTTTGACCTGGTCTCAGGGCCCAAATTATGGGAGGTATTGAAAGAATTGGGGATGCCACAAGACTTACTCTGCCTCATTGCCCGCCTCCACGAGGGGAATTTCGCACAGATACGATGGGTGGCGCAGGGTAATAAGACAGATCCCTTCCCGGTATGTAAGGGCGTTCGTCAGGGATGTGTGTTAGCTCCCACATTATTCTCCCTTTTTATAAATGGAGTGGCAAATTTTCTCGCTACTATTCAAACCGATGCTCCTATTTTAGCTGGCAGAAAGATCCCGATTTTAATGTTTGCAGATGACACTTTGATTATTTCCAAAACCCCAAGCGGTCTGCAACATGCATTGCGGCGGTACGAAGAATTTTGTTTAATTCGAGGCCTAAAAATTAATGCTGACAAGACCAAGTTTATGGCTTTCAATCAACACAGATCCTTCAAGGGCAAAATAATAATGGATGGGCTTCCCCTTGAGCAGCTTGATACATTTGTTTACTTAGGCATCAAACTGCAGAAGGAAATGAGGAGGAAATTGCATATCGATGCCATGGCGCTCAAACATCGACAGTTAGCGGGTGCTCTACGAAAGGAATTCAAGACCTCTCTGACTAAACCACTCAGCCCGGTCCTTCAAATTTATAACAGCAAAGTGGTGAGCTCGGCCCTTTATGGTGCTGAGCTCTGGGGTCTGGAGGACATGACACAGCTAACAATTGCCGAGAACAAGTTCCTGCATGCAATTACTAGCCTACCACAAAGCACTCCGACGGTTCCTTTACGGAGCGATCTGGGCAGGAATGCTATTGCAGACTATGCCAGGCTGCGGCCCATCCTCTACTGGCGTAGGATATGGACTACTCGGAACTGGCCGTGTACGCTGAGGGCCTAAGGGACATCATTGATATGGATCAATTCCACAAAATCAGTTGATTGCGTAACCTAAAGGGCCTTCTCAGCAAACTGGGCCTCGCATATCTGTGGGACAGTCCCTCTACCACCCAGTTCCCGTCGAAAAACATACTAAAGGAAAAGTATTGGGAGGGGATTGCACATGAAGAGTCTAGGCGTCACGATCTCTCTTCATTAACAGGGCTCCATTTACAAATCAAATCACATCCGAAGCTCGAGCCCTATTGGGACGATATTACAAAGCCCCTAGATCGGAAATTGTATTTCCAATTTAGAATAGGAACTCTACCACTAAGGAGCTTTACAGCTAAATGGTCCACCACAACCACCAACAAATGCATGATATGTACAGATCAAGTAGAAAACTTGGCACACGTGCTGTTTGTTTGCCCTGCATATTCCACACCACGTAAGGCCTGGTTGGTGCAAATGTGCAGGAATATGGGCACTACATCGTTCAATACAGCCCTTCGAATTCTTTGCACGGACCCATCACTAAGGTAACGCCATTCCAATGGCAACATTTTTAAAGTGGATGTGGTGTATCCGCTCGCAAAAAATTGTAGCAAAAAATTGTAGACGGAAAATGAAACTGTAAATACACCCAATTACGATCAAGCTTTCGGACTAAAAGTTATGTGTGGACTTTGATAAACCCTTATATGACCCCCAGAAATGAATTGAGATTATTTGAAAATCTATTTATATACGATTGTTTAAATTGATTGCACCAATGGATTGGTACTAATTGGGATTTCCGACTGCTTTTTTAACTATTTTGCACAAATTGATTTTACTCCAGTTTTTAACTATTTTAGTTGTTTTGATTTTTTATCTGTAACGCTTTTATGGCAAAATGTCGAATAACCCAACAAAAGAAGGGGACTAAGGGCTATTGAGAGGTCCAGCATACATGCCCTAAATAGACTAGCAAAGAAAAAGGTATGCAGTTCCTGTTGTGAGGGAAATAGGAGGGCAGGGGAGGGGACTCGCAAGGTCCCTAACTACAAGTGGGTAGTGTTAGTGAGAAAGGAGGGGGACTGGGAAGTCCTTCCTTTCGGAATGAGGGCTCTCACACACCCAGCCTGCTGGGTGTCATGCTTCATCATCGGGCATGCTCCTCGTCGGGTCGGCGCTGCAATACCCGACGGGCACCCTATGCAGGGGCTCTTTGGCGGAGATCTTTAATTCCTTGCCGTATGGTGCAGTGGGTGTAAGGGGCCTTAGAAGTGTAGAAATGCAAATGTGTGAATTGTGTGAATTAAAACAGGGAATGGAAGAGACAGGTAAATTAGACTTTAATGATCCTGCCTTCCCCTGATTAAAAATGGAGTTGGCGACTCACTGCAAATATGCTGCAGCGTGTTATGCTCAATCTCATGTGGTCAACATGTTTCTTGCCTGTTTAGTCGGGTGGATCTAGCGGCAATTCCTCAGGACCTAGTGAAAATAGTTAATCTACACTCAAATGTGGTGAGACTGTGATGTTCTAGCCTATTTTTACCACAAGTGACACCAAGAGGTAAAGTACCTGTTGATGCGACAGCCAATCTGAAATGGAAAATGGCAAAACTAATAGTGAATCTCTCCTCTAGGAATCTCACGGAGACAGAATCAACAGTCCTGCGAAAAGGTCTAGGCTACGTTCCCACCCCCGAATTGACCATTTCAGAGATCAATGCGAAATACATAGCTTCTTCCGTAAGGTGAGGCTTAATGCATTTTTCAAAGACAGACCAACACCAATTAGGAATGATACGGGGTTATATAATCCCTCTACTTTTACACCCAACAATAGCATGGTGCCCAATGAAATTTTAACCTTTGAGCAGGCAGTGCTTAAAGACGTGACAGAGGGTAGGTCCAAAACCCCCTTTCACAATTTCTCCAATGATGAATGGTCAGCAGCTAGATCCCTTGCAGAGGACTCGAGCATAACCATCAAACAGGCGGACAAAGGAGGGGCCACTGTAATCATGGCCACTAGTGACTACGAGACTGAATGCTTACGACAACTCGGTAAGGTAGATTATTACACCCCGATTTCTGTGAACCCCACCAAGAGACTGACTACCCTAATTGCCACCATGGTTTTTACAGCAGAAACAGAAGGCTGGTTAAGCAAAAAAGAGGCAGAATTCCTGGTCACAAAAGATCCCATAACGCCGTACTTTTATATCCTACCAAAAATACATAAGGGCGTGAGACCAGTCCCAGGGAGGCCCATTGTGTCAGGCATCGGCTCATTGCTAGAACCGTTGTCCAGGTTCTGTGATTATTTCCTACAGCCTCTAGTTAAGGAGACTCCATCATTTCTGCTAGATACCACTGATGTACTCCGTTTGATTGAGGGATTCCAAGGTCAGGATGAAATAAATATGTTGGTAACCCTGGACGTAGAGGCGTTGTATACTAACATCCCTCAACGTGCCACCCTAGAGGTGATTGAGGATGCTCTCAACTCCACCGACTGGAACTCACCTACACCTGTTCCTTTTATCATGGAATGTGCCACCCTTGCCCTTACCGAGAACTTTTTCGAGTATAACAACAAACTCTAACACCAAACACAGGGCACTTCCATGGGCAGTACATTTGCTCCAAGTGTGGCCTGCCTGTACGTGGCTGCTTTTGAGACTAGACTTATCTTCGATGTTGACAATCCCTACTTAAATAACCTTATATTGTGGAAGCGTTACATCGACGATATCCTGATCTTTTGGAAGGGAGATAGGACTACCTGTGATGAATTTTGTGTATGGGTCAACACTTTAAACCCCTACCTTAAATTTACACACACCATCTCAGATTGTATGGTCCCCTTCCTTGACCTCAATATTATTCTGAATGAGGGTCGCTTAAGTACCAAATTGTACAAAAAGCCCACGGACAGTAATAGCCTCCTCCTGTTTAGTAGCCACCATCCTAGGGCCCTCAAAGAGAACCTACCGGTCGGCCAATTCCTCCGGATCAGGAGGAATTGTAGCTCTGTTGAGGACTACAAATTAGAAGCCAAGAATCTAATGGCTAACCTACATGCACGAGAATATCCACAACATAAGGTAGCACAAGCCATGAAGAGGGCGAGGCACAATAACAGAGAGGCCCTTTTGGAAACAAACCATAAAGAACATATAGAGACATTGACTTGCGTCACATCCTTTACTCCAGACTCTAATAGGATTAGAAACATTATCCGCAAACATTGGGGTATCCTCAATACTGGGGACTTAGAACTACCTACTCCAAGGTTTGCGTTCAAAAGAACCAGCAACCTCAAAGACATATTGATTCATACCAGACCAATAACCAAAACTAAACCTACACAGAGAGCTCTATGGGACCTGCCACCAGTCTCAGGACACTACCCTTGTGGTTCTTGTGTTGCATGCACATTGACCAAACCCACCAAAGAAATAATTTTTTCCAACAACTTTACATGGAAACTAACCAAACACACCAACTGCAACACCACCAATTGCATCTACTTACTTTCATGCCCATGCAATCTCTGGTATGTGGGTATGACCACGAGGACTGTAAAAACTCGGATCAGTGAACACAAGAGCAATATACGGTGCCGCAGAGTAACTACCAAATTGTACACACATTTTGAGTCTGCTGGACATACCTGTGACAATTTGAGTTGGGTGATTTTGGAAGCGCATCCTGCCATCTCCCCAGGGGCACTCTTTAGGATTGAACAAAGATGGATTTTTCGTCTGTCCACTGATAAACATGGGCTCAACGAAGATATCCCCTGGAGTAGCCTAAACGCAACGTAGCAACACCCCGATATTTACCTCTATCCATGACATTTAGTTTCTGCCATAGTCCCGTCCCATTTTTTGCCCACTCCAAGATGGCGCCCGCTGTGACTTTTGATATTCCTCCAAAATGGCCACCATACATCTCCACTCCTCTCCACCAGGGGCGAAGTACACACTAGTCTCCGGCTCCCTTTAGGAGATGTTCCCGCCCTGCGCGCCATTTCCACTATTATTTAAACCCCAGCCTGGTTGGGACCATTACCTCCCGGATCCGGCAGTGCAGGGTAGGTCACTCGTCACCTGGGCGCAGTCATTTGGTGAGTACTATTTCCCTCCTAGGACTGGAGGAACACTGGTCGGATTTCTGCCTGTACGAGAAATACTTTGAGGCACAGGCTTGGATGCCGATTTTCGGCACCAGCAGCACACCCGCGATCCTGGGGGCGTACCCCACGAATTCTCTACTACAGATGGCGGACCTCGGCGTACTGCTTGTTCGGCGGATGGAGCGAGCACCTCTCATTGAGGGGCGACCTCCTGTCACGCCGGCAGACAAGGGCTGGGTGTCGCGCCTATCTGTCCGTGAGTAACGATCCACGACGCGGGTCCCTGCTTGATAGCCACCTCACTCCTGTCTCTTGCTACACCAGAGGCTTCCAACCACACCCCCCCCCCCCCCTTTCTACCAACTTACGCGCATCCTACACTAGGCGCTCAAACTACCTTTTCCTCTTTTGGGCTCCCTCCCCAGGACACAAACACCTTACTGTGTCCTACACTTGCCGGGATTTGAAGGGGCCAATCTCAAGATAGTTTTAGGTGAGTTGCTGTTACCTCACCATGTTGCTACTTCTTAGTTTTTAACCTTTTTAATCACTCACCGCATGGTTTGAACCCGCTGCGTTTCACATATGTACATACGTAGGCATCGACCACAGCGGGGCAATTTTGGTTGACATAAGTGACCATGTTTTTGACTATGCTCACCGCATTTTGTTAAAGTGCACAATCTGGTGTCACTATCGAGGGATACGAGGGCAGGAGTATTTACAGCATGATTGTTTTCTGATATGATTTGCTTTCATTTTGCCATTTTCCATTTCAGATTGGCTGTCGCATCAACAGGTACTTTACCTCTTGGTGTCACTTGTGGTAAAAATAGGCTAGAACATCACAGTCTCACCACATTTGAGTGTAGATTAACTATTTTCACTAGGTCCTGAGGAATTGCCGCTAGATCCACCCGACTAAACAGGCAAGAAACATGTTGACCACATGAGATTGAGCATAACACGCTGCAGCATATTTGCAGTGAGTCGCCAACTCCATTTTTAATCAGGGGGAAGGCAGGATCATTAAAGTCTAATTTACCTGTCTCTTCCATTCCCTGTTTTAATTCACACAATTCACACATTTGCATTTCTACACTTCTAAGGCCCCTTACACCCACTGCACCATACGGCAAGGAATTAAAGATCTCCCGCCAAAGAGCCCCTGCATAGGGTGCCCGTCGGGTATTGCAGCGCCGACCCGACGAGGAGCATGCCCGATGATGAAGCATGACACCCAGCAGGCTGGGTGTGTGAGGGCCCTCATTC
The DNA here is from genome assembly GCA_963921515.1 of Calotriton arnoldi. NCBI lineage: Eukaryota > Metazoa > Chordata > Amphibia > Caudata > Salamandridae > Calotriton > Calotriton arnoldi. Next base: position 4,731,561 of record CAWUFW010000272.1, on the reverse strand, counting down.
CGAAAGGAAGGACTTCCCAGTCCCCCTCCTTTCTCACTAACACTACCCACTTGTAGTTAGGGACCTTGCGAGTCCCCTCCCCTGCCCTCCTATTTCCCTCACAACAGGAACTGCATACCTTTTTCTTTGCTAGTCTATTTAGGGCATGTATGCTGGACCTCTCAATAGCCCTTAGTCCCCTTCTTTTGTTGGATTCCCAGTACGGCTTGGCACCGTGGGACTTTAGGTTACCAGGAACGCAAATTGCATTCCCTGGCCCATTGCACAACTCGAGTTGATCACTGATCAACTCGCAAGACCTGATCCCCGGACTCCACTGTGATATCATGGAGGGAGTTCAGGGACTTAGCTTCGGTGATGAAGTAGCAGCAGAAATTTTAAAGACACCCTCAATCCTGGGTTCCGACGGTACTTCGGCCTCAGGTAGCCAGGCAGATGACTGGTCCTCACTAACGGCCATGAAACGGGAATGGTTAAAAATTACCTTGCACGGTGCTATGATGACCGAGTACTTGCGGGCCAATATAGCCCCTAATGGTCTCATAATTAACAACTTTCCCCGCCTCTTCTTGGATGACACAATTTTTAAAAATGAATGGTCCCTAGTGTCATGGAAATGCACTAGGGACTTACTCATTCTGATTATCAACACAGCGAAAAGACTAGCAGACGCCCTCCTTGTCAGGATACAAATAGCCGAGAGTAACCTCAAGACCACGATCGTGATGACAATATATAAGGGCAAGCTTACTGAAATTAACAACGAGATCGCTGAAAACAAAGAGTTTCTGATGAAACAAAAGATTAGTAAACTGCAAAAAGATATTCAAAGGTTCGACAAAGAAAAAGTCTACCCCTACCTCAAGGCCGACTTTATTTCCAACAAAACTAGTTACTCCTCAGATGAGGGTACTATGCAAATAAGGAGGGGCTCCTCCTCGAGTAGTGACTCTAGCACAGGAAGTTGGGGTAATAATAATCCCAGACGTACACCACGACCGGGATTCCCCCACTACCCCATGCAACCCTATCAAGGTCCTCCAATGTGGCAATTTCCAGGGTACCCGCAGGGTCCACCATGTTACCCACAGGGGCCACCACAATTCTTCGCTGGCAACAACCAGCCTTTTTTAGGAAGAGGCTGGGGCAGAGGAAAAGGGCGAAGAAGAGGGACCGCCAAACAAGTACACTGGCAGGAACAGACCCAGAACTCCGTAGAGACCAGGAGTATGAGCAGGGGGAAGAAAAACTAATAGTGAATCTCTCCTCTAGGAATCTCACGGAGACAGAATCAACAGTCCTGCGAAAAGGTCTAGGCTACGTTCCCACCCCCGAATTGACCATTTCAGAGATCAATGCGAAATACATAGCTTCTTCCGTAAGGTGAGGCTTAATGCATTTTTCAAAGACAGACCAACACCAATTAGGAATGATACGGGGTTATATAATCCCTCTACTTTTACACCCAACAATAGCATGGTGCCCAATGAAATTTTAACCTTTGAGCAGGCAGTGCTTAAAGACGTGACAGAGGGTAGGTCCAAAACCCCCTTTCACAATTTCTCCAATGATGAATGGTCAGCAGCTAGATCCCTTGCAGAGGACTCGAGCATAACCATCAAACAGGCGGACAAAGGAGGGGCCACTGTAATCATGGCCACTAGTGACTACGAGACTGAATGCTTACGACAACTCGGTAAGGTAGATTATTACACCCCGATTTCTGTGAACCCCACCAAGAGACTGACTACCCTAATTGCCACCATGGTTTTTACAGCAGAAACAGAAGGCTGGTTAAGCAAAAAAGAGGCAGAATTCCTGGTCACAAAAGATCCCATAACGCCGTACTTTTATATCCTACCAAAAATACATAAGGGCGTGAGACCAGTCCCAGGGAGGCCCATTGTGTCAGGCATCGGCTCATTGCTAGAACCGTTGTCCAGGTTCTGTGATTATTTCCTACAGCCTCTAGTTAAGGAGACTCCATCATTTCTGCTAGATACCACTGATGTACTCCGTTTGATTGAGGGATTCCAAGGTCAGGATGAAATAAATATGTTGGTAACCCTGGACGTAGAGGCGTTGTATACTAACATCCCTCAACGTGCCACCCTAGAGGTGATTGAGGATGCTCTCAACTCCACCGACTGGAACTCACCTACACCTGTTCCTTTTATCATGGAATGTGCCACCCTTGCCCTTACCGAGAACTTTTTCGAGTATAACAACAAACTCTACCACCAAACACAGGGCACTTCCATGGGCAGTACATTTGCTCCAAGTGTGGCCTGCCTGTACGTGGCTGCTTTTGAGACTAGACTTATCTTCGATGTTGGCAATCCCTACTTAAATAACCTTATATTGTGGAAGCGTTACATCGACGATATCCTGATCTTTTGGAAGGGAGATAGGACTACCTGTGATGAATTTTGTGTATGGGTCAACACTTTAAACCCCTACCTTAAATTTACACACACCATCTCAGATTGTATGGTCCCCTTCCTTGACCTCAATATTATTCTGAATGAGGGTCGCTTAAGTACCAAATTGTACAAAAAGCCCACGGACAGTAATAGCCTCCTCCTGTTTAGTAGCCACCATCCTAGGGCCCTCAAAGAGAACCTACCGGTCGGCCAATTCCTCCGGATCAGGAGGAATTGTAGCTCTGTTGAGGACTACAAATTAGAAGCCAAGAATCTAATGGCTAACCTACATGCACGAGAATATCCACAACATAAGGTAGCACAAGCCATGAAGAGGGCGAGGCACAATAACAGAGAGGCCCTTTTGGAAACAAACCATAAAGAACATATAGAGACATTGACTTGCGTCACATCCTTTACTCCAGACTCTAATAGGATTAGAAACATTATCCGCAAACATTGGGGTATCCTCAACACTGGGGACTTAGAACTACCTACTCCAAGGTTTGCGTTCAAAAGAACCAGCAACCTCAAAGACATATTGATTCATACCAGACCAATAACCAAAACTAAACCTACACAGAGAGCTCTATGGGACCTGCCACCAGTCTCAGGACACTACCCTTGTGGTTCTTGTGTTGCATGCACATTGACCAAACCCACCAAAGAAATAATTTTTTCCAACAACTTTACATGGAAACTAACCAAACACACCAACTGCAACACCACCAATTGCATCTACTTACTTTCATGCCCATGCAATCTCTGGTATGTGGGTATGACCACGAGGACTGTAAAAACTCGGATCAGTGAACACAAGAGCAATATACGGTGCCGCAGAGTAACTACCAAATTGTACACACATTTTGAGTCTGCTGGACATACCTGTGACAATTTGAGTTGGGTGATTTTGGAAGCGCATCCTGCCATCTCCCCAGGGGCACTCTTTAGGATTGAACAAAGATGGATTTTTCGTCTGTCCACTGATAAACATGGGCTCAACGAAGATATCCCCTGGAGTAGCCTAAACGCAACGTAGCAACACCCCGATATTTACCTCTATCCATGACATTTAGTTTCTGCCATAGTCCCGTCCCATTTTTTGCCCACTCCAAGATGGCGCCCGCTGTGACTTTTGATATTCCTCCAAAATGGCCACCATACATCTCCACTCCTCTCCACCAGGGGCGAAGTACACACTAGTCTCCGGCTCCCTTTAGGAGATGTTCCCGCCCTGCGCGCCATTTCCACTATTATTTAAACCCCAGCCTGGTTGGGACCATTACCTCCCGGATCCGGCAGTGCAGGGTAGGTCACTCGTCACCTGGGCGCAGTCATTTGGTGAGTACTATTTCCCTCCTAGGACTGGAGGAACACTGGTCGGATTTCTGCCTGTACGAGAAATACTTTGAGGCACAGGCTTGGATGCCGATTTTCGGCACCAGCAGCACACCCGCGATCCTGGGGCGTACCCCACGAATTCTCTACTACAGATGGCGGACCTCGGCGTACTGCTTGTTCGGCGGATGGAGCGAGCACCTCTCATTGAGGGGCGACCTCCTGTCACGCCGGCAGACAAGGGCTGGGTGTCGCGCCTATCTGTCCGTGAGTAACGATCCACGACGCGGGTCCCTGCTTGATAGCCACCTCACTCCTGTCTCTTGCTACACCAGAGGCTTCCAACCACACCCCCCCCTTTCTACCAACTTACGCGCATCCTACACTAGGCGCTCAAACTACCTTTTCCTCTTTTGGGCTCCCTCCCCAGGACACAAACACCTTACTGTGTCCAACACTTGCCGGGATTTGAAGGGGCCAATCTCAAGATAGTTTTAGGTGAGTTGCTGTTACCTCACCATGTTGCTACTTCTTAGTTTTTAACCTTTTTAATCACTCACCGCATGGTTTGAACCCGCTGCGTTTCACATATGTACATACGTAGGCATCGACCACAGCGGGGCAATTTTGGTTGACATAAGTGACCATGTTTTTGACTATGCTCACCGCATTTTGTTAAAGTGCACAATCTGGTGTCACTATCGAGGGATACGAGGGCAGGAGTATTTACAGCATGATTGTTTTCTGATATGATTTGCTTTCATTTTGCCATTTTCCATTTCAGATTGGCTGTCGCATCAACAGGTACTTTACCTCTTGGTGTCACTTGTGGTAAAAATAGGCTAGAACATCACAGTCTCACCACATTTGAGTGTAGATTAACTATTTTCACTAGGTCCTGAGGAATTGCCGCTAGATCCACCCGACTAAACAGGCAAGAAACATGTTGACCACATGAGATTGAGCATAACACGCTGCAGCATATTTGCAGTGAGTCGCCAACTCCATTTTTAATCAGGGGGAAGGCAGGATCATTAAAGTCTAATTTACCTGTCTCTTCCATTCCCTGTTTTAATTCACACAATTCACACATTTGCATTTCTACACTTCTAAGGCCCCTTACACCCACTGCACCATACGGCAAGGAATTAAAGATCTCCGCCAAAGAGCCCCTGCATAGGGTGCCCGTCGGGTATTGCAGCGCCGACCCGACGAGGAGCATGCCCGATGATGAAGCATGACACCCAGCAGGCTGGGTGTGTGAGGACCCTCATTCCGAAAGGAAGGACTTCCCAGTCCCCCTCCTTTCTCACTAACACTACCCACTTGTAGTTAGGGACCTTGCGAGTCCCCTCCCCTGCCCTCCTATTTCCCTCACAACAGGAACTGCATACCTTTTTCTTTGCTAGTCTATTTAGGGCATGTATGCTGGACCTCTCAATAGCCCTTAGTCCCCTTCTTTTGTTGGATTCCCAGTACGGCTTGGCACCGTGGGACTTTAGGTTACCAGGAACGCAAATTGCATTCCCTGGCCCATTGCACAACTCGAGTTGATCACTGATCAACTCGCAAGACCTGATCCCCGGACTCCACTGTGATATCATGGAGGGAGTTCAGGGACTTAGCTTCGGTGATGAAGTAGCAGCAGAAATTTTAAAGACACCCTCAATCCTGGGTTCCGACGGTACTTCGGCCTCAGGTAGCCAGGCAGATGACTGGTCCTCACTAACGGCCATGAAACGGGAATGGTTAAAAATTACCTTGCACGGTGCTATGATGACCGAGTACTTGCGGGCCAATATAGCCCCTAATGGTCTCATAATTAACAACTTTCCCCGCCTCTTCTTGGATGACACAATTTTTAAAAATGAATGGTCCCTAGTGTCATGGAAATGCACTAGGGACTTACTCATTCTGATTATCAACACAGCGAAAAGACTAGCAGACGCCCTCCTTGTCAGGATACAAATAGCCGAGAGTAACCTCAAGACCACGATCGTGATGACAATATATAAGGGCAAGCTTACTGAAATTAACAACGAGATCGCTGAAAACAAAGAGTTTCTGATGAAACAAAAGATTAGTAAACTGCAAAAAGATATTCAAAGGTTCGACAAAGAAAAAGTCTACCCCTACCTCAAGGCCGACTTTATTTCCAACAAAACTAGTTACTCCTCAGATGAGGGTACTATGCAAATAAGGAGGGGCTCCTCCTCGAGTAGTGACTCTAGCACAGGAAGTTGGGGTAATAATAATCCCAGACGTACACCACGACCGGGATTCCCCCACTACCCCATGCAACCCTATCAAGGTCCTCCAATGTGGCAATTTCCAGGGTACCCGCAGGGTCCACCATGTTACCCACAGGGGCCACCACAATTCTTCGCTGGCAACAACCAGCCTTTTTTAGGAAGAGGCTGGGGCAGAGGAAAAGGGCGAAGAAGAGGGACCGCCAAACAAGTACACTGGCAGGAACAGACCCAGAACTCCGTAGAGACCAGGAGTATGAGCAGGGGGAAGAAAAACTAATAGTGAATCTCTCCTCTAGGAATCTCACGGAGACAGAATCAACAGTCCTGCGAAAAGGTCTAGGCTACGTTCCCACCCCCCGAATTGACCATTTCAGAGATCAATGCGAAATACATAGCTTCTTCCGTAAGGTGAGGCTTAATGCATTTTTCAAAGACAGACCAACACCAATTAGGAATGATACGGGGTTATATAATCCCTCTACTTTTACACCCAACAATAGCATGGTGCCCAATGAAATTTTAACCTTTGAGCAGGCAGTGCTTAAAGACGTGACAGAGGGTAGGTCCAAAACCCCTTTCACAATTTCTCCAATGATGAATGGTCAGCAGCTAGATCCCTTGCAGAGGACTCGAGCATAACCATCAAACAGGCGGACAAAGGAGGGGCCACTGTAATCATGGCCACTAGTGACTACGAGACTGAATGCTTACGACAACTCGGTAAGGTAGATTATTACACCCCGATTTCTGTGAACCCCACCAAGAGACTGACTACCCTAATTGCCACCATGGTTTTTACAGCAGAAACAGAAGGCTGGTTAAGCAAAAAAGAGGCAGAATTCCTGGTCACAAAAGATCCCATAACGCCGTACTTTTATATCCTACCAAAAATACATAAGGGCGTGAGACCAGTCCCAGGGAGGCCCATTGTGTCAGGCAACGGCTCATTGCTAGAACCGTTGTCCAGGTTCTGTGATTATTTCCTACAGCCTCTAGTTAAGGAGACTCCATCATTTCTGCTAGATACCACTGATGTACTCCGTTTGATTGAGGGATTCCAAGGTCAGGATGAAATAAATATGTTGGTAACCCTGGACGTAGAGGCGTTGTATACTAACATCCCTCAACGTGCCACCCTAGAGGTGATTGAGGATGCTCTCAACTCCACCGACTGGAACTCACCTACACCTGTTCCTTTTATCATGGAATGTGCCACCCTTGCCCTTACCGAGAACTTTTTCGAGTATAACAACAAACTCTACCACCAAACACAGGGCACTTCCATGGGCAGTACATTTGCTCCAAGTGTGGCCTGCCTGTACGTGGCTGCTTTTGAGACTAGACTTATCTTCGATGTTGGCAATCCCTACTTAAATAACCTTATATTGTGGAAGCGTTACATCGACGATATCCTGATCTTTTGGAAGGGAGATAGGACTACCTGTGATGAATTTTGTGTATGGGTCAACACTTTAAACCCCTACCTTAAATTTACACACACCATCTCAGATTGTATGGTCCCCTTCCTTGACCTCAATATTATTCTGAATGAGGGTCGCTTAAGTACCAAATTGTACAAAAAGCCCACGGACAGTAATAGCCTCCTCCTGTTTAGTAGCCACCATCCTAGGGCCCTCAAAGAGAACCTACCGGTCGGCCAATTCCTCCGGATCAGGAGGAATTGTAGCTCTGTTGAGGACTACAAATTAGAAGCCAAGAATCTAATGGCTAACCTACATGCACGAGAATATCCACAACATAAGGTAGCACAAGCCATGAAGAGGGCGAGGCACAATAACAGAGAGGCCCTTTTGGAAACAAACCATAAAGAACATATAGAGACATTGACTTGCGTCACATCCTTTACTCCAGACTCTAATAGGATTAGAAACATTATCCGCAAACATTGGGGTATCCTCAATACTGGGGACTTAGAACTACCTACTCCAAGGTTTGCGTTCAAAAGAACCAGCAACCTCAAAGACATATTGATTCATACCAGACCAATAACCAAAACTAAACCTACACAGAGAGCTCTATGGGACCTGCCACCAGTCTCAGGACACTACCCTTGTGGTTCTTGTGTTGCATGCACATTGACCAAACCCACCAAAGAAATAATTTTTTCCAACAACTTTACATGGAAACTAACCAAACACACCAACTGCAACACCACCAATTGCATCTACTTACTTTCATGCCCATGCAATCTCTGGTATGTGGGTATGACCACGAGGACTGTAAAAACTCGGATCAGTGAACACAAGAGCAATATACGGTGCCGCAGAGTAACTACCAAATTGTACACACATTTTGAGTCTGCTGGACATACCTGTGACAATTTGAGTTGGGTGATTTTGGAAGCGCATCCTGCCATCTCCCCAGGGGCACTCTTTAGGATTGAACAAAGATGGATTTTTCGTCTGTCCACTGATAAACATGGGCTCAACGAAGATATCCCCTGGAGTAGCCTAAACGCAACGTAGCAACACCCCGATATTTACCTCTATCCATGACATTTAGTTTCTGCCATAGTCCCGTCCCATTTTTTGCCCACTCCAAGATGGCGCCCGCTGTGACTTTTGATATTCCTCCAAAATGGCCACCATACATCTCCACTCCTCTCCACCAGGGGCGAAGTACACACTAGTCTCCGGCTCCCTTTAGGAGATGTTCCCGCCCTGCGCGCCATTTCCACTATTATTTAAACCCCAGCCTGGTTGGGACCATTACCTCCCGGATCCGGCAGTGCAGGGTAGGTCACTCGTCACCTGGGCGCAGTCATTTGGTGAGTACTATTTCCCTCCTAGGACTGGAGGAACACTGGTCGGATTTCTGCCTGTACGAGAAATACTTTGAGGCACAGGCTTGGATGCCGATTTTCGGCACCAGCAGCACACCCGCGATCCTGGGGCGTACCCCACGAATTCTCTACTACAGATGGCGGACCTCGGCGTACTGCTTGTTCGGCGGATGGAGCGAGCACCTCTCATTGAGGGGCGACCTCCTGTCACGCCGGCAGACAAGGGCTGGGTGTCGCGCCTATCTGTCCGTGAGTAACGATCCACGACGCGGGTCCCTGCTTGATAGCCACCTCACTCCTGTCTCTTGCTACACCAGAGGCTTCCAACCACACCCCCCCTTTCTACCAACTTACGCGCATCCTACACTAGGCGCTCAAACTACCTTTTCCTCTTTTGGGCTCCCTCCCCAGGACACAAACACCTTACTGTGTCCTACACTTGCCGGGATTTGAAGGGGCCAATCTCAAGATAGTTTTAGGTGAGTTGCTGTTACCTCACCATGTTGCTACTTCTTAGTTTTTAACCTTTTTAATCACTCACCGCATGGTTTGAACCCGCTGCGTTTCACATATGTACATACGTAGGCATCGACCACAGCGGGGCAATTTTGGTTGACATAAGTGACCATGTTTTTGACTATGCTCACCGCATTTTGTTAAAGTGCACAATCTGGTGTCACTATCGAGGGATACGAGGGCAGGAGTATTTACAGCATGATTGTTTTCTGATATGATTTGCTTTCATTTTGCCATTTTCCATTTCAGATTGGCTGTCGCATCAACAGGTACTTTACCTCTTGGTGTCACTTGTGGTAAAAATAGGCTAGAACATCACAGTCTCACCACATTTGAGTGTAGATTAACTATTTTCACTAGGTCCTGAGGAATTGCCGCTAGATCCACCCGACTAAACAGGCAAGAAACATGTTGACCACATGAGATTGAGCATAACACGCTGCAGCATATTTGCAGTGAGTCGCCAACTCCATTTTTAATCAGGGGGAAGGCAGGATCATTAAAGTCTAATTTACCTGTCTCTTCCATTCCCTGTTTTAATTCACACAATTCACACATTTGCATTTCTACACTTCTAAGGCCCCTTACACCCACTGCACCATACGGCAAGGAATTAAAGATCTCCGCCAAAGAGCCCCTGCATAGGGTGCCCGTCGGGTATTGCAGCGCCGACCCGACGAGGAGCATGCCCGATGATGAAGCATGACACCCAGCAGGCTGGGTGTGTGAGGGCCCTCATTCCGAAAGGAAGGACTTCCCAGTCCCCCTCCTTTCTCACTAACACTACCCACTTGTAGTTAGGGACCTTGCGAGTCCCCTCCCCTGCCCTCCTATTTCCCTCACAACAGGAACTGCATACCTTTTTCTTTGCTAAAATGTCGAATAAAGCATCTTTGACTGACTGACATTATATGATTTGTTAATAGCTGTCACTCCTGTAGTCATGCCTACTTTAATGTTAGCTGTTCTACTCTTGTTTTGCCTATGCATGTGTTAACCTTTATTATATTGCAGCTACCGGAGGCCTAATATCTATATAGGTGTCACTCCTACGTATCATGCAGGTAGTCTATACTCTACTGTGTAATACTGTCGAATGTTAACTCACCACTACAATTGGTATCTCTGCATCCTAAACATGCAGGGTAATGCATCTTTGGCTTCTGCACCTTCCCCCCCACACTTCCTTTAACCAGGCTGTAGGGCTGGTATGTGCAACTGGTTGTTTGGCAGTTTGGGCGGATACCTTGTTATATTCCATATAGGTACCCTATATAGGCGCAGGTAACATCGCAACCTTTCACCTACGTCCTTCCCTACATTACATACATAACGGTTCTTAGGCACGGACCTTTTACCTAGATATGACACTGCATTCAGAACGCGGGTTTTTCCCTGGTTCAATTCTCATATATATTATGCATGAGGCTTCTTGGAAGCACAGCAGGACTAACAGTAGGATTACCATCTCCTGTATAATATCTATGTATAAAGTTCAGGCCCGACGTCATCCTTTAGGCCGACACAGTAACACAGCAAGGTAGGACCCCTGGGGAGACCTATGGGTATATATACATCATGTCTCGCTTAGAAAGATAGAGGAGACCGTGACTTCCCGGCTGACACACTGTCCAGAGACGCCGAGGTTCCTGCATGCAGATGCTCCAGCTAGCAGTGGTCTAACATCCCTCGCGGGGTGTCCAACTCGAGACCAGGACGGGGTCCCACATTCTCTAAACTCTCAGGTAATGGGGTGGACTAGATCCTAGAGGGATTCTTGGCATAACACCTACACAGATGCTAGGTACATTTAGGTACATCTAGTTAGGGAGGCATCGTAGGAGTACGCACTTTCAGTACGTACCTTTAGTACGCACTTTTAGGTTGCACCTTTTATCATGTGTTTTATGTACTTGTATACATTCATGATTTCTGCAAGATGGTAGAACTATACCATCCCTTTACTTTTGTAGTATTGCTAATCATATATCTCTGCTACGGTCTAATGGTTGTTGCAGCTCATCTGTTCTACACTAGAATAACAACTGTTCAATAAACCTTTATTGACAAACGCCCAGTATGTTTATTCTGTGTATCTCTGAGACAAATTAAGTGAGCACGAGTGACTGAGCGAAAAGTAGTATATTGTTTCTACGATCCTGGGGGATCAGGGTTGTCATGTTCTGAGGTTGCCAAGAACTATTCTCTCCCCGATAAGAGGAGACTCTAGTGGCACTGTGAGCTAGCTAATACAGACAGGCTAACGTATCCGGTGGGGGCGCTCGGAATCCGTTCGCCACCAATCCCACAGTTTATGTTATCCGAACGCGCAGATCCTGTATAGGATATATAGGAACTACACGACATGGCGCCGCCAACGTTGGTTGGGTACTTATTTAACAGTAGAATCTGAGTAGTTCAGTCGTGCTATTCTCAGAGACCCCTATTCACAAAACATCAGAGACGTCTGGAGTGGGTGGGCACAATATCCGCCACAGCTGAGTAGGCTAAAAAATCCTATTTATTGGCTGTTGGTTAATCAAGCTTGAAGGACACAGTGTTCCTAAATTGTGCAAAAGTCCTTATCTTAGTTCCCTTGAAAAACGTCTTCTTTACAAAATGACTGAAGATAGAAATAACGGAGAATTAGACCCAATGCAACAAAATCTGCCCCTCACAGACGAGGACGATGCAGCCGCAATACAAATTGCACCAAATTTTAGGAATACAGTCACCCTGAAACTACTTGCACATGGTTTATCAGCTAGGGGTGGCATAATAGTTTTCGTGATTGAGGCACATGAATCAAACAAAACAGAGGTATTTTATTTGTGGGTTACATTCCCAGCAGCAAATGCAAGAACAAAAACATTTCACTCCAACACGGAAGGAGATGCACCAGCGGAATATTATCCATTCGAGGATATAGAGGTTCCGCTCACGTACCAGGAACACTTATACTGGTTTAAAGGCACCATACCCCACATAAGAAGAAGAGTAAGACTCGGCCCGCTCGGAAGAGAAGGGGCAACATGGCCTATATTAGCGGCCTACACACCACATTCTGACATTGACACAATGCCACAAGGAGACTTACTCATACAACACAAAGATTTAATTAAAATCTACAGAAACTTGATGCAATTTGTCATGAGGACGTTAACAGTCCAACCAGCAATAGTTGCAACAAATGGAACTCAAATTCAGGGTACAGCAACTAAAATCACACCACAAACATTACACGCGGTAATGGGTAAAATGCCCACAAAACATGAACAAATACCATTCTGGGTAGGTCAGAAAATAACTCAGCTAGAGGCAGTATTCCCGAATACTACCCCGTATGAAAAACACAGAATGCTAACAATCTGCTTGCCCATGGGGATAACACCACAATTAGAGGATTGTACCACTTGGGGTACAGTCTTTGCTGCCATTTATACCAGAACTCATGGTATCCCGTCATTAGCAGTAGTACCAGACGTATTAAGACAGATACAAAACGAGTACGGAGCAGAGCCTGCCCTAAACTTAGGGATGAAGTTACTAGGTAATTATGCCCAGGTATCAGCCATAATACTAGCTAACATTAAGGGGGAAGCAGCTTCAGTGGCCATCCGCCAACGCTTGAGGGAGTTCGATCCTTTAGAACAGGAACACGAACTACCAAAAATAATTGAAACTGCTTATGCAGAATTAGGCAGAAACAGTTTGGGTGGGAAAGCTTTAAAACCACAACTGATGGGCAGTCCTGAAAAGGACACTTCCAAGCAGACACCTGCTTCAACAAAGAAGAAGTGGGACAATAAAAAACTAAAAAACTTTAAAGGAAACAGATCTCAATCCAGAGGTAGATCTCCTCCACAGGAGCCCTCCGAAAAGAGGTACAACCTTAGAAATAGGGATAACATTACGAAACCTGACAGGTATCAGGATACTGATTCACGTTCCTCTCGTTCCTTTCAGGGTTCATCGAAAAACTCTGAGAGGGAAGGACGGTCAGAAAGACAAGAAGAGCGTACAAAGTCCAGAGACAAGCAGCACGCTCAAGATTACACTTCTAAAAAAGAAGAAAAGCCAAAGCAAAAGCCACCGTTTAAAAAGAAGAAGGTTGCACGTCTAAAGATCAGACATGCCCAGAATTCTGAGGACCCGACTACTGAACGGGGAATGGGCTCGGACGATGCTAGACAGTGTGGCAGAAATAACAATAGCTCGCCAGAACCTGATGGAATTTCTGGTGACAGTGAACTTGAATGATTATATCACGGTAGAAACACCCGATACTAGGGTGAGTGTCCCACATAAAGTATATGAAATAACGCTCCAGATGGAGGGGGACAAGTGTAGAACAGTGAGAGGTCTCTTTTGAGAGAACCTAACGTTTGGCTATGATATTTTATTAGCTGAACAGGATTGGCCGCCAGCATTCGTCATGGATTGCCCTAAAGGAGAATCAGTAATTCTTCTGGCTTTCTCAGACCATATTCCCAGGCACTTGCAACACACATATGCGCAGGAGTGGGCGGTAGCCCAGGCTCCAGCATTATACAAAAACCATGTTGGATGGGATGAGGATTCAACCCACCACATAATTCCTTTAAAAATACTCCAACTGCACAGAGGTAGTATCCAATAAAGCAAGAAACTAAAAAACAGGTAAGGGAGATCTTAGATCAACTTGAATATCAGGGGGTGATTGAAACTTGCACCTCACCAATGAACAATGCTTTGTTTCCTGTCATGAAACCTGACAACACATATCGTCTAGTTTTAGATTATAGACATTTAAACACTTGCACTAAGACATTTGCAGTCCAAAATGCACACAGTGCCGCATTAATGAATAACATTGTGCGGAAAAAATATAAAACAACACTTGATATCTCAAATGGATTTTTCTGCCAAAATATAGCGCCTGAAAGCAGGTATCTAACAGCCTTCTCAGCGCTAGGGACCCAGCGGCAATTTTGTCGACTCCCCCAAGGGTACAAGAACAGCCCGGGGTTGTTTTCGGCCAGGGTAACAGAGTTACTTCAACATTTGGATGAAGAGGCAATGTCCTATGTGGATGATATTTATCTGACGGACGATGACCTAGAGGAACACTTGAACAGAGTGAATACCATTATTTTGGGATTTGCATCTGAGGGCTACAAATTCAACATTAAAAATCAAAAATTGCCCACCTCAGTGTCCTGTTTTTAGGATATGAGCTTTCAAGTGAAGGAAAAAGCCTGGCAGCCAATTTTTTTAGAGAATTGCGCGCTGTTCCAACCTCCAAAATCATTAACAAATTTACAGTCAATTCTGGGATTTCTAAATTTTGGTAGAACATACATTCTAGATTACGCAGAAAGAGTAAAACCTTTCTACGACTTAATAAAACCTGATTTTTGAGTAAAACAATGGACACAGGAACATACAGAAACACTTCGTTCCTTACAAGCTGACATGATAGCTTCCAAACACTTACAGACACGCGTAAACGTACGCAACCTGGTGATCCGTATAGTTGCGGGTCAGTCTGGGTACAACTATCTAACATATAATGAAGGTGAGACAGTACCAATTGCATACAAATCACATTTGTACACTAATGCTGAAATGCGCTTCGCATCTACAGAAAAGATTCTGACAGCAGTACAGACTAACATATAATGAAGGTGAGACAGTACCAATTGCATACAAATCACATTTGTACAGTAATGCTGAGATGCACTTCGCATCTACAGAAAAGATTCTGACAGCAGTACAGACTGCTGTAGTGAGAGAAAGAGCACTGGCTCAGGGGAAACGAATAATAGTAGTTACTCCGGTTCCAGCCTTAGAGGCTGCGACAAAGGCAAGCTTTCCTAATGCTAAAGCATTACAACCGAGATGGATACAATGGGCTAATTCTCTCTCTGCAACAGATGTAGAATACAGGTACGACCCAAATTTAAAGACACAAGCATTTCTGCAATATGAACAAGAATATCCTCTACCAAATGAAATAAAGCCTCTTGATCAGTATGAATATATTATTTACACTGACGGATCTGCTCAACCGGCCATAGGAAGTAAGCAACAATATAGCGCAGCATGTGCAGTCGTTAAAGGTCGCATGCGGGATGGAAAGTTCCATCCAAGTTGCACAAAAACGCAATCTCTAGGAGACTGCACGGCACAGTTGGCAGAGTTAAAAGCGCTAATACTGGCACTGGTGAGTACGGATCAAGAATTCCCCACACTAATTGTGTGCGATTCCTTTTACTGTGTGCAGTCTTACAATGAATACTTGCAATACTGGGTTCAAAGATGCAAAAGGTGGCACAATTAAGCATAAAATGCTATGGGAACAGGTAGTGGAGTTGAAAACCGAACTACCAAGGGCTCACGTGATACATACACTGAGTCATCAGCGTGATGGCGTTCACGTTGAAGGGAATTCATTGGCTGATGAAGCCGCAAAGGGGGCTGTACGCACGGCTTCCGTAGCTGCAATAACTTGTTCTAAAACGAGAATAGACGGTGAGATTATGGTAGCTATTAATGCAACCCGCAAAAACAGCGGAGCAGTACCAAAAAGGTTTCCACTTAAGTACTCCTACAAGTTAGATGCCAATAACATTCCATTTGCTCAAATTCCTGTAGTGTGGGATAGAGTAATTCCAAATATGGATCGTAGGTTAGGTTTAATTCTGTCAGCACACGAAGGGATAGGTTCTGCCCATGCAGGAGTTACGGCGACTGTTTCATTGTTGAAACAACGCTATTGGTGGCCTGGATTAACAAAGCAGACTAAAGATTATGTCTTGAAATGCGACATCTGTCAGCAGATGAAAGGTTCCACCGTAACACGTCCAGCGCAGACACCATTGTTAATATCTGACAAACCACTAGCGTGTGTTTATTTGGACCACTGCGGCCCCTTAAAAAGAGATTGGGCTTACAGGTATATCATGGTAGCAGTGGATTCCTGTTCGAGATTCCTATGGGTGTGGCCCCAGCGTTCGGCTGACGCTCGAACTGTTATAAAAGATTTGCAAGTCTTCATAGGGACATACGCAATTGGCACATTACATTCTGACCAGGGCCCTGTGTTTAGCTCTCGGGCTTACAAGGAGGCCATGCGAGGATTGGGTGTAGCATTGCGGTACTCATCTCCGTACCATCCCGAGGGAAATTCGGTAGTGGAGAGAAAAAACCGAGACTTAAAGCAATCTTTAACAGCTAGAGTATTAGGCACGGGTGAAAGTTGGGTAAAACATCTGTATGGAGTCCAGCGTGCTCTTAACAATATGCCAAGAAGTTCTCTAGGGGGGTCACTCCATATGAGGTCCTATTTGGGACAAGAATGTGGGTACCTGATCTTGATTGGGAAGGCGCAGTGGCGGATGAAAAACCTTTTGACATCCATGATCGTTTGGCTGTTTTACAGGATCTAAATGAATCCAGGACACAACAAAGTAATGTCCACCTGAAGCAGACCGCCACTGGGGAAGTCAAATCAGTCACGGTAAGACCTGTCTGGATCCCAAAAGTAGGGGATCTGGTCAGAGAGAAAATAGCGGACAAGAAAGAATTTGGGCCATCCTACAGAAAACCTGTACCGGTCCTAGCAGTCGAAGGAACAAGAACTGTACTACTACCGCCTCCTGCCGGAAAAAAGGAGAAAAGATTTGTCTCAATCGACCTAATCAAACCACACTATGTGGCCGGTACTAAGCAGTAGGCCACGTGGACTCCTAAGTAGCAGACGCCCTCCTCTCGCTACAATCCAAGAACTTCAAACGGAAAGACTCATCACGTTCGAAGAGCCTCCAACAATGCTATGGAACTCGTTCCCCTTGAACCTGAAATTCAACTTTAAAATCAGACTCAAAATCAAAGACAAATAGCTGTCAGACCAAATACAGATGTCTACGCTAACATGCCTTGACAAGAGCAAAGTACGATTTCAACAAATCCCGATGCAATTCCAACAATTGATCGAACTGCTTCTGGCTACTTCATAAACTTTGATACGTTTTCTTTGGATCCAAGTGAACCTGAAACGACGCCAGCCCAAAAATCACGCAAGCAGCAAATTAAAAACTTTTTGAACTTTCTTAGAAGAACTTACCTGGTATCACCGTGGGTAGAACTATGGATAATTACCGGGGTGTTTTTCTTTCTTTTCTGGTTAGGGTTAGTGATAGTTTTTAACATGCTTATTAATGGACAATACATTCGACAAAGCTCTGCAGCCCAAAAGGTGAATTTTATTTTAAAACCACATCAATCATCTCATCGAGAACAAAGAGACTTGTCATCAGTGAACATCACAGCAGTTCCTATACCTGATGGTATAGTGTGGGACAAGGTTGATTTTGTTATATTCGGCCCGACCGAACTTTTAAAAATACCACATTTATTTAAAATATCATGGGATTTTGAAACTGTTAATAACATGTTGTCTGATTTGGAAAAATCTGCTGCGTTTTCTAATAGTGAAACATTGGAAAGCAGATCAGATTTCGATAGTATGTATTGTTATCAACACTATGGTCATCATTTCCTGCATAAATCTGCAAATCCTAGAAATGTGTTCACATACCACCAGTGGGAACATTGTCCAACACCGCCGAAAGGCAGTTCAAAAACATTTACACAAAAGTTTCCATATTTTTCAGGGTTCAATATGTCTGACCCAGCCTCATATTATTATAAAGTTGCACCAACATCAGCACAGAAAAATATGTTGACAAATACCAAACGGATTTACTCTGCTGCTTTTATTGCCCAGTTGTCTGAACAAGGTTTCGACTTATGGAAAGACACCATAGACCTAAAATCAGTCTGGGGTACTAGAGAATGGGAGGTGCAGGGTACAGAAGCTTTGTTTAGAGCATGCCTCAACCCTCAACAAATCGAAAAACTGGATAGATTAGCATTTACGGTGGCGGAATCCCCGTCCACAGAATACTTAATCCATGGCCATATCACTCTACCGGTCACGACTTTTCAGTTTCAGTATTGTCTTGAACAAAAGCAAGTAGGCAGGTATGACGAAATGGGTAAGGAATACATTAAGGGAACATGGGCATTACCATACAGATTTCGATGCTAGAGTGGGGATCGAGAAGTGTTTCTGAGCGGTACAAACTGTGAGAACGCTTTAAGTGGATCGCTCATATGCTAGGATATAATGTTGCACGGGGCTTGTAATGGTTCTGTAGCGAACCTATCCTGTCATTTGAGGGGTGCCTCAGCTGCAGTGATTACTCCAGCATTCAGGCTACTTTTGAATGGGAGTTACTTGATGCTGAACAGTCAAGGCAGCTGTGGAATGCTCCCGGGCATCGCATATCTGGTAACCGTGAGCTCCAGGGTTACTTGTTGTATGCAAGTATTGTTTCCACCGACACATACAGTCAGGGAGGCGCCTTTATGGCCTTCGCTGAATGTTTCTTTAATACGGTTTGATACTCTAAGCAGAATAAAAGCCATGCTTCTACAGAAGTCTGTGCCCTTAACCTCAGCTCGAGAGACTTTTGATCTTCAAATCGCAAGGTCTTCGGCAGAGATACAGGCGCTCATTCATACAAACTGCCCTTTCCATTTCGCAGAAATGGTAAATCGTATTTTTAACATGTCTGATACGACAGGCATTGTCCACCTATTTAAGACCATAGGTTCTGGACTTTTGAGCACCTTTCAGACGGTACTTGGAGTTATACCAAACTTCATTCATTCCGTATTCGGAAGCATCTTTGGGGGACTTCCGCTGATCCTGTTTCTAATAGCGGGAATACTGATTGTTATTTTTCTGCTACGCAATGGACGTCCCAGTCACCAAGGAGATGGAAAAAGCACTCCTGGAGCGTAAGTACCGTGATCGCATGGTACAACATCTGGGCACGCCTCGCTTAAGAGAACTAAGTGCATCTTGGTTCTTGTCATTTCGACCAGTCTGGATGGACTGCATCTTACCTGTCCTCCGCTGCCTGTTTTGCGGAGAAGAATGCGTGTTAGACCTTTGTTTGACACTCCCATCATGTGCGCAACCGGACGTGAATGCGTTACTGGACCCGATAACGGCCCATGTTCTGCAGTGTCCTCAGCGTATTCCAATGTTGATGGCGGCATTCCTTGAGCCACCACAGGTAGCAACTACACCTGTTGGTATGAACACCGGCTCCTCCACTGACACCCAGGCTTTGAACGGCGCACAGGCTGTCACAGCACCGGCTGCGGACAGCGTGGAACATCATCTGTGCTCAATTGACATTCTTTGCGAGGTGTAACAGGGCCCGTCTACTGCGGAAGCAAGCAACGCAAATGTTGCGCCTACCAGCCAGGACACATAAACATTTGGACTCATTTTGGCTCGTCGTGTGCTGGGAAAAATTTGCCCTTTTTCTAAACAAGCTCAGAATTTGGAACTTTGAGACTAAATTGACATTCCTTTCATTTTTTGAGCATTCATGGCTTTATAATGCTTATAGTGATCCGGACTATATCAACGGACATTTTAGAGCTAGGGCTTGCAGATTTTTTAAAACATTTTTAAGTTAAGTTTAGCAAATTTTTAGAAAGTTTTTAAACATTTTTAATTCCAAAGATGTTTTTATGAACTTTGTGCGTACCACTATCTAGTAATATTGGTAGTACAGTAATAGGTTACATATGTCGTCCATTCGGAAGAGGAGTGGGTATTATATTCCATATAGGTACCCTATATAGGCTCAGGTAACATCGCAAACTTTCACCTACATCCTTCCCTACATTACATACATAACGGTTCTTAGGCACTGACCTTTTACCTAGATATGACACTGCATTCAGAACACAGGTTTTCCCTGGTTCGATTCTCATACATTAGGCATGAGGCTTCTTGGAAGCACAGCAGGACTAACAGTAGGATTACCATCTCCTGTATAATATCTATGTATAAAGTTCAGGCCCAACGTCATCCTTTAGGCCGACACAGTAACACAGCAAGGTAGGACCCCTGGGGAGACCTATGGGTATATATACATCATGTCTTGCTTAGAAAGACAGAGGAGACCGTGACTTCCCTGCTGACACACTGACCAGAGACGCTGAGGTTCCTGCATGCAGACGCTCCAGCTAGAAGTAGTCTAACATCCCTCGCGGGGTGTCCAACTCGAGACCAGGACGGGGTCCCACATGCTCTAAACTCTCAGGTAATGGGGTGGACTAGATCCTAGAGGGATTCTTGGCATAACACCTACACAGATGCTAGGTACATTTAGGTACATCTAGTTAGGGAGGCATTGTAGGGGTACGTACTTTCAGTACGTACCTTTAGGACGCACTTTTAGGTTGCACCTTTTATCATGTGTTTTATGTACTTGTATATATTCATGATTTCTGCAAGATGGTAGAGCTATACCATCCCTTTACTTTTGTAGTATTGCTAATCATATATCTCTGCTACGGTCTAATGGTTGTTGCAGCTCATCTATTCTACACTAGAATAACAACTGTTCAATAAACCTTTATTGACAAACGCCCAGTATGTTTATTCTGTGTATCTCTGAGACAAACTAAGTGAGCACGAGTGACTGAGCGAAAAGTAGTATATTGTTTCCACGATCCTGGGGGATCAGGGTTGTCATGTTCTGAGTTTGCCAAGAACTACTCTCTCCCCGATAAGAGGAGACTCTAGTGGCACTGTGAGCTAGCTAATACAGACAGGCTAACGTATCCAGTGGGGGTGCTCGGAATCCGTCCGCCACCAATCCCACAGTTTATGTTATCCGAACGCGCAGATCCTGTATAGGATATATAGGAACTACACGACAACCTGTTGTCCCTCCGCTCTGATAATGTTTCCTATTATACTTTTCCTTCCTTCCCTAGTTATGATTGGTTGCCCGGGAATGCTCAGCCCTCCCGCTCGCCCTCACCCACCAATACCACTGCCTGCCGGAGGACCCCTTTGCCCTGAATGGACTAACCGCATGCGGGCAATGTCATGTTTCCCATATGATCCACACTAACATCATAATCTGGAATGTGAGGGGCATGCACACATCCACGTGACGTTATGCTGCGTACTCATACCTCAAACGCAGATCCACCCACATAGCGAGTCTATAGTTGATGCATAAAAGGACCACCTCAAGCTCATAAAACACAGAGGATGAGTGACCCAAGCTCCTGTAGTCTGCATGATACACCGCAACCACAACATCTCCATTACACTGCCTGACATTACATTCTCTAAAAGGGAAGGTAAATAAAATATGTTACGTATAAGGGTTATTTAATTAAAATTAGGCTAAAGATAACTAGGAAATTGGTGAGTCTGGGGATTCACTCTCCGTGATCACTCCTGTCACTGGTATATCCCGTACACACCCCACCCTCCTCTGGACATTGTTCAGTCATGAGATTCGTGGGAATCCATGTCTAACTACCAGGGTCATCTGCAACAAGGCTCAAACTGAATTTTACAGTGTTTCTGGGGGCAGTGCCTGGCCATGAATACAGGTCGCTCCAGGCTGAGGCATCAGTCCAGCCCCTTTTTCCAACACTCTAACGATGGCGCCTCTATGTCTTTCCAAGCTACTGCTCAGCTGTGACTAAGCTCAACCACAAGAGTGCCCTGGGGTACCTGTTACCTTCGATGACCTCTGTGGTATGTAGCAGGACCATCTTGGGATCTCTGGGGACCCAACAGCCCAACACTTCTCCTAGAGTTGCGAGCTTCCCCGCCCAAAAGCCTTTGTCTAATCTGCAGATATTGGTAAAATTGGCTCTGGTGCAGATCATATTTTGTGTGTATGTCAGTGAAGGACGTGGACATGAGATCCTCCAGTTTGGAAATGCCAATAAGATCTCATCGTTTAAAACCGGGTAGACCAACCACCTGTCAAAGTCAGGTACTCACCCACAGGGGGATCTCCTGTGCCAAGCATCGGGCCAGCCAAGGCACTCAGAGTGCCTCTCTACGTCCCAAGCACCACCTATGTTGCCAAAGGTAGGCTCGGTGGGATCGTTCCCTCATATAGAAAGTGGGAAAGTGGAGTGTCCTGCATCGCCCAGCCCTCGGAAGCATAGGCTGGGTCTTCAAACCCGGCGAACCACCATTTGTTCAGGACCACCAGTGAGCTGCCCTGAAATAGAACCGGGTGTCCTGAGTTGCCACGCCTTCGTTGTTTTGAAGCATTTAGCAAGTGCAATGCCGGGGGACCGTTGGTTCCAGATAAAGCCCGCAGTAGTGACAGGTGAAAAAG
The DNA here is from genome assembly GCA_963921515.1 of Calotriton arnoldi. Taxonomy (NCBI): domain Eukaryota; kingdom Metazoa; phylum Chordata; class Amphibia; order Caudata; family Salamandridae; genus Calotriton; species Calotriton arnoldi. The sequence continues at coordinate 4,708,997 of CAWUFW010000272.1, read as the reverse complement.
GCTTCCGGGATTTTGTATGCATAGTTTTGGAGTTCACAGAGCAAGCGTGGGAGGGTCTCCATCTTGAAGATGGCCGATTGACCCAAGAAGGAGAGAGGGATGGATGCTCAGAACTGAAAGTCTTTCGTTAGTCTGTAAAGTTTTGGCTGCAGGTTCAGTTCCCAAGCTCGGCGGTGAACCTCAGTTATATGCACACCTAGGTACCGGAACCCACTGATGATGATATGCAGGCCCCTTGCCCAAGGCATAAGAGGGGAACTTCTGTCAACTGGATCCATATTCGATTTGAACAAATTTACCTGGAGCCCCATAAAGCGCCCAAACACTCTCAGGATTTGCAGTATTCATGGACCAAATTTAGATGGTTCCTCCAGGAAAACGAGAACATCATCTGCATATAAAGCGATCCTATCTTCAACCCCTGGTATCCATTCAAACCCTCTAACCTGGGTATCAATTCTTAACCTTTCTGCAAGTGGTTCACAGGGGGATCTCCTGTGCCAAGCATCGGGCCAGCCAAGGCACTCAGAGTGCCTCTCTACGTCCCAAGCACCACCTATGTTGCCAAAGGTAGGCTCGGTGGGATCGTTCCCTCATATAGAAGGTGGGAAAGTGGAGTGTCCTGCATCGCCCAGCCCTCGGAAACATAGGCTGGGTCTTCAAACCCGGCGAACCACCATTTGTTCAGGACCACCAGTGAGCTGCCCTGAAATAGAACCGGGTGTTCTGAGTTGCCAAGCCTTCGTTGTTTTGAAGCATTTAGCAAGTGCAATGTCGGGGGACCGTTGGTTCCAGATAAAGCCCGCAGTAGTGACAGGTGAAAAAGGTTTCCGGGATTTTGTATGCATAGTTTTGGAGTTCACAGAGCAAGCGTGGGAGGGTCTCCATCTTGAAGATGGCCGATTGACCCAAGAAGGAGAGAGGGATGGATGCTCAGAACTGAAAGTCTTTTGTTAGTCTGTAAAGTTTTGGCTGCAGGTTCAGGTCCCAAGCTCGGCGGTGAACCTCAGTTATATGCACACCTAGGTACCGGAACCCACTGGTGATGATATGCAGGCCCCTTGCCCAAGGCATAAGAGGGGAACTTCTGTCAACTGGATACATATTCGATTTGAACAAATTTACCTGGAGCCCCATAAAGCGCCCAAACACTCTCAGGATTTGCAGTATTCATGGACCAAATTTAGATGGTTCCTCCAGGAAAACGAGAACATCATCTGCATATAAAGCGATCCTATCTTCAACCCCTGGTATCCATTCAAACCCTCTAACCTGGGTATCAATTCTTAACCTTTCTGCAAGTGGTTCAATGTGCAGGGCAAAAAGCAGGAGAGATAGCGGGCAACCCTGCCTTGTGCCCCTCTAAATCGAGAAGAGCTCGGATACTTCAACCCCCCCACCCGGACCCGTGCAGTTAGGGACGTATAGAACAATGAAACACAGCCAATATATTGGGGTCCCAAGTTCATCTTGGTGAAGAGGGCAAAAGGTATTCTCTTCCCACCGAATCGAAGGCTTTACAGAAGTCAACGAGGAGCAGCGCATGGTTCCTGGGAAGTCTGTCCCCCAGAGCCATGGCATTGTGGACTCTACGGATGTTGTGTCTGGTTGCATGGAGGGGCATGAAGCCCGGCTGATCAGGGCGGACCAATAGCCTGTTTGCGAGATCCTTTACTTCTATGTTAAGGACGGATGTAGGGTGGTAGGACTCGCAGTGGTTGAGTCAGCTACAGAATACCAACGATGTCTGCTGACCAGAGATCCGGCTGCAGAATCCCTGCCCTCAGAGCGTCCTAGATTATGGCCTGCAACTGCGGCCCAAGACCTGACCACAAGGACCTAAAGAACTCTGCTGCGAATCTGTTCGGTCTGGGTGTTTTACTGGATTGAAGTTGAGCCAGAGCCTCTTCTAGTTTCTCCGTCAATCTCTGCCTCAAGGGACATCCTCCAGCACCAGGATGTCGGAGTGAGCATAAAATGTGGTCTGATAAGCTTAAAGCTACAGGCAATAGAAAGATCCCCTGACCTCACCTCCATCTCCGTCGATCGTTGCAGGTGATGGGGTCTCTTCCTGCATGAGTGGAGCTAAGCCAGTACAACATTTTGCTGGCTTCATATCTCCATTGGTAGATTATGCTCTGCATGGCAAACCATACCGTCTGTGTCTCCTGTAGCAGGGTCTGTTGAAGGACCAATTGTGAATGGATGAATCACATAGAATGGATGAGTCTGAGGACACAAGGTACCTCCGTTCCAGTTCAGGAAGAGAACCTCTAACTCTGTGATCTCACATTGGGATATGCGCCTGTGGCCTGTGCAATATCTAATGATGTTGCCTATGAATGTGGCCTTAAAGGCCACCCACAACATTGCCGGAGAAACAACCTATTGTACATTTATGGCGAAGTACCCACCTATAGCCTCATGGACGACATCCCAGAACTCCGGCTCCGCCAAATCTCTAGGACCCGAGTCATCAGCCTCCCTTGCCGGCCCCTGCATGCACCCCAAATAGCATTTCCACTGGCAAGTGGTCTGATGGACCACGGGTCAAGAGGCAAACCTCGCACACCCTCAAGTGTTCGGTTTGCAATAGGAGGAAATAGTCCAGATGTGAGAATGCCTTATGCGCCCCGAAGAAAAAGGTGATGCCCCTTTCGGTCAGGTCCGGAGTCGCCAAGCATACAGCAGGTCCATTGTTCAGGGGAACGTGGTCAAGTGTATCAGTCCTCTCGCTCTCCCAGCCATCGAGGAAGAGTGGTCTAGTGTCGGCTCTCCCACTCTGCTGATATCACCCCCCAGTATCCGGGGCCCCATAGAGAGCTATAACAGCATATATTTAAGGATCTAAAGAAAGTCAACAGACAGTGGGGGGTGCACGTACACACTGATCAATGACTTCGACCGTCCCTAAAGTGTTCTCTCAACGCCTACATATCAACCCTGCTTGTCATATCATGTTTGTTAAGCCTTGAAAGGGGTTCGTCCCTATAGAAGAAGAGCTCCCCAGCTCGATCTTCTTCTGAATCCCGCATAAAAAACCTGCGAACTCCTTCCAAACCAAGAAGAGACATTTGTTGCTGACCAGGTGGGTTTCCTGAAGAAACAGAATCTCTGGGCCCAGGCAGCGGGCGGCTTTCAGAACCTTGTCCCCACTTGAGTATGTCTTGTAATCCATTGACGTTTCAGGTGACTAATCCCACCTGCCCATCATTCTCTGTGATGTGGTGTGCTTCTAATTCCAAGGTAGTGTCTGTGGATGCCCAGACGTCGTAGGTCAGGGGGAGGTGGTTCCCCTATCTCACGTGAGTGGTACCTACAGCATATTGCCAGCTCGACTCTGGGTGCTGTGTAACCCTCCACCCCATACTCTATAAACTAGAAGCTCCTGTCGTGGTGTGAACTGGGGACCTTTGCCAACAGGGCAAGAGTTCGAACCAAGCGTTCCCTTGAACCAAAACACCCTCGGCCCTCTCCACAACACAACCCACAAACATAAAAAGAAAAAATCAGAGGCACAGTTTGCAGCTAAAATGAAATGAGTTAAGTGGCAGACTGTGGATAGGGATGTGTCAGCATGGTAGAGTCTGGGTTCCACTATGGCCGCATGTTAGCGAGGTCTGTGTTTGTTGTCTCTTCCCCCTCAGATGTTTGGGGCTGTCCCTCAGGTTCGTCCCCAATCATCTCCATAGTGCGGGATCTGCATCTGTTCCTCTGACTCCTTCGCGGTTGTAGTCACCATGCCCTCGGACTGCCCTCACTGTGCAAGTACTTTTGGGAGGAGGGTGACTGCCATTCCTGGTTCAGGGCGCTCCTCAACCCAGTGCCACATGCTCTCAAGGGTGTTGAAGAACAGTGTCTTGTTTCCAAAGAAGACTTTGAGGCGGCCGGAAAGTGCAGCATGTATTTGATCTGCATGGCTTTCATTGTCTGCTTCACTTTGAGGAAGTAGCGAAGCTGTTGTTGGACCTTCAGCATATAGTCGGGGAACACCATGACCTCGGATGAGCAGTACAGCAAGGTGCCCAATCAACGGGCTGCTCTAAGGATTGTGTCTCTGTATGCAAAATTGAAAATGCGAGCAATGAAGGGTGTGGGTAGGGTCCCGTGTGGTGGCCTAGGGCCCAGAGATCTGTGGGCCCATTCCACCAGAAAACATGCAGAGATGTCCTCCCTAGGGAAACAGGTTTTTAGTTTATCCATAATGAACTCCGTGGAGTAGAGCCCTCTGCGATCCTGATGATGTGGAGATTGTTGTGTCGTGAACGTCTCTCTGTGTCTTCCACTTGGGCTTTAAGTTCAAGGACAGTCTTCTAGAGCACCCCAATCTTGGTTTGGCAAGTGCGCAGCGAGTCCTCAGCCTCTGCGATCCGGCCTTCGACCTCCTTGACCCTGTCTGTGGTGTTCCATAGGTCTTGGCGGTGCAGCGTCATGTCGACGCTAAGTTCCTCGATCTTTGCCGCCAGGGAAGACCTTGAGTCCTGTACTGCTTGTAGGATTGACGATGTGTGTGCTGCGGTGGGATCCGTAGATTGAGATGCCAGACCTGTGGGCTATCATGGACTGGTGTTGGCTTGGTAAACTTGAACGTATAACAGAAGGTTGGTGGTATACTATTAGGGAAACTGGCACCACAAGGGTGATTACACCAAATATCAACACAGTGATTATATTAGTACAACAGTGCTGTAAGGTGGAGAGAACCACCGGCCTCCCCAAGTTTGTGGCAAAAGGCTACAAATAAAGACAAATTACAATCCCCAGCACACGTTACTTATTGAAAAAAAGACAGCAGTAGCAAAAGTAAGTCCACTTGGTCATAAAGCAAAAAACAAAATGATGAGGTTCTTTGTTTCTTTATTCTTTTCCTCTTTTCTCTTGTTCGTACAAGTTCTTAGCCACAGGTTCTTAGCCAACACGTCTTTCGTCGGGAATAGTAACCCATGACTTTCTCAAGGCTAAGTAGAAACACAGAACAGATAGCCATGTCATAAAGTACAGACAGCAGTCGCATAAATACCACATCCCTCAACAACTGCACCGTGCAACTGTTTGATGTGAGAGAGAGATTACATGTGTTATACAAAACCATGCACTCAGTGCCATAATATAAGTTGCATTATACTCAATATATTAAGTGAACAATCCACAAAGCGGTGAATAAACATATAGAAGGTCTTCAAATCAAGTCACACAATAGTACAAACCTTCTTTAAAATGAGTGAAAATGTGTGAGCATCTAACTGCTATATGAAACCTAAATCACCATTATTCCGTATCCCGTTCTCTGGCAAAGGGCAAATTAAAACCATTATCCGCTCATGCGTGAACATACCCGTGTCATCGGTCACGTAAGTGAAGCAAAAAATGACCACAAACCTCTATAGTCAATAGTCCCAATCTGTCTAAATGAAAGAACGAAAGAAAAAAAACACCACATAAACTTGATTAACTATGCTACCAACAAGTAATCTTATTTAACCGTAATCTATCACTCTATCACCTACTTTAAATGTGGTGATAATTCCAAACCACAGGGTGTATCAACGCAGAAAATCGTATGTCACACTACTTTTTTTCAACGGTCATCCACTGACAGACCCAAAATCTCGGTCTGTCACCTGCAAAAAAGACAACATTATTATCTTCCTGACCTAATGTGCACTCTTAGCTCACGCTAAAAAGCTTTTAATCTGCGAGCTTGTCTCAGGGAAACTGCCACAATGTTGGGACGGGATACCGTATGTTAAGATGTTGGGACAGGACGCCATATGTTAAGATGTTGGGACGGGATGCCGTATGTTAAGGTGTTGGGACGGGATGCCGTATGTTAAGATGTTGGGACGGGAAGCCGTATGTTAAGATGTTGGGATGGGACACCGTATGTTAAGATGTTGGGACAGGATGATGTATGTTAAGATGTTGGGGCGGGAAGCCGTATGTTAAGATGTTGGGACGGGATGCCGTATGTTAAGATGTTGGGACGGGACACCGTATGTTAAGATGTTGTTGCGGGACGCTGTATGTTAAGATGTTGGGACAGGACGCCGTATGTTAAGATGTTGGGACGGGACGCCGTATGTTAAGATGTTGGGATGGGAAGCTGTATATTAAGATGTTGGGACGGGACACCGTATGTTAAGATGTTGGGACAGGATGATGTATGTTAAGATGTTGGGGCGGGAAGCCGTATGTTAAGATGTTGGGACGGGACACCGAATGTTAAGATGTTGGGACAGGATGATGTATGTTAAGATGTTGGGGCGGGACGCCATATGTTAAGATATGTGGACGGGACGCCGTATGTTAAGATGTTGGGGCGGGACGCCGTATGTTAAGATGTTGGGACAGGATGATGTATGTTAAGATGTTGGGGCGGGAAGCCGTATGTTAAGATGTTGGGACGGGACACCGTATGTTAAGATGTTGGGACAGGATGATGTATGTTAAGATGTTGGGGCGGGACGCCATATGTTAAGATATGGGGACGGGACGCCGTATGTTAAGATGTTGGGACAGGATGCCGTATGTTAAGATGTTGGGACGGGAAGCCGTATGTTAAGATGTTGGGATGGGACACCGTATGTTAAGATGTTGGGACAGGATGATGTATGTTAAGATGTTGGGGCGGGACGCCATATGTTAAGATATGTGGACGGGACGCCGTATGTTAAGACGTTTGGACGGGACGCCGTATGTTAAGATGTTGGGACGGGATGCCGTATGTTAAGATGTTGGAACAGGACACTGTATGTTAAGATATTAGGACGGGACGCCGTATGTTAAGATGTTGGGACAGGAAGCCGTATGTTAAGATGTTGGAACAGGACACTGTCTGTTAAGATATTAGGACGGGACGCCGTATGTTAAGATGTTGGGACAGGATGCCGTATGTTAAGATGTTGGGACAGGACACTGTATGTTAAGATATTAGGACGGGACGCCGTATGCCACTCGAATCCCCGGTTGCATGGTATAAGGTCTGTTCTTAGATATCTAGGTCTGCCGGTTAGGATGTTGGGACGGGACGCCGTATGTTCGTAATTGCAGGACTCACCTACCGCTTCGACAGACCTAAATATCTAAGAACCGACCATATACCATGCGATCTCTGATGCCCTCAAGCTAAAATCTATAATGATTGTCTTTGTCGACCCTTAACTCTGCTACTTGTGCATCAATCGGAAACACATTTAGGAAAGGTGTCACCCTCATCCCTTGGCCTTTTATTCCACATCCGTCGGAGTATCTTGCGTTTTCCTTCTCTGACTGTCCCCCTGGTTTTGGGGAATGTTGTCAGTGTATATGCCATTCATACATGTTTACAACCCTATCTAAATTTGGGCTCCTTGAATACATCTGTCTCTGTACTGGATGGCTGCTGCCACCACCATCGTATTATATATAGCGCCCTGACGAAGGGGTCTCCTCCAAATCTGAATTTCTATTCACCGAAACGGGCGTCAGCTCTTTTCTCTGATTTTGTTCTTTATCTGTCCGAAATGTAATGCTGATGCAGGGACATCTTAAGTATTTTGGGGGCCCTGGGCCAAACTTATTTTGGGGGCCCCTGTTTGAAACAGCTTTGAATTTATGAACCTATTTCAGTTCTTTCAGGCCCTCTTTGGCCAAGTCACTGACAGTGCATAGGACACTGGTCCAAATTCTAATTTTTTTACATCTAATATTCAGGGATAGTGACTTAAGTTTTCTATATTGTAAGACAGCAGCAGCTCATTAATATTACTGCAAATAATCTCAGTGACACCCTCCCATTTCTCATATGTGAGTTCCTGTTTTGATCTAAAATAGCTTTCTTTTAATGGTTTTATAACATTTCTCGGCAAAATGTCTGTAATAAAGAGACTCTGACACATCACCCACATTAAAAATAAATTAAAGGAGAAAGGTATTAAAACAATCTGTTTTATAGAGGTGGCTCCATAAGCCCCCCCCCCCGAAAGGCTGGGGCCCTGGGCCAGAGCCCACTTTGCCCATGCCTTAAAACGTCTCTGTGCTGATGAAGGTGCATTTTTCTGATTTTGTTCCATATTTGTAAAAAAAAACTTTAATGCTGATGAAATTGCTATCTGTACATGATATGTACTGAATAACATCAACCCAGATCATCTTTGTGATATATATCAATAGACGAGTAGATACATATAATGATGTTAGCTTGGAGTATGAATAATGTTTTTAATGCATGGACTGGATGGGTTTTGATTGAATGAGTGTGCATGAGTGGTATCGTGTATGAGTCTGGAGTTTGATATGGATTTTGAAGATAGGGAGCCCGAAATTGTATTTATGTATTCATAATTAAAAATAAAATATGTTATGAAGAGGTCCGTCTCATGAGAGTGAATATTGGTTGAGTTATGCCTTTTATAAGAATTGGAGAAGACTGAGTTTCTTTTTTGATATATGCTACTCTCCGAGGCAGACACCTCTAACTGGAGGAGCTGAGGGACCGGAGACAAATTCTACGCAAATATTAAACGGAGATTACACACGCTTTGAACCGGTGAAGGCATGAAATGTGTTTTGGCAAAAAGTGCAATTCATCAAACTGGAAGGGTCGTACATGTTATCTAAATTAAGGTTTGAGCAATTTTCTGCCATCCTTCTAGCACTGTGAACCAGACCTGGACACTGGGAGAGCTGCTGGTCCCCAGCCTCAGACAGTGTGCGTGCAGCGCGTATGCAGTGTGTGTGCATCCATGTGCAGCGCTGGTGTGGGTGGATGTCAGTGTGCTTGCAGGCAGTGTGTAGGCAGTGTGCATCATCCTTGTGCATGCATCCACGTGCAGCGCTGGTGGGGGTGGATGTCAGACAGTGTGTATGCAGTGTGTATACATCCATGTGCAGCACTGGTGGGGGTGGACGTCAGACAGTGTGCGCGCAGTGTGTATGCATCCATGCGCAATGCTGGTGGGAGTGGATGTAAGACAATGTGCATGCAGTATGTATGCATGTGTGTGCAGTGTATATGCAGTGTGTATGCCTCCATGTGCAGCACTGGTGGGGGTGGATCAGGCAATGTGTATGCAGTGTGTGTGCATCTATGTGCAGCGCTGGTGAGGGTGGATGTCAGACAGTGTGTATGCATCCACGCGCAGTGCTGGTGGGGTTGATGTCAGACAGTATGTGTGTGCAGTGTGTGTGCGTCCATGCGCAGCGCTGATGGGGGTGGATGTCAGACAGTGTGTATGCAGTGTGTATGCATCCATGTGCACTGCTGGTGGGGTTGATGTCAGACAGTATGTGTGTGCAGTGTGTGTGCGTCCATGCGCAGCGCTGATGGGGGTGGATGTCAGACAGTGTGTATGCAGTGTGTATGCATCCATGTGCACTGCTGGTGGGGGTGGATGTAAGACAATGTGCATGCAGTGTGTATGCGTGTGTGTGCAGTGTGTATGCATCCACGTGCAGCGCTGGTAGGGGTGGATGTCAGACAGTGTGTATGCAGTGTATATGCATCCACGTGCAGTGCTGGTGGGGGTGGATGTCAGACAGTGTGTATGCAGTGTGTGTGGACTGTGTATGCAGTGTGTATGCATTCACGTGCAGCGCTGGTGGGGGTGGATGTCAGGCAGTGTGTATGCAGTGTGTATGCATCCACGTGCTGCACTGGTGGGGTGGATGTCAGACAGTGTATGTGCAGTGTGCATGTGTGTGTGTGTGTGCAGTGTGTGTGCAGTGTGTATGCATCCATATGCAGCGCTGGTAGGGGTGGATGTCAGACAGTGTGTGTGCAGTGTATATGCATCCATGTGCACTGCTGGTGGGGGTGGATGTCAGACAGTGTGCGTGCAGTGTGTATGCATCCACGCGCAAAGCTTGTGGGGGTGGATGTTAGACAGTGTGCATGCAGTGTGTATGCGTGTGTGTGCAGTGTGTATGCAGTGTGTATGCATGCACGTGCAGCGCTGGTAGGGGTGGAGGTCAGACAGTATGTGTGCAGTGTATATGCATCCATGTGCACTGCTGGTGGGGGTGGATGTCAGACAGTGTGCGTGCAGTGTATATGCATCCATGTGCACTGCTGGTGGGGGTGGATGTCAGACAGTGTGCGTGCAGTGTGTATGCATCCATGTGCAACGCTAGTGGGGGTGGATGTCAGACAGTGTGTGTGCAGTGTATATGCATCCATGTGCACTGCTGGTGGGGGTGGATGTCAGACAGTGTGCGTGCAGTGTGTATGCATCCATGTGCAACGCTAGTGGGGGTGGATGTAAGACAATGTGCATGCATTGTGTATGCGTGTGTGTGCAGTGTGTATGCATCCACGTGCAGCGCTGGTAGGGGTGGATGTCAGACAGTGTGTGTGCAGTGTGTATGCATCCATGTGCAACGCTAGTTGGGGTGGATGTAAGACAATGTGCATGCATTGTGTATGCGTGTGTGTGCAGTGTGTATGCATCCACGTGCAGCGCTGGTAGGGGTGGATGTCAGACAGTGTGTATGCAGTGTATATGCATCCATGTGCAGTGCTGGTGGGGGTGGATGTCAGACAGTGTGTATGCAGAGTGTGTGGACTGTGTATGCAGTGTGTATGCATTCACATGCAGCACTGGTGGGGGTGGATGTCAGACAGTGTGCGTGCAGTGTGTATGCATCCATGTGCAATGTTAGTGGGGGTGGATGTAAGACAATGTGCATGCAGTGTGTATGTGTGTGTGTGCAGTGTGTATGCATCCATATGCAGCGCTGGTAGGGGTGGATGTCAGACAGTGTGTATGCAGTGTATATGCATCCATGTGCAGTGCTGGTGGGGGTGGATGTCAGACAGTGTGGATGCAGTGTGTGTGGACTGTGTATGCAGTGTGTATGCATCCATGCGCAGCGCTGGTGGGGGTGGATGTCAGACAGTGTGCGTGCAGTGTGTATGCATCCACGCGCAAAGCTGGTGGGGGTGGATGTAAGACAATGTGCATGCAGTGTGTAAGTGTGTGTGTGCAGTGTGTATGCATCCATATGCAGCGCTGGTAGGGGTGGATGTCAGACAGTGTGTATGCAGTGTGTGTGCATCCATGTGCAGCACTGGTAGGGGTGGATGTCAGATAGTGTGCGTGCAGTGTGTATGTGTGTGTGTGCAGTGTGTATGCATCCACATGCAGCGCTGGTAGGGGTTTATGTCAGACAGTGTGTATGCAGTGTGTATGCATCGATGTGCAGCGCTGGTGGGGGTGGATGTCAGTCAGTGTGCGTGCAGTATGTATGCATCCATGCGCAATGCTGGTGGGGTGCATGTCAGACAGTGTGTATGCTTTGTGTATGCAGTGTGTATGCATCCATGTGCAGCGCTGGTGGGGGTGGATGTCAGGCAGCGTGCGTGCAGTGTGTATGCATCCTTGCGCAATGCTGCTGGGAGTGGATGTAAGACAATGTGCATGTAGTGTGTATGCGTGTGTGTGCAGTGTGTATGCTTTGTGTATGCATACACGCGCAGCGCTGGTGGGGTGGATGTCAGACAGTGCGTATGTAGTGCGAATGCATCCATGTGCAGCGCTGGTGGGGGTGGATGTCAGACAGTGTGTACGCATCCACGTGCACCGCTGGAGGGGGTGGATGTCAGACAGTGTGTATGCATCCATGTGCAGCGCTGGTGGGGGTGGATGTCAGACAGTGTGTATGCTTTGTGTATGCATACACGCGCAGCGCTGGTGGGGTGGATGTCAGACAGTGTGTATGTCGTGCGAATGCATCCATGTGCAGCGCTGGTGAGTGTGGATGTCAGACAGTGTGTATGCATCCATGTGCAGTGCTGGTGGGGGTGGATGTCAGTCAGTGTGTGTATGCATGTGGGTGCAGTGTGTATGCATCCACGTACAGCGCTGGTAGGGGTGGATGTCAGACAGTGTGTATGCGTGTGGGTGCAGTGTGTATGTGTCCATGAGCAGTGCTAGTAGGGGTGCATGTCAGACAGTGTGCATGCAGTGTGTATGCGTGTGTGTGCAGTGTGTATGTATCCATGTGCAGCGCTGGTGGGGTGGATGTCAAAATGTTGTTAGCAAAAATATTGTCTGACAGAAATTCCGTGTTAAAGGTTATACAAAAATATCCGATTTGGTGCAGAGTTTCACTTATTTACTCAATTGGGTGATATTTTTGTGAACATTAGAATATGACACCTCTATCAGATGATACATTGAATGGCACATTTTGCTTCCATTCGGTGGGAGCTTTGAGTTTTAGGCCCCAACATATAACATAATGTGTATTTGTAAAGTGCACCCAGAAGGGTATCTTGGCGCTGAGTAGCAGATGTTTATTGTTACCCAACTTAATGGTACTCATTTTATTGACCTCAGTAGGATGAAAGACTGAGTGGACCCGCCAGGTTTGAACTTGTGACCATGAGGTCAAACACAGGGCCCTACAGTGGACGCATTAGTCCACGAAGCCACCAGACGCTGCTTGGGCATGTGTGAGCATGGATTACCAGCTCCTGCAGCCCAAATAGAAGAACTCCTTGACTGCACACTCAGATTGTCTCTAAAGTGGAAGATGGTGGCCACTGAATAGCCTGGGTCCAAGATGGCGTCACCACAAGCAGCCCACTGAAGTCCCTGATCCAAAATAGTGACCAGCAACAGACCTGAAACACCGGTCTCGGATACATGACGTCACCACGCTTACCTGAGGGCCACGGCTTCAGGAGGAAGGAATCCTGCACCTCAACTTCCAGCCAGAGGTAACTTTAGAGCCCATGGCAAGTGTGTCCATGACCTTTCTTGTTGCCTGCTGGAGGTGACAGAGTGATTTGTTTGGTGGCCAACAGTTAGGATTCTGCTCCGGCTACAGAAAGAGACTGATGTACTGGGCATGTAGTGGCTGGCAGTTGGTGGCAATGGAAGCAAAGCTTGGAGGCACAAGCTTCATGCCCTGAATCCCTCTCCTGTGGGAAGTCCACACAGAACCCCCTTTGGTAAACCATATGCCTGGTGAATGTTGTCCAAGGAGGTCATGGTGCAAAACTTCACCCAGTGGTGGTCTTTATCCTTCTGTGGGCATGTCCACCTGCATGTACATGATTCCTGGGCCCCTCCCCGAAAGTGTAGTCGGGTCTGGTAGGAGGGGTAGTGTAGACCTGCCGCCTGGTCAACCCAAGATCTACCGGCTGCAGTACCGAGCTCCCCCTCCCTGTGCCAGAGATCACACGGGAGTCCGAAGAGTTTGGCTGAGCCAGGCTGGGACAAATGACAAACTTTGAAAGTTCGTAAGAGCTACTCCACCTTGACTCCCTTAATCGGCCGAAGCCCGGGGGATGTGCTCGGCCCTGATTTCCACCAGTGCTCCCAAGTAAGGATTAATGTCGACCCCATATAAGCAGTAGTTATTCTTCATCGGTAAGATATCCATGTAGACTGGTCTGACCACTTCCTCATTCCCTTCCGTTTTCACCTATCGCACGTTATAACTCTCGGCCAACCTAAAACAGCTACTACCTGGTTCCGCAACACTAAGAACATTGATCTTGACACTTTTTGTGATTCTGCTATGCGGGCACTTCCTAGATTAGACCCTAACGTGGATGTCAACGTTCTCACTTCTCAGTGCCTCTCAGTACTAGCAGTCGAAATCGACAATGTCGCTCCACTCCAAAGCAAAAGGAAAATACCCACCCCCTCACCACCTTGGTTCAATAAAGCTCTCTACGATGAAAGGAAAAACCTTAGAATCCTGGAGAAACATTGGAGAAAATCTCCTTCCACCTCCAATCTCTCTCTTTTACGTTCAGCAAGATCCAAATATCACAACCACATCTTCCTTGAAAAAGCATCTCATTTGGGAGGAAGGTACCTTTATACACATACTATGGGAATGTTCTGAGGTTTCCGTATTCTGGCGGAAGGTCACGGAAGTCATGTCGGAAGTGGTGGGCGAACCTATCCGATTAGACCCAAAATGGCTTCTTCTCATGATTAGAGGCGAGGCAAATTGGTCCCGGTATGTGGGTATATGGTTGGCATTGGCAGCGGGGGTGGCAAAGCGCAACATCGCCAGAAGTTGGGGGCACAGACACCCCCCGGATTGAGGACTGGAAATGTGACCTCGATTGGTGCCAGAGAGCGGAGGAAACAGTGTATATGAGCAGGGGGTGTGGCAAGAAATGGGAACGGGTGTGGATGCCGTGGAGGAAATACAGAGGACTGGGGGGGACAGGCCAGTAATGGGGTATGGAATAACAAAGGGGCCTGCTCCACCCGTGATTACGTCAACTGTGACTTACTGTACATGGCAACTAATGTCCTCATGGTACTGTTTCTGTATGATGTGGTCTCTCGAGTCTCTGTTAATAAAAAGATTAAAAAAAAAAAAAGAAAAAGCATCTCATTTCAGATCCCTCCTTGACTCAGCCAAAAACAGACCCAAAAACTTTTTGACCTCATCAAAAACCCAAACTGTTCTCCCCTAACCATTAAGCCTGAGGATTCCACAAAGAAAGCAGCAGATTTCGCTATATTCTTTGATGAAAAGGTCAAAGCACTGGTGGATCAGGTCGCCCACCCCACCCCCATTGAGGAGCGGAAATCCTTAGTTACCTGGCAGAACTTTGACGTCATCTCGGAAGATGACCTCCTCAATTGCATCCTCAAAACTAAACCCTCCAACCATTCTTCTGACCCATCCCTAGCGACATCGCCATCGATTTCTACACCTATACTCTCTCTTACTGGACCAGGCTAGTCAATCTCTTCCTCAGTCAAGGCTCCCTCCCGGTTGCCGTCAAATCAGGACAAGTCACCCCTCTTCTAAAAAAACCCTCCGCCGATGCGAACGACCTCAACAACTTCTGCCCTATCATCAACCTCCCTTTTCTTTCGAAAATCACCGAAAAATGTGTTGCGAAACAACTTTCCTTACATATTATGGACAATAACCTCCTCGACGTCTTCCAGTCTGGCTTCATCCAAAATTGCAGCACTGAAACAGCCCTGCTGCAAGTGATTGATGATGCGCTGCATATACTCGACTCTGGGGAATCGTGTCTTCTGATTCTTCTAGACCTCTCTGCAGCCTTTGACACTGTTAATCATAGCACCCTCCTCAACACTCTTCAACAGAGAATGGGATTGGATGGCACAGTGCTCAAATGGTTTGCCTCTTTCCTCTCGGACAGATCCCAAATGATCAAGATAGCGAACAGTCTTTCATCTCCATTGGCTGTAGGTCAAGGCGTCCCTCAAGGTTCTATCCTGGCACCCACTTTGTTTAATCTCTACCTGGAACTATTAGGGAACCTTCTAAGCAAATCTGGGATCCATTACCACCTTTATGCGGACGACACTCAAATCTACCTTAAGGTGTCTTCCGCACACGATCTCTCACTACTCAACTCTACTCTCAACTCTATTCACAACTGGATGTTAGCTCACCAACTCATTCTTAATCCCGCCAAAACTGAATTCCTCCTCCTCTCTACCTCTCTCTCACCTCCTCCTGTTCAATCTTGGATGGATCAGCTGAACCTACTCAACAACAAACCCATCATTGTCGACAGCGCTAAATCCCTAGGTGTCATTCTTGACAAAAGACTCAACCTAATCTCCCACATCAACTCTATTGCTAAGAACGCACGTTACCAGTTGCGCCTTCTATGGGGGATCCGTCGGTTCTTCCCGGAGAAAGACTTAAAAACCTTGGTACAATCTCTGGTTCTCTCAAGACTGGATTATTGCAATTCTCTTCTGACGGGCCTACCCAAATCCCACCTCTCCCTCTCAAATCCATCCTCCATTCAGCAGCTCGCTTCATTTCAGGGTCTAAACGAAGCGACCACGTCACTCCTATCCTGTCCTCTCTTTGATGGCTTCCGATCGAGGCAAGATCTATTTACAAAACTGCCTGCATCACACACAAAGCCTTACACACGTCCTCCCCTCGTTACCTGGCGAATAAATTGAAATTGTCCGGTGGCTCTCGTCCTTCTCGCAATGCGGAAAAGCTTCTGCTTGAGCCCCCGTCTTCAAAAGGGAAAGATCGATGGCGCAATCCTTCTCAGGCAATGCGGTGAGAATCTGGAACTCGCTTCCCCCATTGCTCCGTGCCACCTCCTCTACCCGGATCTTCAAAGCTGACCTCAAATCTCTTCTCTTCCAAAGACACTTTCAGAACTAATACTTTCATTCTCAGGCCCCTCTAGGAAGTTCGCTCTTCATTGCAAATTGTACTTTTTCTGTACAGTCCTCACCCTTGCGTGCTGTGTTGGATTTTATGTTTGTGTACCCTTCATTTTAAGTCTCCTGTTTAATTCACGCCCTCTCTACTCCCTCTAGGAAGTTCTTCCACTATAGGAAATTCTGTACTCCATGCCTATAGAAGTGCCTTCCCAGTGTGTTCTGAGTGACTGCCACTTATTGCAGTATTATACCTCTATTTGTATTTTGTATCTTATGTATCATGCACACCTGTCACTTTTTCCTCTTTTTGTAACTTGTTTGTTTTTATTTGCACAATTGTCACTTTTTCCTCATGTAATGTAACGCTTGCTTTTGTATTATGCTCACTTGTAACCTTCTCCTCATGTAATGTTACTGTCCTATTGTGAAGCGCTCTGACACCTTCGGGTAAAGTCTGCGCTATATAAAAACGCATAAATAAATAAATAAATAAATATAGGACCCTGTTGGCAAGGCCAGTGCATCAGGAAGCTGTCCTACGGTGACATCACTAGAAGGCGCCGGGCGACAGCAAATGGACTGGTCCTGAAGAGGGGCGGTGCTCAAACACCAGTCTGTCATTTGCCCAGAGTTATGCCAATCCTTGCACTGCGGCCGCCTATTGGTTGCTGTTTCTCTCAAGGCCTGCACTACACTAGGCCTCTGGAGAAACCCTGCTTCCTGTGTCTTGTACAAAGGGGTAGCTGTGTTGCCTGGATGGAAAGGAGCAGGGAGATTCAGGAGCCATGCCTGCATGCAGGAAGCCTCCTGGAACAGAGCCACCGTGGCTACACCAGGACCAGAGAGGCATCCTGGCACAAACTGATGCACGAAGCATTGGCTCACCCAGACGGCTGAGGAGCTACAGGGAGCAGTCCAGGACTGGTCATACATAGTCCAGAACTGCAAAGCACGGTCCGGGACCCTGGGAGAGCGGATCAGAGGTTTCTCCACTTCGTCCTAAACAATGCGATTGTGTTCTGTTGATCGGAGATGGCCAGTTCTGAGATACAGGCATATTACATTTCGTAACTTCAAGGGACAGCCTAGTGAATGTTAGACCTATTCTAGCATCCAGTCCCTCTGCATTAAAATAATACCAGTTAGGTTACTAACTGGTCTCCCCTTGAGCCTAAGTCGGGGCACCAGACCCTGGCATTTGAGCTTTCATTTTAGGCTTGAATGGGACTGTCTGCAATTTTGGCTGGTGAAAGTTTGGGATTGCGTTTTTTGTAGATTGCTTGCAAGTCGAAAACATGTCCACTGATTTATCCATTCTTGAACCCATGGGCTCCAAGAATCTAGGACAGAGGACAAACATTTGAAGGCAAGCCTGTTGCTTCAGATTCTTTTTCCATATACTTTAGCATGCGGAGCTCTCTGGCCCAACCTCGGCCCCTCCCTATGGTAAAGTGTAGGGGAAATTAAAAGATATATATTTATCTCGAAAATAAATATTAAAAATATATTTATATTGATGTAAAATCATTTTATATATTTATTATAATTATAGAACAAAAAAAAAAAATCTACAGCACTATTAACTTCGTTTTGAAATAAATCTTTAATGGGAATATATTAAATACAATTAGAATAATGTTTTTGAAGTTAAAATTAAAAAAATAATTTCTACATTAGGAAAACATTTTTGTATTTTACATTAATAATGAATAAAAGTGATGTATAGAATTGATTTAGTTATAACCGGATCAAATACTATCACATTCATTTTTAAATTAAAAATGGGGTGTTAAAATATTTTATAATTAAATAATAAATATATACTATTTTATATATTTATTTTCTTAGCAGTAAATTATGTTTATTTAATTCTGTAATTTCTCTAAACAAGTTCATTTAATATTATTTCCTATGTGGTTTTATTTTAATTTCTGATCTCCATTATTTTCTATGGGAGGGTGTTGCAGCACCAGTGGTTGGCGGCTATATGTGGTGCTGAACTTCATACAGTTTTTTTTAGCAGTAAGTTCCACTCGGATTTTGTGAGTAAGCAAAAAGTAGTAAACTTTCTCAAAAGTGTAAATTACTTTAAAGTGTAAGCTACCTATGTGAATCAGGCCCTGCATTTTTTTTTAACGTTACCTACTTGGGCCATATAATAAATGTGAGATAAACCCTCCCTCCCCCGCCTCCTGGATTAAGCCATGACTGCTTGCGCGGGCTGTTCATGGAGAGCTGAGTGGCCTAAGGGAGTAAGTTGCTTATTTAATTAGAGGGAGTTCAATGGTGCCTGAGGCTGTGGGTCTCCAGTGGTAAACACCAGTATCCACCACAATACTGCTTGCAATCGCCAACTACCGCAGGACCAAGAGGAATTACCACAAAACCATAGGAAACATTTGTCAGGGCCAACAGGCCTTGATTTGCATTGTGGACAAGATGTCCAGACGTTTCCTAAGAGTGAACCCACCTCAGACCTGTCCCTGTCCTGTTCCGTCCTTGGAAGGATTTCTGAGACCCATCCGCCACCGGATAAAGAAACCTCTCAGGAGGACCTTGCAGCTTCCTTTGACACATAATCTAGGTTTTAGGCCTGAACCCAGACTGACCCTCTCCAAACCTGTTCATTCCGTTATAAAGTGCGTCAAATGCCAAATGCACTTTCTGAATTAAAATCAAAGCTTGTGTGCTCCGGAACGATGTTAGGACTGTGGCCAGGGCCGGCCGTGAGCAGGGCCACGCCCAGGGCCCCTACCTCCAGAGGGCGCAGGAACTGCCGACCTGGGACACTTATGTACGAGTACGAGTGGGAAGGGGCGCCAAGTTTGGTTTCGCCCAGGGCGCTGCCTGACCAAAGGCAGCTCTGCCTGGGGCTCAGGCGTTGATTCATTCTAGAGCTGTTCCTGCTCTGCCCAAGGCCTCCCTCTCCTGAGGTGTACAAGTGAGGACTGCTTGGCGCCTCTCTGCCAGTACTGTCAGTACTGGGAGCGAGGCCTCTCTTGAGGTACTGAAGACAGAATTGCGTACTGCCACCTAGTTAATACTGATGGTAAGGTCCAATATAGGTATCAATTGAGGTACTGACAGGGCACGAGTCGGGGGTACATGCGGGTGGACGGTGTCCACCCACTTTTTAGGTCGAGCCTAGCGCAGCGCATGCGCTGCTCTAGGAGAGGGCCTCTTTGAATCCCTCCAGACTTCCAAGAGACTTCTCCGTGTGGGTCGGCCTCCTCCCACACATTCCATTGGCCTTTGCGTGTGGCTTTCAATAATGAAAGCATGCAAATGGCCAAAGACGGGTGCATGTCCCGCCTTTTCTGTAAACGTTCACACCCATGGCCTAGGGGTCTCGGGAGCGAGCAGCGCCGTGCAGGGAGGCTTCTGCATTCCTGTGCCCGCCCCCACCATTTGTCTTGAGCTGCTGTTTTTTTTAAATTAGCAGCCATAGAAGGATATTCTCCAACATTAAGCGCTACATAAAAACTGGACATTCTCATTTACGTAACAGTTAACCTCTCTTCGTCATTATTGCTAGTATGACCCCCCCTCTCTCCTGCCACGATGCATCATTATGGCGTTTCTGACCGTCCACTTTTCACTCAGCTCTCTTTCCTTCTTTATTTATTTTTGACTACCCCAGCTCTTTCTTCAGCAGTCTCCCTAAACCCATTTTTCGGCCTGGATGCAGACAGCTTTACCTGATAACACGTGAACAACCCAAACAAACGCATACAGAGCGGCTTTGGGTCAGCCCTTTAGAGTTATTGGTTAGCTCCGGACAGCCCCCTTCTTCCAGCGCCTCGATGGAGGGCCAGTCACGTTTTTTTTTATTCCTTATCTTCCTCGGTGATCTGTTTCTGTTCCCTTGCCTCTCACATCCTTGCGTGCAGCGCTACACTCCAAGCGCACTGTAGTTCTCTTTGCGGCGCAGAATAGAACGCTCAGAAAGCGCTATAATAGCGTTTACGTGTTTCACATGTTATCTGTGACCCCCTGTCCTGGCGCTACAGCCAGTGTCACTCTCCTCGTCATTGCCACCTTCTGAGCCTCCCTTACCGCATAACTACATGATGACGACAAGTACATAAAGGCCAAAGAGGCCACACGACTGCAATTTGAGGATTTGGAAACAGGATTCTCTGGGGCTGATGTACTATTTGAAGTACTAAATCTCAGGACGACTGATGTAAGTCTTTGTCGGAGCACAATATGGCCATTTAGTAGGATTCACAAAATCCTGCCAATTTATAATAATGAGGCTGAATTCTATTTTAGGGGGGCACTGAACTGGCTCTGAATGCTGAGATGGAGGCCTGAGAGGGGCAGCAGTACTCCACTCCTGAATTTGTATTCGCAAATGGGTCTTTTTTTGATTATCCCAGTCTCTGCCCCTTAAAGGGACTCTCGCACTGACTGACTGACTGCTCTCGCTCTCACTGACTGACTGACTCTCACTCTCACTGACTGACTGACTCTCTCACTCTCACTGACTGACTGACTCTCTCACTCTCACTGACTGACTGACTCTCTCACTCTCACTGACTGACTGACTGGCTCTCTCACTCTCACTGACTGACTGACTCTCTCACTCTCACTCTCACTGACTGACTGACTCTCTCACTCTCACTGACTGACTCTCACTCTCTCTCTCTCACTGACTGACTGACTCTCTCACTCACTGACTGACTGACTGACTCTCACTGACTGACTGACTCTCTCATTCTCACTGACTGACTGACTCTCTCACTCTCTCTCACTGACTGACTGACTAACTCTCTCACTCTCACTGACTGACTGACTGTCTCACTCACTCACTGACTGACTCTCTCACTCCCACTGACTGACTGACTGACTCTCTCACTGACTGACTGACTGACTCTCTCACTCTCACTGACTGACTGACTGACTCTCACTCTCACTAACTGACTGACTGACTCTCTCACTCTCACTGACTGACTGACTGACTCTCTCACTCTCACTGACTGACTGACTCTCTCACTCTCACTGACTGACTCTCTCACTCTCTCTCACTGACTGACTGACTCTCTCTCACTGACTGACTGACTCTCTCACTCTCTCTCTCTGACTGACTGACTCTCTCACTCTCACTGACTGACTGACACTCTCACTGACTGACTCTCTAACTCTCACTGACTGACTGACTGTCTCACTCTCACTGACTGACTGACTCTCACTCTCACTGACTGACTGACTCTCACTCTCACTGACTGACTGACTCTCACTCTCACTGACTGACTGACTCTCACTCTCACTGACTGACTGACTCTCACTTTCACTGACTGACTGACTGACTCTCTCACTCTCTCTCACTAACTGACTGACTCTCTCTCTCACTGACTGATTGACTGACTCTCTCACTCTCACTGACTGACTGACTGACTCTCTCACTCTCACTAACTGACTGACCGACTCTCTCACTCTCACTGACTGACTGACTGACTCTCTCACTCTCTCTCACTGACTGACTCTCTCACTCTCACTGACTGACTCTCTCACTTTCACTGACTAACTGACTCTCTCACTCTCTCTCACTGACTGACTGACTGTCTCACTCTCACTGACTGACTGACTCTCACTCTCACTGACTGACTGACTCTCACTGACTGACTGACTCTCTCTCACTCACTGACTGACTCTCTCTCACTGACTGACTGACTCTCTCACTCTCTCTCACTGACTGACTCTCTCACTCTCACTGACTGACTCTCTCACTCTCACTGTCTGACTGACTGACTCTCTCACTCTCACTGACTCACTGACTCTCACTCTCTCTCACTGACTGACTGACTGTCTCACTCTCACTGACTGACTCTCTCACTGACTGACTGACTGACTCTCTCACTCTCACTGACTGACTGACTGACTCTCACTCTCACTGACTGACTCTCTCACTCTCACTGACTGACTGACTAACTCTCTCACTCTCACTGACTCACTGACTCTCACTCTCTCTCACTGACTGACTGACTTTCTCACTCTCACTGACTGACTGACTGACACTCTCACTGACTGACTGACTCTCTCACTCTCACTAACTGACTCTCTCACTCTCACTGACTGACTCTCACTGACTGACTGACTCTGTCACTCTCTCTCACTGACTGACTCTCTCACTGGCTGACTGACTGACTCTCTCACTCTCACTAACTGACTGACTCTCTCACTCTCACTGACTGACTGACTCTCTCACTGACTGACTGACTCTCTCACTCTCACTAACTGACTGACTGACTCTCTCACTCTCACTGACTGACTGACTCTCTCACTCTCACTGACTGACTGACTCTTTCACTGACTGACTGACTCTCACTCTCTCTCACTCACTGACTGACTCTCTCTCTCTCTCACTCACTGACTGACTGACTCTCTCACTCTCTCTCACTGACTGACTCTCTCACTCTCACTGACTGCCTCTCTGACTCTCACTGACTGACTGACTGACTCTCTCACTGACTGACTCTCTCACTCTCTCTCACTCACTGACTGACTCTCTCTCACTGACTGACTGACTCTCTCTCTCACTCTCTCTCACTGACTGACTCTCTCACTGACTGACTGACTCTCTCACTCTCACTGACTGACTGACTGACTGACTCTCTCACTCTCACTGACTGACTGACCCCCTCACTCTCACTGACTGACTGACTGACTCACTCTCACTGACTGACTGACTCTCTCACTCTCACTGACTGACTGACTATCTCACTCTCTCACTGACTCTCACTCTCTGACTGACTGACTCTCACTCTCACTGACTGACTGACTCTCACTCTCAATGACTGACTGATTCTCACTCTCACTGACTGACTGACTCTCACTCTCACTGACTGACTGACTGACTCTCTGACTCTCTCACTGACTGACTGACTCTCTCACTCTCTCTCACTGACTGACTGACTGACTCTCTCACTCTCACTAACTGACTAACTGACTGACTGACTGACCTTCACCCTCCTGTTATTTATGCCCCCACATAACAAAAAAAACCATAACAAGCAACCATTGGGACAGGCAGATACAAGTTGCCAGCATTGAAAGGACAAAAAAAACCTCAAGACATTATTTATTGTTAATAGTTTTTTAATATGGTCGTTCAGTTGTACATAATGCTTTCTTGGTCATATCTAAGGTAACAAAATGCTTCTGACACTTCTTTATTATAACTTTCCAGCATGCTGCAGACTTCTGTACAGCACAGCTTAAAGACATAGGCAAAGTCAATATCTCTGGCTAAACCCTTATAAGTTCCCAAAGGCGAGACCTATTGGCTATGCCAATGCTTGTTTCACAGGGTGATCGCCGTCCACCCTGCCAAGAATTTGGGCCCCACTGAATAATGTGCTGAACTCGTCCCGGTGTAATTTCCAAACACCGGGACACTTTCAGCAGCGCCTACACGTTGTCTGCTTTCCATCTGCAACAAGCAACAACATGCAGGCGGGGACTGGGCCCATAACAAAGGCCGAATTTGAGGGGTCATCAGGCCTCCTTTTGTTCAAGTCTCCTGGCTGGGAGCAGTCAGGAGCCTCACACCTGATGCAAATGAAGCGGAGGGGAAACAAAGGTTAGCACTTCACTCATACTTAAGAAAGGCAGCTTTTCACTTTGTTCACTCCCTGTTTAGGAGATATGCATGCACTGTAAGAATGTCAGATGTGTTGGTCTTTCCCAGTATTTACACAAAGCAAATTGCATTTATATAGAGCTTACTTCCCCTGAGGAGGCTTTGAAATAATTTAAGTACCACTATTTTTTTATTGTATAGCCCTACTCATTCCAATGCAGGGTGTCAGAGCTCTTTACATCAACACGTGCATATTACATGTACAATAAATTATATAAGTTGGTAAATGAATGTACAGGATGTGTTACATAAAACTTGGGGATTGCAAGGTGTAGAAGTCACATATCAACTTCCAAAGCTCACTGTGCTATTATCCTCGCAATGCGCTCAAACGTACACATGATAGACCTGCTAAACATATATGTGAGGGCTTTAGATCTGATGTCACTTCTTGTGATGCCACTTCCTGTAAAGTCATGGCTTGTGATGCCACTTTCTATGATGTAAATTCCTGTGAGGCCATGTGTTGATGTCATGCGACGTGATGTCGTGCGCCGTGATGTCATGAGCCGTGATGTCATGTGCACCGTGATGTTGCGCGCCGTGATGTTGCGCGCCGTGATGTCACTTGCATACTGCCTAACTAGGTTAGTCCCCCCACTTCTTTTTTTAGGACTTGTGCCCTAGATACTGAACAGGCACGCAATGCCCATACGGCTGAAAGGGCTTCAGCCCCCCTCCCCCCCCCCGTCATGTGCCTCGGCTCGAGCTGCTGGGGGCTCGGCTGGGCAGTGTCTGGAGTCTTGTCTCCGGCACGCCTGAGTTTTTCAAGGGTCTTTAAATGACCATTTGCATATTTACATACCTTTGTAAACTGGTTACTGAGGCGTAGTTTTTTTTCTGGTTCCAGTATCCCCTGGGCCCCCACTCTACCTATTCCTTACATTTGTATTTTACATTTACAGCCGTAGTGTGAGAATGCATTTCATGAAAAGGAATATAAAGTAGGGTTGCCAAAAGAAAAATGCCGGCCATGTGTTGTTTGAAGATTCTGCAAAGGCCTCGTCTTGACACTAAATAGAGTTAAAAATAAAAAAGTATGTATTCATTTGTAATGTGACTTCTCTGTCTTTGTTCCCTTTAATTATCAGTCATGGATCATTCAGGCAGCCCTAGAACACAATTAAAAGTGCTTTCTATTTATATTTGCTGTTCGAAGTATGCACAGATAAGTGCTGAAAATACTGCTTTAGGTGACTGCTTATTTTTGTACCGTCTGGGACATCAAAATAATGAGCTGGCAACCCTAATCATAAGACTGGAAGTTTGTTGCAGGATCAGCACATTATTTATTTCCTCCACCCTCAATCCCTGATTAATGCCATAATAGCAATAGTTTAACTTATATCTGAAAACCTACACCACCGTCAATAACATGCTGAGTTACTTCAAGTGTCTGGGAATACACCCTGCATTCAGACAACTCACTCCTCATTCTCGCCCTTCACTTTCACGCTCACCCTGCACTCACAGCGATCACAATGCACTCACACTGATCACCATGCACTCACACCATTCACCCGCTCGCCCTGCACTCACAGTGATCACTCTGCACTCACAATGCACTTGCGCTGTTCACCCTGTACCTCACCCTGCAGTCACACGAGCACACTACTCACCCTGCACTCATGTGACACTTCAGTCACCTGTCCCCCTCACTGCTCAATCTGCAATCTCACTCAAACAAGCCCATCACTAACCATGCATTCATTCGTCCCACTCTGCACTTACATCCGCACCCAAATTCATATGGTCATCTCACTCATCCTGCAGTCGCTCCTCTTACCCTACTCTCACACTGTTGCATCGCTCACCATGCACTCACATGGGCACTCCTGTCACCCACAAAGCGCAGAGGGTTAATGTGCCTGCTACAAAGAACATGTACCATGCAGATCACAGAACTGAGTGTGAGTAAACTATGAGTAGAGCTACAAAAAATGAAATGTTTGTCAGAAAGGTGCTATAGAGAGATGAGGTGCATTGTTGGTGAGTGGTAGTAAGGGAATTCATGGAGAAGGAGGAAATGGGGGAGGGGCGCCAAAAAAGACTGTTGCACCGTGTGCGACCAGTGCTAGGGCCAGCCCTGGCTGGGAGTGTTAGCCCCCCTGAAGTTCGGGTCAAGTTTCGCCCCTGGTACTGAATACAGCATTGCCTGCTGCCACCCAGTTAATACTGAGGGTAAGGTCTAATACAGGTATCTATTGAGGTACTGAATACAGCATTGCTTGCTGATGCCCAGTTAATACTGAGTGTAAGGTCTAATACAGGTATCTCTTGAGGTACTGAATACAGCATTGCCTGCTGCTGCCCAGTTAATACTGAGGGTTAGGTCCAATACAGGTATCTCCTCAGGTACTGAAGACCGTTGCCTCCTTCTGCCCAGTTAATACTGAGGGTAGGGTACAAACCGGTATCTCTTGAGGTACTGAATACAGCATTGCTTGCTGCCACCCAGTTAATATTGAGGGTAATGTCTAATACAGGTATCTCTTGAGGTATTGAAGGAAGCATTGCCTGCTGCTACACAGTTAATACTGAGGGTAAGGTCTCATGCAAGTATCCCTTGAGGTACTGAAGACAGCATTGCCTCCTCCTGCCCAGTTAATACTGAGAGTAAGGTCTCATGCAAGTATCCCTTCAGGTACTGAATACAGCATTGCCGCCTCCTGCCCAGTTAATACCGAGAGTAAGGTCTCATGCAAGTATCCCTTGAGGTACTGAATACAGCATTGCCTCCTCCTGCCCAGTTAATACTGAGAGTAAGGTCTCATGCAAGTATCCTTTGAGGTACTGAATACAGCATTGCCTCCTCCTGCCCAGTTAATACTGAGGGTAAGATCTCATGCAAGTATCCCTTGAGGTACTGAAGACAGCATTGCCTCCTCCTGCCCAGTTAATACTGAGAGTAAGGTCACATGCAAGTATCCCTTGAGGTACTGAATACAGCATTGCCTCCTCCTGCCCAGTTAATACTGAGGGTAAGGTCTCCTGCAAGTATCCCTTGAGGTACTGAATACAGCATTGCCGCCTCCTGCCCAGTTAATTCTGAGGGTAAGGTCTCATGCAAGTATCCCTTGAGGTACTGAAGACAGCATTGCTTCCTCCTGCCCAGTTAATACTGGGGGTAAGGTCTCATGCAAGTATCCCTTGAGGTACTGAAGACAGCATTGCCTCCTCCTGCCCAGTTAATACTGAGAGTAAGGTCACATGCAAGTATCCCTTGAGGTACTGAAGACAGCATTGCCTCCTCCTGCCCAGTTAATACTGAGGGTAAGGTCTCATGCAAGTATCCCTTGAGGTACTGAATACAGCATTGCCTCCTCCTGCCCAGTTAATACTGAGGGTAAGATCTCATGCAAGTATCCCTTGAGGTACTGGATACAGCATTGCCGCCTCCTGCCCAGTTAATACTGAGGGTAAGGTCTAATACAGATATCTCTTGAGGTACTGAATACAGCATTGCCTGCTGCTGCCCAGTTAATTCTGGTCTAATGAAGGTATACCTTGAGGTACTGAAGACAGCGTTCTCTCCTACTTACCAGTTAATACTGAGAGTAAGGTCTCATACTGCTGACAGTATATGCTGGGAGCGAGGGCTAATACCGGGTATCTTGAGGTGCCGAAGACAGCGATGCTTACTGCTGACAGTATATGCTGGTAGTGAGCGCTAATACCGGGGATCTCGAGGTGCGATGCATGCTGCTGACAGTATTTGCTGGGTGTGAGGGCTAATACCGGGATCTCTAGGTGCGATTGCGATGCTTACTGCTGACAGTATATGCTGGTAGTGAGGGCTGATACCGGGGATCTCGAGGTGCGATGCATGCTGCTGACAGTATATGCACGGTGTGAGGGCTAATACCGGGGATCTTGAGGTGCCGAAGACAGCGATGAATACTTCTGACAGTATATGCTGAGAGTGAGGGCTAATACCGGGTATCTTGAGGGGCCGAAGACAGCGATGCATGCTGCTGACAGTATATACTGGGTGTGAGGGCTAATATCGGGGATCTTGAGGTGCGACAGCGGTGCATACTGCTGACAGTATATGCTGGGAGTGAGGGCTAATACTAATGATCTTGAGGTGCCGAAGACAGCAATGCATGCTGCTAACAGTACAGGCTGGTAGTGAGGGCTAATACCGGGGATCTCGAGGTGCGACAGCGATGCTTACTGCCGACAGTATATGCTGGGAGTGAGGGCTAATACCGGGGATCTAGAGGTGCAGAAGACAGCGATGCATACTGCTGACAATATATGCTGGGAGTGAGGTCTAATATCGGGGATCTTGAGGTGCCGAAGACAGCAATGCATGCTGCTGACAGTATATGCTGGTAGTGAGGGCTAATAATATCGGGGATCTCGAGGTGCGACAGCGATGCTTACTGCTGACAGTATATGCTGGGAGTAAGGGCTAATACTGGGGATCTTGAGGTACCGAAGACAGCGGTGCATACAGCTGACAGTATATGCTGGGAGTGAGGGCTAATACCGGGGATCTTGAGGTGCCAAAGACAGTGATACATGCTGCTGACAGTATATGCAGGTAGTGAGGGCTGATATTATCGGGGATCTCGAGGTGCGACAGTGATGCTTACTGCTGACAGTATATGCTGGGAGTGAGGGCTAATACCGGGGATCTAGAGGTGCAGAAGACAGCGATGCATGCTGCTGACAGTGTATACTCGGTGTGAGGGCTGATACCGGGGATCTTGAGGTGCCGAAGACAGCGATGCATGCTGCTGACAGTATATGCTGGGAGTGAGGGCTAATACCGGGGATCTTGAGGTGCGGCAGCGATGCTTACTGCTGACAGTATATGCTGGGAGTGAGGGCTAATACTGGGGATCTTGAGGTGCTGAAGACAGCGATGCATGCTGCTGACAGTATATACTGGGCGTGAGGGCTAATACCGGGGATCTTGAGGTGCAACAGCGATGCTTACTGCTGACAGTATATGCTGGGAGTGAGGGCTAATACCGGGGATCTTGAGGTGTGACAGCGATGCTTACTGCTGACAGTATATGCTGGGAGTGAGGGCTAAAACTGGGGATCTTGAGGTGCCGAAGACAGCGATGCATGCTGCTGACAGTATATGCTGGTAGTGAGGGCTAATAATATCAGGGGCCTCGAGGTGCAACAGCGATGCTTACTGCTGACAGTATATGCTGGTAGTGAGGGCTAATACCGGAGATCTTGAGGTGCCGAAGACAGCGATGCATACTGCTGATAGTATATACTAGGAGTGAGCGCTAATACCGGGGATCTCGGGGTGCCGAAGAGAGCGATGCATGCTGCTGACAGTATTTACTGGTAGTGAGGGCTAATACCAGGGATCTCGAGGTGCGACAGCGATGCTTACTGCTGACAGTATATGCTGGGAGTAAAGGCTTATACTGGGGACCTTGAGATGCTGAAGACAGCGATGCTTACTGCTGACAGTATATGCTGGTAGTGAGGGCTAATACCGGGGATCTTGAGGTGCCAAAGACAGCGATGCATGCTGCTGACAGTATATGCTGGGAGCGAGGGCTAATACCAGGAATCTTGAGGTGCCGAAGACAGCGATGCATGCTGCTGACAGTATATGCTGGGTGTGAGGCCTAATACCGGGGATCTTGAGGTGCCGAAGACAGCAATGCATGCTGCTGACAGTATATGCTGGTAGTGAGAGCTAATACCGGGGATCTTGAGGTGCGACAACGATGCTTACTGCTGACAGTAAATGCTGGGACTGAGGTCCAATACTGGGGATCTTGAGGTGCCGAAGACAGCGATGCATGCTGCTGACAGAATTTACTGGGAGTGAGCGCTAATTCCGGGGATCTCAGGGTGCCAAAGAGAGCGATGCATACTGCTGACAGTATATGCTGGTAGTGAGGGCAAATACCGGGGATCTCGAGGTGCAACAGCGTTGCATACTGGTGATAGTATATACTAGGAGTGAGTGCTAATACCGGGGATCTCGGGGTGCCGAAGACAGCGATGCATGCTGCTGACAGTATATGCTGGTAGTGGGGGCTAATACCGGGGATCTCGAGGTGCGACAGCGATGCTTACTGCTGACAGTATATGTTGGTAGTGGGCGCTAATATCGGGGATCTCGAAGTGCGACAGCGATGCTTACTGCTGACAGTATATGCTAGGAGTAAAGGCTAATACTGGGGACCTTGAGATGCCAAAGACAGCGATGCTTACTGTTGACAGTATATGCTGGGAGTGAGGGCTAATACCAGGGATCTAGAGGTGCAGAAGACAGCGATGCATGCTGCTGACAGTATATGCTGGGAGTGAGGGCTAATACCGGGGATCTTGAGGTGCCGAAGACAGAGATGCATACTGCTGACAGTATATGCTGGGAGTGAGGGCTAATACCGGGGATCTCGAGGTGCGACAGCGATGCTTACTGCTGACATTAAATGCTGGGAGTGAGGGCTAATACCGGGGATCTTGAGGTGCCGAAGACAGAGATGCATACTGCTGACAGTATGAGCTGGGAGTGAGGGCTAATAAAGAGGATCTCGAGGTGCGATGCACACTGCTGGTCACACTATATGCTGGGAGTGAGGGCTAATACCAGGGATCTTGAGGTGCCAAAGACAGCGATGCTTACTGCTGACAGTATATGCTGGGAGTGAGGGCTAATGCCGGGGATCTTGAGGTGCCAAGGACAGCGATGCTTACTGCTGACAGTATATGCTGGAAGTGAGGGCTAATACCGGGGATCTTGAGGTGCCGAAGACAGCGATGCATACTGCTGACAGTATATGCTGGTAGTGAGGGCTAATACCGGGGATCTTGAGGTGCGACAGCGATGCTTACTGCTGACAGTATATGCTGGGAGTAAGGGCTAATACTGGGGATCTTGAGGTGCTGAAGACAGCGATGCATGCTGCTGACAGTATATACTGGGCGTGAGGGCTAATACCGGGGATCTTGAGGTGCAACAGCGATGCTTACTGCTGACAGTATATGCTGGGAGTGAGGGCTAATACCCGGGATCTTGAGGTGCTGAAGACAGCAATGCATACTGCTGACAGTATATGCTGGGAGTAAGGGCTAAAACTGGGGATCTTGAGGTGCCGAAGACAGCTATGCATGCTGCTGACAGTATATGCTGGTAGTGAGGGCTAATAATATCGGGGGTCTCGAGGTGCGACAGCGATGCTTACTGCGGACAGTATATGCTGGGAGTAAAGGCTAATACTGGGGATCTTGAGCTGCCAAAGACAGCAATGCTTTCTGCTGACAGTATATGCTGGAAGTGAGGGCTAATACTGGGGATCTTGAGGTGCGACAGCGATGCTTACCGCTGATAGTAAATGCTGGGAGTGAGGGCTAATACTGGGGATCTTGAGGTGCCGAAGACATCGATGCATGCCGCTGACAGAATTTACTGGGAGTGAGCGCTAATTCCGGGGATCTCGGGGTGCCGAAGACAGCGATGCATACTGCTGACAGTATATGCTGGTAGTCAGGGCTAATACCGGGGATCTCGAGGTGCGACAGCGATGCAGGCTGCTGACAGTATATTCTGGGAGTAAGGGCTAATAGTGGGGATCTTGAGGTGCCGAAGACAGCGATGCATACTGCTGACAGTATATACTAGGAATGAACGCTAATACCGGGATCTCGGGGTGCCGAAGACAGCGATGAATGCTGCTGATAGTATATGCTGGTAGTGAGGGCTAATACCGGGGATCTCGAGGTGCGACAGCGATGCTTACTGCTGACAGTATATGCTGAGAGTTAAGGCTAATACTGGGGACCTTGAGGTGCCGAAGACAGCGATGCTTACTGCTGACAGTATATGCTGGGTGTGAGGGCTAATACCGAGGATCTTGAGGTGCCGAAGACAGCGATGCATGCTGCTGACAGTATATGCTGGGTGTGAGGGCTAATACCGGGGATCTTGAGGTGCCCAAGACAGCGATGCATGCTGCTGACAGTATATGCTGGTAGTGAGGGCTAATACCGGGGATCTTGAGGTGCGACAGCGATGCTTACTGCTGACAGTAAATTCTCGGAGTGAGGGATAATACTGGGGATCTTGAGGTGCCAAAGACAGCGATGCATGCTGCTGACAGAATTTACTGGGAGTGAGCGCTAATACCAGGGAGCTCGGGGTGCCGAAGACAGCGATGCATACTGCGGATAGTATATACTAGGAGTGAGCACTAATACCGGGGATCTCGGGGTGCCGAAGACAGCGATGCATGCTGCTGACAGTATATACTGGTAGTGAGGGCTAATACCGGGGATCTCGGGGTGCGACAGCGATGCTTACTGCTGACAGTATATGCTGGGAGTAAAGGCTTATACTGGGGACCTTGAGGTGCTGAAGACAGTGATGCTTACTGCTGACAGTATATGCTGGTAGTGAGGGCTAATACCGGGGATCTTGAGGTGCCAAAGACAGCGATGCATGCTGCTGACAGTATATGCTGGGAGTGAGGCCTAATACCGGGGATCTTGAGGTGCCGAAGACAGCAATGCAGGCTGCTCACAGTATATGCTGGTAGTGAGAGCTAATACCGGGGATCTTGAGGTGCTACAGCGATTCTTAGTGCTGACAGTAAATGCTGGGACTGAGGGCCAATACTGGGGATCTTGAGGTGCAGAAGACAGCGATGCATGCTGCTGACAGAATTTACTGGGAGTGAGCGCTAATACCGGGGATCTCGGGGTGCCGAAGACAGCGATGCATACTGCTGACAGTATATGCTGGTAGTGAGGGCAAATACCGGGGATCTCGAGGTGCAACAGCGATGCATACTGCTGACAGCATATGCTGGGAGTAAGGGCTAATACTGGGGATCTTGAGGTGCCGAAGACAGCTATGCATGCTGTTGACAGAATTTACTGGGAGTGAGCACTAATACCGGGGATCTCGGGGTGCCGAAGACAGCGATGCATACTGCTGATAGTATATACTAGGAGTGAGCGCTAATACCGGGGATCTCGGGGTGCCGAAGACAGCGATGCATGCTGCTGACAGTATATGCTGGTAGTGGGGGCTAATACCGGGGATCTCGAGGTGCGACAGCGATGCTTACTGCTGACCGTATATGCTGGTAGTGGGGGCTAATACCGGGGATCTTGAGGTGCGACAGCGATGCTTACTGCTGACAGTATATGCTAGGAGTAAAGGCTAATACTGGGGACCTTGAGGTGCCAAAGACAGCGATGCTTACTGTTGACAGTATGTGCTGGGAGTGAGGGCTAATACCGGGGATCTAGTGGTGCAGAAGACAGTGATGCATGCTGCTGAGAGTATATACTAGGAGTGAGGGCTAATACTGGGAATCTTGAGGTGCCGAAGACATCGATGCATTCTGCTGACAGTATATGCTGGGAGTGAGGGCTAATACCGGGGATCTTGAGGTGCCGAAGACAGCAATGCTTACTACTGACAGTATATGCTGGGAGTGAGGGCTAATACCAGGGATCTTGAGGTGCTGAAGACAGCGATGCTTACTGCTGACAGTAAATGCTGGGAGTGAGGGCTAATACCGGGGATCTTGATGTGTTGAAGAAAGCGATGCATACTGCTGACAGTATATGTTGGGAGTGAGGGCTAATACCGGGGATCTTGAGGTGCGACAGCGATGCTTACTTCTGACAGTATATGCTGGGAGTGAGGGCTAATACCGGGGATCTTGAGGTGCGACAGCGATGCTTACTTCTGACAGTATATGCTGGGAGTGAGGGCTAATACCAGGGATCTAGAGGTGCAGAAGACAGCGATGCATGCTGCTGACAGTATATGCTGGGAGTGAGGGCTAATACCGGGGAACTTGATGTGCCGAAGAAAGCGATGCATATTGCTGACAGTATATGCTGGAAGTGAGGGCTAATAAAGGGGATCTCGAGATGCGATGCATACTGCTGACAGTATATGCTGGGAGTGAGGGCTAATACCGGGGATCTTGAGGTGCCAAAGACAGCGATGCATACTGCTGACAGTATATGCTGGGAGTGGGGGCTAATACCGGGGATCTCGAGGTGCGACAGCGATGCTTACTGCTGACATTAAATGCTGGGAGTGAGGGCTAATATCCGGGATCTCGAGGTGCGACAGCGATGCATGCTGCTGACAGTATATACTGGGTGTGAGGGCTAATACCGGGGATCTTGAGGTGCCGAAGACAGAGATGCATACTGCTGACAGTATGTGCTGGGAGTGAGGGCTAATAAAGAGGATCTCAAGGTGCGATGCATACTGCTGACAGTATATGCTGGGAGTGAGGGCTAATACCAGGGATCTTGAGGCGCCAAAGACAGCGATGCTTACTGCTGACAGTATATGCTGGGAGTGAGGGTTAATACCGGGGATCTTAAAGTGCCAAAGACAGCGATGCTTACTGCTGACAGTATATGCTGGGAGTGAGGGCTAATACCGGGGATCTTGAGGTGCCGAAGACAGCGATGCATACTGCTGACAGTATATGCTGGTAGTGAGGGCTAATAATATCGGGGATCTCGAGGTGCGGCAGCGATGCTTACTGCTGACAGTATATGCTGGGAGTGAGGTCTAATACAGGGGATCTTGAGGTGCCAAAGACAGCGATGCATACTGCTGACAGTAAATGCTGGGAGTGAGGGCTAAAACCGGAGATCGTGAGGTGCGACAGCGATGCTTACTGCTGACAGTATATGCTGGGAGTGATGGCTAATACCGGGGATCTTGAGGTGCCAAAGACAGCGATGCTTACTGCTAACAGTATATGCTGGTAGTGAGGGCTAATACCGGGGATCTCGAGGTCCGACAGCGATGCATGCTGCTGACAGTATATGCTGGTAGTGAGGGCTAATACCGGGGATCTCGAGGTCCGACAGCGATGCATGCTGCTGACAGTATATACTGAGTGTGAGGGCTAATACCGGGGATCTTGAGGTGCCGAAGACAGAGATGCATACTGCTGACAGTATGTGCTGGAAGTGAGGGCTAATAAAGGGGATCTCGAGGTGCGATGCATACTGCTGACAGTATATGCTGGGAGTGAGGGCTAATACCGGGGATCTTGAGGTGCCGAAGACAGCTATGCATGCTGCTGACAGAATTTATTGGGAGTGAGCACTAATACCGGGCATCTCGGGGTGCTGAAGACAGCGATGCATACTGCTGATAGTATATACTAGGAGTGAGCGCTAACACCGGGGATCTCGGTGTGCCGAAGACAGCGACGCATGCTGCTGACAGTATATGCTGATAGTTGGGGCTAATACCGGGGATCTCGAGGTGCGACAGCCATGCTTACTGCTGACAGTATATGCTGGTAGTGGGGGCTAATACCGGGGATCTCGAGGTGCGACAGCGATGCTTACTGCTGACAGTATATGCTAGGACTAAAGGCTAATACTGGGGACCTTGAGGTGCCAAAGACAGCCATACTTACTGCTGACAGTATATGCTGGGAGTGAGGGGTAATACCGGGGATCTAGAGGTGCAGAAGACAGTGTTGCATGCTGCTGACCGTATATACTAGGAGTGAGGGCTAATACTGGGAATCTTGAGGTGCTGAAGACATCGATGCATACTGCTGACAGTATATGCTGGGAGTGAGGGCTAAAACCAGAGATCTTGAGGTGCGACAGCGATGCTTACTGCTGACAGTATATGCTGGGAGTGAGGGCTAATACTGGGGATCTCGAGGTGCGACAGCGATGCTTACTGCTGACCGTATATGCTGGTAGTGGGGGCTAATACCGGGGATCTCGAGGTGCGACAGCGATGCTTACTGCTGACAGTATATGCTAGGAGTAAAGGCTAATACTGGGGACCTTGAGGTGCCAAAGACAGCGATGCTTACTGTTGACAGTATGTGCTGGGAGTGAGGGCTAATACCGGGGATCTAGTGGTGCAGAAGACAGTGATGCATGCTGCTGAGAGTATATACTAGGAGTGAGGGCTAATACTGGGAATTTTGAGGTGCCGAAGACATCAATGCGTTCTGCTGACAGTATGTGCTGGGAGTGAGGGCTAATACCGGGGATCTTGAGGTGCCGAAGACAGCAATGCTTACTACTGACAGTATATGCTGGGAGTGAGGGCTAATACCAGGGATCTTGAGGTGCTGAAGACAGCGATGCTTACTGCTGACAGTAAATGCTGGGAGTGAGGGCTAATACCGGGGATCTTGATGTGTTGAAGAAAGCGATGCATACTGCTGACAGTATATGTTGGGAGTGAGGGCTAATACCGGGGATCTTGAGGTGCGACAGCGATGCTTACTTCTGACAGTATATGCTGGGAGTGAGGGCTAACACCGGGGATCTTGAGGTGCGACAGCGATGCTTACTTCTGACAGTATATGCTGGGAGTGAGGGCTAATACCAGGGATCTAGAGGTGCAGAAGACAGCGATGCATGCTGCTGAAAGTATATGCTGGGAGTGAGGGCTAATACCGGGGAACTTGATGTGCCGAAGAAAACGATGCATACTGCTGACAGTATATGCTGGGAGTGAGGGCTAATAAAGGGGATCTCGAGATGCGATGCATACTGCTGACAGTATATGCTGGGAGTGAGGGCTAATACCGGGGATCTCGAGGTGCGACAGCGATGCTTACTGCTGACATTAAATGCTGGGAGTGAGGGCTAATACCCGGGATCTTGAGGTGCCGAAGACAGAGATGCATACTGCTGACAGTATATACTGGGTGTGAGGGCTAATAAAGAGGATCTCGAGGTGCGATGCATACTGCTGACAGTATATGCTGGGAGTGAGGGCTAATACCAGGGATCTTGAGGTGCCAAAGACAGCGATGCTTACTGCTGACAGTATATGCTGGGAGTGAGGGCTAATACCAGGGATCTTAAAGTGCCAAAGACAGCGATGCTTACTGCTGACAGTATATGCTGGGAGTGAGGGCTAATACCGGGGATCTTGAGGTGCCGAAGACAGCGATGCATACTGCTGTCAGTATATGCTGGTAGTGAGGGCTAATAATATCGGGGATCTCGAGGTGCGGCAGCGATGCTTACTGCTGACAGTATATGCTGGGAGTGAGGTCTAATACAGGGGATCTTGAGGTGCCAAAGACAGCGATGCATACTGCTGACAGTATATGTTGGGAGTGAGGGCTAAAACCGGAGATCTTGAGGTGCGACAGCGATGCTTACTGCTGACAGTATATGCTGGGAGTGAGGGCTAATACCGGGGATCTTGAGGTGCCAAAGACAGCGATGCTTACTGCTAACAGTATATGCTGGTAGTGAGGGCTAATACCGGGGATCTCGAGGTGCGACAGTGATGCATGCTGCTGACAGTATATGCTGGTAGTGAGGGCTAATACCGGGGATCTCGAGGTGCGACAGCGATGCATGCTGCTGACAGTATATACTGAGTGTGAGGGCTGATACCGGGGATCTTGAGGTGCCGAAGACAGAGATGCATACTGCTGACAGTATGTGCTGGGAGTGAGGGCTAATAAAGGGGATCTCGAGGTGCGATGCATACTGCTGACAGTATATGCTGGGAGTGAGGGCTAATACCAGGGATCTTGAGGTGCCGAAGACAGCTATGCATGCTGCTGACAGAATTTATTGGGAGTGAGCACTAATACCGGGCATCTCGGGGTGCTGAAGACAGCGATGCATACTGCTGATAGTATATACTAGGAGTGAGCGCTAACACCGGGGATCTCGGGGTGCCGAAGACAGCGACGCATGCTGCTGACAGTATATGCTGATAGTTGGGGCTAATACCGGGGATATCGAGGTGCGACAGCCATGCTTACTGCTGACATTATATACTGGTAGTGGGGGATAATACCGGGGATCTCGAGGTGCGACAGCGATGCTTACTGCTGACAGTATATGCTAGGACTAAAGGCTAATACTGGGGACGTTGAGGTGCCAAAGACAGCCATACTTACTGCTGACAGTATATGCTGGGAGTGAGGGGTAATACCGGGGATCTAGAGGTGCAGAAGACAGTGATGCATGCTGCTGACCGTATATACTAGGAGTGAGGGCTAATACTGGGAATCTTGAGGTGCCGAAGACATCGATGAATACTGCTGACAGTATATGCTGGGAGTGAGGGCTAAAACCAGAGATCTTGAGGTGCGACAGCGATGCTTACTGCTGACAGTATATGCTGGGAGTGAGGGCTAATACCGGGGATCTTGAGGTGCCAAAGACAGCGATGCTTACTGCTAACAGTATATGCTGGTAGTGAAGGCTAATACCGGGGATCTCAAGGTGCGACAGTGATGCATGCTGCTGACAGTATATTCTGGTAGTGAGGGCTAAGACCGGGGATCTCGAGGTGCGACAGCGATGCATGCTGCTGACAGTATATACTGAGTGTGAGGGCTAATACTGGGAATCTTGAGGTGCCGAAGACATCGATGCATACTGCTGACAGTATATGCTGGGAGTGAGGGCTAATACCGGGGATCTCGAGGTGCGACAGCGATGCATGCTGCTGACTGTATATACTGAGTGTGAGGGCTAATACCGGGGATCTTGAGGTGCCGAAGACAGAGATGCATACTGCTGACAGTATGTGCTGGGAGTGAGGGCTAATAAAGGAGATCTCGAGGTGCGACAGCGATGCATGCTGCTGACAGTATATACTGAGTGTGAGGGCTAATACCGGGGATCTTGAGGTGCCGAAGACAGTGATGCATGCTGCTGACAGTATATGCTGGTAGTGAGGGCTAATACCGGGGATCTCGAGGTGCGACAGGGATGCATGCTGCTGACAGTATATACTGAGTGTGAGGGCTAATACCGGGGATCTTGAGGTGCCGAAGACAGTGATGCATGCTGCTGACAGTATATGCTGGGAGTGAGGGCTAATACCGGGGATCTCGAGGTGCGACAGCGATGCATGCTGCTGACAGTATATACTGAGTGTGAGGGCTAATACCGGGGATCTTGAGGTGCCGAAGACAGAGATGCATACTGCTGACAGTATATGCTGGGAGTGAGGGCTAAAACTGGAGATCTTGAGGTGCCACAGCGATGCTTACTGCTGACAGTATATGCTGGGACTGAGGGCTAATACCGGGGATCTTGAGGTGCCAAAGACAGCGATGCTTACTGCTAACAGTATATGCTGGTAGTGAGGGCTAATACCGGGGATCTCGAGGTGCGACAGTGATGCATGCTGCTGACAGTATATGCTGGTAGTGAGGGCTAATACCAAGGATCTCGAAGTGCGACAGCGATGCATGCTGCTGACAGTATATACTGAGTGTGAGGGCTAATACCGGGGATCTTGAGGTGCCGAAGACAGCGATGCATACTGCTGACAGTATATGCTGGGAGTGAGGGCTAATACCGGGGATCTTGAGGTGCCAAAGACAGCGATGCTTACTGCTGACAGTATATGCTGGGAGTGAGGGCTAATAACGGGGATCTTGAGGTGCCAAGGATAGCGATGCTTACTGCTGACAGTATATGCTGGGAGAGAGGGCTAATACCGGGGATCTTGAGGTGCCGAAGACAGCGATGCAACCTGCTGACAGTATATGCTGGTAGTGAGGGCTAATAATATCGGGAATCTCGAGGTGCAACAGCGATGCTTACTGCTGACAGTATATGCTGGTAGTGAGGGCTAATACCGGGGATCTTGAGGTGCCAAAGACAGCGATGCATGCTGCTGACAGCATATGCTGGGAGTGAGGGCTAATACCAGGATTCTTGAGGTGCCGAAGACAGCAATGCATGCTGCTGACAGTATATGCTGGGTGTGAGGCCTAATACCGGGGATCTTGAGGTGCCGAAGACAGCAATGCATGCTGCTGACAGTATATGCTGGTAGTGAGAGCTAATACCGGGGATCTTAAGGTGCGACAGCGATGCTTACTGCTGACAGTAAATGCTGGGACTGAGGGCCAATACTTGGGATCTTGAGGTGCCAAAGACAGCGATGCATGCTGCTGACATAATTTCCTGGGAGTGAGTGCTAATACCGGGGATCTCGGGGTGCCGAAGACAGCGATGCATACTGCTGACAGTATATGCTGGTAGTGAGGGCAAATACCGGGGATCTCGAGGTGCAACAGCGATGCATACTGCTGACAGCATATTCTGGGAGCAAGGGCTAATACTGGGGATCTTGAGGTGCCGAAGACAGCTATGCATGCTGCTGACAGAATTTACTGGGAGTGAGCACTAATACCCGGGATCTCGGGGTGCCGAAGACAGCGATGCATACTGCTGATAGTATATACTAGAAGTGAGCGCTAATACCGGGGATCTCGGGGTGCCGAAGACAGCGATGCATGTTGCTGACAGTATATGCTGGTAGTGGGGGCTAATACCGGGGATCTCGAGTTACGACTGCCATGCTTACTGCTGACAGTATATGCTGGTAGTGGGGGGTAATACCGAGGATCTCGAGGTGCGACAGCGATGCTTACTGCTGACAGTATATGCTAGGAGTAAAGGCTAATACTGGGGACCTTGAAGTGCCGAAGACAGCGATGCTTACTGCTGACAGTATATGCTGGTAGTGAGGGCTAATACCGGGGATCTTGAGGTGCCGAAGACAGCGATGCATGCTGCTGACAGTATATACTAGGAGTGAGGGCTAATACTGGGAATCTTGAGGTGCCGAAGACATCTATGCATACTGCTGACAGTATATGCTGGGAGTGAGGGCTAATACCGGGGATCTTGAGCTGCCGAAGACAGAAATGCTTACTGCTGACAGTATATGCTGGGAGTGAGGGCTAATACCAGGGATCTTGAGGTGCTGAAGACAGCGATGCTTACTGCTGACAGTAAATGGTGGGAATGAGGGCTAATACCGGGGATCTTGATGTGTTGAAGAAAGCGATGCATACTGCTGACAGTATATGCTGGGAGTGAGGGCTAATCCCGGGGATCTTGAGGTGCGACAGCGATGCTTACTTCTGACAGTATATGCTTGGAGTGAGGGCTAATACCAGGGATCTAGAGATGCAGAAGACAGCGATGCATGCTGCTGACAGTATATGCTGGGAGTGAGGGCTAATACCGGGGAACTTGATGTGCCGAAGAAAGCGATGCATACTGCTGACAGTATATGCTGGGAGTGAGGGCTAATACCAGGAATCTTGAGGTGCCGAAGACAGCGGTGCATGCTGCTGACAGTATGTGCTGGGTGTGAGGCCTAATACCGGGGATCTTGAGGTGCCGAAGACAGCAATGCATGCTGCTGATAGTATATGCTGGTAGTGCGAGCTAATACCGGGGATCTTGAGGTGCGACAGCGATGCTTACTGCTGACAGTAAATGCTGGGACTGAGGACCAATACTGGGGATCTTGAGGTGCCGAAAACAGCGATGCATGCTGCTGACAGAATTTACTGGGAGTGAGCGCTAGCACTGGGGATCTCGGGGTGCCGAAGACAGCGATGCATACTGCTGACAGTATATGCTGGTAGTGAGGACAAATACCGGGGATCTCGAGGTGCAACAGAGATGCATACTGCTGACAGCATATGCTGGGAGTAAGGGCTAATACTGGGGATCTTGAGGTGCCGAAGACAGCTATGCATGCTGCTGACAGAATTTATTGGGAGTGAGCACTGATACCGGGGATCTCGGGGTGCTGAAGACAGCGATGCATACTGGTGATAGTATATACTAGGAGTGAGCGCTGACACCGGGGATCTCAGGGTGCCGAAGACAGCGACGCATGCTGCTGACAGTATATGCTGATAGTTGGGGCTAATACCGGGGATCTCGAGGTGCGACAGCCATGCTTACTGCTGACAGTATATGCTGGTAGTGGGGGCTAATACCGGGGATCTCGAGGTGCGACATCGATGCTTACTGCTGACAGTATATGCTAGGACTAAAGGCTAATACTGGGGACCTTGAGGTGCCAAAGACAGCGATACTTACTGCTGAAAGTATATGCTGGGAGTGAGGGCTAATACCGGGGATCTAGAGGTGCAGAATACAGTGATGCATGCTGCTGACTGTATATACTAGGAGTGAGGGTTAATACTGGGGATCTTGAGGTGCCGAAGACAGCGATGCGTGCTGCTGACAGAATTTACTGGGAGTGAGCGCTAATACCGGGGATCTCGAGGTGCCGAAGACAGCGATGCATACTGCTGACAGTATATACTAGGAGTGAACACTAATACCGGGAATCTCGGGGTGCCGAAGACAGCGATGAATGCTGCTGATAGTATATGCTGGTAGTGAGGGCTAATACCGGGGATCTCGAGGTGCGACAGCGATGTTTACTGCTGACAGTATATGCTGAGAGTAAAGGCTAATACTGGGGACCTTGAGGTGCCGAAGACAGCGATGCTTACTGCTGACAGTATATGCTGGTAGTGAGGGCTAATACCGGGGATCTTGAGGTGCCGAAGACAGCGATGCTTACTGCTGACAGTATATGCTGGTAGTGAGGGCTAATACCGGGGATCTTGAGGTGCCGAAGACAGCGATGCATGCTGCTGACAGTATATGCTGGTAGTGAGGGCTAATACCGGGGATCTTGAGGTGCGACAGCGATGCTTACTGCTGACAGTAAATGCTGGGAGTGAGGGCTAATACTGGGGATCTTGAGGTGCCGAAGACAGCGATGCATGCTGCTGACTGAATTTACTGGGAGTGAGCGCTAATACCGAGGAGCTCGGGGTGCCGAAGACAGCGATGCATACTGCTGATAGTATATACTAGGAGTGAGCGCTAATACCGGGGATCTCGAGGTGCCGAAGAGAGCGATGCATGCTGCTGACAGTATATACTGGTAGTGAGGGCTAATACCGGGGATCTCGAGGTGCGACAGCGATGCTTACTGCTGACAGTATATGCTGGGAGTAAAGGCTTATACTGGGCACCTTGAGATGCTGAAGACAGCGATGCTTACTGCTGACAGTATATGCTGGTAGTGAGGGCTAATACCCGGGATCTTGAGGTGCCAAAAACAGCGATGCATGCTGCTGACAGTATATGCTGGGAGCGAGGGCTAATACCGGGGATCTTGAGGTGCCGAAGACAGCAATGCATGCTGCTGACAGTATATTCTGGGTGTGAGGCCTAATACCGGGGATCTTGAGGTGGCGAAGACAGCAATGCATGCTGCTGACAGTATATGCTGGTAGTGAGAGCTAATACCGGGGATCTTGAGGTGCGACAACGATGCTTACTGCTGACAGTAAATGCTGGGACTGAGGTCCAATACTGGGGATCTTGAGGTGCCGAAGACAGCGATGCATGCTGCTGACAGAATTTACTGGGAGTGAGCGCTAATACCGGGGATCTCAGGGTGCCAAAGAGAGCGATGCATACTGCTGACAGTATATGCTGGTAGTGAGGGCAAATACCGGGGATCTCGAGGTGCAACAGCGTTGCATACTGCTGATAGTATATACTAGGAGTGAGCGTTAATACCAGGGATCTCGGGGTGCCGAAGACAGCGATGCATGCTGCTGACAGTATATGCTGGTAGTGGGGGCTAATACCGGGGATCTCGAGGTGCGACAGCGATGCTTACTGCTGACAGTATATGATGGTAGTGGGCGCTAATACCGGGGATCTCGAAGTGCGACAGCGATGCTTACTGCTGACAGTATATGCTAGGAGTAAAGGCTAATACTGGGGACCTTGAGGTGCCAAAGACAGCGATGCTTACTGTTGACAGTATATGCTGGGAGTGAGGGCTAATACCAGGGATCTAGAGGTGCAGAAGACAGCGATGCATGCTGCTGACAGTATATGCTGGGAGTGAGGGCTAATAAAGGGGATCTCGAGATGCGATGCATACTGCTGACAGTATATGCTGGGAGTGAGGGCTAATACCGGGGATCTCGAGGTGCGACAGCGATGCTTACTGCTGACATTAAATGCTGGGAGTGAGGGCTAATACCGGGGATCTTGAGGTGCCGAAGACAGAGATGCATACTGCTGACAGTATGAGCTGGGAGTGAGGGCTAATATAGAGGATCTCGAGGTGCGATGCACACTGCTGGTCACAGTATATGCTGGGAGTGAGGGCTAATACCGGGGATCTTGAGGTGCCAAAGACAGCGATGCTTACTGCTGACAGTATATGCTGGGAGTGAGGGCTAATACCGGGGATCTTGAGGTGCCGAAGACAGCGATGCATACTGCTGACAGTATATGCTGGTAGTGAGGGCTAATACCGGGGATCTTGAGGTGCGACAGCGATGCTTACCGCTGACAGTAAATGCTGGGAGTGAGGGCTAATACTGGGGATCTTGAGGTGCCGAAGACATCGATGCATGCCGCTGACAGAATTTACTGGGAGTGAGCGCTAATTCCGGGGATCTCGGGGTGCCGAAGACAGCGATGCATACTGCTGACAGTATATGCTGGTAGTCAGGGCTAATACCGGGGATCTCGAGGTGCGACAGCGATGCAGGCTGCTGACAGTATATGCTGGGAGTAAGGGCTAATAGTGGGGATCTTGAGGTGCCGAAGACAGCGATGCATACTGCTGACAGTATATACTAGGAATGAACGCTAATACCGGGGATCTCGGGGTGCCGAAGACAGCGATGAATGCTGCTGATAGTATATGCTGGTAGTGAGGGCTAATACCGGGGATCTCGAGGTGCGACAGCGATGCTTACTGCTGACAGTATATGCTGAGAGTTAAGGCTAATACTGGGGACCTTGAGGTGCCGAAGACAGCGATGCTTACTGCTGACAGTATATGCTGGGTGTGAGGGCTAATACCGAGGATCTTGAGGTGCCGAAGACAGCGATGCATGCTGCTGACAGTATATGCTGGGTGTGAGGGCTAATACCGGGGATCTTGAGGTGCCCAAGACAGCGATGCATGCTGCTGACAGTATATGCTGGTAGTGAGGG
Source organism: Calotriton arnoldi (assembly GCA_963921515.1). Lineage (NCBI taxonomy): Eukaryota > Metazoa > Chordata > Amphibia > Caudata > Salamandridae > Calotriton > Calotriton arnoldi. Next base: position 4,664,420 of record CAWUFW010000272.1, on the reverse strand, counting down.
CTAATACCGGGGATCTTGAGGTGCGACAGCGATGCTTACTGCTGACAGTAAATTCTCGGAGTGAGGGATAATACTGGGGATCTTGAGGTGCCGAAGACAGCGATGCATGCTGCTGACAGAATTTACTGGGAGTGAGCGCTAATACCAGGGAGCTCGGGGTGCCGAAGACAGCGATGCATACTGCGGATAGTATATACTAGGAGTGAGCGCTAATACCGGGGATCTCGGGGTGCCGAAGACAGCGATGCATGCTGCTGACAGTATATACTGGTAGTGAGGGCTAATACCGGGGATCTCGGGGTGCGACAGCGATGCTTACTGCTGACAGTATATGCTGGGAGTAAAGGCTTATACTGGGGACCTTGAGGTGCTGAAGACAGCGATGCTTACTGCTGACAGTATATGCTGGTAGTGAGGGCTAATACCGGGGATCTTGAGGTGCCAAAGACAGCGATGCATGCTGCTGACAGTATATGCTGGGAGCGAGGCCTAATACCGGGGATCTTGAGGTGCCGAAGACAGCAATGCATGCTGCTCACAGTATATGCTGGTAGTGAGAGCTAATACCGGGGATCTTGAGGTGCTACAGCGATTCTTAGTGCTGACAGTAAATGCTGGGACTGAGGGCCAATACTGGGGATCTTCAGGTGCAGAAGACAGCGATGCATGCTGCTGACAGAATTTACTGGGAGTGAGCGCTAATACCGGGGATCTCGGGGTGCCGAAGACAGCGATGCATACTGCTGACAGTATATGCTGGTAGTGAGGGCAAATACCGGGGATCTCGAGGTGCAACAGCGATGCATACTGCTGACAGCATATGCTGGGAGTAAGGGCTAATACTGGGGATCTTGAGGTGCCGAAGACAGCTATGCATGCTGCTGACAGAATTTACTGGGAGTGATCACTAATACCGGGGATCTCGGGGTGCCAAAGACAGCGATGCATACTGCTGATAGTATATACTAGGAGTGAGCGCTAATACCGGGGATCTCGGGTGCCGAAGACAGCGATGCATGCTGCTGACAGTATATGCTGGTAGTGGGGGCTAATACCGGGGATCTCGAGGTGCGACAGCGATGCTTACTGCTGACCGTATATGCTGGTAGTGGGGGCTAATACCGGGGATCTCGAGGTGCGACAGCTATGCTTACTGCTGACAGTATATGCTAGGAGTAAAGGCTAATACTGGGGACCTTGAGGTGCCAAAGACAGCGATGCTTACTGTTGACAGTATGTGCTGGGAGTGAGGGCTAATACCGGGGATCTAGTGGTGCAGAAGACAGTGATGCATGCTGCTGAGAGTATATACTAGGAGTGAGGGCTAATACTGGGAATCTTGAGGTGCCGAAGACATCGATGCATTCTGCTGACAGTATATGCTGGGAGTGAGGGCTAATACCGGGGATCTTGAGGTGCCGAAGACAGCAATGCTTACTACTGACAGTATATGCTGGGAGTGAGGGCTAATACCAGGGATCTTGAGGTGCTGAAGACAGCGATGCTTACTGCTGACAGTAAATGCTGGGAGTGAGGGCTAATACCGGGGATCTTGATGATTTGAAGAAAGCGATGGATACTGCTGACAGTATATGTTGGGAGTGAGGGCTAATACCGGGGATCTTGAGGTGCGACAGCGATGCTTACTTCTGACAGTATATGCTGGGAGTGAGGGCTAATACCGGGGATCTTGAGGTGCGACAGCGATGCTTACTTCTGACAGTATATGCTGGGAGTGAGGGCTAATACCAGGGATCTAGAGGTGCAGAAGACAGCGATGCATGCTGCTGACAGTATATGCTGGGAGTGAGGGCTAATACCGGGGAACTTGATGTGCCAAAGAAAGCGATGCATACTGCTGACAGTATATACTGAGTGTGAGGGCTAATACCGGGGATCTTGAGGTGCCGAAGACAGAGATGCATACTGCTGACAGTATGTGCTGGGAGTGAGGGCTAATAAAGGGGATCTCGAGGTGCGATGCATACTGCTGACAGTATATGCTGGGAGTGAGGGCTAATACCGGGGATCTTGAGGTGCTGAAGACAGCTATGCATGCTGCTGACAGAATTTATTGGGAGTGAGCACTAATACCGGGCATCTCGGGGTGCTGAAGACAGCGATGCATACTGCTGATAGTATATACTAGGAGTGAGCGCTAACACCGGGGATCTCGGTGTGCCGAAGACAGCGACGCATACTGCTGACAGTATATGCTGATAGTTGGGGCTAATACCGGGGATCTCGAGGTGCGACAGCCATGCTTACTGCTGACAGTATATGCTGGTAGTGGGGGCTAATACCGGGGATCTCGAGGTGCGACAGCGATGCTTACTTCTGACAGTATATGCTAGGACTAAAGGCTAATACTGGGGACCTTTAGGTGCCAAAGACAGCCATACTTACTGCTGACAGTATATGCTGGGAGTGAGGGGTAATACAGGGGATCTAGAGGTGCAGAAGACAGTGATGCATGCTGCTGACCGTATATACTAGGAGTGAGGGCTAATACTGGGAATCTTGAGGTGCCGAAGACATCGATGCATACTGCTGACAGTATATGCTGGGAGTGAGGGCTAAAACCAGAGATCTTGAGGTGCGACAGCGATGCTTACTGCTGACAGTATATGCTGGGAGTGAGGGCTAATACCGGGGATCTCGAGGTGCGACAGCGATGCTTACTGCTGACCGTATATGCTGGTAGTGGGGGCTAATACCGGGGATCTCGAGGTGCGACAGCGATGCTTACTGCTGACAGTATATGCTAGGAGTAAAGGCTAATACTGGGGACCTTGAGGTGCCAAAGACAGCGATGCTTACTGTTGACAGTATGTGCTGGGAGTGAGGGCTAATACCGGGGATCTAGTGGTGCAGAAGACAGTGATGCATGCTGCTGAGAGTATATACTAGGAGTGAGGGCTAATACTGGGAATTTTGAGGTGCCGAAGACATCGATGCATTCTGCTGACAGTATATGCTGGGAGTGAGGGCTAATACCGGGGATCTTGAGGTGACGAAGACAGCAATGCTTACTACTGACAGTATATGCTGGGAGTGAGGGCTAATACCAGGGATCTTGAGGTGCTGAAGACAGCGATGCTTACTGCTGACAGTAAATGCTGGGAGTGAGGGCTAATACCGGGGATCTTGATGTGTTGAAGAAAGCGATGCATACTGCTGACAGTATATGTTGGGAGTGAGGGCTAATACCGGGGATCTTGAGGTGCGACAGCGATGCTTACTTCTGACAGTATATGCTGGGAGTGAGGGCTAATACCGGGGATCTTGAGGTGCGACAGCGATGCTTACTTCTGACAGTATATGCTGGGAGTGAGGGCTAATACCAGGGATCTAGAGGTGCAGAAGACAGCGATGCATGCTGCTGACAGTATAAGCTGGGAGTGAGGGCTAATACCGGGGAACTTGATGTGCCGAAGAAAACGATGCATACTGCTGACAGTATATGCTGGGAGTAAGGGCTAATACTGGGGATCTTGAGGTGCCGAAGACAGCTATGCATGCTGCTGACAGAATTTATTGGGAGTGAGCACTGATACCGGGATCTCGGGGTGCTGAAGACAGCGATGAATACTGGTGATAGTATATACTAGGAGTGAGCGCTGACACCGGGGATCTCAGGGTGCCGAAGACAGCGACGCATGCTGCTGACAGTATATGCTGATAGTTGGGGCTAATACCGGGGATCTCGAGGTGCGACAGCCATGCTTACTGCTGACAGTATATGCTGGTAGTGGGGGCTAATACCGGGGATCTCGAGGTGCGACATCGATGCTTACTGCTGACAGTATATGCTAGGACTAAAGGCTAATACTGGGGACCTTGAGGTGCCAAAGACAGCGATACTTACTGCTGAAAGTATATGCTGGGAGTGAGGGCTAATACCGGGGATCTAGAGGTGCAGAAGACAGTGATGCATGCTGCTGACCGTATATACTAGGAGTGAGGGCTAATACTGGGGATCTTGAGGTGCCGAAGACAGCGATGCGTGCTGCTGACAGAATTTACTGGGAGTGAGCGCTAATACCGGGGATCTCGAGGTGCCGAAGACAGCGATGCATACTGCTGACAGTATATACTAGGAGTGAACACTAATACCGGGAATCTCGGGTGCCGAAGACAGCGATGAATGCTGCTGATAGTATATGCTGGTAGTGAGGGCTAATACCGGGGATCTCGAGGTGCGACAGCGATGTTTACTGCTGACAGTATATGCTGAGAGTAAAGGCTAATACTGGGGACCTTGAGGTGCCGAAGACAGCGATGCTTACTGCTGACAGTATATGCTGGTAGTGAGGGCTAATACCGGGGATCTTGAGGTGCCGAAGACAGCGATGCATGCTGCTGACAGTATATGCTGGGTGTGAGGGCTAATACCGGGGATCTTGAGGTGCCGAAGACAGCGATGCATGCTGCTGACAGTATATGCTGGTAGTGAGGGCTAATACCGGGGATCTTGAGGTGCGACAGCGATGCTTACTGCTGACAGTAAATGCTGGGAGTGAGGGCTAATACTGGGGATCTTGAGGTGCCGAAGACAGCGATGCATGCTGCTGACTGAATTTACTGGGAGTGAGCGCTAATACCGAGGAGCTCGGGGTGCCGAAGACAGCGATGCATACTGCTGATAGTATATACTAGGAGTGAGCGCTAATACCGGGGATCTCGAGGTGCCGAAGAGAGCGATGCATGCTGCTGACAGTATATACTGGTAGTGAGGGCTAATACCGGGGATCTCGAGGTGCGACAGCGATGCTTACTGCTGACAGTATATGCTGGGAGTAAAGGCTTATACTGGGGACCTTGAGATGCTGAAGACAGCGATGCTTACTGCTGACAGTATATGCTGGTAGTGAGGGCTAATACCCGGGATCTTGAGGTGCCAAAAACAGCGATGCATGCTGCTGACAGTATATGCTGGGAGCGAGGGCTAATACCAGGAATCTTGAGGTGCCGAAGACAGCGATGCATGCTGCTGACAGTATATGCTGGGTGTGAGGCCTAATACCGGGGATCTTGAGGTGCCGAAGACAGCAATGCATGCTGCTGACAGTATATGCTGGTAGTGAGAGCTAATACCGGGGATCTTGAGGTGCGACAACGATGCTTACTGCTGACAGTAAATGCTGGGACTGAGGTCCAATACTGGGGATCTTGAGGTGCCGAAGACAGCGATGCATGCTGCTGACAGAATTTACTGGGAGTGAGCGCTAATACCGGGGAACTCAGGGTGCCAAAGAGAGCGATGCATACTGCTGACAGTATATGCTGGTAGTGAGGGCAAATACCGGGATCTCGAGGTGCAACAGCGTTGCATACTGCTGATAGTATATACTAGGAGTGAGCGTTAATACCAGGGATCTCGGGGTGCCGAAGACAGCGATGCATGCTGCTGACAGTATATGCTGGTAGTGGGGGCTAATACCGGGGATCTCGAGGTGCGACAGCGATGCTTACTGCTGACAGTATATGATGGTAGTGGGCGCTAATACCGGGGATCTCGAAGTGCGACAGCGATGCTTACTGCTGACAGTATATGCTAGGAGTAAAGGCTAATACTGGGGACCTTGAGGTACCAAAGACAGCGATGCTTACTGTTGACATTATATGCTGGGAGTGAGGGCTAATACCAGGGATCTAGAGGTGCAGAAGACAGCGATGCATGCTGCTGACAGTATATGCTGGGAGTGAGGGCTAATACCGGGGAACTTGATGTGCCGAAGAAAGCGATGCAGACTGCTGACAGTATATGCTGGGAGTGAGGGCTAATAAAGGGGATCTCGAGATGCGATGCATACTGCTGACAGTATATGCTGGGAGTGAGGGCTAATACCGGGGATCTCGAGGTGCGACAGCGATGCTTACTGCTGACATTAAATGCTGGGAGTGAGGGCTAATACCGGGGATCTTGAGGTGCCGAAGACAGAGATGCATACTGCTGACAGTATGAGCTGGGAGTGAGGGCTAATATAGAGGATCTCGAGGTGCGATGCACACTGCTGGTCACAGTATATGCTGGGAGTGAGGGCTAATACCAGGGATCTTGAGGTGCCAAAGACAGCGATGCTTACTGCTGACAGTATATGCTGGGAGTGAGGGCTAATACCGGGGATCTTGAGGTGCCGAAGACAGCGATGCATACTGCTGACAGTATATGCTGGTAGTGAGGGCTAATACCGGGGATCTTGAGGTGCGACAGCGATGCTTACCGCTGACAGTAAATGCTGGGAGTGAGGGCTAATACTGGGGATCTTGAGGTGCCGAAGACATCGATGCATGCCGCTGACAGAATTTACTGGGAGTGAGCGCTAATTCCGGGGATCTCGGGGTGCCGAAGACAGCGATGCATACTGCTGACAGTATATGCTGGTAGTCAGGGCTAATACCGGGGATCTCGAGGTGCGACAGCGATGCAGGCTGCTGACAGTATATGCTGGGAGTAAGGGCTAATAGTGGGGATCTTGAGGTGCCGAAGACAGCGATGCATACTGCTGACAGTATATACTAGGAATGAACGCTAATACCGGGGATCTCGGGGTGCCGAAGACAGCGATGAATGCTGCTGATAGTATATGCTGGTAGTGAGGGCTAATACCGGGGATCTCGAGGTGCGACAGCGATGCTTACTGCTGACAGTATATGCTGAGAGTTAAGGCTAATACTGGGGACCTTGAGGTGCCGAAGACAGCGATGCTTACTGCTGACAGTATATGCTGGGTGTGAGGGCTAATACCGAGGATCTTGAGGTGCCGAAGACAGCGATGCATGCTGCTGACAGTATATGCTGGGTGTGAGGGCTAATACCGGGGATCTTGAGGTGCCCAAGACAGCGATGCATGCTGCTGACAGTATATGCTGGTAGTGAGGGCTAATACCGGGGATCTTGAGGTGCGACAGCGATGCTTACTGCTGACAGTAAATTCTCGGAGTGAGGGATAATACTGGGGATCTTGAGGTGCCGAAGACAGCGATGCATGCTGCTGACAGAATTTACTGGGAGTGAGCGCTAATACCAGGGAGCTCGGGGTGCCGAAGACAGCGATGCATACTGCGGATAGTATATACTAGGAGTGAGCGCTAATACCGGGGATCTCGGGGTGCCGAAGACAGCGATGCATGCTGCTGACAGTATATACTGGTAGTGAGGGCTAATACCGGGGATCTCGGGGTGCGACAGCGATGCTTACTGCTGACAGTATATGCTGGGAGTAAAGGCTTATACTGGGGACCTTGAGGTGCTGAAGACAGCGATGCTTACTGCTGACAGTATATGCTGGTAGTGAGGGCTAATACCGGGGATCTTGAGGTGCCAAAGACAGCGATGCATGCTGCTGACAGTATATGCTGGGAGCGAGGCCTAATACCGGGGATCTTGAGGTGCCGAAGACAGCAATGCATGCTGCTCACAGTATATGCTGGTAGTGAGAGCTAATACCGGGGATCTTGAGGTGCTACAGCGATTCTTAGTGCTGACAGTAAATGCTGGGACTGAGGGCCAATACTGGGGATCTTGAGGTGCAGAAGACAGCGATGCATGCTGCTGACAGAATTTACTGGGAGTGAGCGCTAATACCGGGGATCTCGGGTGCCGAAGACAGCGATGCATACTGCTGACAGTATATACTGGTAGTGAGGGCAAATACCTGGGATCTCGAGGTGCAACAGCGATGCATACTGCTGACAGCATATGCTGGGAGTAAGGGCTAATACTGGGGATCTTGAGGTGCCGAAGACAGCTATGCATGCTGCTGACAGAATTTACTGGGAGTGATCACTAATACCGGGGATCTCGGGGTGCCAAAGACAGCGATGCATACTGCTGATAGTATATACTAGGAGTGAGCGCTAATACCGGGGATCTCGGGGTGCCGAAGACAGCGATGCATGCTGCTGACAGTATATGCTGGTAGTGGGGGCTAATACCGGGGATCTCGAGGTGCGACAGCGATGCTTACTGCTGACCGTATATGCTGGTAGTGGGGGCTAATACCGGGGATCTCGAGGTGCGACAGCGATGCTTACTGCTGACAGTATATGCTAGGAGTAAAGGCTAATACTGGGGACCTTGAGGTGCCAAAGACAGCGATGCTTACTGTTGACAGTATGTGCTGGGAGTGAGGGCTAATACCGGGGATCTAGTGGTGCAGAAGACAGTGATGCATGCTGCTGAGAGTATATACTAGGAGTGAGGGCTAATACTGGGAATCTTGAGGTGCCGAAGACATCGATGCATTCTGCTGACAGTATATGCTGGGAGTGAGGGCTAATACCGGGGATCTTGAGGTGCCGAAGACAGCAATGCTTACTACTGACAGTATATGCTGGGAGTGAGGGCTAATACCAGGGATCTTGAGGTGCTGAAGACAGCGATGCTTACTGCTGACAGTAAATGCTGGGAGTGAGGGCTAATACCGGGGATCTTGATGTGTTGAAGAAAGCGATGCATACTGCTGACAGTATATGTTGGGAGTAAGGGCTAATACCGGGGATCTTGAGGTGCGACAGCGATGCTTACTTCTGACAGTATATGCTGGGAGTGAGGGCTAATACCGGGGATCTTGAGGTGCGACAGCGATGCTTACTTCTGACAGTATATGCTGGGAGTGAGGGCTAATACCAGGGATCTAGAGGTGCAGAAGACAGCGATGCATGCTGCTGACAGTATATGCTGGGAGTGAGGGCTAATACCGGGGAACTTGATGTGCCGAAGAAAGCGATGCATACTGCTGACAGTATATACTGAGTGTGAGGGCTAATACCGGGGATCTTGAGGTGCCGAAGACAGAGATGCATACTGCTGACAGTATGTGCTGGGAGTGAGGGCTAATAAAGGGGATCTCGAGGTGCGATGCATACTGCTGACAGTATATGCTGGGAGTGAGGGCTAATACCGGGGATCTTGAGGTGCTGAAGACAGCTATGCATGCTGCTGACAGAATTTATTGGGAGTGAGCACTAATACCGGGCATCTCGGGGTGCTGAAGACAGCGATGCATACTGCTGATAGTATATACTAGGAGTGAGCGCTAACACCGGGGATCTCGGTGTGCCGAAGACAGCTATGCATGCTGCTGACAGAATTTATTGGGAGTGAGCACTAATACCGGGCATCTCGGGGTGCTGAAGACAGCGATGCATACTGCTGATAGTATATACTAGGAGTGAGCGCTAACACCGGGGATCTCGGTGTGCCGAAGACAGCGATGCATGCTGCTGACAGTATATGCTGGGTGTGAGGGCTAATACCGGGGATCTTGAGGTGCCGAAGACAGCGATGCATGCTGCTGACAGTATATGCTGGTAGTGAGGGCTAATACCGGGGATCTTGAGGTGCGACAGCGATGCTTACTGCTGACAGTAAATGCTGGGAGTGAGGGCTAATACTGGGGATCTTGAGGTGCCGAAGACAGCGATGCATGCTGCTGACTGAATTTACTGGGAGTGAGCGCTAATACCGAGGAGCTCGGGGTGCCGAAGACAACGATGCATACTGCTGATAGTATATACTAGGAGTGAGCGCTAATACCGGGGATCTCGAGGTGCCGAAGAGAGCGATGCATGCTGCTGACAGTATATACTGGTAGTGAGGGCTAATACCGGGGATCTCGAGGTGCGACAGCGATGCTTACTGCTGACAGTATATGCTGGGAGTAAAGGCTTATACTGGGGACCTTGAGATGCTGAAGACAGCGATGCTTACTGCTGACAGTATATGCTGGTAGTGAGGGCTAATACCCGGGATCTTGAGGTGCCAAAAACAGCGATGCATGCTGCTGACAGTATATGCTGGGAGCGAGGGCTAATACCAGGAATCTTGAGGTGCCGAAGACAGCGATGCATGCTGCTGACAGTATATGCTGGGTGTGAGGCCTAATACCGGGGATCTTGAGGTGCCGAAGACAGCAATGCATGCTGCTGACAGTATATGCTGGTAGTGAGAGCTAATACCGGGGATCTTGAGGTGCGACAACGATGCTTACTGCTGACAGTAAATGCTGGGACTGAGGTCCAATACTGGGGATCTTGAGGTGCCGAAGACAGCGATGCATGCTGCTGACAGAATTTACTGGGAGTGAGCGCTAATACCGGGGAACTCAGGGTGCCAAAGAGAGCGATGCATACTGCTGACAGTATATGCTGGTAGTGAGGGCAAATACCGAGGATCTCGAGGTGCAACAGCGTTGCATACTGCTGATAGTATATACTAGGAGTGAGCGTTAATACCAGGGATCTCGGGGTGCCGAAGACAGCGATGCATGCTGCTGACAGTATATGCTGGTAGTGGGGGCTAATACCGGGGATCTCGAGGTGCGACAGCGATGCTTACTGCTGACAGTATATGATGGTAGTGGGCGCTAATACCGGGGATCTCGAAGTGCGACAGCGATGCTTACTGCTGACAGTATATGCTAGGAGTAAAGGCTAATACTGGGGACCTTGAGGTACCAAAGACAGCGATGCTTACTGTTGACATTATATGCTGGGAGTGAGGGCTAATACCAGGGATCTAGAGGTGCAGAAGACAGCGATGCATGCTGCTGACAGTATATGCTGGGAGTGAGGGCTAATACCGGGGAACTTGATGTGCCGAAGAAAGCGATGCAGACTGCTGACAGTATATGCTGGGAGTGAGGGCTAATAAATGGGATCTCGAGATGCGATGCATACTGCTGACAGTATATGCTGGGAGTGAGGGCTAATACCGGGGATCTCGAGGTGCGACAGCGATGCTTACTGCTGACATTAAATGCTGGGAGTGAGGGCTAATACCGGGGATCTTGAGGTGCCGAAGACAGAGATGCATACTGCTGACAGTATGAGCTGGGAGTGAGGGCTAATATAGAGGATCTCGAGGTGCGATGCACACTGCTGGTCACAGTATATGCTGGGAGTGAGGGCTAATACCAGGGATCTTGAGGTGCCAAAGACAGCGATGCTTACTGCTGACAGTATATGCTGGGAGTGAGGGCTAATACCGGGGATCTTGAGGTGCCGAAGACAGCGATGCATACTGCTGACAGTATATGCTGGTAGTGAGGGCTAATACCGGGGATCTTGAGGTGCGACAGCGATGCTTACCGCTGACAGTAAATGCTGGGAGTGAGGGCTAATACTGGGGATCTTGAGGTGCCGAAGACATCGATGCATGCCGCTGACAGAATTTACTGGGAGTGAGCGCTAATTCCGGGGATCTCGGGTGCCGAAGACAGCGATGCATACTGCTGACAGTATATGCTGGTAGTCAGGGCTAATACCGGGGATCTCGAGGTGCGACAGCGATGCAGGCTGCTGACAGTATATGCTGGGAGTAAGGGCTAATAGTGGGGATCTTGAGGTGCCGAAGACAGCGATGCATACTGCTGACAGTATATACTAGGAATGAACGCTAATACCGGGGATCTCGGGGTGCCGAAGACAGCGATGAATGCTGCTGATAGTATATGCTGGTAGTGAGGGCTAATACCGGGGATCTCGAGGTGCGACAGCGATGCTTACTGCTGACAGTATATGCTGAGAGTTAAGGCTAATACTGGGGACCTTGAGGTGCCGAAGACAGCGATGCTTACTGCTGACAGTATATGCTGGGTGTGAGGGCTAATACCGAGGATCTTGAGGTGCCGAAGACAGCGATGCATGCTGCTGACAGTATATGCTGGGTGTGAGGGCTAATACCGGGATCTTGAGGTGCCCAAGACAGCGATGCATGCTGCTGACAGTATATGCTGGTAGTGAGGGCTAATACCGGGGATCTTGAGGTGCGACAGCGATGCTTACTGCTGACAGTAAATTCTCGGAGTGAGGGATAATACTGGGGATCTTGAGGTGCCGAAGACAGCGATGCATGCTGCTGACAGAATTTACTGGGAGTGAGCGCTAATACCAGGGAGCTCGGGGTGCCGAAGACAGCGATGCATACTGCGGATAGTATATACTAGGAGTGAGCGCTAATACCGGGGATCTCGGGGTGCCGAAGACAGCGATGCATGCTGCTGACAGTATATACTGGTAGTGAGGGCTAATACCGGGGATCTCGGGGTGCGACAGCGATGCTTACTGCTGACAGTATATGCTGGGAGTAAAGGCTTATACTGGGGACCTTGAGGTGCTGAAGACAGCGATGCTTACTGCTGACAGTATATGCTGGTAGTGAGGGCTAATACCGGGGATCTTGAGGTGCCAAAGACAGCGATGCATGCTGCTGACAGTATATGCTGGGAGCGAGGCCTAATACCGGGGATCTTGAGGTGCCGAAGACAGCAATGCATGCTGCTCACAGTATATGCTGGTAGTGAGAGCTAATACCGGGGATCTTGAGGTGCTACAGCGATTCTTAGTGCTGACAGTAAATGCTGGGACTGAGGGCCAATACTGGGGATCTTGAGGTGCAGAAGACAGCGATGCATGCTGCTGACAGAATTTACTGGGAGTGAGCGCTAATACCGGGGATCTCGGGGTGCCGAAGACAGCGATGCATACTGCTGACAGTATATGCTGGTAGTGAGGGCAAATACCGGGGATCTCGAGGTGCAACAGCGATGCATACTGCTGACAGCATATGCTGGGAGTAAGGGCTAATACTGGGGATCTTGAGGTGCCGAAGACAGCTATGCATGCTGCTGACAGAATTTACTGGGAGTGATCACTAATACCGGGGATCTCGGGTGCCAAAGACAGCGATGCATACTGCTGATAGTATATACTAGGAGTGAGCGCTAATACCGGGATCTCGGGTGCCGAAGACAGCGATGCATGCTGCTGACAGTATATGCTGGTAGTGGGGGCTAATACCGGGGATCTCGAGGTGCGACAGCGATGCTTACTGCTGACCGTATATGCTGGTAGTGGGGGCTAATACCGGGGATCTCGAGGTGCGACAGCGATGCTTACTGCTGACAGTATATGCTAGGAGTAAAGGCTAATACTGGGGACCTTGAGGTGCCAAAGACAGCGATGCTTACTGTTGACAGTATGTGCTGGGAGTGAGGGCTAATACCGGGGATCTAGTGGTGCAGAAGACAGTGATGCATGCTGCTGAGAGTATATACTAGGAGTGAGGGCTAATACTGGGAATCTTGAGGTGCCGAAGACATCGATGCATTCTGCTGACAGTATATGCTGGGAGTGAGGGCTAATACCAGGGATCTTGAGGTGCCGAAGACAGCAATGCTTACTACTGACAGTATATGCTGGGAGTGAGGGCTAATACCAGGGATCTTGAGGTGCTGAAGACAGCGATGCTTACTGCTGACAGTAAATGCTGGGAGTGAGGGCTAATACCGGGGATCTTGATGTGTTGAAGAAAGCGATGCATACTGCTGACAGTATATGTTGGGAGTAAGGGCTAATACCGGGGATCTTGAGGTGCGACAGCGATGCTTACTTCTGACAGTATATGCTGGGAGTGAGGGCTAATACCGGGATCTTGAGGTGCGACAGCGATGCTTACTTCTGACAGTATATGCTGGGAGTGAGGGCTAATACCAGGGATCTAGAGGTGCAGAAGACAGCGATGCATGCTGCTGACAGTATATGCTGGGAGTGAGGGCTAATACCGGGGAACTTGATGTGCCGAAGAAAGCGATGCATACTGCTGACAGTATATACTGAGTGTGAGGGCTAATACCGGGGATCTTGAGGTGCCGAAGACAGAGATGCATACTGCTGACAGTATGTGCTGGGAGTGAGGGCTAATAAAGGGGATCTCGAGGTGCGATGCATACTGCTGACAGTATATGCTGGGAGTGAGGGCTAATACCGGGGATCTTGAGGTGCTGAAGACAGCTATGCATGCTGCTGACAGAATTTATTGGGAGTGAGCACTAATACCGGGCATCTCGGGGTGCTGAAGACAGCGATGCATACTGCTGATAGTATATACTAGGAGTGAGCGCTAACACCGGGGATCTCGGTGTGCCGAAGACAGCTATGCATGCTGCTGACAGAATTTATTGGGAGTGAGCACTAATACCGGGCATCTCGGGGTGCTGAAGACAGCGATGCATACTGCTGATAGTATATACTAGGAGTGAGCGCTAACACCGGGGATCTCGGTGTGCCGAAGACAGCGATGCATGCTGCTGACAGTATATGCTGGGTGTGAGGGCTAATACCGGGGATCTTGAGGTGCCGAAGACAGCGATGCATGCTGCTGACAGTATATGCTGGTAGTGAGGGCTAATACCGGGGATCTTGAGGTGCGACAGCGATGCTTACTGCTGACAGTAAATGCTGGGAGTGAGGGCTAATACTGGGGATCTTGAGGTGCCGAAGACAGCGATGCATGCTGCTGACTGAATTTACTGGGAGTGAGCGCTAATACCGAGGAGCTCGGGGTGCCGAAGACAGCGATGCATACTGCTGATAGTATATACTAGGAGTGAGCGCTAATACCGGGGATCTCGAGGTGCCGAAGAGAAGCGATGCATGCTGCTGACAGTATATACTGGTAGTGAGGGCTAATACCGGGGATCTCGAGGTGCGACAGCGATGCTTACTGCTGACAGTATATGCTGGGAGTAAAGGCTTATACTGGGGACCTTGAGATGCTGAAGACAGCGATGCTTACTGCTGACAGTATATGCTGGTAGTGAGGGCTAATACCCGGGATCTTGAGGTGCCAAAAACAGCGATGCATGCTGCTGACAGTATATGCTGGGAGCGAGGGCTAATACCAGGAATCTTGAGGTGCCGAAGACAGCGATGCATGCTGCTGACAGTATATGCTGGGTGTGAGGCCTAATACCGGGGATCTTGAGGTGCCGAAGACAGCAATGCATGCTGCTGACAGTATATGCTGGTAGTGAGAGCTAATACCGGGGATCTTGAGGTGCGACAACGATGCTTACTGCTGACAGTAAATGCTGGGACTGAGGTCCAATACTGGGGATCTTGAGGTGCCGAAGACAGCGATGCATGCTGCTGACAGAATTTACTGGGAGTGAGCGCTAATACCGGGGAACTCAGGGTGCCAAAGAGAGCGATGCATACTGCTGACAGTATATGCTGGTAGTGAGGGCAAATACCGGGGATCTCGAGGTGCAACAGCGTTGCATACTGCTGATAGTATATACTAGGAGTGAGCGTTAATACCAGGGATCTCGGGGTGCCGAAGACAGCGATGCATGCTGCTGACAGTATATGCTGGTAGTGGGGGCTAATACCGGGGATCTCGAGGTGCGACAGCGATGCTTACTGCTGACAGTATATGATGGTAGTGGGCGCTAATACCGGGGATCTCGAAGTGCGACAGCGATGCTTACTGCTGACAGTATATGCTAGGAGTAAAGGCTAATACTGGGGACCTTGAGGTACCAAAGACAGCGATGCTTACTGTTGACATTATATGCTGGGAGTGAGGGCTAATACCAGGGATCTAGAGGTGCAGAAGACAGCGATGCATGCTGCTGACAGTATATGCTGGGAGTGAGGGCTAATACCGGGGAACTTGATGTGCCGAAGAAAGCGATGCAGACTGCTGACAGTATATGCTGGGAGTGAGGGCTAATAAAGGGGATCTCGAGATGCGATGCATACTGCTGACAGTATATGCTGGGAGTGAGGGCTAATACCGGGGATCTCGAGGTGCGACAGCGATGCTTACTGCTGACATTAAATGCTGGGAGTGAGGGCTAATACCGGGGATCTTGAGGTGCCGAAGACAGAGATGCATACTGCTGACAGTATGAGCTGGGAGTGAGGGCTAATATAGAGGATCTCGAGGTGCGATGCACACTGCTGGTCACAGTATATGCTGGGAGTGAGGGCTAATACCAGGGATCTTGAGGTGCCAAAGACAGCGATGCTTACTGCTGACAGTATATGCTGGGAGTGAGGGCTAATACCGGGGATCTTGAGGTGCCGAAGACAGCGATGCATACTGCTGACAGTATATGCTGGTAGTGAGGGCTAATACCGGGGATCTTGAGGTGCGACAGCGATGCTTACCGCTGACAGTAAATGCTGGGAGTGAGGGCTAATACTGGGGATCTTGAGGTGCCGAAGACATCGATGCATGCCGCTGACAGAATTTACTGGGAGTGAGCGCTAATTCCGGGGATCTCGGGGTGCCGAAGACAGCGATGCATACTGCTGACAGTATATGCTGGTAGTCAGGGCTAATACCGGGATCTCGAGGTGCGACAGCGATGCAGGCTGCTGACAGTATATGCTGGGAGTAAGGGCTAATAGTGGGGATCTTGAGGTGCCGAAGACAGCGATGCATACTGCTGACAGTATATACTAGGAATGAACGCTAATACCGGGGATCTCGGGTGCCGAAGACAGCGATGAATGCTGCTGATAGTATATGCTGGTAGTGAGGGCTAATACCGGGGATCTCGAGGTGCGACAGCGATGCTTACTGCTGACAGTATATGCTGAGAGTTAAGGCTAATACTGGGGACCTTGAGGTGCCGAAGACAGCGATGCTTACTGCTGACAGTATATGCTGGGTGTGAGGGCTAATACCGAGGATCTTGAGGTGCCGAAGACAGCGATGCATGCTGCTGACAGTATATGCTGGGTGTGAGGGCTAATACCGGGGATCTTGAGGTGCCCAAGACAGCGATGCATGCTGCTGACAGTATATGCTGGTAGTGAGGGCTAATACCGGGGATCTTGAGGTGCGACAGCGATGCTTACTGCTGACAGTAAATTCTCGGAGTGAGGGATAATACTGGGGATCTTGAGGTGCCGAAGACAGCGATGCATGCTGCTGACAGAATTTACTGGGAGTGAGCGCTAATACCAGGGAGCTCGGGGTGCCGAAGACAGCGATGCATACTGCGGATAGTATATACTAGGAGTGAGCGCTAATACCGGGATCTCGGGGTGCCGAAGACAGCGATGCATGCTGCTGACAGTATATACTGGTAGTGAGGGCTAATACCGGGGATCTCGGGGTGCGACAGCGATGCTTACTGCTGACAGTATATGCTGGGAGTAAAGGCTTATACTGGGGACCTTGAGGTGCTGAAGACAGCGATGCTTACTGCTGACAGTATATGCTGGTAGTGAGGGCTAATACCGGGGATCTTGAGGTGCCAAAGACAGCGATGCATGCTGCTGACAGTATATGCTGGGAGCGAGGCCTAATACCGGGGATCTTGAGGTGCCGAAGACAGCAATGCATGCTGCTCACAGTATATGCTGGTAGTGAGAGCTAATACCGGGGATCTTGAGGTGCTACAGCGATTCTTAGTGCTGACAGTAAATGCTGGGACTGAGGGCCAATACTGGGGATCTTGAGGTGCAGAAGACAGCGATGCATGCTGCTGACAGAATTTACTGGGAGTGAGCGCTAATACCGGGATCTCGGGGTGCCGAAGACAGCGATGCATACTGCTGACAGTATATGCTGGTAGTGAGGGCAAATACCGGGGATCTCGAGGTGCAACAGCGATGCATACTGCTGACAGCATATGCTGGGAGTAAGGGCTAATACTGGGGATCTTGAGGTGCCGAAGACAGCTATGCATGCTGCTGACAGAATTTACTGGGAGTGATCACTAATACCGGGGATCTCGGGGTGCCAAAGACAGCGATGCATACTGCTGATAGTATATACTAGGAGTGAGCGCTAATACCGGGGATCTCGAGGTGCCGAAGACAGCGATGCATGCTGCTGACAGTATATGCTGGTAGTGGGGGCTAATACCGGGGATCTCGAGGTGCGACAGCGATGCTTACTGCTGACCGTATATGCTGGTAGTGGGGGCTAATACCGGGGATCTCGAGGTGCGACAGCGATGCTTACTGCTGACAGTATATGCTAGGAGTAAAGGCTAATACTGGGGACCTTGAGGTGCCAAAGACAGCGATGCTTACTGTTGACAGTATGTGCTGGGAGTGAGGGCTAATACCGGGGATCTAGTGGTGCAGAAGACAGTGATGCATGCTGCTGAGAGTATATACTAGGAGTGAGGGCTAATACTGGGAATCTTGAGGTGCCGAAGACATCGATGCATTCTGCTGACAGTATATGCTGGGAGTGAGGGCTAATACCGGGGATCTTGAGGTGCCGAAGACAGCAATGCTTACTACTGACAGTATATGCTGGGAGTGAGGGCTAATACCAGGGATCTTGAGGTGCTGAAGACAGCGATGCTTACTGCTGACAGTAAATGCTGGTAGTGGGGGCTAATACCGGGGATCTCGAGGTGCGACAGCGATGCTTACTGCTGACAGTATATGATGGTAGTGGGCGCTAATACCGGGGATCTCGAAGTGCGACAGCGATGCTTACTGCTGATAGTATATACTAGGAGTGAGCGTTAATACCAGGGATCTCGGGGTGCCGAAGACAGCGATGCATGCTGCTGACAGTATATGCTGGTAGTGGGGGCTAATACCGGGGATCTCGAGGTGCGACAGCGATGCTTACTGCTGACAGTATATGATGGTAGTGGGCGCTAATACCGGGGATCTCGAAGTGCGACAGCGATGCTTACTGCTGACAGTATATGCTAGGAGTAAAGGCTAATACTGGGGACCTTGAGGTACCAAAGACAGCGATGCTTACTGTTGACATTATATGCTGGGAGTGAGGGCTAATACCAGGGATCTAGAGGTGCAGAAGACAGCGATGCATGCTGCTGACAGTATATGCTGGGAGTGAGGGCTAATACCGGGGAACTTGATGTGCCGAAGAAAGCGATGCAGACTGCTGACAGTATATGCTGGGAGTGAGGGCTAATAAAGGGGATCTCGAGATGCGATGCATACTGCTGACAGTATATGCTGGGAGTGAGGGCTAATACCGGGGATCTCGAGGTGCGACAGCGATGCTTACTGCTGACATTAAATGCTGGGAGTGAGGGCTAATACCGGGGATCTTGAGGTGCCGAAGACAGAGATGCATACTGCTGACAGTATGAGCTGGGAGTGAGGGCTAATATAGAGGATCTCGAGGTGCGATGCACACTGCTGGTCACAGTATATGCTGGGAGTGAGGGCTAATACCAGGGATCTTGAGGTGCCAAAGACAGCGATGCTTACTGCTGACAGTATATGCTGGGAGTGAGGGCTAATACCGGGGATCTTGAGGTGCCGAAGACAGCGATGCATACTGCTGACAGTATATGCTGGTAGTGAGGGCTAATACCGGGGATCTTGAGGTGCGACAGCGATGCTTACCGCTGACAGTAAATGCTGGGAGTGAGGGCTAATACTGGGGATCTTGAGGTGCCGAAGACATCGATGCATGCCGCTGACAGAATTTACTGGGAGTGAGCGCTAATTCCGGGGATCTCGGGGTGCCGAAGACAGCGATGCATACTGCTGACAGTATATGCTGGTAGTCAGGGCTAATACCGGGGATCTCGAGGTGCGACAGCGATGCAGGCTGCTGACAGTATATGCTGGGAGTAAGGGCTAATAGTGGGGATCTTGAGGTGCCGAAGACAGCGATGCATACTGCTGACAGTATATACTAGGAATGAACGCTAATACCGGGGATCTCGGGGTGCCGAAGACAGCGATGAATGCTGCTGATAGTATATGCTGGTAGTGAGGGCTAATACCGGGGATCTCGAGGTGCGACAGCGATGCTTACTGCTGACAGTATATGCTGAGAGTTAAGGCTAATACTGGGGACCTTGAGGTGCCGAAGACAGCGATGCTTACTGCTGACAGTATATGCTGGGTGTGAGGGCTAATACCGAGGATCTTGAGGTGCCGAAGACAGCGATGCATGCTGCTGACAGTATATGCTGGGTGTGAGGGCTAATACCGGGGATCTTGAGGTGCCCAAGACAGCGATGCATGCTGCTGACAGTATATGCTGGTAGTGAGGGCTAATACCGGGGATCTTGAGGTGCGACAGCGATGCTTACTGCTGACAGTAAATTCTCGGAGTGAGGGATAATACTGGGGATCTTGAGGTGCCGAAGACAGCGATGCATGCTGCTGACAGAATTTACTGGGAGTGAGCGCTAATACCAGGGAGCTCGGGGTGCCGAAGACAGCGATGCATACTGCGGATAGTATATACTAGGAGTGAGCGCTAATACCGGGGATCTCGGGGTGCCGAAGACAGCGATGCATGCTGCTGACAGTATATACTGGTAGTGAGGGCTAATACCGGGGATCTCGGGGTGCGACAGCGATGCTTACTGCTGACAGTATATGCTGGGAGTAAAGGCTTATACTGGGGACCTTGAGGTGCTGAAGACAGCGATGCTTACTGCTGACAGTATATGCTGGTAGTGAGGGCTAATACCGGGGATCTTGAGGTGCCAAAGACAGCGATGCATGCTGCTGACAGTATATGCTGGGAGCGAGGCCTAATACCGGGGATCTTGAGGTGCCGAAGACAGCAATGCATGCTGCTCACAGTATATGCTGGTAGTGAGAGCTAATACCGGGGATCTTGAGGTGCTACAGCGATTCTTAGTGCTGACAGTAAATGCTGGGACTGAGGGCCAATACTGGGGATCTTGAGGTGCAGAAGACAGCGATGCATGCTGCTGACAGAATTTACTGGGAGTGAGCGCTAATACCGGGGATCTCGGGGTGCCGAAGACAGCGATGCATACTGCTGACAGTATATGCTGGTAGTGAGGGCAAATACCGGGGATCTCGAGGTGCAACAGCGATGCATACTGCTGACAGCATATGCTGGGAGTAAGGGCTAATACTGGGGATCTTGAGGTGCCGAAGACAGCTATGCATGCTGCTGACAGAATTTACTGGGAGTGATCACTAATACCGGGGATCTCGGGGTGCCAAAGACAGCGATGCATACTGCTGATAGTATATACTAGGAGTGAGCGCTAATACCGGGGATCTCGGGGTGCCGAAGACAGCGATGCATGCTGCTGACAGTATATGCTGGTAGTGGGGGCTAATACCGGGGATCTCGAGGTGCGACAGCGATGCTTACTGCTGACCGTATATGCTGGTAGTGGGGGCTAATACCGGGGATCTCGAGGTGCGACAGCGATGCTTACTGCTGACAGTATATGCTAGGAGTAAAGGCTAATACTGGGGACCTTGAGGTGCCAAAGACAGCGATGCTTACTGTTGACAGTATGTGCTGGGAGTGAGGGCTAATACCGGGGATCTAGTGGTGCAGAAGACAGTGATGCATGCTGCTGAGAGTATATACTAGGAGTGAGGGCTAATACTGGGAATCTTGAGGTGCCGAAGACATCGATGCATTCTGCTGACAGTATATGCTGGGAGTGAGGGCTAATACCGGGGATCTTGAGGTGCCGAAGACAGCAATGCTTACTACTGACAGTATATGCTGGGAGTGAGGGCTAATACCAGGGATCTTGAGGTGCTGAAGACAGCGATGCTTACTGCTGACAGTAAATGCTGGGAGTGAGGGCTAATACCGGGGATCTTGATGTGTTGAAGAAAGCGATGCATACTGCTGACAGTATATGTTGGGAGTAAGGGCTAATACCGGGGATCTTGAGGTGCGACAGCGATGCTTACTTCTGACAGTATATGCTGGGAGTGAGGGCTAATACCGGGGATCTTGAGGTGCGACAGCGATGCTTACTTCTGACAGTATATGCTGGGAGTGAGGGCTAATACCAGGGTTCTAGAGGTGCAGAAGACAGCGATGCATGCTGCTGACAGTATATGCTGGGAGTGAGGGCTAATACCGGGGAACTTGATGTGCCGAAGAAAGCGATGCATACTGCTGACAGTATATACTGAGTGTGAGGGCTAATACCGGGGATCTTGAGGTGCCGAAGACAGAGATGCATACTGCTGACAGTATGTGCTGGGAGTGAGGGCTAATAAAGGGGATCTCGAGGTGCGATGCATACTGCTGACAGTATATGCTGGGAGTGAGGGCTAATACCGGGGATCTTGAGGTGCTGAAGACAGCTATGCATGCTGCTGACAGAATTTATTGGGAGTGAGCACTAATACCGGGCATCTCGGGGTGCTGAAGACAGCGATGCATACTGCTGATAGTATATACTAGGAGTGAGCGCTAACACCGGGGATCTCGGTGTGCCGAAGACAGCGACGCATGCTGCTGACAGTATATGCTGATAGTTGCGGCTAATACCGGGGATCTCGAGGTGCGACAGCCATGCTTACTGCTGACAGTATATGCTGGTAGTGGGGGCTAATACCGGGGATCTCGAGGTGCGACAGCGATGCTTACTGCTGACAGTATATGCTAGGACTAAAGGCTAATACTGGGGACCTTGAGGTGCCAAAGACAGCCATACTTACTGCTGACAGTATATGCTGGGAGTGAGGGGTAATACAGGGGATCTAGAGGTGCAGAAGACAGTGATGCATGCTGCTGACCGTATATACTAGGAGTGAGGGCTAATACTGGGAATCTTGAGGTGCCGAAGACATCGATGCATACTGCTGACAGTATATGCTGGGAGTGAGGGCTAAAACCAGAGATCTTGAGGTGCGACAGCGATGCTTACTGCTGACAGTATATGCTGGGAGTGAGGGCTAATACCGGGGATCTCGAGGTGCGACAGCGATGCTTACTGCTGACCGTATATGCTGGTAGTGGGGGCTAATACCGGGGATCTCGAGGTGCGACAGCGATGCTTACTGCTGACAGTATATGCTAGGAGTAAAGGCTAATACTGGGGACCTTGAGGTGCCAAAGACAGCGATGCTTACTGTTGACAGTATGTGCTGGGAGTGAGGGCTAATACCGGGGATCTAGTGGTGCAGAAGACAGTGATGCATGCTGCTGAGAGTATATACTAGGAGTGAGGGCTAATACTGGGAATTTTGAGGTGCCGAAGACATCGATGCATTCTGCTGACAGTATATGCTGGGAGTGAGGGCTAATACCGGGGATCTTGAGGTGCCGAAGACAGCAATGCTTACTACTGACAGTATATGCTGGGAGTGAGGGCTAATACCAGGGATCTTGAGGTGCTGAAGACAGCGATGCATACTGCTGACAGTAAATGCTGGGAGTGAGGGCTAATACCGGGGATCTTGATGTGTTGAAGAAAGCGATGCATACTGCTGACAGTATATGTTGGGAGTGAGGGCTAATACCGGGGATCTTGAGGTGCGACAGCGATGCTTACTTCTGACAGTATATGCTGGGAGTGAGGGCTAATACCGGGGATCTTGAGGTGCGACAGCGATGCTTACTTCTGACAGTATATGCTGGGAGTGAGGGCTAATACCAGGGATCTAGAGGTGCAGAAGACAGCGATGCATGCTGCTGACAGTATAAGCTGGGAGTGAGGGCTAATACCGGGGAACTTGATGTGCCGAAGAAAACGATGCATACTGCTGACAGTATATGCTGGGAGTAAGGGCTAATACTGGGGATCTTGAGGTGCCGAAGACAGCTATGCATGCTGCTGACAGAATTTATTGGGAGTGAGCACTGATACCGGGGATCTCGGGGTGCTGAAGACAGCGATGCATACTGGTGATAGTATATACTAGGAGTGAGCGCTGACACCGGGGATCTCAGGGTGCCGAAGACAGCGACGCATGCTGCTGACAGTATATGCTGATAGTTGGGGCTAATACCGGGGATCTCGAGGTGCGACAGCCATGCTTACTGCTGAGAGTATATGCTGGTAGTGGGGGCTAATACCGGGGATCTCGAGGTGCGACATCGATGCTTACTGCTGACAGTATATGCTAGGACTAAAGGCTAATACTGGGGACCTTGAGGTGCCAAAGACAGCGATACTTACTGCTGAAAGTATATGCTGGGAGTGAGGGCTAATACCGGGGATCTAGAGGTGCAGAAGACAGTGATGCATGCTGCTGACCGTATATACTAGGAGTGAGGGCTAATACTGGGGATCTTGAGGTGCCGAAGACAGCGATGCGTGCTGCTGACAGAATTTACTGGGAGTGAGCGCTAATACCGGGGATCTCGAGGTGCCGAAGACAGCGATGCATACTGCTGACAGTATATACTAGGAGTGAACACTAATACCGGGAATCTCGGGGTGCCGAAGATAGCGATGAATGCTGCTGATAGTATATGCTGGTAGTGAGGGCTAATACCGGGGATCTCGAGGTGCGACAGCGATGTTTACTGCTGACAGTATATGCTGAGAGTAAAGGCTAATACTGGGGACCTTGAGGTGCCGAAAACAGCGATGCTTACTGCTGACAGTATATGCTGGTAGTGAGGGCTAATACCGGGGATCTTGAGGTGCCGAAGACAGCGATGCATGCTGCTGACAGTATATGCTGGGTGTGAGGGCTAGTACCGGGGATCTTGAGGTGCCGAAGACAGCGATGCATGCTGCTGACAGTATATGCTGGTAGTGAGGGCTAATACCGGGGATCTTGAGGTGCGACAGCGATGCTTACTGCTGACAGTAAATGCTGGGAGTGAGGGCTAATACTGGGGATCTTGAGGTGCCGAAGACAGCGATGCATGCTGCTGACTGAATTTACTGGGAGTGAGCGCTAATACCGAGGAGCTCGGGGTGCCGAAGACAGCGATGCATACTGCTGATAGTATATACTAGGAGTGAGCGCTAATACCGGGGATCTCGAGGTGCCGAAGAGAGCGATGCATGCTGCTGACAGTATATACTGGTAGTGAGGGCTAATACCGGGGATCTCGAGGTGCGACAGCGATGCTTACTGCTGACAGTATATGCTGGGAGTAAAAGCTTATACTGGGGACCTTGAGATGCTGAAGACAGCGATGCTTACTGCTGACAGTATATGCTGGTAGTGAGGGCTAATACCCGGGATCTTGAGGTGCCAAAAACAGCGATGCATGCTGCTGACAGTATATGCTGGGAGCGAGGGCTAATACCAGGAATCTTGAGGTGCCGAAGACAGCGATGCATGCTGCTGACAGTATATGCTGGGTGTGAGGCCTAATACCGGGGATCTTGAGGTGCCGAAGACAGCAATGCATGCTGCTGACAGTATATGCTGGTAGTGAGAGCTAATACCGGGGATCTTGAGGTGCGACAACGATGCTTACTGCTGACAGTAAATGCTGGGACTGAGGTCCAATACTGGGGATCTTGAGGTGCCGAAGACAGCGATGCATGCTGCTGACAGAATTTACTGGGAGTGAGCGCTAATACCGGGGAACTCAGGGTGCCAAAGAGAGCGATGCATACTGCTGACAGTATATGCTGGTAGTGAGGGCAAATACCGGGATCTCGAGGTGCAACAGCGTTGCATACTGCTGATAGTATATACTAGGAGTGAGCGTTAATACCAGGGATCTCGGGGTGCCGAAGACAGCGATGCATGCTGCTGACAGTATATGCTGGTAGTGGGGGCTAATACCGGGGATCTCGAGATGCGACAGCGATGCTTACTGCTGACAGTATATGATGGTAGTGGGCGCTAATACCGGGGATCTCGAAGTGCGACAGCGATGCTTACTGCTGACAGTATATGCTAGGAGTAAAGGCTAATACTGGGGACCTTGAGGTACCAAAGACAGCGATGCTTACTGTTGACAGTATATGCTGGGAGTGAGGGCTAATACCAGGGATCTAGAGGTGCAGAAGACAGCGATGCATGCTGCTGACAGTATATGCTGGGAGTGAGGGCTAATACCGGGGAACTTGATGTGCCGAAGAAAGCGATGCAGACTGCTGACAGTATATGCTGGGAGTGAGGGCTAATAAAGGGGATCTCGAGATGCGATGCATACTGCTGACAGTATATGCTGGGAGTGAGGGCTAATACCGGGGATCTCGAGGTGCAACAGCGATGCTTACTGCTGACATTAAATGCTGGGAGTGAGGGCTAATACCGGGGATCTTGAGGTGCCGAAGACAGAGATGCATACTGCTGACAGTATGAGCTGGGAGTGAGGGCTAATATAGAGGATCTCGAGGTGCGATGCACACTGCTGGTCACAGTATATGCTGGGAGTGAGGGCTAATACCAGGGATCTTGAGGTGCCAAAGACAGCGATGCTTACTGCTGACAGTATATGCTGGGAGTGAGGGCTAATACCGGGGATCTTGAGGTGCCGAAGACAGCGATGCATACTGCTGACAGTATATGCTGGTAGTGAGGTCTAATACCGGGGATCTTGAGGTGCGACAGCGATGCTTACCGCTGACAGTAAATGCTGGGAGTGAGGGCTAATACTGGGGATCTTGAGGTGCCGAAGACATCGATGCATGCCGCTGACAGAATTTACTGGGAGTGAGCGCTAATTCCGGGGATCTCGGGGTGCCGAAGACAGCGATGCATACTGCTGACAGTATATGCTGGTAGTCAGGGCTAATACCGGGGATCTCGAGGTGCGACAGCGATGCAGGCTGCTGACAGTATATGCTGGGAGTAAGGGCTAATAGTGGGGATCTTGAGGTGCCGAAGACAGCGATGCATACTGCTGACAGTATATACTAGGAATGAACGCTAATACCGGGGATCTCGGGGTGCCGAAGACAGCGATGAATGCTGCTGATAGTATATGCTGGTAGTGAGGGCTAATACCGGGGATCTAGAGGTGCGACAGCGATGCTTACTGCTGACAGTATATGCTGGGTGTGAGGGCTAATACCGTGGATCTTGAGGTGCCGAAGACAGCGATGCATGCTGCTGACAGTATATGCTGGGTGTGAGGGCTAATACCGGGGATCTTGAGGTGCCCAAGACAGCGATGCATGCTGCTGACAGTATATGCTGGTAGTGAGGGCTAATACCGGGGATCTTGAGGTGCGACAGCGATGCTTACTGCTGACAGTAAATTCTCGGAGTGAGGGATAATACTGGGGATCTTGAGGTGCCGAAGACAGCGATGCATGCTGCTGACAGAATTTACTGGGAGTGAGCGCTAATACCAGGGAGCTCGGGGTGCCGAAGACAGCGATGCATACTGCGGATAGTATATACTAGGAGTGAGCGCTAATACCGGGGATCTCGGGGTGCCGAAGACAGCGATGCATGCTGCTGACAGTATATACTGGTAGTGAGGGCTAATACCGGGGATCTTGAGGTGCGACAGCGATGCTTACTGCTGACAGTATATGCTGGGAGTAAAGGCTTATACTGGGGACCTTGAGGTGCTGAAGACAGCGATGCTTACTGCTGACAGTATATGCTGGTAGTGAGGGCTAATACCGGGGATCTTGAGGTGCCAAAGACAGCGATGCATGCTGCTGACAGTATATGCTGGGAGCGAGGCCTAATACCGGGGATCTTGAGGTGCCGAAGACAGCAATGCATGCTGCTCACAGTATATGCTGGTAGTGAGAGCTAATACCGGGGATCTTGAGGTGCTACAGCGATTCTTACTGCTGACAGTATATGCTAGGAGTAAAGGCTAATACTGGGGACCTTGAGGTGCCAAAGACAGCGATGCTTACTGTTGACAGTATGTGCTGGGAGTGAGGGCTAATACCGGGGATCTAGTGGTGCAGAAGACAGTGATGCATGCTGCTGAGAGTATATACTAGGAGTGAGGGCTAATACTGGGAATTTTGAGGTGCCGAAGACATCGATGCATTCTGCTGACAGTATATGCTGGGAGTGAGGGCTAATACCGGGGATCTTGAGGTGCCGAAGACAGCAATGCTTACTACTGACAGTATATGCTGGGAGTGAGGGCTAATACCAGGGATCTTGAGGTGCTGAAGACAGCGATGCATACTGCTGACAGTAAATGCTGGGAGTGAGGGCTAATACCGGGGATCTTGATGTGTTGAAGAAAGCGATGCATACTGCTGACAGTATATGTTGGGAGTGAGGGCTAATACCGGGGATCTTGAGGTGCGACAGCGATGCTTACTTCTGACAGTATATGCTGGGAGTGAGGGCTAATACCGGGGATCTTGAGGTGCGACAGCGATGCTTACTTCTGACAGTATATGCTGGGAGTGAGGGCTAATACCAGGGATCTAGAGGTGCAGAAGACAGCGATGCATGCTGCTGACAGTATAAGCTGGGAGTGAGGGCTAATACCGGGGAACTTGATGTGCCGAAGAAAACGATGCATACTGCTGACAGTATATGCTGGGAGTAAGGGCTAATACTGGGGATCTTGAGGTGCCGAAGACAGCTATGCATGCTGCTGACAGAATTTATTGGGAGTGAGCACTGATACCGGGGATCTCGGGGTGCTGAAGACAGCGATGCATACTGGTGATAGTATATACTAGGAGTGAGCGCTGACACCGGGGATCTCAGGGTGCCGAAGACAGCGACGCATGCTGCTGACAGTATATGCTGATAGTTGGGGCTAATACCGGGGATCTCGAGGTGCGACAGCCATGCTTACTGCTGAGAGTATATGCTGGTAGTGGGGGCTAATACCGGGGATCTCGAGGTGCGACATCGATGCTTACTGCTGACAGTATATGCTAGGACTAAAGGCTAATACTGGGGACCTTGAGGTGCCAAAGACAGCGATACTTACTGCTGAAAGTATATGCTGGGAGTGAGGGCTAATACCGGGGATCTAGAGGTGCAGAAGACAGTGATGCATGCTGCTGACCGTATATACTAGGAGTGAGGGCTAATACTGGGGATCTTGAGGTGCCGAAGACAGCGATGCGTGCTGCTGACAGAATTTACTGGGAGTGAGCGCTAATACCGGGGATCTCGAGGTGCCGAAGACAGCGATGCATACTGCTGACAGTATATACTAGGAGTGAACACTAATACCGGGAATCTCGGGGTGCCGAAGATAGCGATGAATGCTGCTGATAGTATATGCTGGTAGTGAGGGCTAATACCGGGGATCTCGAGGTGCGACAGCGATGTTTACTGCTGACAGTATATGCTGAGAGTAAAGGCTAATACTGGGGACCTTGAGGTGCCGAAAACAGCGATGCTTACTGCTGACAGTATATGCTGGTAGTGAGGGCTAATACCGGGGATCTTGAGGTGCCGAAGACAGCGATGCATGCTGCTGACAGTATATGCTGGGTGTGAGGGCTAATACCGGGGATCTTGAGGTGCCGAAGACAGCGATGCATGCTGCTGACAGTATATGCTGGTAGTGAGGGCTAATACCGGGGATCTTGAGGTGCGACAGCGATGCTTACTGCTGACAGTAAATGCTGGGAGTGAGGGCTAATACTGGGGATCTTGAG
Organism: Calotriton arnoldi; assembly: GCA_963921515.1. NCBI lineage: Eukaryota > Metazoa > Chordata > Amphibia > Caudata > Salamandridae > Calotriton > Calotriton arnoldi. Next base: position 4,635,393 of record CAWUFW010000272.1, on the reverse strand, counting down.
GTGCCGAAGACAGCGATGCATGCTGCTGACTGAATTTACTGGGAGTGAGCGCTAATACCGAGGAGCTCGGGGTGCCGAAGACAGCGATGCATACTGCTGATAGTATATACTAGGAGTGAGCGCTAATACCGGGGATCTCGAGGTGCCGAAGAGAGCGATGCATGCTGCTGACAGTATATACTGGTAGTGAGGGCTAATACCGGGGATCTCGAGGTGCGACAGCGATGCTTACTGCTGACAGTATATGCTGGGAGTAAAAGCTTATACTGGGGACCTTGAGATGCTGAAGACAGCGATGCTTACTGCTGACAGTATATGCTGGTAGTGAGGGCTAATACCCGGGATCTTGAGGTGCCAAAAACAGCGATGCATGCTGCTGACAGTATATGCTGGGAGCGAGGGCTAATACCAGGAATCTTGAGGTGCCGAAGACAGCGATGCATGCTGCTGACAGTATATGCTGGGTGTGAGGCCTAATACCGGGGATCTTGAGGTGCCGAAGACAGCAATGCATGCTGCTGACAGTATATGCTGGTAGTGAGAGCTAATACCGGGGATCTTGAGGTGCGACAACGATGCTTACTGCTGACAGTAAATGCTGGGACTGAGGTCCAATACTGGGGATCTTGAGGTGCCGAAGACAGCGATGCATGCTGCTGACAGAATTTACTGGGAGTGAGCGCTAATACCGGGGAACTCAGGGTGCCAAAGAGAGCGATGCATACTGCTGACAGTATATGCTGGTAGTGAGGGCAAATACAGGGGATCTCGAGGTGCAACAGCGTTGCATACTGCTGATAGTATATACTAGGAGTGAGCGTTAATACCAGGGATCTCGGGGTGCCGAAGACAGCGATGCATGCTGCTGACAGTATATGCTGGTAGTGGGGGCTAATACCGGGGATCTCGAGATGCGACAGCGATGCTTACTGCTGACAGTATATGATGGTAGTGGGCGCTAATACCGGGGATCTCGAAGTGCGACAGCGATGCTTACTGCTGACAGTATATGCTAGGAGTAAAGGCTAATACTGGGGACCTTGAGGTACCAAAGACAGCGATGCTTACTGTTGACAGTATATGCTGGGAGTGAGGGCTAATACCAGGGATCTAGAGGTGCAGAAGACAGCGATGCATGCTGCTGACAGTATATGCTGGGAGTGAGGGCTAATACCGGGGAACTTGATGTGCCGAAGAAAGCGATGCAGACTGCTGACAGTATATGCTGGGAGTGAGGGCTAATAAAGGGATCTCGAGATGCGATGCATACTGCTGACAGTATATGCTGGGAGTGAGGGCTAATACCGGGGATCTCGAGGTGCAACAGCGATGCTTACTGCTGACATTAAATGCTGGGAGTGAGGGCTAATACCGGGGATCTTGAGGTGCCGAAGACAGAGATGCATACTGCTGACAGTATGAGCTGGGAGTGAGGGCTAATATAGAGGATCTCGAGGTGCGATGCACACTGCTGGTCACAGTATATGCTGGGAGTGAGGGCTAATACCAGGGATCTTGAGGTGCCAAAGACAGCGATGCTTACTGCTGACAGTATATGCTGGGAGTGAGGGCTAATACCGGGGATCTTGAGGTGCCGAAGACAGCGATGCATACTGCTGACAGTATATGCTGGTAGTGAGGTCTAATACCGGGGATCTTGAGGTGCGACAGCGATGCTTACCGCTGACAGTAAATGCTGGGAGTGAGGGCTAATACTGGGGATCTTGAGGTGCCGAAGACATCGATGCATGCCGCTGACAGAATTTACTGGGAGTGAGCGCTAATTCCGGGGATCTCGGGGTGCCGAAGACAGCGATGCATACTGCTGACAGTATATGCTGGTAGTCAGGGCTAATACCGGGGATCTCGAGGTGCGACAGCGATGCAGGCTGCTGACAGTATATGCTGGGAGTAAGGGCTAATAGTGGGGATCTTGAGGTGCCGAAGACAGCGATGCATACTGCTGACAGTATATACTAGGAATGAACGCTAATACCGGGGATCTCGGGGTGCCGAAGACAGCGATGAATGCTGCTGATAGTATATGCTGGTAGTGAGGGCTAATACCGGGGATCTCGAGGTGCGACAGCGATGCTTACTGCTGACAGTATATGCTGGGTGTGAGGGCTAATACCGAGGATCTTGAGGTGCCGAAGACAGCGATGCATGCTGCTGACAGTATATGCTGGGTGTGAGGGCTAATACCGGGGATCCTGAGGTGCCCAAGACAGCGATGCATGCTGCTGACAGTATATGCTGGTAGTGAGGGCTAATACCGGGGATCTTGAGGTGCGACAGCGATGCTTACTGCTGACAGTAAATTCTCGGAGTGAGGGATAATACTGGGGATCTTGAGGTGCCGAAGACAGCGATGCATGCTGCTGACAGAATTTACTGGGAGTGAGCGCTAATACCAGGGAGCTCGGGGTGCCGAAGACAGCGATGCATACTGCGGATAGTATATACTAGGAGTGAGCGCTAATACCGGGGATCTCGGGGTGCCGAAGACAGCGATGCATGCTGCTGACAGTATATACTGGTAGTGAGGGCTAATACCGGGGATCTTGAGGTGCGACAGCGATGCTTACTGCTGACAGTATATGCTGGGAGTAAAGGCTTATACTGGGGACCTTGAGGTGCTGAAGACAGCGATGCTTACTGCTGACAGTATATGCTGGTAGTGAGGGCTAATACCGGGGATCTTGAGGTGCCAAAGACAGCGATGCATGCTGCTGACAGTATATGCTGGGAGCGAGGCCTAATACCGGGGATCTTGAGGTGCCGAAGACAGCAATGCATGCTGCTCACAGTATATGCTGGTAGTGAGAGCTAATACCGGGGATCTTGAGGTGCTACAGCGATTCTTAGTGCTGACAGTAAATGCTGGGACTGAGGGCCAATACTGGGGATCTTGAGGTGCAGAAGACAGCGATGCATGCTGCTGACAGAATTTACTGGGAGTGAGCGCTAATACCGGGGATCTCGGGGTGCCGAAGACAGCGATGCATACTGCTGACAGTATATGCTGGTAGTGAGGGCAAATACCGGGGATCTCGAGGTGCAACAGCGATGCATACTGCTGACAGCATATGCTGGGAGTAAGGGCTAATACTGGGGATCTTGAGGTGCCGAAGACAGCTATGCATGCTGCTGACAGAATTTACTGGGAGTGATCACTAATACCGGGGATCTCGGGGTGCCGAAGACAGCGATGCATACTGCTGATAGTATATACTAGGAGTGAGCGCTAATACCGGGGATCTCGGGGTGCCGAAGACAGCGATGCATGCTGCTGACAGTATATGCTGGTAGTGGGGGCTAATACCGGGGATCTCGAGGTGCGACAGCGATGCTTACTGCTGACCGTATATGCTGGTAGTGGGGGCTAATACCGGGGATCTCGAGGTGCGACAGCGATGCTTACTGCTGACAGTATATGCTAGGAGTAAAGGCTAATACTGGGGACCTTGAGGTGCCAAAGACAGCGATGCTTACTGTTGACAGTATGTGCTGGGAGTGAGGGCTAATACCGGGGATCTAGTGGTGCAGAAGACAGTGATGCATGCTGCTGAGAGTATATACTAGGAGTGAGGGCTAATACTGGGAATCTTGAGGTGCCGAAGACATCGATGCATTCTGCTGACAGTATATGCTGGGAGTGAGGGCTAATACCGGGGATCTTGAGGTGCCGAAGACAGCAATGCCTACTACTGACAGTATATGCTGGGAGTGAGGGCTAATACCAGGGATCTTGAGGTGCTGAAGACAGCGATGCTTACTGCTGACAGTAAATGCTGGGAGTGAGGGCTAATACCGGGGATCTTGATGTGTTGAAGAAAGCGATGCATACTGCTGACAGTATATGTTGGGAGTGAGGGCTAATACCGGGGATCTTGAGGTGCGACAGCGATGCTTACTTCTGACAGTATATGCTGGGAGTGAGGGCTAATACCGGGGATCTTGAGGTGCGACAGCGATGCTTACTTCTGACAGTATATGCTGGGAGTGAGGGCTAATACCAGGGATCTAGAGGTGCAGAAGACAGCGATGCATGCTGCTGACAGTATATGCTGGGAGTGAGGGCTAATACCGGGGAACTTGATGTGCCGAAGAAAGCGATGCATACTGCTGACAGTATATGCTGGGAGTGGGGGCTAATACCGGGGATCTTGAGGTGCCAAAGACAGCGATGCATACTGCTGACAGTATATGCTGGGAGTGGGGGCTAATACCGGGGATCTCGAGGTGCGACAGCGATGCTTTCTGCTGACATTAAATGCTGGGAGTGAGGGCTAATATCCGGGATCTCGAGGTGCGACGCATACTGCTGACAGTATATGCTGGGAGTGAGGGCTAATACCGGGGATCTTGAGGTGCCAAAGACAGCGATGCATACTGCTGACAGTATATGCTGGGAGTGGGGGCTAATACCGGGGATCTCGAGGTGCGACAGCGATGCTTATTGCTGACATTAAATGCTGGGAGTGAGGGCTAATATCCGGGATCTCGAGGTGCGACAGCGATGCATGCTGCTCACAGTATATACTGGGTGTGAGGGCTAATACCGGGGATCTTGAGGTGCTGAAGACAGAGATGCATACTGCTGACAGTATGTGCTGGGAGTGAGGGCTAATAAAGAGGATCTCAAGGTGCGATGCATACTGCTGACAGTATATGCTGGGAGTGAGGGCTAATACCAGGGATCTTGAGGTGCCAAAGACAGCGATGCTTACTGCTGACAGTATATGCTGGGAGTGAGGGCTAATACCGGGGATCTTAAAGTGCCAAAGACAGCAATGCTTACTGCTGACAGTATATGCTGGGAGTGAGGGCCAATACCGGGGATCTTGAGGTGCCGAAGACAGCGATGCATACTGCTGACAGTATATGCTGGTAGTGAGGGCTAATAATATCGGGGATCTCGAGGTGCGGCAGCGATGCTTACTGCTGACAGTATATGCTGGGAGTGAGGTCTAATACAGGGGATCTTGAGGTGCCAAAGATAGCGATGCATTCTGCTGACTGTATATGCTGGGAGTGAGGGCTAAAACCGGAGATCTTGAGGTGCGACAGCGATGCTTACTGCTGACAGTATATGCTGGGAGTGATGGCTAATACCGGGGATCTTGAGGTGCCAAAGACAGCGATGCTTACTGCTAACAGTATATGCTGGTAGTGAGGGCTAATACCGGGGATCTCGAGGTGCGACAGTGATGCATGCTGCTGACAGTATATGCTGGTAGTGAGGGCTAATACCGGGGATCTCGAGGTCCGACAGCGATGCATGCTGCTGACAGTATATACTGAGTGTGAGGGCTAATACCGGGGATCTTGAGGTGCCGAAGACAGAGATGCATAATGCTGACAGTATGTGCTGGGAGTGAGGGCTAATAAAGGGGATCTCGAGGGGCGATGCATACTGCTGACAGTATATGCTGGGAGTGAGGGCTAATACCGGGGATCTTGAGGTGCCGAAGACAGCTATGCATGCTGCTGACAGAATTTATTGGGAGTGAGCACTAATACCGGGCATCTCGGGGTGCTGAAGACAGCGATGCATACTGCTGATAGTATATACTAGGAGTGAGCGCTAACACCGGGGATCTCGGTGTGCCGAAGACAGCGACGCATGCTGCTGACAGTATATGCTGATAGTTGGGGCTAATACCGGGGATCTCGAGGTGCGACAGCCATGCTTACTGCTGACAGTATATGCTGGTAGTGGGGGCTAATACCGGGGATCTCGAGGTGCGACAGCGATGCTTACTGCTGACAGTATATGCTAGGACTAAAGGCTAATACTGGGGACCTTGAGGTGCCAAAGACAGCCATACTTACTGCTGACAGTATATGCTGGGAGTGAGGGGTAATACCGGGGATCTAGAGGTGCAGAAGACAGTGATGCATGGTGCTGACCGTATATACTAGGAGTGAGGGCTAATACTGGGAATCTTGAGGTGCCGAAGACATCGATGCATACTGCTGACAGTATATGCTGGGAGTGAGGGCTAAAACCAGAGATCTTGAGGTGCGACAGCGATGCTTACTGCTGACAGTATATGCTGGGAGTGAGGGCTAATACCGGGGATCTCGAGGTGCGACAGCGATGCTTACTGCTGACCGTATATGCTGGTAGTGGGGGCTAATACCGGGGATCTCGAGGTGCGACAGCGATGCTTACTGCTGACAGTATATGCTAGGAGTAAAGGCTAATACTGGGGACCTTGAGGTGCCAAAGACAGCGATGCTTACTGTTGACAGTATGTGCTGGGAGTGAGGGCTAATATCGGGGATCTAGTGGTGCAGAAGACAGTGATACATGCTGCTGAGAGTATATACTAGGAGTGAGGGCTAATACTGGGAATTTTGAGGTGCCGAAGACATCGATGCATTCTGCTGACAGTATATGCTGGGAGTGAGGGCTATTACCGGGGATCTTGAGGTGCCGAAGACAGCAATGCTTACTACTGACAGTATATGCTGGGAGTGAGGGCTAATACCAGGGATCTTGAGGTGCTGAAGACAGCGATGCTTACTGCTGACAGTAAATGCTGGGAGTGAGGGCTAATACCGGGGATCTTGATGTGTTGAAGAAAGCGATGCATACTGCTGACAGTATATGTTGGGAGTGAGGGCTAATACCGGGGATCTTGAGGTGCGACAGCGATGCTTACTTCTGACAGTATATGCTGGGAGTGAGGGCTAATACCGGGGATCTTGAGGTGCGACAGCGATGCTTACTTCTGACAGTATATGCTGGGAGTGAGGGCTAATACCAGGGATCTAGAGGTGCAGAAGACAGCGATGCATGCTGCTGACAGTATAAGCTGGGAGTGAGGGCTAATACCGGGGAACTTGATGTGCCGAAGAAAACGATGCATACTGCTGACAGTATATGCTGGGAGTAAGGGCTAATACTGGGGATCTTGAGGTGCCGAAGACAGCTATGCATGCTGCTGACAGAATTTATTGGGAGTGAGCACTGATACCGGGGATCTCGGGGTGCTGAAGACAGCAATGCATACTGGTGATAGTATATACTAGGAGTGAGCGCTGACACCGGGGATCTCAGGGTGCCGAAGACAGCGACGCATGCTGCTGACAGTATATGCTGATAGTTGGGGCTAATACCGGGGATCCCGGGGTGCGACAGCCATGCTTACTGCTGACAGTATATGCTGGTAGTGGGGGCTAATACCGGGGATCTCGAGGTGCGACATCGATGCTTACTGCTGACAGTATATGCTAGGACTAAAGGCTAATACTGGGGACCTTGAGGTGCCAAAGACAGCGATACTTACTGCTGAAAGTATATGCTGGGAGTGAGGGCTAATACCGGGGATCTAGAGGTGCAGAAGACAGTGATGCATGCTGCTGACCGTATATACTAGGAGTGAGGGCTAATACTGGGGATCTTGAGGTGCCGAAGACAGCGATGCGTGCTGCTGACAGAATTTACTGGGAGTGAGCGCTAATACCGGGGATCTCGAGGTGCCGAAGACAGCGATGCATACTGCTGACAGTATATACTAGGAGTGAACACTAATACCGGGAATCTCGGGGTGCCGAAGACAGCGATGAATGCTGCTGATAGTATATGCTGGTAGTGAGGGCTAATACCGGGGATCTCGAGGTGCGACAGCGATGTTTACTGCTGACAGTATATGCTGAGAGTAAAGGCTAATACTGGGGACCTTGAGGTGCCGAAGACAACGATGCTTACTGCTGACAGTATATGCTGGTAGTGAGGGCTAATACCGGGGATCTTGAGGTGCCGAAGACAGCGATGCATGCTGCTGACAGTATATGCTGGGTGTGAGGGCTAATACCGGGGATCTTGAGGTGCCGAAGACAGCGATGCATGCTGCTGACAGTATATGCTGGTAGTGAGGGCTAATACCGGGGATCTTGAGGTGCCAAAGACAGCGATGCATACTGCTGACAGTATATGCTGGGAGTGAGGGCTAAAACAGGAGATCTTGAGGTGCGACAGCGATGCTTACTGCTGACAGTATATGCTGGAAGTGATGGCTAATACCGGGGATCTTGAGGTGCCAAAGACAGCGATGCTTACTGCTAACAGTATATGCTGGTAGTGAGGGCTAATACCGGGGATCTCGAGGTGCGACAGTGATGCATGCTGCTGACAGTATATGCTGGTAGTGAGGGCTAATACCGGGGATCTCGAGGTCCGACAGCGATGCATGCTGCTGACAGTATATACTGAGTGTGAGGGCTAATACCGGGGATCTTGAGGTGCCGAAGACAGAGATGCATACTGCTGACAGTATGTGCTGGGAGTGAGGGCTTATAAAGGGGATCTCGAGGTGCGATGCATACTGCTGACAGTATATGCTGGGAGTGAGGGCTAATACCGGGGATCTTGAGGTGCCGAAGACAGCTATGCATGCTGCTGACAGAATTTATTGGGAGTGAGCACTAATACCGGGCATCTCGGGGTGCTGAAGACAGCGATGCATACTGCTGATAGTATATACTAGGAGTGAGCGCTAACACCGGGGATCTCGGTGTGCCGAAGACAGCGACGCATGCTGCTGACAGTATATGCTGATAGTTGGGGCTAATACCGGGGATCTCGAGGTGCGACAGCCATGCTTACTGCTGACAGTATATGCTGGTAGTGGGGGCTAATACCGGGGATCTCGAGGTGCGACAGCGATACTTACTGCTGACAGTATATGCTAGGACTAAAGGCTAATACTGGGGACCTTGAGGTGCCAAAGACAGCCATACTTACTGCTGACAGTATATGCTGGGAGTGAGGGGTAATACCGGGGATCTAGAGGTGCAGAAGACAGTGATGCATGCTGCTGACCGTATATACTAGGAGTGAGGGCTAATACTGGGAATCTTGAGGTGCCGAAGACATCGATGCATACTGCTGACAGTATATGCTGGGAGTGAGGGCTAAAACCAGAGATCTTGAGGTGCGACAGCGATGCTTACTGCTGACAGTATATGCTGGGAGTGAGGGCTAATACCGGGGATCTCGAGGTGCGACAGCGATGCTTACTGCTGACCGTATATGCTGGTAGTGGGGGTTAATACTGGGGATCTCGAGGTGCGACAGCGATGCTTACTGCTGACAGTATATGCTAGGAGTAAAGGCTAATACTGGGGACCTTGAGGTGCCAAAGACAGCGATGCTTACTGTTGACAGTATGTGCTGGGAGTGAGGGCTAATACCGGGGATCTAGTGGTGCAGAAGACAGCGATGCATGCTGCTGAGGGTATATACTAGGAGTGAGGGCTAATACAGGGAATTTTGAGGTGCCGAAGACATCGATGCATTCTGCTGACAGTATATGCTGGGAGTGAGGGCTATTACCGGGGATCTTGAGGTGCCGAAGACAGCAATGCTTACTACTGACAGTATATGCTGGGAGTGAGGGCTAATACCAGGGATCTTGAGGTGCTGAAGACAGCGATGCTTACTGCTGACAGTAAATGCTGGGAGTGAGGGCTAATACCGGGGATCTTGATGTGTTGAAGAAAGCGATGCATACTGCTGACAGTATATGTTGGGAGTGAGGGCTAATACCGGGGATCTTGAGGTGCGACAGCGATGCTTACTTCTGACAGTATATGCTGGGAGTGAGGGCTAATACCGGGGATCTTGAGGTGCGACAGCGATGCTTACTTCTGACAGTATATGCTGGGAGTGAGGGCTAATACCAGGGATCTAGAGGTGCAGAAGACAGCGATGCATGCTGCTGACAGTATAAGCTGGGAGTGAGGGCTAATACCGGGGAACTTGATGTGCCGAAGAAAACGATGCATACTGCTGACAGTATATGCTGGGAGTAAGGGCTAATACTGGGGATCTTGAGGTGCCGAAGACAGCTATGCATGCTGCTGACAGAATTTATTGGGAGTGAGCACTGATACCGGGATCTCGGGGTGCTGAAGACAGCAATGCATACTGGTGATAGTATATACTAGGAGTGAGCGCTGACACCGGGGATCTCAGGGTGCCGAAGACAGCGACGCATGCTGCTGACAGTATATGCTGATAGTTGGGGCTAATACCGGGGATCCCGGGGTGCGACAGCCATGCTTACTGCTGACAGTATATGCTGGTAGTGGGGGCTAATACCGGGGATCTCGAGGTGCGACATCGATGCTTACTGCTGACAGTATATGCTAGGACTAAAGGCTAATACTGGGGACCTTGAGGTGCCAAAGACAGCGATACTTACTGCTGAAAGTATATGCTGGGAGTGAGGGCTAATACCGGGGATCTAGAGGTGCAGAAGACAGTGATGCATGCTGCTGACCGTATATACTAGGAGTGAGGGCTAATACTGGGGATCTTGAGGTGCCGAAGACAGCGATGCGTGCTGCTGACAGAATTTACTGGGAGTGAGCGCTAATACCGGGGATCTCGAGGTGCCGAAGACAGCGATGCATACTGCTGACAGTATATACTAGGAGTGAACACTAATACCGGGAATCTCGGGTGCCGAAGACAGCGATGAATGCTGCTGATAGTATATGCTGGTAGTGAGGGCTAATACCGGGGATCTCGAGGTGCGACAGCGATGTTTACTGCTGACAGTATATGCTGAGAGTAAAGGCTAATACTGGGGACCTTGAGGTGCCGAAGACAACGATGCTTACTGCTGACAGTATATGCTGGTAGTGAGGGCTAATACCGGGGATCTTGAGGTGCCGAAGACAGCAATGCATGCTGCTGACAGTATATGCTGGGTGTGAGGGCTAATACCGGGGATCTTGAGGTGCCGAAGACAGCGATGCATGCTGCTGACAGTATATGCTGGTAGTGAGGGCTAATACCGGGGATCTTGAGGTGCCAAAGACAGCGATGCATACTGCTGACAGTATATGCTGGGAGTGAGGGCTAAAACAGGAGATCTTGAGGTGCGACAGCGATGCTTACTGCTGACAGTATATGCTGGAAGTGATGGCTAATACCGGGGATCTTGAGGTGCCAAAGACAGCGATGCTTACTGCTAACAGTATATGCTGGTAGTGAGGGCTAATACCGGGGATCTCGAGGTGCGACAGTGATGCATGCTGCTGACAGTATATGCTGGTAGTGAGGGCTAATACCGGGGATCTCGAGGTCCGACAGCGATGCATGCTGCTGACAGTATATACTGAGTGTGAGGGCTAATACCGGGGATCTTGAGGTGCCGAAGACAGAGATGCATACTGCTGACAGTATGTGCTGGGAGTGAGGGCTTATAAAGGGGATCTCGAGGTGCGATGCATACTGCTGACAGTATATGCTGGGAGTGAGGGCTAATACCGGGGATCTTGAGGTGCCGAAGACAGCTATGCATGCTGCTGACAGAATTTATTGGGAGTGAGCACTAATACCGGGCATCTCGGGGTGCTGAAGACAGCGATGCATACTGCTGATAGTATATACTAGGAGTGAGCGCTAACACCGGGGATCTCGGTGTGCCGAAGACAGCGACGCATGCTGCTGACAGTATATGCTGATAGTTGGGGCTAATACCGGGGATCTCGAGGTGCGACAGCCATGCTTACTGCTGACAGTATATGCTGGTAGTGGGGGCTAATACCGGGGATCTCGAGGTGCGACAGCGATACTTACTGCTGACAGTATATGCTAGGACTAAAGGCTAATACTGGGGACCTTGAGGTGCCAAAGACAGCCATACTTACTGCTGACAGTATATGCTGGGAGTGAGGGGTAATACCGGGGATCTAGAGGTGCAGAAGACAGTGATGCATGCTGCTGACCGTATATACTAGGAGTGAGGGCTAATACTGGGAATCTTGAGGTGCCGAAGACATCGATGCATACTACTGACAGTATATGCTGGGAGTGAGGGCTAAAACCAGAGATCTTGAGGTGCGACAGCGATGCTTACTGCTGACAGTATATGCTGGGAGTGAGGGCTAATACCGGGGATCTCGAGGTGCGACAGCGATGCTTACTGCTGACCGTATATGCTGGTAGTGGGGGTTAATACTGGGGATCTCGAGGTGCGACAGCGATGCTTACTGCTGACAGTATATGCTAGGAGTAAAGGCTAATACTGGGGACCTTGAGGTGCCAAAGACAGCGATGCTTACTGTTGACAGTATGTGCTGGGAGTGAGGGCTAATACCGGGGATCTAGTGGTGCAGAAGACAGCGATGCATGCTGCTGAGGGTATATACTAGGAGTGAGGGCTAATACAGGGAATTTTGAGGTGCCGAAGACATCGATGCATTCTGCTGACAGTATATGCTGGGAGTGAGGGCTAATACCGGGGATCTTGAGGTGCCGAAGACAGCAATGCTTACTACTGACAGTATATGCTGGGAGTGAGGGCTAATACCAGGGATCTTGAGGTGCTGAAGACAGCGATGCTTACTGCTGACAGTAAATGCTGGGAGTGAGGGCTAATACCGGGGATCTTGATGTGTTGAAGAAAGCGATGCATACTGCTGACAGTATATGTTGGGAGTGAGGGCTAATACCGGGGATCTTGAGGTGCGACAGTGATGCTTACTTCTGACAGTATATGCTGGGAGTGAGGGCTAATACCGGGGATCTTGAGGTGCGACAGCGATGCTTACTTCTGACAGTATATGCTGGGAGTGAGGGCTAATACCAGGGATCTAGAGGTGCAGAAGACAGCGATGCATGCTGCTGACAGTATAAGCTGGGAGTGAGGGCTAATACCGGGGAACTTGATGTGCCGAAGAAAACGATGCATACTGCTGACAGTATATGCTGGGAGTGAGGGCTAATAAAGGGGATCTCGAGATGCGATGCATACTGCTGACAGTATATGCTGGGAGTGAGGGCTAATACCGGGGATCTTGAGGTGCCAAAGACAGCGATGCATACTGCTGACAGTATATGCTGGGAGTGAGGGCTAATACCAGGGATCTCGAGGTGCGACAGCGATGCTTACTGCTGACATTAAATGCTGGGAGTGAGGGCTAATACCCGGGATCTCGAGGTGCGACAGCGATGCATGCTGCTCACAGTATATACTGGGTGTGAGGGCTAATACCGGGGATCTTGAGGTGTCGAAGACAGAGATGCATACTGCTGACAGTATGTGCTGGGAGTGAGGGCTAATAAAGAGGATCTCGAGGTGCGATGCATACTGCTGACAGTATAAGCTGGGAGTGAGGGCTAATACCGGGGAACTTGATGTGCCGAAGAAAACGATGCATACTGCTGACAGTATATGCTGGGAGTGAGGGCTAATAAAGGGGATCTCGAGATGCGATGCATACTGCTGACAGTATATGCTGGGAGTGAGGGCTAATACCAGGGATCTTGAGGTGCCAAAGACAGCGATGCTTACTGCTGACAGTATATGCTGGGAGTGAGGGCTAATACCAGGGATCTTAAAGTGCCAAAGACAGCGATGCTTACTGCTGACAGTATATGCTGGGAGTGAGGGCTAATACCGGGGATCTTGAGGTGCCGAAGACAGCGATGCATACTGCTGACAGTATATGCTGGTAGTGAGGGCTAATAATATCGGGGATCTCGAGGTGCGGCAGCGATGCTTACTGCTGAGTTATTCTAGCCTCAGATATCCTATTTGAGGTCTTTGAACATATATATGTAGATAATTTCTTCTTTCTTCTTAGCAATCTGAAGTAGAGGTGACACAAAGATTATAATGAGTTCCTATTTTAATCAATTCCTTTTTACTCTTTTTCTTCTTTGCCTTTGTCACACATTTGGTTTTTATAATTGATTGGGATTACACGTTTGGGTGAGCTTATCTTTCTGTGCACGTTTCTATTGGTGATAGTGAGATTTTATCTGTTACCAGGATGTTGGTAGATCTAACTATGATGCATTCCAATGCAACTAGCCGTAGAAGCAATATATAAACTGATATTTGATATTATTGCCTTGTAGATACCCCCGTTCATCCCATATGAGATGCTTTTTTGAATGACTTTCTGGTCCTGAGGAAGGTGGTGTCATTTCGAATCCCACCGAAACGCGCGTAGACCATTATTGTTTACCTGGAGAGTTCCTTCAGAGACGGATACAACTACTAACTTGAATGTGGAACTGTTTGTTTGTTTCTGTCCTCTTTAAGTTCTCTAGGATCTCCATGAAGAAAGGATTTTGTGTTTGTGTATGAGTGTTAGGTTGCTTGGGTTCATGTGAGGAGTGAATGTAAGAGTGAAGTGTAAGCGTGGGGTGTCTCTTATGCACACAATTTTTGTTTGTAAATATTTGCTGTTTTTTAGATTCACTGTTGTTGTCCCATTTCAGGCTACATAGCCACAGATGAAGACCTGATTGTAATGTAATATATTGGTTTTTAATCTGACTTAATATTTTGCACTGATTATCTAAAATGTGGTCATTCTATTCTCAAAGTGGTAGACATCTAAGTATATGAATGTAATTTTGGGACAACCTCATATGAGATGTATTTTTATGAATTATTTATGCTTTAAGATAAAAAATTAATAAAGATGTATGCATTTTTGCACAGAAATGACTTAGTCAATAATTTCTCTGAAGCTGGTTGCATAGCTTGAACCGACACAGGTCGTACAGTAAAGCAATATAGGTCAGTTCAGAGGTTTTCTTCCTTTTGATTGTACTGCTGACAGTATATGCTGGGAGTGAGGTCTAATACAGGGGATCTTGAGGTGCCAAAGACAGCGATGCATACTGCTGACAGTATATGCTGGGAGTGAGGGCTAAAACCGGAGATCTTGAGGTGCGACAGCGATGCTTACTGCTGACAGTATATGCTGGGAGTGAGGGCTAATACCGGGGATCTTGAGGTGCCAAAGACAGCGATGCTTACTGCTAACAGTATAAGCTGGTAGTGAGGGCTAATACCGGGGATCTCGAGGTGCGACAGTGATGCATGCTGCTGACAGTATATGCTGGTAGTGAGGGCTAATACCGGGGATCTCGAGGTGCGACAGCGATGCATGCTGCTGACAGTATATACTGAGTGTGAGGGCTGATACCGGGGATCTTGAGGTGCCGAAGACAGAGATGCATACTGCTGACAGTATGTGCTGGGAGTGAGGGCTAATAAAGGGGATCTCGAGGTGCGATGCATACTGCTGACAGTATATGCTGGGAGTGAGGGCTAATACCAGGGATCTTGAGGTGCCGAAGACAGCTATGCATGCTGCTGACAGAATTTATTGGGAGTGAGCACTAATACCGGGCATCTCGGGGTGCTGAAGACAGCGATGCATACTGCTGATAGTATATACTAGGAGTGAGCGCTAACACCGGGGATCTTGGGGTGCCGAAGACAGCGACGCATGCTGCTGACAGTATATGCTGATAGTTGGGGCTAATACCGGGGATCTCGAGGTGCGACAGCCATGCTTACTGCTGACAGTATATGCTGGTAGTGGGGGCTAATACCGGGGATCTCGAGGTGCGACAGCGATGCTTACTGCTGACAGTATATGCTAGGACTAAAGGCTAATACTGGGGACCTTAAGGTGCCAAAGACAGCCATACTTACTGCTGACAGTATATGCTGGGAGTGAGGGGTAATACCGGGGATCTAGAGGTGCAGAAGACAGTGATGCATGCTGCTGACCGTATGTACTAGGAGTGAGGGCTAATACTGGGAATCTTGAGGTGCCGAAGACATCGATGCATACTGCTGACAGTATATGCTGGGAGTGAGGGCTAAAACCAGAGATCTTGAGGTGCGACAGCGATGCTTACTGCTGACAGTATATGCTGGGAGTGAGGGCTAATACCGGGGATCTTGAGGTGCCAAAGACAGCGATGCTTACTGCTAACAGTATATGCTGGTAGTGAATGCTAATACCGGGGATCTCGAGGTGCGACAGTGATGCATGCTGCTGACAGTATATTCTGGTAGTGAGGGCTAAGACCGGGGATCTCGAGGTGCGACAGCGATGCATGCTGCTGACAGTATATACTGAGTGTGAGGGCTAATACTGGGAATCTTGAGGTGCCGAAGACATCGATGCATACTGCTGACAGTATATGCTGGGAGTGAGGGCTAAAACCGGAGATCTTGAGGTGCGACAGCGATGCTTCCTGCTGACAGTATATGCTGGGAGTGAGGGCTAATACCGGGGCTCTTGAGGTGCCAAAGACAGCGATTCTTACTGCTAACAGTATATGCTGGTAGTGAGGACTAATACCGGGGATCTCGAGGTGCGACAGTTATGCATGCTGCTGACAGTATATGCTGGTAGTGAGGGCAAATACCGGGGATCTCGAGGTGCAACAGCGTTGCATACTGCTGATAGTATATACTAGGAGTGAGCGTTAATACCAGGGATCTCGGGGTGCCGAAGACAGCGATGCATGCTGCTGACAGTATATGCTGGTAGTGGGGGCTAATACCGGGGATCTCGAGGTGCGACAGCGATGCTTACTGCTGACAGTATATGATGGTAGTGGGCGCTAATACCGGGGATCTCGAAGCGCGACAGCGATGCTTACTGCTGACAGTATATGCTAGGAGTAAAGGCTAATACTGGGGACCTTGAGGTGCCAAAGACAGCGATGCTTACTGTTGACAGTATATGCTGGGAGTGAGGGCTAATACCAGGGATCTAGAGGTGCAGAAGACAGCGATGCATGCTGCTGACAGTATATGCTGGGAGTGAGGGCTAATACCGGGGAACTTGATGTGCCGAAGAAAGCGATGCAGACTGCTGACAGTATATGCTGGGAGTGAGGGCTAATAAAGGGGATCTCGAGATGCGATGCATACTGCTGACAGTATATGCTGGGAGTGAGGGCTAATACCGGGGATCTCGAGGTGCGACAGCGATGCTTACTGCTGACATTAAATGCTGGGAGTGAGGGCTAATACCGGGGATCTTGAGGTGCCGAAGACAGAGATGCATACTGCTGACAGTATGAGCTGGGAGTGAGGGCTAATATAGAGGATCTCGAGGTGCGATGCACACTGCTGGTCACAGTATATGCTGGGAGTGAGGGCTAATACCAGGGATCTTGAGGTGCCAAAGACAGCGATGCTTACTGCTGACAGTATATGCTGGGAGTGAGGGCTAATACCGGGGATCTTGAGGTGCCGAAGACAGCGATGCATACTGCTGACAGTATATGCTGGTAGTGAGGGCTAATACCGGGGATCTTGAGGTGCGACAGCGATGCTTACCGCTGACAGTAAATGCTGGGAGTGAGGGCTAATACTGGGGATCTTGAGGTGCCGAAGACATCGATGCATGCCGCTGACAGAATTTACTGGGAGTGAGCGCTAATTCCGGGGATCTCGGGGTGCCGAAGACAGCGATGCATACTGCTGACAGTATATGCTGGTAGTCAGGGCTAATACCGGGGATCTCGAGGTGCGACAGCGATGCAGGCTGCTGACAGTATATGCTGGGAGTAAGGGCTAATAGTGGGGATCTTGAGGTGCCGAAGACAGCGATGCATACTGCTGACAGTATATACTAGGAATGAACGCTAATACCGGGGATCTCGGGTGCCGAAGACAGCGATGAATGCTGCTGATAGTATATGCTGGTAGTGAGGGCTAATACCGGGGATCTCGAGGTGCGACAGCGATGCTTACTGCTGACAGTATATGCTGGGTGTGAGGGCTAATACCGAGGATCTTGAGGTGCCGAAGACAGCGATGCATGCTGCTGACAGTATATGCTGGGTGTGAGGGCTAATACCGGGGATCTTGAGGTGCCCAAGACAGCGATGCATGCTGCTGACAGTATATGCTGGTAGTGAGGGCTAATACCGGGGATCTTGAGGTGCGACAGCGATGCTTACTGCTGACAGTAAATTCTCGGAGTGAGGGATAATACTGGGGATCTTGAGGTGCCGAAGACAGCGATGCATGCTGCTGACAGAATTTACTGGGAGTGAGCGCTAATACCAGGGAGCTCGGGGTGCCGAAGACAGCGATGCATACTGCGGATAGTATATACTAGGAGTGAGCGCTAATACCGGGGATCTCGGGGTGCCGAAGACAGCGATGCATGCTGCTGACAGTATATACTGGTAGTGAGGGCTAATACCGGGGATCTCGAGGTGCGACAGCGATGCTTACTGCTGACAGTATATGCTGGGAGTAAAGGCTTATACTGGGGACCTTGAGGTGCTGAAGACAGCGATGCTTACTGCTGACAGTATATGCTGGTAGTGAGGGCTAATACCGGGGATCTTGAGGTGCCAAAGACAGCGATGCATGCTGCTGACAGTATATGCTGGTAGTGAGGGCTAATAATATCGGGGATCTCGAGGTGCGGCAGCGATGCTTACTGCTGAGTTATTCTAGCCTCAGATATCCTATTTGAGGTATTTGAACATATATATGTAGATAATTTCTTCTTTCTTCTTAGCAATCTGAAGTAGAGGTGACACAAAGATTATAATGAGTTCCTATTTTAATCAATTCCTTTTACTCTTTTTCTTCTTTGCCTTTGTCACACATTTGGTTTTTATAATTGATTGGGATTACACGTTTGGGTGAGCTTATCTTTCTGTGCACGTTTCTATTGGTGATAGTGAGATTTTATCTGTTACCAGGATGTTGGTAGATCTAACTATGATGCATTCCAATGCAACCAGCCGTAGAAGCAATATATAAACTGATATTTGATATTATTGCCTTGTAGATACCCCCGTTCATCCCATATGAGATGCTTTTTTGAATGACTTTCTGGTCCTGAGGAAGGTGGTGTCATTTCGAATCCCACCGAAACGCGCGTAGACCATTATTGTTTACCTGGAGAGTTCCTTCAGAGACGGATACAACTACTAACTTGAATGTGGAACTGTTTGTTTGTTTCTGTCCTCTTTAAGTTCTCTAGGATCTCCATGAAGAAAGGATTTTGTGTTTGTGTATGAGTGTTAGGTTGCTTGGGTTCATGTGAGGAGTGAATGTAAGAGTGAAGTGTAAGCGTGGGGTGTCTCTTATGCACACAATTTTTGTTTGTAAATATTTGCTGTTTTTTAGATTCACTGTTGTTGTCCCATTTCAGGCTACATAGCCACAGATGAAGACCTGATTGTAATGTAATATATTGGTTTTTAATCTGACTTAATATTTTGCACTGATTATCTAAAATGTGGTCATTCTATTCTCAAAGTGGTAGACATCTAAGTATATGAATGTAATTTTGGGACAACCTCATATGAGATGTATTTTTATGAATTATTTATGCTTTAAGATAAAAAATTAATAAAGATGTATGCATTTTTTGCACAGAAATGACTTAGTCAATAATTTCTCTGAAGCTGGTTGCATAGCTTGAACCGACACAGGTCGTACAGTAAAGCAATATAGGTCAGTTCAGAGGTTTTCTTCCTTTTGATTGTACTGCTGACAGTATATGCTGGGAGTGAGGTCTAATACAGGGGATCTTGAGGTGCCAAAGACAGCGATGCATACTGCTGACAGTATATGCTGGGAGTGAGGGCTAAAACCGGAGATCTTGAGGTGCGACAGCGATGCTTACTGCTGACAGTATATGCTGGGAGTGAGGGCTAATACCGGGGATCTTGAGGTGCCAAAGACAGCGATGCTTACTGCTAACAGTATAAGCTGGTAGTGAGGGCTAATACCGGGGATCTCGAGGTGCGACAGTGATGCATGCTGCTGACAGTATATGCTGGTAGTGAGGGCTAATACCGGGGATCTCGAGGTGCGACAGCGATGCATGCTGCTGACAGTATATACTGAGTGTGAGGGCTGATACCGGGGATCTTGAGGTGCCGAAGACAGAGATGCATACTGCTGACAGTATGTGCTGGGAGTGAGGGCTAATAAAGGGGATCTCGAGGTGCGATGCATACTGCTGACAGTATATGCTGGGAGTGAGGGCTAATACCAGGGATCTTGAGGTGCCGAAGACAGCTATGCATGCTGCTGACAGTATATGCTGGTAGTGAGAGCTAATACCGGGGATCTTGAGGTGCTACAGCGATTCTTAGTGCTGACAGTAAATGCTGGGTCTGAGGGCCAATACTGGGGATCTTGAGGTGCAGAAGACAGCGATGCATGCTGCTGACAGAATTTACTGGGAGTGAGTGCTAATACCGGGGATCTCGGGGTGCCGAAGACAGCGATGCATACTGCTGACAGTATATGCTGGTAGTGAGGGCAAATACCGGGGATCTCGAGGTGCAACAGCGATGCATACTGCTGACAGCATATGCTGGGAGTAAGGGCTAATACTGGGGATCTTGAGGTGCCGAAGACAGCTATGCATGCTGCTGACAGAATTTACTGGGAGTGATCACTAATACCGGGGATCTCGGGGTGCCGAAGACAGCGATGCATACTGCTGATAGTATATACTAGGAGTGAGCGCTAATACCGGGGATCTCGGGGTGCCGAAGACAGCGATGCATGCTGCTGACAGTATATGCTGGTAGTGGGGGCTAATACCGGGGATCTCGAGGTGCGACAGCGATGCTTACTGCTGACCGTATATGCTGGTAGTGGGGGCTAATACCGGGGATCTCGAGGTGCGACAGCGATGCTTACTGCTGACCGTATATGCTGGTAGTGGGGGCTAATACCGGGGATCTCGAGGTGCGACAGCGATGCTTACTGCTGACAGTATATGCTAGGAGTAAAGGCTAATACTGGGGACCTTGAGGTGCCAAAGACAGCGATGCTTACTGTTGACAGTATGTGCTGGGAGTGAGGGCTAATACCGGGGATCTAGTGGTGCAGAAGACAGTGATGCATGCTGCTGAGAGTATATACTAGGAGTGAGGGCTAATACTGGGAATCTTGAGGTGCCGAAGACATCGATGCATTCTGCTGACAGTATATGCTGGGAGTGAGGGCTAATACCGGGGATCTTGAGGTGCCGAAGACAGCAATGCTTACTACTGACAGTATATGCTGGGAGTGAGGGCTAATACCAGGGATCTTGAGGTGCTGAAGACAGCGATGCTTACTGCTGACAGTAAATGCTGGGAGTGAGGGCTAATACCGGGGATCTTGATGTGTTGAAGAAAGCGATGCATACTGCTGACAGTATATGTTGGGAGTGAGGGCTAATACCGGGGATCTTGAGGTGCGACAGCGATGCTTACTTCTGACAGTATATGCTGGGAGTGAGGGCTAATACCAGGGATCTAGAGGTGCAGAAGACAGCGATGCATGCTGCTGACAGTATATGCTGGGAGTGAGGGCTAATACCGGGGTACTTGATGTGCCGAAGAAAGCGATGCATACTGCTGACAGTATATGCTGGAAGTGAGGGCTAATAAAGGGGATCTCGAGATGCGATGCATACTGCTGACAGTATATGCTGGGAGTGAGGGCTAATACCGGGGATCTTGAGGTGCCAAAGACAGCGATGCATACTGCTGACAGTATATGCTGGGAGTGGGGGCTAATACCGGGGATCTCGAGGTGCGACAGCGATGCTTACTGCTGATATTAAATGCTGGGAGTGAGGGCTAATATCCGGGATCTCGCGGTGCGACAGCGATGCATGCTGCTCACAGTATATACTGGGTGTGAGGGCTAATACCGGGGATCTTGAGGTGCCGAAGACAGAGATGCATACTGCTGACAGTATGTGCTGGGAGTGAGGGCTAATAAAGAGGATCTCAAGGTGCGATGCATACTGCTGACAGTATATGCTGGGAGTGAGGGCTAATACCAGGGATCTTGAGGTGCCAAAGACAGCGATGCTTACTGCTGACAGTATATGCTGGGAGTGAGGGCTAATACCGGGGATCTTAAAGTGCCAAAGACAGCAATGCTTACTGCTGACAGTATATGCTGGGAGTGAGGGCCAATACCGGGGATCTTGAGGTGCCGAAGACAGCGATGGATACTGCTGACAGTATATGCTGGTAGTGAGGGCTAATAATATCGGGGATCTCGAGGTGCGGCAGCGATGCTTACTGCTGACAGTATATGCTGGGAGTGAGGTCTAATACAGGGGATCTTGAGGTGCCAAAGACAGCGATGCATACTGCTGACAGTATATGCTGGGAGTGAGGGCTAAAACCGGAGATCTTGAGGTGCGACAGCGATGCTTACTGCTGACAGTATATGCTGGGAGTGATGGCTAATACCGGGGATCTCGAGGTCCGACAGCGATGCATGCTGCTGACAGTATATACTGAGTGTGAGGGCTAATACCGGGGATCTTGAGGTGCCGAAGACAGAGATGCATACTGCTGACAGTATGTGCTGGGAGTGAGGGCTAATAAAGGGGATCTCGAGGTGCGATGCATACTGCTGACAGTATATGCTGGGAGTGAGGGCTAATACCGGAGATCTTGAGGTGCCGAAGACAGCTATGCATGCTGCTGACAGAATTTATTGGGAGTGAGCACTAATACCGGGCATTTCGGGGTGCTGAAGACAGCGATGCATACTGCTGATAGTATATACTAGGAGTGAGCGCTAACACCGGGGATCTCGGTGTGCCGAAGACAGCGACGCATGCTGCTGACAGTATATGCTGATAGTTGGGGCTAATACCGGGGATCTCGAGGTGCGACAGCCATGCTTACTGCTGACAGTATATGCTGGTAGTGGGGGCTAATACCGGAGATCTCGAGGTGCGACAGCGATGCTTACTGCTGACAGTATATGCTAGGACTAAAGGCTAATACTGGGGACCTTGAGGTGCCAAAGACAGCCATACTTACTGCTGACAGTATATGCTGGGAGTGAGGGGTAATACCGGGGATCTAGAGGTGCAGAAGACAGTGATGCATGCTGCTGACCGTATATACTAGGAGTGAGGGCTAATACTGGGAATCTTGAGGTGCCGAAGACATCGATGCATACTGCTGACAGTATATGCTGGGAGTGAGGGCTAAAACCAGAGATCTTGAGGTGCGACAGCGATGCTTACTGCTGACAGTATATGCTGGGAGTGAGGGCTAATACCGGGGATCTCGAGGTGCGACAGCGATGCTTACTGCTGACCGTATATGCTGGTAGTGGGGGCTAATACCGGGGTTCTCGAGGTGCGACAGCGATGCTTACTGCTGACAGTATATGCTAGGAGTAAAGGCTAATACTGGGGACCTTGAGGTGCCAAAGACAGCGATGCTTACTGTTGACAGTATGTTTTGGGAGTGAGGGCTAATACCGGGGATCTAGTGGTGCAGAAGACAGTGATGCATGCTGCTGAGAGTATATACTAGGAGTGAGGGCTAATACTGGGAATTTTGAGGTGCCGAAGACATCAATGCATTCTGCTGACAGTATATGCTGGGAGTGAGGGCTAATACCGGGGATCTTGAGGTGCCGAAGACAGCAATGCTTACTACTGACAGTATATGCTGGGAGTGAGGGCTAATACCAGGGATCTTGAGGTGCTGAAGACAGTGATGCTTACTGCTGACAGTAAATGCTGGGAGTGATGGCTAATACCGGGGATCTTGATGTGTTGAAAAAAGCGATGCATACTGCTGACAGTATATGTTGGGAGTGAGGGCTAATACCGGGGATCTTGAGGTGCGACAGCGATGCTTACTTCTGACAGTATATGCTGGGAGTGAGGGCTAATACCGGGGATCTTGAGGTGCGACAGCGATGCTTACTTCTGACAGTATATGCTGGGAGTGAGGGCTAATACCAGGGATCTAGAGCTGCAGAAGACAGCGATGCATGCTGCTGACAGTATAAGCTGGGAGTGAGGGCTAATACCGGGGAACTTGATGTGCCGAAGAAAACGATGCATACTGCTGACAATATATGCTGGGAGTAAGGGCTAATACTGGGGATCTTGAGGTGCCGAAGACAGCTATGCATGCTGCTGACAGAATTTATTGGGAGTGAGCACTGATACCGGGGATCTCGGGGTGCTGAAGACAGCGATGCATACTGGTGATAGTATATACTAGGAGTGAGCGCTGACACCGGGGATCTCAGGGTGCCGAAGACAGCGACGCATGCTGCTGACAGTATATGCTGATAGTTGGGGCTAATACCGGGGATCTCGAGGTGCGACAGCCATGCTTACTGCTGACAGTATATGCTGGTAGTGGGGGCTAATACCGGGGATCTCGAGGTGCGACATCGATGCTTACTGCTGACAGTATATGCTAGGACTAAAGGCTAATACTGGGGACCTTGAGGTGCCAAAGACAGCGATACTTACTGCTGAAAGTATATGCTGGGAGTGAGGGCTAATACCAGGGATCTAGAGGTGCAGAAGACAGTGATGCATGCTGCTGACCGTATATACTAGGAGTGAGGGCTAATACTGGGGATCTTGAGGTGCCGAAGACAGCGATGCGTGCTGCTGACAGAATTTACTGGGAGTGAGCGCTAATACCGGGGATCTCGAGGTGCCGAAGACAGCGATGCATACTGCTGACAGTATATACTAGGAGTGAACACTAATACCGGGAATCTCGGGTGCCGAAGACAGCGATGAATGCTGCTGATAGTATATGCTGGTAGTGAGGGCTAATACCGAGGATCTCGAGGTGCGACAGCGATGTTTACTGCTGACAGTATATGCTGAGAGTAAAGGCTAATACTGGGGACCTTGAGGTGCCGAAGACAGCGATGCTTACTGCTGACAGTATATGCTGGTAGTGAGGGCTAATACCGGGGATCTTGAGGTGCCGAAGACAGCGATGCATGCTGCTGACAGTATATGCTGGGTGTGAGGGCTAATACCGGGGATCTTGAGGTGCCGAAGACAGCGATGCATGCTGCTGACAGTATATGCTGGGAGTGAGGGCTAAAACCGCAGATCTTGAGGTGCGACAGCGATGCTTACTGCTGACAGTATATGCTGGAAGTGATGGCTAATACCGGGGATCTTGAGGTGCCAAAGACAGCGATGCTTACTGCTAACAGTATATGCTGGTAGTGAGGGCTAATACCGGGGATCTCGAGGTGCGACAGTGATGCATGCTGATGACAGTATATGCTGGTAGTGAGGGCTAATACCGGGGATCTCGAGGTCCGACAGCGATGCATGCTGCTGACAGTATATACTGAGTGTGAGGGCTAATACCGGGGATCTTGAGGTGCCGAAGACAGAGATGCATACTGCTGACAGTATGTGCTGGGAGTGAGGGCTAATAAAGGGGATCTCGAGGTGCGATGCATACTGCTGACAGTATATGCTGGGAGTGAGGGCTAATACCGGGGATCTTGAGGTGCCGAAGACAGCTATGCATGCTGCTGACAGAATTTATTGGGAGCGAGCACTAATACCGGGCATCTCGGGGTGCTGAAGACAGCGATGCATACTGCTGATAGTATATACTAGGAGTGAGCGCTAACACCGGGGATCTCGATGTGCCGAAGACAGCGACGCATGCTGCTGACAGTATATGCTGATAGTTGGGGCTAATACCGGGGATCTCGAGGTGCGACAGCCATGCTTACTGCTGACAGTATATGCTGGTAGTGGGGGCTAATACCGGGGATCTCGAGGTGCGACAGCGATGCTTACTGCTGACAGTATATGCTAGGACTAAAGGCTAATACTGGGGACCTTGAGGTGCCAAAGACAGCCATACTTACTGCTGACAGTATATGCTGGGAGTGAGGGGTAATACCGGGGATCTAGAGGTGCAGAAGACAGTGATGCATGCTGCTGACCGTATATACTAGGAGTGAGGGCTAATACTGGGAATCTTGAGGTGCCGAAGACATCGATGCATACTGCTGACAGTATATGCTGGGAGTGAGGGCTAAAACCAGAGATCTTGAGGTGTGACAGCGATGCTTACTGCTGACAGTATATGCTGGGAGTGAGGGCTAATACCGGGGATCTCGAGGTGCGACAGCGATGCTTACTGCTGACCGTATATGCTGGTAGTGGGGGCTAATACCGGGGATCTCGAGGTGCGACAGCGATGCTTACTGCTGACAGTATATGCTAGGAGTAAAGGCTAATACTGGGGACCTTGAGGTGCCAAAGACAGCGATGCTTACTGTTGACAGTATGTGCTGGGAGTGAGGGCTAATACCGGGGATCTAGTGGTGCAGAAGACAGTGATGCATGCTGCTGAGAGTATATACTAGGAGTGAGGGCTAATACTGGGAATTTTGAGGTGCCGAAGACATCGATGCATTCTGCTGACAGTATATGCTGAGAGTGAGGGCTAATACCGGGGATCTTGAGGTGCCGAAGACAGCAATGCTTACTACTGACAGTATATGCAGGGAGTGAGGGCTAATACCAGGGATCTTGAGGTGCTGAAGACAGTGATGCTTACTGCTGACAGTAAATGCTGGGAGTGAGGGCTAATACCGGGGATCTTGATGTGTTGAAGAAAGCGATGCATACTGCTGACAGTATATGTTGGGAGTGAGGGCTAATACCGGGGATCTTGAGGTGCGACAGCGATGCTTACTTCTGACAGTATATGCTGGGAGTGAGGGCTAATACCGGGGATCTTGAGGTGCGACAGCGATGCTTACTTCTGACAGTATATGCTGGGAGTGAGGGCTAATACCAGGGATCTAGAGGTGCAGAAGACAGCGATGCATGCTGCTGACAGTATAAGCTGGGAGTGAGGGCTAATACCGGGGAACTTGATGTGCCGAAGAAAACGATGCATACTGCTGACAGTATATGCTGGGAGTGAGGGCTAATAAAGGGGATCTCGAGATGCGATGCATACTGCTGACAGTATATGCTGGGAGTGAGGGCTAATACCGGGGATCTTGAGGTGCCAAAGACAGCGATGCATACTGCTGACAGTATATGCTGGGAGTGAGGGCTAATACCGGGGATCTCGAGGTGCGACAGCGATGCTTACTGCTGACATTAAATGCTGGGAGTGAGGGCTAATACCCGGGATCTCGAGGTGCGACAGCAATGCATGCTGCTGACAGTATATACTGGGTGTGAGGGCTAATACCGGGGATCTTGAGGTGTCGAAGACAGAGATGCATACTGCTGACAGTATGTGCTGGGAGTGAGGGCTAATAAAGAGGATCTCGAGGTGCGATGCATACTGCTGACAGTATATGCTGGGAGTGAGGGCTAATACCAGGGATCTTGAGGTGCCAAAGACAGCGATGCTTACTGCTGACAGTATATGCTGGGAGTGAGGGCTAATACCAGGGATCTTAAAGTGCCAAAGACAGCAATGCTTACTGCTGACAGTATATGCTGGGAGTGAGGGCTAATACCGGGGATCTTGAGGTGCCGAAGACAGCGATGCATACTGCTGACAGTATATGCTGGTAGTGAGGGCTAATAATATCGGGGATCTCGAGGTGCGGCAGCGATGCTTACTGCTGACAGTATATGCTGGGAGTGAGGTCTAATACAGGGGATCTTGAGGTGCCAAAGACAGCGATGCATACTGCTGACAGTATATGCTGGGAGTGAGGGCTAAAACCGGAGATCTTGAGGTGCGACAGCGATGCTTACTGCTGACAGTATATGCTGGGAGTGAGGGCTAATACCGGGGATCTTGAGGTGCCAAAGACAGCGATGCTTACTGCTAACAGTATAAGCTGGTAGTGAGGGCTAATACCGGGGATCTCGAGGTGCGACAGCGATGCATGCTGCTGACAGTATATACTGAGTGTGAGGGCTGATACCGGGGATCTTGAGGTGCCGAAGACAGAGATGCATACTGCTGACAGTATGTGCTGGGAGTGAGGGCTAATAAAGGGGATCTCGAGGTGCGATGCATACTGCTGACAGTATATGTTGGGAGTGAGGGCTAATACCAGGGATCTTGAGGTGCCGAAGACAGCTATGCATGCTGCTGACAGAATTTATTGGGAGTGAGCACTAATACCGGGCATCTCGGGGTGCTGAAGACAGCGATGCATACTGCTGATAGTATATACTAGGAGTGAGCGCTAACACCGGGGATCTCGGGGTGCCGAAGACAGCGACGCATGCTGCTGACAGTATATGCTGATAGTTGGGGCTAATACCGGGGATCTCGAGGTGCGACAGCCATGCTTACTGCTGACAGTATATGCTGGTAGTGGGGGCTAATACCGGGGATCTCGAGGTGCGACAGCGATGCTTACTGCTGACAGTATATGCTAGGACTAAAGGCTAAATCTGGGGACCTTGAGGTGCCAAAGACAGCCATACTTACTGCTGACAGTATATGCTGGGAGTGAGGGGTAATACCGGGGATCTAGAGGTGCAGAAGACAGTGATGCATGCTGCTGACCGTATGTACTAGGAGTGAGGGCTAATACTGGGAATCTTGAGGTGCTGAAGACATCGATGCATACTGCTGACAGTATATGCTGGGAGTGAGGGCTAAAACCAGAGATCTTGAGGTGCGACAGCGATGCTTACTGCTGACAATATATGCTGGGAGTGAGGGCTAATACCGGGGATCTTGAGGTGCCAAAGACAGCGATGCTTACTGCTAACAGTATATGCTGGTAGTGAATGCTAATACCGGGGATCTCGAGGTGCGACAGTGATGCATGCTGCTGACAGTATATTCTGGTAGTGAGGGCTAAGACCGGGGATCTCGAGGTGCGACAGCGATGCATGCTGCTGACAGTATATACTGAGTGTGAGGGCTAATACTGGGAATCTTGAGGTGCCGAAGACATCGATGCATACTGCTGACAGTATATGCTGGGAGTGAGGGCTAAAACCGGAGATCTTGAGGTGCGACAGCGATGCTTCCTGCTGACAGTATATGCTGGGAGTGAGGGCTAATACCGGGGCTCTTGAGGTGGCAAAGACAGCGATTCTTACTGCTAACAGTATATGCTGGTAGTGAGGACTAATACCGGGGATCTCGAGGTGCGACAGTTATGCATGCTGCTGACAGTATATGCTGGTAGTGAGGGCTAATACCGGGGATCTCGAGGTGCGACAGCGATGCATGCTGCTGACTGTATATACTGAGTGTGAGGGCTAATACCGGGGATCTTGAGGTGCCGAAGACAGAGATGCATACTGCTGACAGTATGTGCTGGGAGTGAGGGCTAATAAAGGAGATCTCGAGGTGCGACAGCGATGCATGCTGCTGACAGTATATACTGAGTGTGAGGGCTAATACCGGGGATCTTGAGGTGCCGAAGACAGTGATGCATGCTGCTGACAGTATATGCTGGTAGTGAGGGCTAATACCGGGGATCTCGAGGTGCGACAGGGATGCATGCTGCTGACAGTATATACTGAGTGTGAGGGCTAATACCGGGGATCTTGAGGTGCCGAAGACAGTGATGCATGCTGCTGACAGTATATGCTGGTAAAGAGGGCTAATACCGGGGATCTCGAGGTGCGACAGCGATGCATGCTGCTGACAGTATATACTGAGTGTGAGGGCTAATACCGGGGATCTTGAGGTGCCGAAGACAGAGATGCATACTGCTGACAGTATATGCTGGGAGTGAGGGCTAAAACTGGAGATCTTGAGGTGCGACAGCGATGCTTACTGCTGACAGTATATGCTGGGACTGAGGGCTAATACCGGGGATCTTGAGGTGCCAAAGACAGCGATGCTTACTGCTAACAGTATATGCTGGTAGTGAGGGCTAATACCGGGGATCTCGAGGTGCGACAGTGATGTATGCTGCTGACAGTATATGCTGGTAGTGAGGGCTAATACCGGGGATCTCGAAGTGCGACAGCGATGCATGCTGCTGACAGTATATACTTAGTGTGAGGGCTAATACCGGGGATCTTGAGGTGCCGAAGACAGCGATGCATACTGCTGACAGTATATGCTGGGAGTGAGGGCTAATACCGGGGATCTTGAGGTGCCAAAGACAGCGATGCTTACTGTTGACAGTATATGCTGGGAGTGAGGGCTAATAACGGGGATCTTGAGGTGCCAAGGACTGCGATGCTTACTGCTGACAGTATATGCTGGGAGAGAGGGCTAATACCGGGGATCTTGAGGTGCCGAAGACAGCGATGCAACCTGCTGACAGTATATGCTGGTAGTGAGGGCTAATAATATCGGGAATCTCGAGGTGCAACAGCGATGCTTACTGCTGACAGTATATGCTGGTAGTGAGGGCTAATACCGGGGATCTTGAGGTGCCAAAGACAGCGATGCATGCTGCTGACAGCATATGCTGGGAGTTAGGGCTAATACCAGGATTCTTGAGGTGCCGAAGACAGCAATGCATGCTGCTGACAGTATATGCTGGGTGTGAGGCCTAATACCGGGGATCTTGAGGTGCCGAAGACAGCAATGCATGCTGCTGACAGTATATGCTGGTAGTGAGAGCTAATACCGGGGATCTTAAGGTGCGACTGCGATGCTTACTGCTGACAGTAAATGCTGGGACTGAGGGCCAATACTTGGGATCTTGAGGTGCCAAAGACAGCGATGCATGCTGCTGACATAATTTCCTGGGAGTGAGCGCTAATACCGGGGATCTCGGGGTGCCGAAGACAGCGATGCATACTGCTGACAGTATATGCTGGTAGTGAGGGCAAATACCGGGGATCTCGAGGTGCAACAGCGATGCATACTGCTGACAGCATATGCTGGGAGTAAGGGCTAATACTGGGGATCTTGAGGTGCCGAAGACAGCTATGCATGCTGCTGACAGAATTTACTGGGAGTGAGCACTAATACCCGGGATCTCGGGGTGCCGAAGACAGCGATGCATACTGCTGATAGTATATACTAGAAGTGAGCGCTAATACCGGGGATCTCGGGGTGCCGAAGACAGCGATGCATGTTGCTGACAGTATATGCTGGTAGTGGGGGCTAATACCGGGGATCTCGAGTTACGACTGCCATGCTTACTGCTGACAGTATATGCTGGTAGTGGGGGGTAATACCGAGGATCTCGAGGTGCGACAGCGATGCTTACTGCTGACAGTATATGCTAGGAGTAAAGGCTAATACTGGGGACCTTGAGGTGCCGAAGACAGCGATGCTTACTGCTGACAGTATATGCTGGTAGTGAGGGCTAATACCGGGGATCTTGAGGTGCCGAAGACAGCGATGCATGCTGCTGACAGTATATACTAGGAGTGAGGGCTAATACTGGGAATCTTGAGGTGCCGAAGACATCTATGCATACTGCTGACAGTATATGCTGGGAGTGAGGGCTAATACCGGGGATCTTGAGCTGCCGAAGACAGAAATGCTTACTGCTGACAGTATATGCTGGGAGTGAGGGCTAATACCGGGGATCTTGAGGTGCGACAGCGATGCTTACTGCTGACAGTAAATGCTGGGACTGAGGGCCAATACTGGGGATCTTGAGGTGCCGAAGACAGCGATGCATGCTGCTGACAGAATTTGCTGGGAGTGAGCGCTAGCACTGGGGATCTCGGGGTGCCGAAGACAGCGATGCATACTGCTGACAGTATATGCTGGTAGTGAGGACAAATACCGGGGATCTCGAGGTGCAACAGAGATGCATACTGCTGACAGCATATGCTGGGAGTAAGGGCTAATACTGGGGATCTTGAGGTGCCGAAGACAGCTATGCATGCTGCTGACAGAATTTATTGGGAGTGAGCACTGATACCGGGGATCTCGGGGTGCTGAAGACAGCGATGCATACTGGTGATAGTATTTACTAGGAGTGAGCGCTGACACCGGGGATCTCAGGGTGCCGAAGACAGCGACGCATGCTGCTGACAGTATATGTTGATAGTTGGGGCTAATACCGGGGATCTCGAGGTGCGACAGCCATGCTTACTGCTGACAGTATATGCTGGTAGTGGGGGCTAATACCGGGGATCTCGAGGTGCGACATCGATGCTTACTGCTGACAGTATATGCTAGGACTAAAGGCTAATACTGGGAACCTTGAGGTGCCAAAGACAGCGATGCTTACTGCTGAAAGTATATGCTGGTAGTGAGGGCTAATACCGGGGATCTTGAGGTGCAGAGACAGCGATGCATGCTGCTGACAGTATATGCTGGGTGTGAGGGCTAATACCGGGGATCTTGAGGTGCCGAAGATAGCGATGCATGCTGCTGACAGTATATGCTGGTAGTGAGGGCTAATACCGGGGATCTTGAGGTGCGACAGCGATGCTTACTGCTGACAGTAAATGCTGGGAGTGAGGGCTAATACTGGGGATCTTGAGGTGCCGAAGACAGCGATGCACGCTGCTGACTGAATTTACTGGGAGTGAGCGCTAATACCGAGGAGCTCGGGGTACCGAAGACAGCGATGCATTCTGCTGATAGTATATACTAGGAGTGAGCGCTAATACCGGGGATCTCGAGGTGCGGAAGAGAGCGATGCATGCTGCTGACAGTATATACTGGTAGTGAGGGCTAATACCGGGGATCTCGAGGTGCGACAGCGATGCTTACTGCTGACAGTATATGCTGGGAGTAAAGGCTTATACTGGGGACCTTGAGATGCTGAAGACAGCGATGCTTACTGCTGACAGTATATGCTGGTAGTGAGGGCTAATACCCGGGATCTTGAGGTGCCAAAGACAGCGATGCATGCTGCTGACAATATATGCTGGGAGCGAGGGCTAATACCAGGAATCTTGAGGTGCCGAAGACAGCGATGCATGCTGCTGACAGTATATGCTGGGAGTGAGGCCTAATACCGGGGATCTTGAGGTGCCGAAGACAGCAATGCATGCTGCTGACAGTATATGATGGTAGTGAGAGCTAATACCGGGGATCTTGAGGTGCGACAACGATGCTTACTGCTGACAGTAAATGCTGGGACTGAGGTCCAATACTGGGGATCTTGAGGTGCCGAAGACAGCGATGCATGCTGCTGACAGAATTTACTGGGAGTGAGCGCTAATACCGGGGATCTCAGGGTGCCAAAGAGAGCGATGCATACTGCTGACAGTATATGCTGGTAGTGAGGGCAAATACCGGGGATCTCGAGGTGCAACAGCGTTGCATACTGCTGATAGTATATACTAGGAGTGAGCGTTAATACCAGGGATCTCGGGGTGCCGAAGACAGCGATGCATGCTGCTGACAGTATATGCTGGTAGTGGGGGCTAATACCGGGGATCTCGAGGTGCGACAGCGATGCTTACTGCTGACAGTATATGATGGTAGTGGGCGCTAATACCGGGGATCTCGAAGTGCGACAGCGATGCTTACTGCTGACAGTATATGCTAGGAGTAAAGGCTAATACCGGGGAACTTGATGTGCCGAAGAAAGCGATGCAGACTGCTGACAGTATATGCTGAGAGTGAGGGCTAATAAAGGGGATCTCGAGATGCGATGCATACTGCTGACAGTATATGCTGGGAGTGAGGGCTAATACCGGGGATCTTGAGGTGCCGAAGACAGCGATGCATACTGCTGACAGTATATGCTGGTAGTGAGGGCTAATACCGGGGATCTTGAGGTGCAACAGCGATGCTTACTGCTGACAGTATATGCTGGGAGTAAGGGCTAATACTGGGGATCTTGAGGTGCTGAAGACAGCGATGCATGCTGCTGACAGTATATACTGGGCGTGAGGGCTAATACCGGGGATCTTGAGGTGCAACAGCGATGCTTACTGCTGACAGTATATGCTGGGAGTGAGGGCTAATACCGGGGATCTTGAGGTGCTGAAGACAGCAATGCATACTGCTGACAGTATATGCTGGGAGTAAGGGCTAAAACTGGGGATCTTGAGGAGCCGAAGACAGCTATGCATGCTGCTGACAGGATATGCTGGTAGTGAGGGCTAATAATATCGGGGGTCTCGAGGTGCGACAGCGATGCTTACTGCAGACAGTATATGCTGGGAGTAAAGGCTAATACTGGGGATCTTGAGGTGCCAAAGACAGCAATGCTTTCTGCTGACAGTATATGCTGGAAGTGAGGGCTAATACTGAGGATCTTGAGGTGCGACAGCGATGCTTACCTCTGACAGTAAATGCTGGGAGTGAGGGCTAATACTGGGGAACTTGAGGTGCTGAAGACATCGATGCATGCCGCTGACAGAATTTACTGGGAGTGAGCGCTAATACCGGGGATCTCGGGGTGCCGAAGACAGCGATGCATACTGCTGACAGTATATGCTGGTAGTCAGGGCTAATACAGGGGATCTCGAGGTGCGACAGCGATGCAGGCTGCTGACAGTATATGCTGGGAGTAAGGGCTAATAGTGGGGATCTTGAGGTGCCGAAGACAGCTATGCATGCTGCTGACAGAATTTACTGGGAGTGATCACTAATACCGGGGATCTTGGGGTGCCGAAGACAGCGATGCATACTGCTGACAGTATATACTAGGAATGAACGCTAATACCGGGGATCTCGGGGTGCCGGAGACAGCAATGAATGCTGCTGATAGTATATGCTGGTAGTGAGGGCTAATACTGGGGATCTCGAGGTGCGACAGCGATGCTTACTGCTGACAGTATATGCTGAGAGTTAAGGCTAATACAGGGGACCTTGAGGTGCCGAAGACAGCGATGCTTACTGCTGACAGTATATGCTGGTAGTGAGGGCTAATACCGGGGATCTTGAGGTGCCGAAGACAGCGATGCATGCTGCTGACAGTATATGCTGGGTGTGAGGGCTAATACCGGGGATCTTGAGGTGCCCAAGACAGCGATGCATGCTGCTGACAGTATATGCTGGTAGTGAGGGCTAATACCGGGGATCTTGAGGTGCGACAGCGATGCTTACTGCTGACAGTAAATTCTCGGAGTGAGGGCTAATACTGGGGATCTTGAGGTGCCGAAGACAGCGATGCATGCTGCTGACAGAATTTACTGGGAGTGAGCGCTAATACCAGGGAGCTCGGGGTGCCGAAGACAGCGATGCATACTGCTGACAGTATATACTGGTAGTGAGGGCTAATACCGGGGATCTCGAGGTGCGACAGCGATGCTTACTGCTGATAGTATATGCTGGGAGTAAAGGCTTATACTGGTGACCTTGAGGTGCTGAAGACAGCGATGCTTACTGCTGACAGTATATGCTGGTAGTGAGGGCTAATACCGGTGATCTTGAGGTGCCAAAGACAGCGATGCATGCTGCTGACAGTATATGCTGGGAGCGAGGCCTAATACCGGGGATCTTGAGGTGCTGAAGACAGCAATGCATGCTGCTCACAGTATATGCTGGTAGTGAGAGCTAATACCGGGGATCTTGAGGTGCTACAGCGATGCTTAGTGCTGACAGTAAATGCTGGGACTGAGGGCCAATACTGGGGATCTTGAGGTGCAGAAGACAGCGATGCATGCTGCTGACAGAATTTACTGGGAGTGAGCGCTAATACCGCGGATCTCGGGGTGCCGAAGACAGCGATGCATTCTGCTGACAGTATATGCTGGTAGTGAGGGCAAATACCGGGGATCTCGAGGTGCAACAGCGATGCATACTGCTGATAGCATATGCTGGGAGTAAGGGCTAATACTGGGGATCTTGAGGTGCTGAAGACAGCTATGCATGCTGCTGACAGAATTTACTGGGAGTGAGCACTAATACCGGCGATCTCGGGGTGCCGAAGACAGCGATGCATACTGCTGATAGTATATACTAGGAGTGAGCGCTAATACCGGGGATCTCGGGGTGCCAAAGACAGCGATGCATGCTGCTGAGAGTATATGCTGGTAGTGGGGGCTAATACCGGGGATCTCGAGGTGCGACAGCGATGCTTACTGCTGACCGTATATGCTGGCAGTGGGGTCTAATACCGGGGATCTCAAGGTGCGACAGCGATGCTTACTGCTGACAGTATATGCTAGGAGTAAAGGCTAATACTGGGGACCTTGAGGTGCCAAAGACAGCGATGCTTACTGTTGACAGTATGTGCTGGGAGTGAGGGCTAATACTGGGTATCTAGTGGTGCAGAAGACAGTGATGCATGCTGCTGACAGTATATACTAGGAGTGAGGGCTAATACTGGGAATCTTGAGGTGCCGAAGACATCGATGCATTCTGCTGACAGTATATGCTGGGAGTGAGGGCTAATACCGGGGATCTTGAGGTGCCGAAGACAGCAATGCTTACTACTGACAGTATATGCTGGGAGTGAGGGCTAATACCAGGGATCTTGAGGTGCTGAAGACAGCGATGCTTACTGCTGACAGTAAATGCTGGGAGTGAGGGCTAATACCGGGGATCTTGATGTGTTGAAGAAAGCGATGCATACTGCTGACAGTATATGTTGGGAGTGAGGGCTAATACCGGGGATCTTGAGGTGCGACAGCGATGCTTACTTCTGACAGTATATGCTGGGAGTGAGGGCTAATAAAGGGGATCTCGAGATGCGATGCATACTGCTGACAGTATATGCTGGGAGTGAGGGCTAATACCGGGGATCTTGAGGTGCCAAAGACAGCGATGCATACTGCTGGCAGTATATGCTGGGAGTGAGGGCTAATACCGGGGATCTCGAGGTGCGACAGCGATGCTTACTGCTGACATTAAATGCTGGGAGTGAGTGCTAATACCCGGGATCTCGAGGTGCGACAGCGATGCATGCTGCTGACAGTATATACTGGGTGTGAAGGCTAATACCGGGGATCTTGAGGTGCCGAAGACAGAGATGCATACTGCTGACAGTATGTGCTGGGAGTGAGGCCTAATAAAGAGGATCTCGAGGTGCGATGCATACTGCTGACAGCATATGCTGGGAGTGAGGGCTAATACCAGGGATCTTGAGGTGCCAAAGACAGCGATGCTTACTGCTGACACTATATGCTGGGAGTGAGGGCTAATACCGGGGATCTTGAGGTGCCAAAGACAGCGATGCTTACTGCTAACAGTATATGCTGGTAGTGAAGGCTAATACCGGGGATCTCGAGGTGCGACAGTGATGCATGCTGCTGACAGTATATTCTGGTAGTGAGGGCTAAGACCGGGGATCTCGAGGTGCGACAGCGATGCATGCTGCTGACAGTATATACTGAGTGTGAGGGCTAATACTGGGGATCTAGAGGTGCAGAAGACAGTGATGCATTCTGCTGACCGTATATACTAGGAGTGAGGGCTAATACTGGGAATCTTGAGGTGCCGAAGACATCGATGCATACTGCTGACAGTATATGCTGGGATTGAGGGCTAAAACCGGAGATCTTGAGGTGCGACAGCGATGCTTACTGCTGACAGTATATGCTGGGAGTGAGGGCTAATACCGGGGATCTTGAGGTGCCAAAGACAGCGATGCTTACTGCTAACAGTATATGCTGGTAGTGAGGACTAATACCGGGGATCTCGAGGTGCGACAGTGATGCATGCTTCTGACAGTATATGCTGGTAGTGAGGGCTAATACCGGGGATCTCGAGGTGCGACAGCGATGCATGCTGCTGACAGTATATACTGAGTGTGAGGGCTAATACCGGGGATCTTGAGGTGCCGAAGACAGAGATGCATACTGCTGACAGTATGTGCTGGGAGTGAGGGCTAATAAAGGGGATCTCGAGGTGCGACAGCGATGCATGCTGCTGACAGTATATGCTGAGTGTGAGGGCTAATACCGGGGATCTTGAGGTGCCGAAGACAGTGATGCATGCTGCTGACAGTATATGCTGGTAGTGAGGGCTAATACCGGGGATCTCGAGGTGCGACAGCGATGCATGCTGCTGACAGTATATACTGAGTGTGAGGGCTAATACCGGGGATCTTGAGGTGCCGAAGACAGTGATGCATGCTGCTGACAGTATATGCTGGTAGTGAGGGCTAATACCGGGGATCTCAAGGTGCGACAGCGATGCATGCTGCTGACAGTATATACTGAGTGTGAGGGCTAATACCGGGGATCTTGAGGTGCCGAAGACAGAGATGCATACTGCTGATAGTATATGCTTTGAGTGAGGGCTAAAACTGGAGATCTTGAGGTGCGACAGCGATGCTTACTGCTGACAGTATATGCTGGTAGTGAGGGCTAATACCGGGGATATTGAGGTGCCAAAGACAGCGATGCTTACTGCTAACAGTATATGCTGGTAGTGAGGGCTAATACCGGGGATCTCGAGGTGCGACAGTGATGCATGCTGCTGACAGTATATGCTGGTAGTGAGGCCTAATACCGGGGATCTCGAGGTGCGACAGCGATGCATGCTGCTGACAGTATATACTGAGTGTGAGGGCTAATACCGGGGATCTTGAGGTGCCGAAGACAGCGATGCATACTGCTGACAGTATATGCTGGGAGTGAGGGCTAATACCGGGGATCTTGAGGTGCCAAAGACAGCGATGCTTACTGCTAACAGTATATGCTGGTAGTGAGGACTAATACCGGGGATCTCGAGGTGCGACAGTGATGCATGCTTCTGACAGTATATGCTGGTAGTGAGGGCTAATACCGGGGATCTCGAGGTGCGACAGCGATGCATGCTGCTGACAGTATATACTGAGTGTGAGGGCTAATACCGGGGATCTTGAGGTGCCGAAGACAGAGATGCATACTGCTGACAGTATGTGCTGGGAGTGAGGGCTAATAAAGGGGATCTCGAGCTGCGACAGCGATGCATGCTGCTGACAGTATATACTGAGTGTGAGGGCTAATACCGGGGATCTTGAGGTGCCGAAGACAGTGATGCATGCTGCTGACAGTATATGCTGGTAGTGAGGGCTAATACCGGGGATCTCGAGGTGCGACAGCGATGCATGCTGCTGACAGTATATACTGAGTGTGAGGGCTAATACCGGGGATCTTGAGGTGCCGAAGACAGTGATGCATGCTGCTGACAGTATATGCTGGTAGTGAGGGCTAATACCGGGGATCTCAAGGTGCGACAGCGATGCATGCTGCTGACAGTATATACTGAGTGTGAGGGCTAATACCGGGGATCTTGAGGTGCCGAAGACAGAGATGCATACTGCTGATAGTATATGCTTGGAGTGAGGGCTAAAACTGGAGATCTTGAGGTGCGACAGCGATGCTTACTGCTGACAGTATATGCTGGTAGTGAGGGCTAATACCGGGGATATTGAGGTGCCAAAGACAGCGATGCTTACTGCTAACAGTATATGCTGGTAGTGAGGGCTAATACCGGGGATCTCGAGGTGCGACAGTGATGCATGCTGCTGACAGTATATGCTGGTAGTGAGGCCTAATACCGGGGATCTCGAGGTGCGACAGCGATGCATGCTGCTGACAGTATATACTGAGTGTGAGGGCTAATACCGGGGATCTTGAGGTGCCGAAGACAGCGATGCATACTGCTGACAGTATATGCTGGGAGTGAGGGCTAATACCGGGGATCTTGAGGTGCCAAAGACAGCGATGCTTACTGCTGACAGTATATGCTGGGAGTGAGGGCTAATACCGGGGATCTTGAGGTACCAAGGACAGCGAAGCTTACTGCTGACAGTATATGCTGGGAGAGAGGGCTAATACCGGGGATCTTGAGGTGCCGAAGACAGCGATGCAGCCTGCTGACAGTATATGCTGGTAGTGAGGGCTAATA
The DNA here is from genome assembly GCA_963921515.1 of Calotriton arnoldi. Taxonomy (NCBI): domain Eukaryota; kingdom Metazoa; phylum Chordata; class Amphibia; order Caudata; family Salamandridae; genus Calotriton; species Calotriton arnoldi. Next base: position 4,596,176 of record CAWUFW010000272.1, on the reverse strand, counting down.
ATATCGGGAATCTCGAGGTGCAACAGCGATGCTTACTGCTGACAGTATATGCTGGTAGTGAGGGCTAATACCGGGGATCTCGAGGTGCCAAAGACAGCGATGCATGCTGCTGACAGCATATGCTGGGAGTGAGGGCTAATACCAGGATTCTTGAGGTGCCGAAGACAGCAATGCATGCTGCTGACAGTATATGCTGGGTGTGAGGCCTAATACCGGGGATCTTGAGGTGCCGAAGACAGCAATGCATGCTGCTGACAGTATATGCTGGTAGTGAGAGCTAATACCGGGGATCTTAAGGTGCGACAGCGATGCTTACTGCTGACAGTAAATGCTGGGACTGAGGGCCAATACTTGGGATCTTGAGGTGCCAAAGACAGCGATGCATACTGCTGACAGTATATGCTGGTAGTGAGGGCAAATACCGAGGATCTCGAGGTGCAACAGCGATGCATACTGCTGACAGCATATGCTGGGAGTAAGGGCTAATACTGGGGATCTTGAGGTGCCGAAGACAGCGATGCATACTGCTGATAGTATATACTAGAAGTGAGCGCTAATACCAGGGATCTCGGGGTGCCGAAGACAGCGATGCATGTTGCTGACAGTATATGCTGGTAGTGGGGGCTAATACCGGGGATCTCGAGTTACGACTGCCATGCTTACTGCTGACAGTATATGCTGGTAGTGGGGGCTAATACCGGGGATCTCGAGGTGCGACAGCGATGCTTACTGCTGACAGTATATGCTAGGAGTAAAGGCTAATACTGGGGACCTTGAGGTGCCGAAGACAGCGATGCTTACTGCTCACAGTATATGCTGGTAGTGAGGGCTAATACCAGGGATCTTGAGGTGCCGAAGACAGCGATGCATGCTGCTGACAGTATATACTAGGAGTGAGGGCTAATACCGGGGATCTTGAGCTGCCGAAGACAGCAATGCTTACTGCTGACAGTATATGCTGGGAGTGAGGGCTAATACCAGGGATCTTGAGGTGCTGAAGACAGCGATGCTTACTGCTGACAGTAAATGGTGGGAATGAGGGCTAATACCGGGGATCTTGAGGTGCAACAGCGATGCTTACTTCTGACAGTATATGCTTGGAGTGAGGGCTAATACCAGGGATCTAGAGATGCAGAAGACAGCGATGCATGCTGCTGACAGTATATGCTGGGAGTGAGGGCTAATACCGGGAACTTGATGTGCCGAAGAAAGCGATGCATACTGCTGACAGTATATGCTGGGAGTGAGGGCTAATACCAGGAATCTTGAGGTGCCGAAGACAGCGGTGCATGCTGCTGACAGTATGTGCTGGGTGTGAGGCCTAATACCGGGAATCTTGAGGTGCTGAAGACAGCAATGCATGCTGCTGATAGTATATGCTGGTAGTGAGAGCTAATACCGGGGATCTTGAGGTGCGACAGCGATGCTTACTGCTGACAGTAAATGCTGGGACTGAGGGCCAATACTGGGGATCTTGAGGTGCCGAAGACAGCGATGCGTGCTGCTGACAGAATTTACTGGGAGTGAGCGCTAATACTGGGGATCTCGGGGTGCCGAAGACAGCGATGCATACTGCTGACAGTATATGCTGGTAGTGAGGACAAATACCGGGGATCTCGAGGTTCAACAGCAATGCATACTGCTGACAGCATATGCTGGGAGTAAGGGCTAATACTGGGGATCTTGAGGTGCCGAAGACAGCTATGCATGCTGCTGACAGAATTTATTGGGAGTGAGCACTGATACCGGGGATCTCAGGGTGCTGAAGACAGCGATGCATACTGCTGATAGTATATACTAGGAGTGAGCGCTGACACCGGGGATCTCAGGGTGCCGAAGACAGCGACGCATGCTGCTGACAGTATATGCTGATAGTTGGGGCTAATACCGGGGATCTCGAGGTGCGACAGCCATGCTTACTGCTGACAGTATATGCTGGTAGTGGGGGCTAATACCTGGGATCTCGAGTTGCGACAGCGATGCTTACTGCTGACAGTATATGCTAGGACTAAAGGCTAATACTGGGGACCTTGAGGTGCCAAAGACAGCGATACTTACTGCTGACAGTATATGCTGGGAGTGAGGGCTAATACCGGGGATCTAGAGGTGCAGAAGACAGTGATGCATGCTGCTGACCGTATATACTAGGAGTGAGGGCTAATACTGGGAATCTTGAGGTGCCGAAGACATCGATGCATACTGCTGACAGTATATGCTGGGAGTGAGGGCTAATACCAGGGATTTTGAGGTGCTGAAGACAGCGATGCTTACTGCTGACAGTAAATGCTGGGAGTGAGGGCTAATACCGGGGATCTTGAGGTGCGACAGCGATGCTTACTTCTGACAGTATATGCTGGGAGTGAGGGCTAATACCAGGGATCTAGAGGTGCAGAAGACAGCGATGCATGCTGCTGACAGTATATGCTGGTAGTGAGGGCTAATAATATCGGGGATCTCGAGGTGCGACAGCGATGCTTACTGCTGATAGTATATGCTGGTAGTGAGGGCTAATACTGGGGATCTTGAGGTGCCAAACACAGCCATGCATACTGCTGACAGTATATGCTGGGAGTGAGGGCTAAAACCAGGGATCTTGAGGTGCGACAGCGATGCTTACTGCTGACAGTATATGCTGGGAGTGAGAGCTAATACCGGGGATCTTGAGGTGCCAAAGACAGCGATGCTTACTGCTAACAGTATATGCTGGTAGTGAGGGCTAATACCGGGGATCTCGAGGTGCGACAGCGATGCATGCTGCTGACAGTATATGCTGGTAGTGAGGGCTAATACCAGGGATCTCGAGGTGCGACAGCGATGCATGCTGTTTACAGTATATACTGGGTGTGAGGGCTAATACCGGGGATCTTGAGGTGCCGAAGACAGAGATGCATACTGCTGACAGTATGTGCTGGGAGTGAGGGCTAATAAAGGGGATCTCGAGGTGCGATGCATACTGCTGACAGTATATGCTGGGAGTGAGGGCTAATACCGGGGATCTTGAGGTGCCAAAGACAGCGATGCTTACTGCTGACAGTATATGCTGGGATTGAGGGCTAATACCGGGGATCTTGAGGTGCCAAGGACAGCGATGCTTACTGCTGACAGTATATGCTGGGAGTGAGGGCTAATACCGGGGATCTTCAGGTGCCGAAGACAGCGATGCATACTGCTGACAGTATATGCTGGGAGTGAGGGCTAAAACCGGGGATCTTGAGGTGCCGAACACAGCGATGCTTACTGCTGACAGTATATGCTGGGAGTGAGGGCTAATACCGGGGATCTTGAGGTGCCGAAGACAGCGATGCATACTGCTGACAGTATATGCTGGGAGTGAGGGCTAATAATATCGGGGATCTCGAGGTGCGACAGCGATGCATACTGTTGACAGTATATGCTGGGAGTGAGGGCTAATACTGGGGATCTTGAGGTGCGACAGCAATGCTTACTGCTGACAGTATGTGCTGGGAGAGAGGGCTAATACCGGGGATCTTGAGGTGCTGAAGACAGCGATGCTTACTGCTGACAGTAAATGCTGGGAGTGAGGGCTAATACCGGGGATCTTGATGTGTTGAAGAAAGCGATGCATACTGCTGACAGTATATGTTGGGAGTGAGGGCTAATACCGAGGATCTTGAGGTACGACAGCGATGCTTACTTCTGACAGTATATGCTGGGAGTGAGGGCTAATACCAGGGATCTAGAGGTGCAGAAGACAGCGATGCTTACTTCTGACAGTATATGCTGGGAGTGAGGGCTAATACCGGGGAACTTGATGTGCCGAAGAAAGCGATGCATACTGCTGACAGTATATGCTGGGAGTGAGGGCTAATAAAGCGGATCTCGAGATGCGATGCATACTGCTGACAGTATATGCTGGTAGTGAGGGCTAATACCAGGGATCTTGAGGTGCCAAAGACAGCGATGCATACTGCTGACAGTATATGCTGGGAGTGAGGGCTAATACCGGGGATCTTGAGGTGCGACAGCGATGCTTACTGCTGACATTAAATGCTGGGAGTGCGGGCTAATACCCGGGATCTCGAGGTGCGACAGCGATGCATGCTGCTGACAGTATATACTGGGTGTGAAGGCTAATACCGGGGATCTTGAGGTGCCGAAGACAGAGATGCATACTGCTGACAGTATGTGCTGGGAGTGAGGGCTAATAAAGAGGATCTCGAGGTGCGATGCATACTGCTGACAGTATATGCTGGGAGTGAGGGCTAATACCAGGGATCTTGAGGTGCCAAAGACAGCGATGCTTACTGCTGACAGTATATGCTGGGATTGAGGGCTAATACCGGGGATCTTAAAGTGCCAAAGACAGCGATGCTTACTGCTGACAGTATATGCTTGGAGTGAGGGCTAATACCGGGGATCTTGAGGTGCCGAAGACAGCGATGCATACTGCTGACAGTATATGCTGGTATTGAGGGCTAATAATATCGGGGATCTCGAGGTGCGGCAGCGATGCTTACTGCTGACAGTATATGCTGGGAGTGAGGTCTAATACAGGGGATCTTGAGGTGCCAAAGACAGCGATGCATACTGCTGACAGTATATGCTGGGAGTGAGGGCTAAAACCAGAGATCTTGAGGTGCGACAGCGATGCTTACTGCTGACAGTATATGCTGGGAGTGAGGGCTAATACCCGGGATCTTGAGGTGCCAAAGACAGCGATGCTTACTGCTAACAGTATATGCTGGTAGTGAGGGCTAATACCGGGGATCTCGATGTGCGACAGTGATGCATGCTGCTGACAGTATATGCTGGTAGTGAGGGCTAATACCGGGGATCTCGAGATGCGACAGCGATGCATGTTGCTGACAGTATATACTGAGTGTGAGGGCTAATACCGGGGATCTTGAGGTGCCGAAGACAGAGATGCATACTGCTGACAGTATGTGCTGGGAGTGAGGGCTAATAAAGGGGATCTCGAGGTGCGATGCATACTGCTGACAGTATATGCTGGGAGTGAGGGCTAATACCGGGGATCTTGAGGTGCCGAAGACAGCTATGCATGCTGCTGACAGAATTTATTGGAAGTGAGCACTAATACCGGGCATCTCGGGGTGCTGAAGACAGCGATGCATACTGCTGATAGTATATACTAGGAGTGAGCGCTAACACCGGGGATCTCGGGGTGCCGAAGACAGCGACGCATGCTGCTGACAGTATATGCTGATAGTTGGGGCTAATACCGGGGATCTCGAGGTGCGACAGCCATGCTTACTGCTGACAGTATATGCTGGTAGTGGGGGCTAATACCTGGGATCTCGAGTTGCGACAGCGATGCTTACTGCTGACAGTATATGCTAGGACTAAAGGCTAATACTGGGGACCTTGAGGTGCCAAAGACAGCGATACTTACTGCTGACAGTATATGCTGGGAGTGAGGGCTAATACCGGGGATCTAGAGGTGCAGAAGACAGTGATGCATGCTGCTGACCGTATATACTAGGAGTGAGGGCTAATACTGGGAATCTTGAGGTGCCGAAGACATCGATGCATACTGCTGACAGTATATGCTGGGAGTGAGGGCTAATACCGGGGATCTTGAGGTGACGAAGACAGCAATGCTTACTGCTGACAGTATATGCTGGGAGTGAGGGCTAATACCAGGGATTTTGAGGTGCTGAAGACAGCGATGCTTACTGCTGACAGTAAATGCTGGGAGTGAGGGCTAATACCGGGGATCTTGAGGTGCGACAGCGATGCTTACTTCTGACAGTATATGCTGGGAGTGAGGGCTAATACCAGGGATCTAGAGGTGCAGAAGACAGCGATGCATGCTGCTGACAGTATATGCTGGTAGTGAGGGCTAATAATATCGGGGATCTCGAGGTGCGACAGCGATGCTTACTGCTGATAGTATATGCTGGTAGTGAGGGCTAATACTGGGGATCTTGAGGTGCCAAAGACAGCCATGCATACTGCTGACAGTATATGCTGGGAGTGAGGGCTAAAACCAGGGATCTTGAGGTGCGACAGCGATGCTTACTGCTGACAGTATATGCTGGGAGTGAGAGCTAATACCGGGGATCTTGAGGTGCCAAAGACAGCGATGCTTACTGCTAACAGTATATGCTGGTAGTGAGGGCTAATACCGGGGATCTCGAGGTGCGACAGCGATGCATGCTGCTGACAGTATATGCTGGTAGTGAGGGCTAATACCAGGGATCTCGAGGTGCGACAGCGATGCATGCTGTTTACAGTATATACTGGGTGTGAGGGCTAATACCGGGGATCTTGAGGTGCCGAAGACAGAGATGCATACTGCTGACAGTATGTGCTGGGAGTGAGGGCTAATAAAGGGGATCTCGAGGTGCGATGCATACTGCTGACAGTATATGCTGGGAGTGAGGGCTAATACCGGGGATCTTGAGGTGCCAAAGACAGCGATGCTTACTGCTGACAGTATATGCTGGGATTGAGGGCTAATACCGGGGATCTTGAGGTGCCAAGGACAGCGATGCTTACTGCTGACAGTATATGCTGGGAGTGAGGGCTAATACCGGGATCTTCAGGTGCCGAAGACAGCGATGCATACTGCTGACAGTATATGCTGGGAGTGAGGGCTAAAACCGGGGATCTTGAGGTGCCGAACACAGCGATGCTTACTGCTGACAGTATATGCTGGGAGTGAGGGCTAATACCGGGGATCTTGAGGTGCCGAAGACAGCGATGCATACTGCTGACAGTATATGCTGGGAGTGAGGGCTAATAATATCGGGGATCTCGAGGTGCGACAGCGATGCATACTGTTGACAGTATATGCTGGGAGTGAGGGCTAATACTGGGGATCTTGAGGTGCGACAGCAATGCTTACTGCTGACAGTATGTGCTGGGAGAGAGGGCTAATACCGGGGATCTTGAGGTGCTGAAGACAGCGATGCTTACTGCTGACAGTAAATGCTGGGAGTGAGGGCTAATACCGGGGATCTTGATGTGTTGAAGAAAGCGATGCATACTGCTGACAGTATATGTTGGGAGTGAGGGCTAATACCGAGGATCTTGAGGTACGACAGCGATGCTTACTTCTGACAGTATATGCTGGGAGTGAGGGCTAATACCAGGGATCTAGAGGTGCAGAAGACAGCCGTGCTTCCTTCTGACAGTATATGCTGGGAGTGAGGGCTAATACCGGGGAACTTGATGTGCCGAAGAAAGCGATGCATACTGCTGACAGTATATGCTGGGAGTGAGGGCTAATAAAGCGGATCTCGAGATGCGATGCATACTGCTGACAGTATATGCTGGTAGTGAGGGCTAATACCAGGGATCTTGAGGTGCCAAAGACAGCGATGCATACTGCTGACAGTATATGCTGGGAGTGAGGGCTAATACCGGGGATCTTGAGGTGCGACAGCGATGCTTACTGCTGACATTAAATGCTGGGAGTGCGGGCTAATACCCGGGATCTCGAGGTGCGACAGCGATGCATGCTGCTGACAGTATATACTGGGTGTGAAGGCTAATACCGGGGATCTTGAGGTGCCGAAGACAGAGATGCATACTGCTGACAGTATGTGCTGGGAGTGAGGGCTAATAAAGAGGATCTCGAGGTGCGATGCATACTGCTGACAGTATATGCTGGGAGTGAGGGCTAATACCAGGGATCTTGAGGTGCCAAAGACAGCGATGCTTACTGCTGACAGTATATGCTGGGATTGAGGGCTAATACCGGGGATCTTAAAGTGCCAAAGACAGCGATGCTTACTGCTGACAGTATATGCTTGGAGTGAGGGCTAATACCGGGGATCTTGAGGTGCCGAAGACAGCGATGCATACTGCTGACAGTATATGCTGGTATTGAGGGCTAATAATATCGGGGATCTCGAGGTGCGGCAGCGATGCTTACTGCTGACAGTATATGCTGGGAGTGAGGTCTAATACAGGGGATCTTGAGGTGCCAAAGACAGCGATGCATACTGCTGACAGTATATGCTGGGAGTGAGGGCTAAAACCAGAGATCTTGAGGTGCGACAGCGATGCTTACTGCTGACAGTATATGCTGGGAGTGAGGGCTAATACCGGGGATCTTGAGGTGCCAAAGACAGCGATGCTTACTGCTAACAGTATATGCTGGTAGTGAGGGCTAATACCGGGGATCTCGATGTGCGACAGTGATGCATGCTGCTGACAGTATATGCTGGTAGTGAGGGCTAATACCGGGGATCTCGAGATGCGACAGCGATGCATGCTGCTGACAGTATATACTGAGTGTGAGGGCTAATACCGGGGATCTTGAGGTGCCGAAGACAGAGATGCATACTGCTGACAGTATGTGCTGGGAGTGAGGGCTAATAAAGGGGATCTCGAGGTGCGATGCATACTGCTGACAGTATATGCTGGGAGTGAGGGCTAATACCGGGGATCTTGAGGTGCCGAAGACAGCTATGCATGCTGCTGACAGAATTTATTGGAAGTGAGCACTAATACCGGGCATCTCGGGGTGCTGAAGACAGCGATGCATACTGCTGATAGTATATACTAGGAGTGAGCGCTAACACCGGGGATCTCGGGGTGCCGAAGACAGCGACGCATGCTGCTGACAGTATATGCTGATAGTTGGGGCTAATACCGGGGATCTCGAGGTGCGACAGCCATGCTTACTGCTGACAGTCTATGCTGGTAGTGGGGGCTAATACCGGGGATCTCGAGGTGCGACAGCGATGCTTACTGCTGACAGTATATGCTAGGACTAAAGGCTAATACTGGGGACCTTGAGGTGCCAAAGACAGCCATACTTACTGCTGACAGTATATGCTGGGAGTGAGGGGTAATACCGGGGATCTAGAGGTGCAGAAGACAGTGATGCATGCTGCTGACCGTATATACTAGGAGTGAGGGCTAATACTGGGAATCTTGAGGTGCCGAAGACATCGATGCATACTGCTGACAGTATATGCTGGGAGTGAGGGCTAATACCGGGGATCTTGAGGTGCCAAAGACAGCGATGCTTACTGCTAACAGTATTTGCTGGTAGTGAGGGCTAATACCGGGGATCTCGAGGTGCGACAGTGATGCATGCTGCTGACAGTATATGCTGGTAGTGAGGGCTAATACCGGGGATCTCGAGGTGCGACAGCGATGCATGCTGCTGACAGTATATACTGAGTGTGAGGGCTAATACCGGGGATCTTGAGGTGCCGAAGACAGCGATGCATACTGCTGACAGTATATGCTGGGAGTGAGGGCTAATACCGGGGATCTTGAGGTGCCAAAGATAGCGATGCTTACTGCTGACAGTATATGCTGGGAGTGAGGGCTAATACCGGGGATCTTGAGGTGCCGAAGACAGCGATGCAACCTGCTGACAGTATATGCTGGTAGTGAGGGCTAATAATATCGGGAATCTCGAGGTGCAACAGCGATGCTTACTGCTGACAGTATATGCTGGTAGTGAGGGCTAATACCGGGGATCTTGAGGTGCCGAAGACAGCGATGCATGCTGCTGACAGCATATGCTGGGAGTGAGGGCTAATACCAGGATTCTTGAGGTGCCGAAGACAGCAATGCATGCTGCTGACAGTATATGCTGGGTGTGAGGCCTAATACCGGGGATCTTGAGGTGCCGTAGACAGCAATGCATGCTGCTGACAGTATATGCTGGTAGTGAGAGCTAATACCGGGGATCTTAAGGTGCGACAGCGATGCTTACTGCTGACAGTAAATGCTGGGACTGAGGGCCAATACTTGGGATCTTGAGGTGCCAAAGACAGCGATGCATGCTGCTGACATAATTTACTGGGAGTGAGCGCTAATACTGGGGATCTCGGGGTGCCGAAGACAGCGATGCATACTGCTGACAGTATATGCTGGTAGTGAGGGCAAATACCGAGGATCTCGAGGTGCAACAGCGATGCATACTGCTGACAGCATATGCTGGGAGTAAGGGCTAATACTGGGGATCTTGAGGTGCCGAAGACAGCTATGCATGCTGCTGACAGAATTTACTGGGAGTGAGCACTAATACCCGGGATCTCGGGTGCCGAAGACAGCGATGCATACTGCTGATAGTATATACTAGGAGTGAGCGCTGACACCGGGGATCTCAGGGTGCCGAAGACAGCGACGCATGCTGCTGACAGTATATGCTGATAGTTGGGGCTAATACCGGGGATCTCGAGGTGCGACAGCCATGCTTACTGCTGACAGTATATGCTGGTAGTGGGGGCTAATACCGGGGATCTCGAGTTGCGACAGCGATGCTTACTGCTGACAGTATATGCTAGGACTAAAGGCTAATACTGGGGACCTTGAGGTGCAGAAGACAGTGATGCATGCTGCTGACCGTCTATACTAGGAGTGAGGGCTAATACTGGGAATCTTGAGGTGCCGAAGACATCGATGCATACTGCTGACAGTATATGCTGGGAGTGAGGGCTAATACCGGGGATCTTGAGGTGCCGAAGACAGCAATGCTTACTTCTGACAGTATATGCTGGGAGTGAGGGCTAATACCAGGGATCTTGAGGTGCTGAAGACAGCGATGCTTACTGCTGACAGTAAATGCTGGGAGTGAGGGCTAATACCGGGGATCTTGATGTGTTGAAGAAAGCGATGCATACTGCTGACAGTATATGCTGGGAGTGAGGGCTAATACCGGGGATCTTGAGGTGCGACAGCGATGCTTACTTCTGACAGTATATGCTGGGAGTGAGGGCTAATACCAGGGATCTAGAGGTGCAGAAGACAGCGATGCATGCTGCTGACAGTATATGCTGGTAGTGAGGGCTAATAATATCGGGGATCTCGAGGTGCGACAGCGATGCTTACTGCTGATAGTATATGCTGGTAGTGAGGGCTAATCCTGGGGATCTTGAGGTGCCAAAGACGGCCATGCATACTGCTGACAGTATATGCTGGGAGTGAGGGCTAAAACCAGGGACCTTGAGGTGCGACAGCGATGCTTACTGCTGACAGTATATGCTGGGAGTGAGAGCTAATACCGGGGATCTTGAGGTGCCAAAGACAGCGATGCTTACTGCTAACAGTATATGCTGGTAGTGAGGGCTAATACCGGGGATCTCGAGGTGCGACAGCGATGCATGCTGCTGATAGTATATGCTGGTAGTGAGGGCTAATACCAGGGATCTCGAGGTGCGACAGCGATGCATGCTGTTTACAGTATATACTGGGTGTGAGGGCTAATACCGGGGATCTTGAGGTGCCGAAGACAGAGATGCATACTGCTGACAGTATGTGCTGGGAGTGAGGGCTAATAAAGGGGATCTCGAGGTGCGATGCATACTGCTGACAGTATATGCTGGGAGTGAGGGCTAATACCGGGGATCTTGAGGTGCCAAAGACAGCGATGCTTACTGCTGACAGTATATGCTGGGAGTGAGGGCTAATACCGGGGATCTTGAGGTGCCAAGGACAGCGATGCTTACTGCTGACAGTATATGCTGGGAGTGAGGGCTAATACCGGGGACCTTCAGGTGCCGAAGACAGCGAAGCATACTGCTGACAGTATATGCTGGGAGTGAGGGCTAAAACCGGGGATCTTGAGGTGCCGAAGACAGCGATGCTTACTGCTGACAGTATATGCTGGGAGTGAGGGCTAATATCGGGGATCTTGAGGTGACGAAGACAGCGATGCATACTGCTGACAGTATATGCTGGGAGTGAGGGCTAATAATATCGGGGATCTCGAGGTGCGACAGCGATGCATACTGCTGACAGTACTCGAGGTGCGACAGCGATGCATACTGCTGACAGTATATGCTGGGAGTGAGGGCTAATACTGGGGATCTTGAGGTGCGACAGCGATGCTTACTGCTGACAGTATGTGCTGGGAGAGAGGGCTAATACCGGGGATCTTGTGGTGCGACAGCGATGCTTACTGCTGACAGTATATGCTGGGAGTGAGGGATAATATTATCGGGGATCTCGAGGTGCGACAGCGATGCATACTGCTGACAGTATGTGCTGGGAGTGAGGGCTAATACCAGGGATCTTGAGGTGCCGAAGACAGCGATGCTTACTGCTGACAGTATATGCTGGGAGTGAGGGCTAATACCGCGGCTCTTGAGGTGCCGAAGACAGCGATGCATACTGCTGACAGTATATGCTGGGAGTGAGGGCTAATAATATCGGGGATCTCGAGGTGCGACAGCGATGCTTACTGCTGACAGTATATGCTGGGAGTGAGGGCTAAATCCGGGGATCTTGAGGTGCGACAGCTATGCTTACTGCTGACAGTATATGCTGGGAGTGAGGGCTAATACCGGGGATCTTGAGGTGCCAATGACAGCGATGCTTACTGCTGACAGTATATGCTGGGTGTGAGGGCTAAAACCGGGGAACTTGAGGTGCGACAGCGATGCTTACTGCTGACAGTATATGCTGGGAGTGAGGGCTAATACCGGGGATCTTGTGGTGCAACAGCGATGCTTACTGCTGACAGTATATGCTGGGAGTGAGGGCTAATACCGGGGATCTCGAGGTGCGACAGCGATGCTTACTGCTGACAGTATATGCTGGTAGTGAGGGCTAATACCGGGGATCTGGAGGTGCCGAAGACAGCGATGCATACTGCTGACAGTATATGCTGGGAGTGAGGGCTAATACCGGGGACCTTGAGATGCCAAAGACAGCGATGCTTACTGCTGACAGTATATGCTGGGAGTGAGGGGCTAAAACCGGGGATCTTGAGGTGCCACAGCGATGCTTACTGCTGACAGTATATGCTGGGAGTGAGGGCTAATACCGGGGATCTTGTGGTGCGACAGCGATGCTTTCTACTGACAGTATATGCTGGGAGTGAGGGCTAATACCGGGGATCTTGAGGTGCGACAGCGATGCTTACTGCTGACAGTATATGCTGGGAGTGAGGGCTAATACCGGGGATCTTGTGGTGCTACAGCGATGCTTACTGCTGACAGTATGTGCTGGGAGTGAGGGCTAATACCGGGGATCTTGTGGTGCGACAGCAATGCTTACTGCTGACAGTATATGCTAGGTGTGAGGGCTAATACTGGCGATCTTGAGGTGCCGAAGACAGCAATGCATGCTGCTGACAGTATGTACTGGGAGTGAGTGCTAATACCGGGGATCTTGTGGTGCGACAGCGATGCTTACTACTGGCAGTATATGCTTGGAGTGAGGGCTAATACCGGGGATCTTGAGGAGCTGAAGACAGCAATGCTTACTGCTGACAGTATATGCTGGGAGTGAGGGCTAATACCGGGGATCTTGAGGTGCTGAAGACAGCGATGCTTACTGCTGACAGTATATGCTGGTAGTGAGGGCTAATAATATTGGGGATCTGGAGGTGCGATAGCGATGCATGCTGCTGACAGTATATGCTGGTAGTGAGGGCTAATACCGGGGATCTCGAGGTGCGACAGCGATGCATGCTGCTGACAGTATATACTGGGTGTGAGGGCTAATACCGGGGATCTTGAGGTGCGACAGCGATGCTTACTGCTGACAGTATATGCTGGGAATGAGGGCTAATACCGGGGATCTTGAGGTGCGACAGCAATGCTTACTGCTGACAGTATATGCTGGGAGTGAGGGCTAATACCGGGGATCTTGTGGTGCGACAGCAATGCTTACTGCTGACAGTATATGCTAGGTGTGAGGGCTAATACTGGGGATCTTGAGGTGCCGAAGACAGCGATGCATGCTGCTGACGGTATGTACTGGGAGTGAGTGCTAATACCGGGGATCTTGTGGTGCGACAGCGATGCTTACTGCTGACAGTATATGCTGGGAGTGAGGGCTAATACAGTGGATCTTGTGGTGCGACAGCGATGCATGCTGCTGACAGTATATGCTGGGAGTGAGGGCTAATACCGGGGAACTTGATGTGCCGAAGAAAGCGATGCATACTGCTGACAGTATATGCTGGGAGTGAGGGCTAATAAAGGGGATCTCGAGATGCGATGCATACTGCTGACAGTATATGCTGCGAGTGAGTGCTAATACCCTGGATCTTGTGGTGCGACAGCGATGCATGCTGCTGACAGTATATGCTGATAGTGAGGGCTAATACCGGGGATCTTGAGGTGCCAAAGACAGCGATGCATACTGCTGACAGTATATGCTGGAAGTGAGGGCTAAAACCGGGGATCTTGAGGTGCGACAGCGATGCTTACTGCTGACAGTATATACTGGGAGTGAGAGCTAATACCGGGGATCTTGAGGTGCCAAAGACAGCGATGCTTACTGCTAACAGTATATGCTGGTAGTGAGGGCTAATACCGGGGATCTCGAAGGTGCGACAGCGATGCATGCTGCTGACAGTATATGCTGGGAGTGAGGGCTAATACCGTGGATCTTGTGGTGCGACAGCGATGCATGCTGCTGACAGTATATGCTGATAGTGAGGGCTAATACCGGGGATCTTGAGGTGCCAAAGACAGCGATGCATACTGCTGACAGTATATGCTGGAAGTGAGGGCTAAAACCGGGGATCTTGAGGTGCGACAGCGATGCTTACTGCTGACAGTATATGCTGAGAGTGAGAGCTAATACCGGGGATCTTGAGGTGCCAAAGACAGCGATGCTTACTGCTAACAGTATATGCTGGTAGTGAGGGCTAATACCGGCGATCTCGAAGGTGCGACAGCGATGCATGCTGCTGACAGTATATTCTGGTAGTGAGGGCTAATACCAGGGATCTCGAGGTGCGACAGCAATGCATGCTGTTTACAGTATATACTGGATGTGAGGGCTAATACCGGGGATCTTGAGGTGCCGAAGACAGAGATGCATACTGCTGACAGTATGTGCTGGGAGTGAGGGCTAATAAAGGGGATCTCGAGGTGTGATGCATACTGCTGACAGTATATGCTGGGAGTGAGGGCTAATACCGGGGATCTTGAGGTGCCAAAGACAGCGATGCTTACTGCTGACAGTATATGCTGGGAGTGAGGGCTAATACCGGGGATCTTGAGGTGCCAAGGACAGCGATGCTTACTGCTGACAGTATATGCTGGGAGTGAGGGCTAATACCGGGGATCTTCAGGAGCCGAAGACAGCGATGCATACTGCTGACAGTATATGCTGGGAGTGAGGGCTAATACCAGGGATCTTGTGGTGCGACAGCGATGCTTACTGCTGACAGTATATGCTGGGAGTGAGGGCTAATAATATCGGGGATCTCGAGGTGCGACAGCGATGCTTACTGCTGACAGTATATGCTGGTAGTGAGGGCTAATAGCGGGGATCTTGAGGTGCCAAAGACAGCGATGCATACTGCTGACAGTATATGCTGGGAGTGAGGGCTAAAACCGGGGATCTTGAGGTGCCAAAGACAGCGATGCTTACTGCTGACAGTATATGCTGGGAGTGAGGGCTAAAACCGGGGATCTTGAGGTGCGACAGCGATGCTTACTGCTGACAGTATATGCTGGGAGTGAGGGCTAATATTATCGGGGATCTCGAGGTGCGACAGCGATGCATACTGCTGACAGTATATGCTGGGAGTGAGGGCTAATACCAGGGATCTTGAGGTGCCGAAGACAGCGATGCTTACTGCTGACAGTATATGCTGGGAGTGAGGGCTAATACCGCGGCTCTTGAGGTGCCGAAGACAGCGATGCATACTGCTGACAATATATGCTGTTAGTGAGGGCTAATAATATCGAGGATCTCGAGGTGCGACAGCGATGCTTACTGCTGACAGTATATGCTGGTAGTGAGGGCTAATAGCGGGGATCTTGAGGTGCCAAAGACAGCGATGCATACTGCTGACAGTATATGCTGGGAGTGAGGGCTAAAACCGGGGATCTTGAGGTGCCAAAGACAGCGATGCTTACTGCTGACAGTATATGCTGGGAGTGAGGGCTAAAACCGGGGCTCTTGAGGTGCGACAGCTATGCTTACTGCTGACAGTATATGCTGGGAGTGAGGGCTAATACCGGGGATCTTGTGGTGCGACAGCGATGCTTACTGCTGACAGTATATGCTGGGAGTGAGGGCTAATACCGGGGATCTTGAGGAGCGACAGCGATGCTTACTGCTGACAGTATATGCTGGGAGTGAGGGCTAATACCGGGAATCTTGTGGTGCGACAGCGATGCTTACTGCTGACAGTATATTCTGGGAGTGAGGGCTAATACCGGGGATCTCGAGGTGCCGAAGACAGCGATGCATACTGCTGACAATATATGCTGGGAGTGAGGGCTAATACCGGGGAACTTGACGTGCCAAAGACAGCGATGCTTACTGCTGACAGTATATGCTGGGAGTCAGGGCTAAAACCGGGGATATTGAGGTGCGACAGCGATGCTTACTGCTGACAGTATATGCTAGGTGTGAGGGCTAATACTGGGGATCTTGAGGTGCCGAAGACAGCGATGCATGCTGCTGACAGTATGTACTGGGAGTGAGTGCTAATACCGGGGATCTTGTGGTGCGACAGCGATGCTTACTGCTGACAGTATATGCTGGGAGTGAGGGCTAATACCGGGGATCTTGTGGTGCGACAGCGATGCTTACTGCTGACAGTATATGCTGGGAGTGAGGGCTAATACCGGGGATCTTGTGGTGCGACAGCGATGCTTACTGCTGACAGTATATGCTGGGAGTGAGGGCTAATACCGCGGATCTTGAGGTGCTGAAGACAGCGATGCTTACTGCTGACAGTATATACTGGGAGTGAGCGCTAATACCGGGGATCTCAGGGTGCCGAAGACAGCGATGCACGCTGCTGACAGTATATACTGGGAGTGAGGGCTAATACCGGGATCTTGTGGTGCGACAGCGATGCTTACTGCTGACAGTATATGCTGGGAGTGAGGGCTAATACCGCGGATCTTGAGGTGCTGAAGACAGCGATGCTTACTGCTGACAGTATATGCTGGGAGTGAGGGCTAATACCGGGGATTTTGAGGTGCTGAAGACAGCGATGCTTACTGCTGACAGTATATGCTGGGAGTGAGGGCTAATACCGGGGATCTCGAGGTGCCACAGCAATGCTTACTGCTGACAGTATATGCTGGTAGGGAGGGCTAATAATATTGGGGATCTTGAGGTGCCGAAGACAGCGATGCATGCTGCTGACAGTATATACTGGGTGTGAGGGCTAATACCGGGGATCTTGAGGTGCCGAAGACAGCGATGCATGGTGCTGACAGTATATACTGGGAGTGAGGGCTAATACCGGGGCTCTTGAGGTGCCGAAGACAGCGATGCATGCTGCTGACAGTATATACTGGGATTGAGGGCATAATACCGGGGATCTTGAGGTGCGACAGCAATGCTTACTGCTGACAGTATATGCTGGGAGTGAGGGCTAATACCGGGGATCTCGAGGTGCCACAGCAATGCTTACTGCTGACAGTATATGCTGGTAGGGAGGGCTAATAATATTGGGGATCTTGAGGTGCCAAAGACAGCGATGCATGCTGCTGACAGTATATACTGGGTGTGAGGGCTAATACCGGGAATCTTGAGGTGCCGAAGACAGCGATGCATGGTGCTGACAGTATATACTGGGAGTGAGGGCTAATACCGGGGCTCTTGAGGTGCCGAAGACAGCGATGCATGCTGCTGACAGTATATACTGGGATTGAGGGCTAATACCGGGGATCTTGTGGTGCGACAGCAATGCTTACTGCTGACAGTATACGCTGGGAGTGAGGGCTAATACCGGGGATCTTGTGGTGCGACAGCGATGCTTACTGCTGACAGTATATGCTGGGAGTGAGGGCTAATACCGGGGCTCTTGAGGTGCCGAAGACAGCGATGCATGCTGCTGACAGTATATGCTGGGAGTGAGGGCTAATACCAGGGATCTTGTGGTGCGACAGCGATTCTTACTGGTGACAGTATATGCTGGGAGTGAGGGCTAATACTGGGGATCTTGTAGTGCAACAGCGATGCTTACTGCTGACAGTATATGCTGGGAGTAAGGGCTAATACTGGGGATCTTGAGGTGCCAAAGACAGCGATGCTTACTGCTGACAGTATATACTGGGAGTAAGGGCTAATACCGGGGATCTTGAGGTGCCGAAGACAGTGATGCTTACCGCTGACAGTATATACTGGGAATGAGCGCTAATACAGGGGATCTTGAGGTGCCGAAGACAGCGATGCTTACTGCTGACAGTATATGCTGGGAGTGAGGGCTAATACCGGGGATCTTGTGGTGCGACAGCGATGCTTACTGCTGACAGTATATGCTGGGAGTGAGGGCTAATACCGGGGGTCTTGTGGTGCGACAGCGATGCTTACTGCTGACAGTATATGCTGGGAGTAAGGGCTAATACTGGGGATCTTGAGGTGCCAAAGACAGCGATGCTTACTGCTGACAGTATATACTGGGAGTAAGGGCTAATACCGGGGATCTTGAGGTGCCGAAGACAGTGATGCTTACCGCTGACAGTATATACTGGGAATGAGCGCTAATACTGGGGATCTTGAGGTGCCAAAGACAGCGATGCTTACTGCTGACAGTATATGCTGGGAGTGAGGGCTAATACCGGGGGTCTTGTGGTGCGACAGCGATGCTTACTGCTGACAGTATATGCTGGGAGTGAGGGCTAATACCGGGGCTCTTGAGGTGCCGAAGACAGCGATGCATGCTGCTGACAGTATATGCTGGGAGTGAGGGCTAATACCGGGGATCTTGTGGTGCGACAGCGATGCTTACTGCTGACAGTATATGCTGGGAGTGAGGGCTAATACTGGGGATCTTGTGGTGCGACAGCGATGCTTACTGCTGACAGTATACGCTTTGAGTAAGGGCTAATACTGGGGATCTTGAGGTGCCAAAGACAGCGATGCTTACTGTTGACAGTATATACTGGGAGTAAGGGCTAATACCGGGGATCTTGAGGTGCCGAAGACAGCGATGCTTACTGCTGACAGTATATACTGGGAGTGAGCGCTAATACCGGGGATCTTGAGGTGCCGAAGACAGCGATGCTTACTGCTAACAGTATATGCTGGGAGTGAGGGCTAATACCGGGGATCTTGAGGTGCTGAAGACAGAGATGCTTTCTGCTGACAGTATATGCTGGGAGTGAGGGCTAATACCGGGGATCTTGAGGTGCTGAAGACAGCGATGCTTACTGGTGACAGTATATGCTGGGAGTGAGGGCTAATACCGGGGATCTTGAGGTGCTGAAGACAGCAATGCATGCTGCTGACAGTATATGCTGGGAGTGAGGGCTAATACCGGGGATCTTGAGGTGCCGAAGACAGCGTTGCTTACTGCTGGCAGTATATGCTGGGAGTGAGGGCTAATACCGGGGATCTTGTGGTGCGACAACGATGCTTTCTGCTGTCAGTATATGCTGGGAGTGAGGGCTAATACCGGGGATCTTGATGTGCCTAGGACAGTGATGCATGCTGCTGACAGTATATGCTGGGAGTAAGGGCTAATACCGGGGATCTTGAGGTGTCAAGGACAGCGATGCATGCTGCTGACAGTATATGCTGGTAGTGAGGGCTAATAATATTGGGGATCTAGAGGTGCGACAGCGATGCATGCTGCTGACAGTATATGCTGGTAGTGAGTGCTAATACCGGGGATCTCGAGGTGCGACAGCAATGCATGCTGCTGACAGTATATACTGGGTGTGAGGGCTAATACCCGGGATCTTGAGGTGCGACAGCGATGCTTACTGCTGACAGTATATGCTGGGAGTGAGGGCTAATACCGGGGATCTTGAGGTGCGACAGCGATGCATACTGCTGACAGTATATGCTGGGAGTCAGGGCTAAAACCGGGGATCTTGAGGTGCGACAGCGATGCTTACTGCTGACAGTATATGCTGGGAGTGAGGGCTAATACCGGGGATCTTGTGGTGCGTCAGCAATGCTTACTGCTGACAGTATATGCTAGGTGTGAGGGCTAATACTGGGGATCTTGAGGTGCCGAAGACAGCGATGCATGCTGCTGACAGTATATGCTGGGAGTAAGGGCTAATACCGGGGATCTTGAGGTGCCAAGGACAGCGATGCATGCTGCTGACAGTATATGCTGGGAGTGAGAGCTAATACCGGGGATCTTGAGGTGCCGAAGACAGCGATGCTTACTGCTGACAGTATATGCTGGGAGTGAGGGCTAATACCGGGGATCTTGAGGTGCCGAAGACAGCGATGCTTTCTGCTGACAGTATATGCTGGGAGTGAGGGCTAATACCGGGGATCTTGAGGTGCGAAGGACAGCGATGCATGCTGCTGACAGTATATGCTGGGAGTAAGGGCTAATACCGGGGATCTTGTGGTGCGACAGCAATGCTTACTGCTGACAGTATATGCTGGGAGTGAGGGCTAATACCGGGGATCTTGTGGTGCGACAGCGATGCTTACTGCTGACAGTATATGCAGGGAGTGAGGGCTAATACCGGGGATCTTGAGGTGCTGAAGACAGCGATGCTTACTGCTGACAGTATATGCTGGGAGTGAGGGCTAATACCGGGGCTCTTGAGGTGCCAAGGACAGCGATGCTTACTGCTGACAGTATATGCTGGGAGTGAGGGCTAATACCAGGGATCTTGAGGTGCCAAGGACAGCGATGCATGCTGCTGACAGTATATGCTGGTAGTGAGGGCTAATACCAGGGATCTTGTGGTGCGACAGCGATGCTTACTGCTGACAGTATATGCTGGGAGTGAGGGCTAATACCGGGGATCTTGTGGTGCGACAGCGATGCTTACTGCTGACAGTATATGCTGGGAGTGAGGGCTAATCCCGGGGCTCTTGAGGTGCCGAAGACAGCGATGCTTACTGCTGACAGTATATGCTGGGAGTGAGGGCTAATACCGGGGATCTTGAGGTGCCCAAGACAGAGATGCATGCTGCTGACAGTATATGCTGGGAGTGAGGGCTAATACCGGGGATCTTGTGGTGCGACAGCGATGCTTACTGCTGACAGTATATGCTGGGAGTGAGGGCTAATACCGGGGATGTTGAGGTGCCGAAGACAGCGATGCTTACTGCTGACAGTATATACTGGGAGTGAGCGCTAATACCGGGGATCTTGAGGTGCCGAAGACAGCGATGCTTACTGCTGACAGTATATGCTGGGAGTGAGGGCTAATACCGGGGATCTTGAGGTGCCAAAGACAGCGATGCAATTTAAATACCTGTAAGTGAACTATTTAATATTTCAAAATATAGCGGCAATTAGGAAAGAACAAATGAAGCACATTTATTTGTTTTTCGGAAGTGTGATGGGAACAAAGGTTTTAATGGAATCAAAACAAATCAAGACACTTTACTTGAGGATGCGCGAATGATAAATATTCGCTGAAACTGTATTTCCACATATTATCATTTTTGCACTATATAGTTTTACCACTGCCTGTCTGTGCAAATTTAGTGGTAATTTCAATGCAAATTTTGCCGTCTGTAAATGACAGTGTGCTACCACACATATTACACTCTTACCACTCTCCCTCTGAGTGGGCGTGGCACATTTGCTACACTTTTTTTGAGTGATGCTTGGAATTTTCTACAATCCCTATGACTTCAGTGATATAACATTAATGGTAGCCCCCTACTCTGAAAACTGTTTCAGCACCTTTGATCTTCTGTAAGACATTTTTGATCAGACCAGTCCTTTGTTGCAAAATATTGTGTGACATTTGTTGCTGGTGTCATTTCTGTCTTTTCTTGTGCGGGAAATTGCAGATTACATAAGCATCATGGAAAATGTCACACAAGCTCGGTTTAAATATTGTCATTCTTTGTAACATTTGACAACTGAGTCTAGTCTTGGCTGGTTTCAAATGAATAACCTGGATGTTACACACAGGTCTTCACAGCAGACGCCATAACCAACCGAGCTACCAACCACATGGTCCAGACCAGCTTTTAAACGGCTTTGTCCTTTGCTTCGAGAACGCCCCTCACTACCCCACTCTCTGGCCCCCATCCTCTCCATCTTTAATTGTCTCTGCTCTCAAACAGAAGGTACTTGTTCCAAATGTTACACACAAAAAAAATCCCAAATTACAGTGCGGGCAAGAACAGTGCGTTGCTGTGGGAACCATCCAGTCAGCAATTTCAGTAAATCAAGCACAAAAAAATACTTTTTTTTTACCTCGTATTTCTCCGTCCGCAAGGCAACCATCTCCCAGCGAGGCAGGTGCGTCATTATCGGGAAAATGTGGGAGTGGGCAGGAAAGGCAATCTACAGGGCGGTGTTAATGTGCGCCCTCACAAAGGCAACCTGGGGCTGAAAGCTAGGGGGGAGTTTAAACATTACCAGCACCCCGACGTGGCCTTACTGGACCATAATTAAGAGTCCTGGCTTTATGGCACTTATTGTTTGCCACTGTTGTCTGTATTTATTAAGATTTCTTTTTGTTTTTTTAAATATCAATTTTTCCATAATTTTCCGATTTAAGTGAAAAAATGACTTTGCAGCTGGTGTATTTCTGCATATATTGAACCAACACATACTTGGATGCCTGTGGGGTTTGATGCTGCATATAGGCGTATGTGATACATAGATACACCCGTATGAACACATGGACATTGTAGCTCTCACATATTCATGTCTGCAGCAGTTTAATCTTCATTTAAAAACGTTGTCCTTTTTTTTCACTCCCATAGCTGTCAGTCTAGGCTGTCAGCACTGAGAAGCACTCAAAAATATCATTTTTTTATCTTTTTAATCCGTATTCACAAATAAATACAGACTGGTAAACAGATAATTTTCTATGCGTAAAAATCTGTAAAAACTGAAATCTGGGAGCCTTAACCACAATTCCTTTCACCACTTATGTATTTTTACATCATATAAGCATTGAAAAGATGTATTTAAGGGCAAATGTTCACTGAAGGCAGCGAGGTTTGATTTGTACAACGCAGTTTATTTGTCTCCAGTTAAAAGAAAAGATAGTTGATTGATGTTTATTTGTGTTTTTGATCTGCTATTTAAGAGCGTGATTTGTGAAGAAAAGTGGGGAGCTTTGACAGTCGTCTTATCATGCTTAGATGCTGATTGAACAGGCGGGGTTGATCAAATTGGATAATTAGTTTTGATTGCTCAAATGCACTGACATGCTTTTGAACAAAGACTAATTGACTGGTGAGTAGAAAATCAAATAGGTGAACTAATTTCCTAGGATTCCCATTGGTTAAAATCTGTGATTTACAAAAATTAGTTTATTAGTGTCGCACATCTCTGCCACGCTTTGTTTCCCTGTCTTTGTATTTATCTATTTTGCTTTCAGTCCTCTCTCTCTCATATATATATATATATATATATATATATATATATATATATATATATATATATATATATATATATATATATATATATTTATCACTCCATTCCGTTACCTCCAGGATATCTCCACATACGGACACAGACCACTCTGTAGGTGCTTCAAAATTGATTTATTGCATCGTCGCCTATATATATATATATGTGTGCGTGTATATATATATACATATAGGCACATACATATAAGCTCCAAACACCTTCACCAGTCCTGCCAAAAGAAACGAGCCACTGCGGTCAACTTATGCAGCAAAAAAAGAGTTTAATTCAGCGGAGTCACTACACAACACGTTTCAACCACCTACGGATCTGGATCATGTGACCTGTGATCCCGTACCCTGGGTTTACGACGTCCTCACATCACTGAAAAGTGAAAACAGACTCGTTACACTCTATTTACCATGATTTCCATAGCGTTGGTAGCACAACTCTCACAAAAATAATGAAACAAAGCAAAACAAATTAATTAATTGCATGTCACTGCACAAAGTCTCTTATCGATTAAGTCCCATACTGGGAATTATATTCATCGAAAAGACAATCGCGGAGTTCACCCATAATATGCTTACAATTCACCACATTGCTGAAAGTCCTCTCTGCGCTTTTAAAGCTTAAGTCGGCATGCACGTGAGTAAACAACTTAATTTCTTCAAGTTGATGAAACATGAACTACATTTCACAGGTTCATATGTGCCAATCACATTCTATCATTACGGTGCCCATTTCCTGCACAGCGCAGTTTACCTCTATTGCCGAGTTGCAAGTATACCGCTATAGTAGCCATAGCATAATATAATTCATAGGATCTATGTGGCACTGCCCCCCCCCATTCTTTTGCTTTAGTAGCGTCACTGCGCATTCTCTTGGTTCATAGCCTACAACATCCATAGTATCTCAGTGTGGCATAAAAATTCATTCAAGTGCCTCTATCACTGCATCTATATTATATGCTTTGTCCAACGCAGGATCTGTAAAATCAATAAAAATGATTTCATATTTACTTACTACATCGTGACTATTAATTTCACATGCAAAAACAGTTTAAAATCACCACTCATTCATCTTCACAGTTCAATATTTCATAAAATAGAGGCGGAGCCCCACTGAGCCTAATCATATCATTTCTGTCCTACAAATGCACATGCAGCTCTTCATCTGCATTCATCCCTTCTGGGACTGTGCAGCCGGCTTCCTAGATCCTTCTAGATTCCATTCTTTTGAGTTGTAGTACACTATTACCCCCTCTAGAGTGTTCAGGCACTACAATCAGGCCAAAGAACCTTGCCTGTTTTCAAAGGAGGATGTGACCTAACGGATTGAGTGGTCGACTTGAAGCTGGGGAACCGGGTTTGAGTCTGGCAGGAGGCTCAAACATCCTGTGATTCTGGGCAAATAACTTAATCTCACCGTGCCTAAAAAAAAAGAATGTGTTTGTCTGTAATGCAACTGGTGCTCATGTAAAGCGCTCCAACACCTTCGGGTCAAGTTTGCAATATATTAAAAAAAACTGCAACCCCCCGATGATGCTCATTAAAATGTTGGCTGTGCTATAACTTGCATCGTTATTTTTAATTGTACACCAATGTTTCAGAATTCACTTCTTCACAGGAAAAATCATGGACCCAATGTACCACTTGCCACAAGCGCAAGTGATAGCATAGACCACATATTCAGTTTTGCACGTGATGTGTCTTGGTATCACCCACTTTTTTAGTACCCGTGCTAACATTGTTTCTTTGACATTGATACTAAACCTACAAGCCTTACATTGACCACACCTTTAAAAAATAAAATATATATATATGTATATAAATGTATATATATATATATATATATATATATATATATGTATATATACATAGAATGCATATTGTGTAATATAGTACTGTCTTGCTGTTTTGGTGACATCACAAACCGCAAAGCCGGATACTGAGTGGTTTGTAGGTGTTACCAGAATCCCGAGATGGCAATATTAAACCACATTACAACAGATACGTGTTGTGTATTTTTTATAGTACATGTATATTTTGGGATAGTTCGCTCGAAAATACTGTTGTTTTCAAAGTGCAGCTAATAATGGGCACTGATTAGAGTTAGAATTTTCAGGTTTTGTTTACCTCTCTTGAATAAATTGTTGATAAGACA
The DNA here is from genome assembly GCA_963921515.1 of Calotriton arnoldi. Lineage (NCBI taxonomy): Eukaryota > Metazoa > Chordata > Amphibia > Caudata > Salamandridae > Calotriton > Calotriton arnoldi. Next base: position 4,570,828 of record CAWUFW010000272.1, on the reverse strand, counting down.
ATGTTTAATGATGTGGGTCAGTGGATTTAGGTAATTCTTTGGCACTCACATTTAAAGCGCAGTTTTGGATTTACCATATTTGCCACATAATTTGCAAAATGTGCTGATTTCACGTTTCTACCTCAAACATATGAAAAGAATACTGCCAGGGCCGGACTGGCCATAGCGGGCACCGGGCGTTTTCCCGGTAGGCCGCCAGGGTGGGGGCCGGTTTTGGGCCCCTGGGGGGCCGTTTTTGTTACCGGGGGTCGGCAATATCGGCCCCGGTAACAAAATCGGCCAAAACCGGCCCTGGCAAACTGCTCGGCTGCACTCCCCCTCACCCCAGGGGGGGGCCGGCTGAGCAGTTCGCCAGGGCCGGTTTCTGTTCCAAGTCCGGCCCTGAATACTGTCAAAGAATGTGCTGCATAATTTGCATTTTGTTACATAATGTAGTTAATCTTGCTGTATTATTTTATCCTTCATGCCACATAATGCTAACAGCCCGGACAATGTCAATGCTCTGCAGAGTGGTTTGGGAGGCTGTAATATGATGATTACATTTCTATCTCACAGGCAAGCATAAAATATTTTAAATATTTCAAGCTTCCCTGTAATATATATGTTTTATTATCATAATGAAAGCCCCCAAACCACTCGGCAGAGGCATTTACCCTTGAAAAGAATTACGTGAGAATTATGTGGCAAGTGCGGAACATCCATAATAATTATGTGATAAATGCTGTAGCCAAGGAATTGCTTTATTCCACTGGTGCTGACTATTGCCCATCGTTTTATCAAAAATCTATTCATAAAAGGTAAACAAAACCTGAACATTCTAATTGTAGTCAGTGCCCATTGTTGGCTACACCTTGGCCAAAACAACTCCAACAACCTCTCCCGTCTACAGACAGAATTTGTTTATCGAACACAACAAGTATTTTTGTCTAAAATTCTACATTCGTAACTACATAATTATTATTTTCTTTGTTTTATTGCAGAAAAGCAGTATGGTCCAGTATTTCACTTACTGTTTTCAATAAACATTTATATTTTTGGAAAACACATGTTTTCAAGCTGACGGGGGATGCTCCTCCGCTAAGGCGGAGGAGCGTCACCCCACTGCTCTCAGAGCAGTGGAAAAGGGAAAAATAAAATGAGAACAACAAGGTTATTTTATTTTTGGTTGCTGCGGGCTGGGTTAGGGCGGGCTGGTGGCTCAGGGAGAAGTGGACTGTGCAGTGCACACTAAGTGCGCATGGCTGCTGGCTGGCCCTCTTGGGCCGGCCAAACCCTTATGCGCACTTTGCGTGTTCCCCATTAGGCTGCATTACACAGCCTGGTGGGTAACATGCCCAGGCCCACAGTCCCCATCTGAGCGCCGATCCACAGCGCTCAGACCAATCACAACACTGCATTGCAGCGTTGTGATTGGCTATGGGGAGCCTGTGTGCTTCTGGACTCTTCTGCAACGATGGAGGAAAGACGGAGGCGGCCGCGGCACGAGCAGGTAAGGGTTTTAAAAAAAAAAAAAAGTTTTTCTCCCCCGCCCCTGTTCCCTGTCAGCTGCCACTGAAAGCTGACCAAAAATAAGCATGGAACATAGCAAATTCATAACAGGTTCTGGTGACATTTAAAAAGCACTTCGCTTACAGCCTGGGGTTTATGATAGCACCAAAACTCCTCCATGGCAATATGGGACAATATCAGTGCTTAATTTGAGCCGGTGGTTTCTGGTGCTCAGCCCCAGCACTTAATCATCAACACCGGCGCTTTTCATGAGCACCAGTTAAGGACACATTCACGGGGAGATTAAGTGATTTGCCCAGAATCACAAGATGTTGAGCCGACGCCGAGACTCGAACCTGCTAACACAAGAAATGGGCTGGTGCAAGCTGCCTCCTGACGAGAGTCCCGGAACTTATTTTTTTTACAAATTAACCACTGGTCCATATTATATGGCTAATTGTGATCTATCTTTTATATATTACATTTTCGTGTGGTTGTATTGCTGCACAAGATGTAGCTGTATATAAAACAATATTTCACAGGTACCAGTGGAATACTGAAAATATTTCACGGATTCCTGTGAAAATATGGTGCTAGGTCTTACAACGGCAGCCCCAAAACCATTCTGCAGAACTTAACCATTGCTAGGGTATTAGGTTTATGTGGCAAAGGAGGGCCAAATTATGCGGAACGGCTATCTAAAGGGCAAATTATGCTACATGAACCGGCACAATCTATCGCAGTATTTGATCAATTTGAGGTGGGAACTATTTTTGTTGAAAGCAAATAACGCTTCAAATTATTAAACAATTATGTTAAAACCAAAATTATGTGCTAAATGCTACAGCCACAAAATCACATATCTCCACGACAACAGCGTCAGAAATCTCTCCCTTCTACAGACATAATGTGTTTTTTCAACAAAGCAAAGGGCGTTTTTTTCTAATATTCTACTTTCTTAACTATATAATCTTTACTGTGCAGAAAAGCAAAGACTATAATTCAGAATTTCACTATTTTCAATAACATTTCCATTTTTTTTGTTGCAAAAAAACACCTTTATCAATCAATTCCTCCACAATAAACATGTAATACAAAAATACCTAATGTTTGACGTGTAATCTGATGCTGTATTGCCATCTCCGGGTTCCTGTGACATTTCGGCCCCCTGGTTTGGGATGTCAGTGTAGTACCGAGAGTTTTGAGGCCCTGCACCCAGTCCCCATACGGATACACCTCAGTGGTGCAAGCTCTTGGAGCGGGGCGTTCACAGAGTGTGTGTATGTGCAGGCAAGAGAGACATGGAATGGAATTCTATTCAAAACGGATGCCCGTTTCTTTGGTTGATTACACAATACTGGCATGAGCAGTTTTCTGGCATACCAAATGTCTGCAATTATTTTCAGTGAGGCACAGGGAGATTGACTGCTTTGCCCAGGATCACACAATGTGGTGGAGTGAGAAATCTACGATTAGAACTTGGGTCTTGTGGTTTCAGTGAAACATATTCTATTCGAACACTCCAAGTGCTAGCAACGCTAGAGGGCAGCACAGAACAGCGAATCACTCGGAGTACAAACCCTGGCGCCTTCTCCCTTGTGCCCGGTTTGGCCTTAACATAAGTTAATTGTGCTCAGAGTCCCTGAGATCTCAAAGACGATCTTAGGCACGCATGCTTCCTAATAAAGTGTGGGGTAAATGTGCTGATGCTCTGCCTACGTATTCAGATTTGTTTCCAATACATTTTATCCTTTTTGAAAGCACTGGGGGGAAAAAGTATTTGCCCAGGATCACACAGTAGTGTCTTGAAGATGGAAAACTGGCAGACACTTAACGTAGGCATCTGCAGGGACCTGCTGGATGTAATGTTGGTTCCGAGTGGTGGGTTACGCCACTCGGGTCCCAGAGGGGAGGGGTGTTTGTACCCGACCCCTGGGTGTTGAAGTTAATTGGCGCAGCCGACGTGCATACGCGGCGCGCACAAGAGAGGCGAATAAATAGCTCGGGGGAGCCGGGCGTGGCTAGGTTGGTTGCTGGCCACTAATGCAACTGGTGTGTCGTGTCCCTCTTTGCCCACCCACTGGGCCTAGTGTCGTCACCCAGCAGGACACTACATTGGCGACGAGCGGGCCGCTTGCCCATCGCGTGCCCTGCCGCACCTTGACTGTCTCCGCTGCCTCGGGCAACACTGAGTGCGCTCTGACATGCCACCTGCAGCGCGACTCTGCCGCCTGGCGTCCCGTCTGGTTCCCGCTGGAGCCTCTGCTGCACCCGCGGGTAAGACCGGCCACGCCCTCTGCCTCTCCTGGTGCCCGCTGCCGCCTCCACGGCTGTCGGCGAAGCAGCGCGGACCCCGAGGGGACGTGGCTCCGCCCCCCTGCATCCCGCGATCTCCGCAGGGGCGTGGGCATCGCTAATCCTGCTCCTGCCACCCCAGGCCCGTGGACAACCAGCACACTGCTCCTCAGGCAGAGGCCCCAGCGGTGGCAGTGCCCCCAATCCAGGACACACGCTCACCTGGTTGGCAGCAGCATTGGGAGTTCAGAGGGCCATCTCACGCCCCAGCCCCCTCACAGGTCCTGCACCATCGCCCATCACACCAGAGTCAACGCCCCGCCAACATGGCTGCCCAGTGGCCCCGCTAGGAAACCCTGTGAGTGCGCCCGTGTCTCACGACAGTCGACACCCAGACTCAGCCACGCCCAAGCGTAATCGGCCATGGCCTCATTCCCATCCCTGGAGCCATTTGTCATCACCCCCCCCCCCTTCACAGGCGGCGCGATGGAAGGCGTGGGTGGAGCGGTTGGAAACATACTTCGATGCCGCCGAGATCGCAGCCCCACGCCGACGCTCCATGTTGCTACACCTAGGTGGAGCGGAAATACATAAAATCTCAAAGACGGTGAGGGAAGGAGGCCCCCCGAGGAACTACGCCACAATGCGCGACGCCATTACCGCGCATTTCGAGCCATACGCCAATCCGGATTACGAAAGGTTCCTGCTGCGCCAGGCGAAGCAACAGCCAGAGGAGTCTGTAGACGTTTTTCATGAGCACCTAAAGGAGCTAGCGAGCACCTGTACCCTCCCGGACGAAGCTGATGAGGTACGTGCCCAGTTCATACAAGGGTGCGCGTCGGTAAAACTTCGTGAACGGATACTTCAAGAGCACAACATGTCCATGCGAGACATACTCACGCTTGGTCGGTCCAAGGAATTGTCCAAAGCATGGGCAGCCCATATGGATCCCAACACCACGACGCAAGTCAAGACGGAGCCCGTCAACGCGATTCGCACGGACCCACCAGGAGAAAAACAGAGAACGACAGGGACGATCAAGAGGCCCACTAAGAACACGTCAGAAAATCGCCCATGTGGATGGTGTGGTGGTCAACACCCACACGATGGTGGGTGTCCAGCCAACGGGAAGATCTGCAGCTCCTGTGGCAAAGTGAACCATTTTGCAGCGGCATGCCGCTCGTCCCAGCGCAGACGGCCTCCAAGCGGGCGAAAGCAAGTGCGGCCATTGAGCCAATTGTGGAAGACTCCCCCGCCAGTGATATGGATGAGGACGATGCGGCCACAGTCCACGTGGTCAGGATGCTTAACACCCTGGCGCATACTCAGGCAGCTGCCCCAGTATGTAAAGTTCAAATACACGACCATCCAATAGCGGCACTTATCGACACTGGAGCCACGATCAACCTCATGGCCGCAGAAGTATATCGGAACCTCCCAGCTAAACCCACACTTCAGCGTACGAAAGTGCAAGTCTACGCATTTGGGAATCGTGCCCCATTAACAATGTGTGGGGTGTTCCAGACAGACCTCAAACATAAAGACACTTGTCAGCGTGCAAAAGTATACGTCTCCCAAGAAGGGTCGGGATTCCTTTTCGGATGCCGGACGGCCCAAGATTTGAATCTTATTCAGTTCGCGTTTGAAGTTCACGCAAATGATCTTGACCATCTGTTGCAGGAGTTCACCTCACTCTTCACCGGCATAGGGTGCCTCCAAGAACCAGCCATCCGACTTCATGTGGACAAGTCTGTAACTCCAGTGGCCCTGAGGCATCGAAGGGTAGCCTTCCACCTCCGACCCAAGGTAGAAGCGGAACTCCGCGTACTGGAACACGCTGGCATCATCGAGAGAGTAGATGGCCCGACGCCGTGGGTATCCCCCATCGTGGTGGCGCGGAAACCGACGCAGCCCGAAGCTGTGCGCATATGTGTGGATATGAGGGTCCCGAATCTGGCCATCAAGCGGGAGCGGCACCTAACCCCGACCGTAGATGACATCATCGGAGAACTGGCCGGTTCGAGGTGGTTTTCTAAAATGGACCTCCGGTCGGGGTATCACCAGATCCCTCTACACCCGGAGTCTCGTCCATTCACAACATTCTCGACACATGTGGGCCTGTGGCGCTACACTCGACTCAACTTTGGGATCTCAAGTGCTGCCGAGGTTTTCCAAAATATCATAAAGACAGTGTTACATGGACTTCCAGGTGTGCTCAACGTGAGCGATGATATTCTGGTGCACGCGCCCACGCTCGAAGAACACCTCACGCGGCTCCAGGCTGTGTTTGCCAGGCTAAAGGAGAAGGGGCTCACTCTTCATCGTGAAAAGTGTGATTTCCTCCGCAAAGACATCAGTTTCTTTGGGTATCGATTTTCTGAGAACGGTGTGGGTCCCGACCCAGAGAAAGTCGACGACATCCAAGCAGCCGCTGCGCCATCCTCGGTGTCAGGAGTCCGTAGTTTTCTATGAATGGTAACATATTGCGGACGCTTCATTAAGAACCTCTCCGACCTGACGGGCCCGCTGTGAGAATTGACCAAAGCAGCAAGTCCATGGCAGTGGGGCCCCGAGCAAGAAGAAGCGTTCAGGCGCACGAAGGCTGCCCTCTCAGCTGACACCAATCTTGTGTATTTTGACCCTTGCAAGGCATCCCAGTTGGTCGTGGATGCCAGCCCTACGGGCCTAGGTGCCGTCCTTGCAGAGCGCCAGGACTGTGGCGAGTGGGCGCCAGTAGCCTATGCCAGCCAAACACTCACATCCACGGAGCAGAGATACTCTCACATTGAGAAGGAAGCAATTGCGATCTTGTGGGGCTGCAGGCACTTTCACATTTACCTGTATGGGCACCCGTTTACCGTTGTGACGGATCATAAGCCTCTCCTTCCCCTATTCCAAGGATCATCGTCCAGGCCTCCTCCCCGTATAGAAAAATGGATCCTACAATTGCAGGAGTTCCAGTTCAAGGTGGAATATCAACCAGGCACCAAGAACCCCGCGGATTTTCTGTCGAGGCACGCCGGCCTGTGACCCTCCAGGAGACCGCGGAAGCGGCGGCCACGGAAGATTATGTGCGAATGATAGTGGAACGGTCGAGACCCCTGCCAATCTCTCTCGAAGATGTCGTCAAAGCCACAGCCGAGGATGACTGTCTACAGCTAGCCATCCGAGCTGTTACCTCAGGAGATTGGAAAGAGCTGCAAACCCCGGCACCGTATCGCACTGAAATGGCCAGGTCCGTGTTGAAGACATTGTATCGTGTCCGCCTGGAATTATCGTTGACACAAGATGGCTGTCTGCTGAGAGGCCCTCGCCTCGTCCTACCAGAAAGCCTGCACAAGAAAGCAGCGGCACTGGCGCATGGTGCCCACCAGGGCATAGTTAAGTCGAAAAACCGGCTTCGGAGCAAAGTGTGGTTTCCTGGACTTGATCATCTGATTGAGGACATCGTGAAGAGCTGTCCAGTGTGCCTCGCCACGAGCCTCCCGGCTCCGCCAGCACCGGTGATCACAGAACTTGGCCCGACTGTCCCGTGGGAACGGGTAAGTGCAGATTTTGGCAGCCTGCCGGGAGGACGACACATGCTGGTGGTGGTAGATGATTTCTCCCGATATCCAGAAGTCGAGATTGTAGACACCACGTCGGCTGTAGAAGTGATATCCAAGCTTGAGAAAATGATGGCCACCCATGGCCTTTTTGGAGAAATCCGCACGGACAATGGGCCCCCGTTTACCAGTAGTGAGCTGGCAGACTATTTTACATCCTACCGAGTCAAACATCGAAGAGTAACGCCGAGGTGGCCACAGGCCAATGGAGAAGTAGAGCGGCTAATGAGAACCCTAAACAAGACTGTTCAGATTGCTCTAGTGGAAAGTCGACCTGTGGAGCAAGCGCTGTATCAGTTCCTGAGAGAGTACCGGTTAACCCCGCACTGCACTACAGGCGTTGCTCCAGGATGAATGTGTTTTAATCGAGCTGTCAGTGACACTATCCCTCACCACCCACAGTGGGCTGTCACTCCATGCCCGCCAAACCAGTCTGAGTCCCGGCGACTGCACAACAATGAAGACGCCTCTCGGCGACGGCGTGCCCACCAATGTTCGTTGAAGATAGGTGACCGGGTGTTGGTCCGTGACCGTCATCCAGGTGGAAAATTCCGCTTGCCGTTTGAATTGGAAGCTTGGACTGTGACCAAGATCTGCGGCACTCGAGTTACTGCCAGAAGAGGCAGAGAGTGGGTGACAAGGAATGTTTCTCACTTTAAGAAAACTCCGGATCATCTCTTAGAACGGAATTCGGATGAAGACGTCGCTGGAGAGGATCCCCACTCAGGAGGTTTGATTTGTCGGAAGACGTAGATGACATCCAGGGAGCATCGTCGGAAAGGCTGAGCGGAACTCCGGTTTTAGTCCAGCCCTCCGAAGAGGTCCTGTCCCCTGAAGAGCCTGAGAGCAGAGAGAGTCCGCCGACTGCGACTAAAGGACAGGAGCTGGTCTCGCTGTCAACACCCACCAGGGACAGTCTGAGGCGGTATAATCTGAGGGTTCATCTGAGGCCTTCCCAGAGGTACCGGGACTTTGTAACCTGGTAGCGGAAAGAAGAGACTGTGGGCCATGCTCTGTAGCCAGGGAGCTGCTGCGTGAAACCAAGTAAGACTGTTCCATGTGGTATTATCATTTGAGATGATAGACTGAGATGCATCTTGTTGTTGTTTTGTTCAAGTGTTTATTTTGACCAGGTATAAGAGGAATGTAATGTTGGTTCCGAGTGGTGGGTTACGCCACTCGGGTCCCAGAGGGGAGGGGTGTTTGTACCCGACCCCTGGGTGTTGAAGTTAATTGGCGCAGCCAACGTGCATACGCGGCGCGCACAAGAGAGGCGAATAAATAGCTCGGGGGAGCCGGGCGTGGCTAGGTTGGTTGCTGGCCACTAATGCAACTGGTGTGTCGTGTCCCTCTTTGCCCAACCACTGGGCCTAGTGTCGTCACCCAGCAGGACACTACACTGGAGACCCCAGGCTCACGATCTTTGTATAAATGCACGGTGACCAGAGGGAGCTTTTATTGGCATCTCTCGGAATTCTGCATTGTGTGGTTGTGGTGTTAATGTACAGTCCGCCGCTGGGACCTAGCACTGAAATCTGTGTGTCCCAACTCCACAACACATAATTTACAAGACTGCCTGCGGGCTCACGGGCACACTGCCCAGCAGGCTGACACATGCAGGCATCTGAGGGCGCACTCAGGATACCCCTGGGCTACACCGTAGGCTCCTGCTCCCCCCTCAAGAAAGCCTCTCTTGTATTCACTGAAAACACCCCACAGACCCACAACCATACCTTAAAGTTCATTCTGTACAGTCAGTTAAAATATATTACAGCAGCACTCAGCCTCCCCTTCACAGCCACACTTGCAGTCACTACTGCAACACAGCCTCCCCTTCACAGCCATACTTGCAGTCACTACAGCAACACAGACTCCCCTTCACAGCCACACTTGCAGTCACTACAGTAACACAGACTCCCCTTCACACCCACACTTGCAGTCACTACAGCAACACAGACTCCACTTCACAGCCTCTCTTGCAGTCAGTACAGCAACACAGACTCCCCTTCACAGCCTCTCTTGCAGTCACTACAGCAACACAGACCCCCTTCACAGCCACACTTGCAGTCACTACAGCAACACAGACTCCCCTTCACAGCCCCTCTTGCAGTCACTACAGCAACACAGACTCCCCTTCACAGCCCCTCTTGCAGTCACTACAGCAACACAGACTCCCCTTCACAGCCACACTTGCAGTCACTACAGCAACACAGACTCCACTTCACAGCCTCCTCTTCATAGCCTCTCTTGCAGTCCCTACAGCAACACAGACTCCCCTTCACAGCCATACTTGCAGTCACTACAGCAACATAGACTCCCCTTCACAGCCTCTCTTACACGCACTACAGCAACACAGACTCCCCTTCACAGCCTCTCTTGCAGTCACTACAGCAACACAGACTCCACTTCACAGCCTCTCTTGCACTCACTACAGCAACAGTGACTCCTCTTCATAGCCTCTCTTGCAGTCACTACAGCAACACAGACTCCCCTTCACAGCCACACTTAAAGTCACCACAGGAACAAAGACTCCCCTTCACAGCCTCTCTTGCACTCACTACAGCAACACAGACTCCTCTTCATAGCCTCTCTTGCACTCACTACAGCAACACAGACTCCCCTTCACAGCCACACTTGCAGTCACTACAGCAACACAGACTCCACTTCACAGCCTCTCTTGCACTCACTACAGCAACACAGCCTCCCCTTCACAGCCTCTCTTGCAATCACTACAGCAACACAGCCTTTCCCTTCACAGCCCCCTTCCATTCACTACAGCAACACAGCCTTTCCCTTCACAGCCCATCTTGCAGTCACTACAGCAACACAGACTTCCCTTCACAGCCTCTCTTGCAGTCACTACAGCAACACAGCCTTTCCCTTCACAGCCCCCCTTCCATTCACTACAGCAACACAGCCTTTCCCTTCACAGCCCATCTTGCAGTCACTACAGCAACACAGACTTCCCTTCACAGCCTCTCTTGCAGTCACTACAGCAACACAGACTCCCCTTCACAGCCTCTCTTGCACTCACTACAGCAACACAGCCTTTTCCCTTCACAGCCCCACTTCCATTCACTACAGCAACACAGCCTCCCCTTCACAGCCTCTCTTGCTGTCACTACAGCAACACAGCCTCCCCTTCACAACCCCATTCCATTCACTACAGCAACACAGTCCCCCCTTCACAGCCCCCTTCCATTCACTACAGCAACACAGACTCCCCTTCACAGCCACACTTGCAGTCACTACAGCAACACAGCCTCCCCTTCACAACCCCCTTCCATTCACTACAGCAACACAGCCTCCCCTTCACAGCCCCCTTCCATTCACTACAGCAGCACAGACTCCCCTTTACAGCCCCTCTTGCAATGACTACAGCAACACAGACTCCCCTTCCCAGCCTCTCTTGCAGTCACTACAGCAACACAGACTCCCCTTCACAGCCTCTCTTGCTGATACTACAGCAACACAGCCTTCCCTTCACAGCCCCCTTCCATTCACTACAGCAACACAGACTCCCCTTCACAGCCTCTCTTGCAGTCACTACAGCAACACAGACTCCCCTTCACAGCCTCTCTTGCTGTCACTACAGCATCACAGCCTTCCCTTCACAGCCCTCTTCCATTCACTACAGCAACACAGACTCCCCTTCACAGCCTCTCTTGCACTCACTACAGCAACACAGACTCCTCTTCATAGCCTCTCTTGCACTCACTACAGCAACACAGACTCCCCTTCACAGCCTTTCTTGCACTCACTACAGTAACACAGACTCCTCTTCACACCCTCTCTTACACTCACTACAGCAACACAGACTCCCTTCACAGCCACGCTTGCAGTCACTACAGCAACACAGCCTCCCCTTCACAGCCTCTCCTGCACTCACTACAGCAACACAGACTCCCTTCAGAGCCTCTCTTGCACTCACTACAGCAACACAGACTCCCCTTCACACCCTCTCTTGCACTCACTACAGCAACACAGACTCCTCTTCACAGCCACACTTGCAGTCACTACAGCAACACAGCCTCCCCTTCACAGACCCCCTTCCATTCACTACAGCAACACAGACTTCCCTTCGCAGCCTCTCCTGCACTCACTACAGCAACACAGAATCCCCTTCAGAGCCTCTCTTGCACTCACTACAGCAACACAGCCTCCCCTTCACAGTCCCTCTTGCAGTCACTACAGCAACACAGACTCCCCTTCACAGTCCCCCTTCCATTCAGTACAGCAACACAGACTCCCCTTCACAGTCCCCCTTCCATTCACTACAGCAACACAGCCTCCCCTTCACAGCCCCTCTTGCAGTCACTACAGCAACACAGACTCCCCTTCACAGCCCCATTTCCAGTCACTACAGCAACACAGCCTCCCCTTCACAGCCTCCCTTCCATTCACTACACCAAAACAGCCTCCCCTTCACAGCCCCCTTCCATTCACTACACCAACACAACCTCCCCTTTACAGCCTCTCTTGCAGTCACTACAGCAACACAGACTCCCCTTCACAGCCCCTCTTGCAGTCACTACAGCAACACAGACTCCCCTCACAGCCTCTCTTGCAGTCACTACAGCCAGACAGACTCCCCTTCACAGCCCCTCTTGCAGTCACTACAGCAACACAGACTCCCTTCACAGCACTTCTTGCACTCACTACAGCAACAAAGCCTTCCCTTCACAGTCCCTGTTCCATTCACTACAGCAACACAGACTCCCTTCACAGTCCCTCTTGCAGTCACTACAGCAACACAGACTCCCCTTCACAGCCCCCTTCCATTCACTACAGCAACACAGACTCCCTTCACAGTCCCCCCTTCCATTTACTACAGCAACACAGCCTCCCCTTCACAGCCCCTCTTGCAGTCACTACAGCAACACAGACTCCCCTTCACACCCCCTCTTGCAGTCACTACAGCAACACACCCTCCACTTCACAGCCACACTTGGATTCACTACAGCAACACAGACTCCCCTTCACAGCCTCTCTTGCACTCACTACAGCAACACAGACTCCTCTTCACAGCCTCTCTTCAACTCACTACAGCAGCACAGTCTCCCCTTCACAGCCACACTTGCAGTCACTATAGCAACACAGAGTCCCCTTCACAGCCTCTGTTGCAGTCACTACAGCAACACAGACTCCCCTTCACAGCCACACTTGCAGTCACTACAGCAACATAGACTCCCCTTCACAGCCTCTGTTGCAGTCACTACAGCAACACCGACTCCTTTGCAGCCCCTCTTGAAGTCACTACAGCAACACAGCCCCCTTCACAGTCACTCTTGCAGTCACTACAGCAACACAGACTACCCTCACAGTCCCCCTTCCATACACCACACCAACACAGATTCCGCTTCACAGTACCCCTTCCATTCACTACAGCAACACAGCTTCCTCTTCACAGTCCCTCTTGCAGTCACTACAGCAACACAGACTCCCCTTCACAGCCTGACTTGCATACACTAGAGCAACACAGCCTCTCCTTCACAGTCCCTCTGGCAGTCTCTACAGCAACACAGACTCCCCTTCACAGTCCCCCTTCCATTCACTACAGCAACACAGCCTCCCCTTCACAGCCCCGCTTGCACTCACTACAGCAACACAGCCTCTCCCTTCACAGCCCCCTTCCATTCACTACAGCAACACAGCCTCCCCTTCACAGCCCCCTTTCATTCACTGCAGCAACACAGCCTCCCCTTCGCAGCCTCTCTTGCAGTCACTACAGCAACACAGACTCCCCTTCACAGCCCCCTTCCATTCACTACAGCAACACAGCCTCCCCTTCACAGCCTCTCTTGCACTCACTTCACTTCACCAACACAGCCTCCCCTTCACTCCCTCTCTTGCAGTAACTACAGCAACACAGACTCCCCTTCACAGCCCATCTTGCGGTCACTACAGCAACACAGATTCCCCTTCAAAGCCCCTCTTGCAGTCACTACAGCAACACAGTCTCCCCTTCACAGCCCCCTTCCATTCACTACAGCAACACAGCCTTTCCCTTCAAAGCCCCTCTTGCAGTCACTACAGGAACACAGCCTCCCCTTCACAGTGCCTCTTGCAGTCACTACAGCAACACCGACTCCCCTTCACAGCCCACTTCCATTCACTACAGCAACACAGCCTTTCCCTCCACAGCCCCTCCTGCAGTCACTACAGCAACACAGACTCCCTTCACAGTCTCCCTTCTATTCACTACAGCAACACAGCCTCCAATTCACAGTCCCCTTCCATTCACTACAGCAACACAGACTTCCCTTCACAGCCCCTCTTGCAGTCACTACAGCAACACAGACTCCCCTTCACAGCCTCTCTTGCAGTCACTACAGCAACACAGACTCCCCTTCACAGTCTCCCTTCCAGTCACTACAGCAACACAGCCTCCAATTCACAGTCCCCCTTCCAATCACTACAGCAACACAGACTTCCCTTCACAGCCCCTCTTGCAGTCACTACAGCAACACAGACTCACCTTCACAGCCACACTTGCAGTCACTAGAGCAACACAGACTCACCTTCACAGTCCCTCTTCCATTCACTACAGCAATACAGCCTTTCCCTTCACAGCCCCTCTTGCAGTCACTACAGCAACACAGCCTCCCCTTCACAGCCCCTCTTGCAGTCACTACAGCAACACAGCCTCCCGTTCACAGCCCCTCTTTCAGTCACTACAGCAACACAGACTCCCCTTCACAGCCTCTCTTGCACTCTCTACAGCAACACAGCCTCCCCTTCACAGCCACACTTACAGTAACTACAGCAACACAGCCTCCCCTTCACAGTCCTGCTTCCATTCACTACAGCAAAACAGCCTTTCCCTTCACAGCCTCTCTTGCAGTCACTACAGCAACACATCCTCCCCTTCACAGGCTCTCTTGCAGTCAGTACAGCAACACAGACTCCCCTTCACAGCCCCTCTTGCAGTGACTACAGCAACACAGACTCCCCTTCACAGCCTCTCTTGCAGTCACTACAGCAACACAGACCCCCTTCACAGCCTCTCTTGCACTCACTACAGCAACAAAGCCTTCCCTTCACAGCCCCCTTCCATTCACTACAGTAACACAGCCTCCCCTTCACAGTCCCCGTTCCATTCACTACAGCAACACAGTCTCCCTTTCGCAGCCACACTTGCAGTAACTACAGCAACACAGACTCCCCTTCACAGCCCATCTTGCAGTCACTACAGCATCACAGCCTTTCCCTTCACAGCCCCTCTTGCAGTCACTACAGCAACACAGACTCCCCTTCACAGTCCCCCTTCCATTCACTGCAGCAACACAGACTCCCTTCACAGCCACACTTGCAGTCACTACAGCAACACTGACACCCCTTCACAGCCCCTCTTGCAGTCACTACAGCAACACAGACTCCCCTTCACAGCCTCTCCTGCAGTCACTACAGCAACACAGCCTCCCCTTCACAGCCCCTCTTGCAGTCATTAGAGCAACACAGACTCCCCTTCACAGCCCCTCTTGCAGTCACTACAGCAACACAGACTCCCCTACACAGCTTGACTTGCAGTCACTACAGCAACACAACCTTTCCCTTCACAGCCCCCCTTCCAGTCACTACAGCAACACAGTCTCCCCTTCACAGTCTCCCTTCCATTCACTACAGAAACACAGCCTCCAATTCACAGTCCCCCTTCCATTCACTACAGCAACACAGACTTCCCTTCACAGCCCCTCTTGCAGTAACTACAGCAACACAGCCTCCCTTTCGCAGCCCCTTTTGCAGTCACTACAGCAACACAGACTCCCCTTCACAGTCCCTCTTCCATTCACTACAGCAATACAGCATTTCCCTTCACAGCCCCTCTTGCAGTCACTACAGCAACACAGCCTCCCCTTCACAGCCCCTCTTGCAGTCACTACAGCAACACAGCCTCCCATTCACAGCCCCTCTTTCAGTCACTACAGCAACACAGACTCCCCTTCACAGCCTCTCTTGCACTCACTACAGCAACACAGCCTCCCCTTCACAGCCACACTTACAGTAACTACAGCAACACAGCCTCCCCTTCACAGTCCTGCTTCCATTCACTACAGCAAAACAGCCTTTCCCTTCACAGCCTCTCTTGCAGTCACTACAGCAACACATCCTCCCCTTCACAGGCTCTCTTGCAGTCAGTACAGCAACACAGACTCCCCTTCACAGCCCCTCTTGCAGTGACTACAGCAACACAGACTCCCCTTCACAGCCTCTCTTGCAGTCACTACAGCAACATAGACCCCCTTCACAGCCTCTCTTGCACTCACTACAGCAACAAAGCCTTCCCTTCACAGCCCCCTTCCATTCACTACAGTAACACAGCCTCCCCTTCACAGTCCCCGTTCCATTCACTACAGCAACACAGTCTCCCTTTCGCAGCCATACTTGCAGTAACTACAGCAACACAGACTCCTTCACAGCCCATCTTGCAGTCACTACAGCATCACAGCCTTTCCCTTCACAGCCCCTCTTGCAGTCACTACAGCAACACAGACTCCCCTTCACAGTCCCCCTTCCATTCACTGCAGCAACACAGACTCCCCTTCACAGCCACACTTGCAGTCACTACAGCAACACTGACACCCCTTCACAGCCCCTCTTGCAGTCACTACAGCAACACAGACTCCCCTTCACAGCCTCTCCTGCAGTCACTACAGCAACACAGCCTCCCCTTCACAGCCCCTCTTGCAGTCATTAGAGCAACACAGACTCCCCTTCACAGCCCCTCTTGCAGTCACTACAGCAACACAGACTCCCCTACACAGCTTGACTTGCAGTCACTACAGCAACACAACCTTTCCCTTCACAGCCCCCCTTCCAGTCACTACAGCAACACAGACTCCCCTTCACAGCCACACTTGCAGTCACTACAGCAACACAGCCTCCCCTTCACAGCCTCTCCTGCACTAACTACAGCAACACAGACTCCCCTTCAGAGCCTCTCTTGCACTCACTACAGCAACACAGACTCCCCTTCACACCCTCTCTTGCACTCACTACAGCAACACAGACTCCTCTTCACAGCCACACTTGCAGTCACTACAGCAACACAGCCTCCCCTTCACAGACCCCCTTCCATTCACTACAGCAACACAGACTTCCCTTCGCAGCCTCTCCTGCACTCACTACAGCAACACAGAACTCCCTTCAGAGCCTCTCTTGCACTCACTACAGCAACACAGCCTCCCCTTCACAGTCCCTCTTGCAGTCACTACAGCAACACAGACTCCCCTTCACAGTCCCCCTTCCATTCAGTACAGCAACACAGACTCCCCTTCACAGTCCCCCTTCCATTCACTACAGCAACACAGCCTCCCCTTCACAGCCCCTCTTGCAGTCACTACAGCAACACCGCCTCCCGTTCACAGCCCCTCTTGCAGTCACTACAGCAACACAGACTCCCCTTCACAGCCTCTCTTGCACTCACTACAGCAACACAGCCTCCCCTTCACAGCCACATTTGCAGTAACTACAGCAACACAGCCTCCCCTTCACAGTCCTGCTTCCATTCACTAGAGCAACACAGCCTTTCCCTTCACAGCCCCTGTTGCAGTCACTACAGCAACACAGTCTCCCCTTCACAGACCCCCTTCCAGTCACTACAGCAACACAGACTCCCCTTCACAACCTGTCTTGTAGTCACTACAGCAACACAGACTCCCTTCACAGCCTCTCTTGCACTCACTACAGCAACACAGCCTCCCTTCACAGCCACACTTGTAGTAACTACAGCAACACAGCCTCCCTTCACAGTCCTGCTTCCATTCACTACAGCAAAACAGCCTTTCCCTTCACAGCCTCTCTTGCAGTCACTACAGCAACACAGCCTCCCCTTCACAGGCTCTCTTCCATTCACTACAGCAACACAGCCTCCCCTTCACAGCCCCTCTTGCAGTCACTACAGCAGCACGCAGCCTCCCCTTCACAGCCCCTCTTGCAGTCACTACAGCAACACTGCCTTTCCCTTCACAGTCCCCCTTCCATTCACTACAGCAACATAGCCTTTCCCTTCACAGCCCCTCTTGCAGTCACTACAGCAACACAGTCTCCCCTTCACAGACCCCCTTCCAGTCACCACAGCAACACAGACTCCCTTCACAGCTTGTCTTGCAGTCACTACAGCAACACAGACTCCCTTCACAGCTGATCTTGCAGTCACTAGAGCAACACAGCCTTTCCCTTCAAAGGCTCTCTTGCAGTCAGTACAGCAACACAGCCTCCCCTTCACAGCCCCTCTTGCAGTCACTACAGCAACACAGACTCCCCTTCACAGCCTCTCTTGCAGTCACTACAGCAACACAGCCTCCCCTTCACAGCCCCTCTTGCACTCACTACAGCAACACAGCCTCCCCTTCACAGCCCCTCTTGCAGTCACTACACCAACACAGACTCCCCTTCATAGCCTCTCTTGCAGTCACTACAGCAACACAGACTCCCCTTCACAGCCACTCTTGCACTCACTACAGCAACACAGCCTCCCCTTCACAGCCCCTCTTGCAGTCACTACAGCAACACAGACTCCCGTTCACAGCCTCTCTTACAGTCATTACAGCAACACAGCCTCCCCTACACAGCACCTCTTGCACTCCCTACAATAACACAGCCTCCCCTTCATAGCCCCTCTTGCAGTCACTACAGCAACACAGCCTCCCCATCACAGCCCCTCTTGCAGTCACTACAGCAACACAGCCTCCCGTTCACAGCCCCTCTTGCAGTCACTACAGCAACACAGACTCCCTTCACAGCCTCTCTTGCACTCACTACAGCAACACAGCCTCCCCTTCACAGCCACACTTGTAGTAACTACAGCAACACAGCCTCCCCTTCACAGTCCTGCTTCCATTCACTACAGCAAAACAGCCTTTCCCTTCACAGCCTCTCTTGCAGTCATTACAGCAACACAGCCTCCCCTTCACAGGCTCTCTTCTATTCACTACAGCAACACAGCCTCCCCTTCACAGCCCCCCTTGCAGTCACTACAGCAGCACGCAGCCTCCCCTTCACAGCCCCTCTTGCAGTCACTACAGCAACACTGCCTTTCCTTCACAGTCCCCCTTCCATTCACTACAGCAACATAGCCTTTCCCTTCACAGCCCCTCTTGCAGTCACTACAGCAACACAGTCTCCCCTTCACAGACCCCCTTCCAGTCACTACAGCAACACAGACTCTCCTTCACAGCCTGTCTTGCAGTCACTACAGCAACACAGACTCCCCTTCACAGCTGATCTTGCAGTCACTAGAGCAACACAGCCTTTCCCTTCACAGCCCCTCTTGCAGTCACTACAGCAACACAGTCTCCCCTTCACAGACCCCCTTCCAGTCACTACAGCAACACAGACTCTCCTTCACAACCTGTCTTGCAGTCACTACAGCAACACAGACTCCCCTTCACAGCCTCTCTTGCACTCACTACAGCAACACAGCCTCCCTTCACAGCCACACTTGTAGTAACTACAGCAACACAGCCTCCCCTTCACAGTCCTGCTTCCATTCACTACAGCAAAACAGCCTTTCCTTCACAGCCTCTCTTGCAGTCACTACAGCAACACAGCCTCCCCTTCACAGGCTCTCTTCCATTCACTACAGCAACACAGCCTCCCCTTCACAGCCCCTCTTGCAGTCACTACAGCAGCACGCAGCCTCCCCTTCACAGCCCCTCTTGCAGTCACTACAGCAACACTGCCTTTCCCTTCACAGTCCCCCTTCCATTCACTACAGCAACATAGCCTTTCCCTTCACAGCCCCTCTTGCAGTCACTACAGCAACACAGTCTCCCTTCACAGACCCCCTTCCAGTCACCACAGCAACACAGACTCCCCTTCACAGCTTGTCTTGCAGTCACTACAGCAACACAGACTCCCCTTCACAGCTGATCTTGCAGTCACTAGAGCAACACAGCCTTTCCCTTCACAGCCCCTCTTGCAGTCACTACAGCAACACAGCCTCCCCTTCACAGCCCCCTTCCATTCACTACAGCAACACAGCCTCCCCTTCACAGTCCCCCTTCCATTCACTACAGCAACACAGCCTTTCCCTTCACAGTCCCCCTTCCATTCACTACAGCAACACAGCCTCCCCTTCACAGTCCCCCTTCCATTCACTAGAGCAACAAAGCCTCCCCTTCACAGTCCCCATTCCAGTCACTATAGCAACACAGCGTCCCCTTCACAGCCCCTCTTGCAGTCACTACAGCAACACAGCCTCCCCTTCATAGTCCCCCTTCCAGTCACTACAGCAACACAGACTCCCCTTCACAGTCCCACTTCCATTCACTACAGCAACACAGACTCTCTTTCGCAGCCACACTTGCAGTAACTACAGCAACACAGACTCCCCTTCACAGCCCATCTTGCAGTCACTACAGCAACACAGCCTTTCCCTTCACCGCCCCTCTTGCAGTCACTACAGCAACACAGACTCCCCTTCACAGTCCCCCTTCCATTCACTGCAGCAACACAGACTCCCCTTCACAGCCACACTTGCAGTCACTACAGCAACACTGACACCCCTTCACAGCCACACTTGCAGTCACTACAGCAACACAGCCTCCCCTTCACAGTCCCCCTTCCATTCACTACAGCAACACAGACTTCACTTCACAGCCCCTCTTGCAGTCACTACAGCAACACAGACTCCCCTTCCCAGCCACACTTGCAGTCACTACAGCAACACAGACTCCCTTCACAGTCCCCCTTCCATT
This sequence comes from Calotriton arnoldi, assembly GCA_963921515.1. NCBI lineage: Eukaryota > Metazoa > Chordata > Amphibia > Caudata > Salamandridae > Calotriton > Calotriton arnoldi. Next base: position 4,550,739 of record CAWUFW010000272.1, on the reverse strand, counting down.
CACTACAGCAACACAGCCTTTCCTTTCACAGCCACACTTGCAGTCACTACAGCAACACAGCCTCCCCTCCACAGCCCCTCTTGCAGTCACTACAGCAACACAGACTCCCTTCACAGCCTGACTTGCAGTCACTACAGCCACACAGACTCCTCTTCACAGTCCCCCTACCATTCACTACAGCAACACAGACTCCCCATCGCAGCCACACATGCAGTCCCTACAGAAACACAGCCTCCCCTTCACAGCCACTCTTGCAGTCACTACAGCAACACAGACTCCCCTTCACAGCCTCTCCTGCAGTCACTATAGCAACACAGCCTCCCCTTCACAGCCCCTGTTGCACTCACTACAGCAACACAGCCTCCCCTTCACAGTCCCCTTCCATTCACTACAGCAACACAGCCTTTCCCTTCTCAGTCCCCCTTCCAGTCACTACAACAACACAGGGTCCCCTTCACAGCCCCTCTTGCAGTCACTACAGCAACACAGCCTCCCCTTCACAGTCCCCCTTCCAGTCACTACAGCAACACAGACTCCCCTTCACAGTCCCCCTTCCATTCACTACAGCAACACAGACTCCCTTTCGCAGCCACACTTGCAGTAACTACAGCAACACAGACTCCCCTTCACAGCCCATCTTGCAGTCACTACAGCAACACAGCCTTTCCCTTCACAGCCCCTCTTGCAGTCACTACAGCAACACAGACTCCCCTTCACAGTCCCCCTTCCATTCACTGCAGCAACACAGACTCCCCTTCACAGCCACACTTGCAGTCACTACAGCAACACTGACACCCCTTCACAGCCCCTCTTGCAGTCACTACAGCAACACAGCCTCCCCATCACAGCCCCTCTTGCAGTCACTACAGCAACACAGCCTCCCATTCACAGCCCCTCTTGCAGTCAATACAGCAACACAGACTCCCCTTCACAGCCTCTCTTGCACTCACTACAGCAACACAGCCTCCCCTTCACAGCCACACTTGTAGTAACTACAGCAACACAGCCTCCCCTTCACAGTCCTGCTTCCATTCACTACAGAAAAACAGCCTTTCCCTTCACAGCCTCTCTTGCAGTCATTACAGCAACACAGCCTCCCCTTCACAGGCTCTCTTCCATTCACTACAGCAACACAGCCTCCCCTTCACAGCCCCCTTGCAGTCACTACAGCAGCACGCAGCCTCCCCTTCACAGCCCCTCTTGCAGTCACTACAGCAACACTGCCTTTCCCTTCACAGTCCCCCTTCCATTCACTACAGCAACATAGCCTTTCCCTTCACAGCCCCTCTTGCAGTCACTACAGCAACACAGTCTCCCCTTCACAGACCCCCTTCCAGTCACTACAGCAACACAGACTCCCTTCACAGCCTGTCTTGCAGTCACTACAGCAACACAGACTCCCCTTCACAGCTGATCTTGCAGTCACTAGAGCAACACAGCCTTTCCCTTCACAGCCCTCTTGCAGTCACTACAGCAACACAGTCTCCCCTTCACAGATCCCCTTCCAGTCACTACAGCAACACAGACTCGCTTCACAACCTGTCTTGCAGTCACTACAGCAACACAGACTCTCCTTCACAGCCTCTCTTGCACTCACTACAGCAAGACAGCCTCCCCTTCACAGCCACACTTGTAGTAACTACAGCAAAACAGCCTCCCTTTCACAGTCCTGCTTCCATTCACTACAGCAAAACAGCCTTTCCCTTCACAGCCTCTCTTGCAGTCACTACAGCAACACAGCCTCCCCTTCACAGGCTCTCTTCCATTCACTACAGGAACACAGCCTCCCCTTCACAGCCCCTCTTGCAGTCACTACAGCAGCACGCAGCCTCCCCTTCACAGCCCCTCTTGCAGTCACTACAGCAACACTGCCTTTCCCTTCACAGTCCCCCTTCCATTCACTACAGCAACATAGCCTTTCCCTTCACAGCCCCTCTTGCAGTCACTACAGCAACACAGTCTCCCCTTCACAGACCCCCTTCCAGTCACCACAGCAACACAGACTCCCTTCACAGCTTGTCTTGCAGTCACTACAGCAACACAGACTCCCCTTCACAGCTGATCTTACAGTCACTAGAGCAACACAGCCTTTCCCTTCAAAGCCCCTCTTGCAGTAAATACAGCAACACAGCCTCCCCTTCACAGCCCCCTTCAATTCACTACAGCAACACAGCCTCCCTTCACAGTCCCCTTCCATTCACTACAGCAACACAGCCTTTCCCTTCACAGTCCCCCTTCCATTCACTACAGCAACACAGCCTCCCCTTCACAGTCCCCCTTCCATTCACTACAGCAACAAAGCCTCCCCTTCACAGTCCCCATTCCAGTCACTATAGCAACACAGCGTCCCCTTCACAGCCCCTCTTGCAGTCACTACAGCAACACAGCCTCCCCTTCATAGTCCCCCTTCCAGTCACTACAGCAACACAGACTCCCCTTCACAGTCCCACTTCCATTCACTACAGCAACACAGACTCTCTTTCGCAGCCACACTTGCAGTAACTACAGCAACACAGACTCCCCTTCACAGCCCATCTTGCAGTCACTACAGCAACACAGCCTTTCCCTTCACCGCCCCTCTTGCAGTCACTACAGCAACACAGACTCCCCTTCACAGTCCCCCTTCCATTCACTGCAGCAACACAGACTCCCTTCACAGCCACACTTGCAGTCACTACAGCAACACTGACACCCCTTCACAGCCACACTTGCAGTCACTACAGCAACACAGCCTCCCCTTCACAGTCCCCCTTCCATTCACTACAGCAACACAGACTTCACTTCACAGCCCCTCTTGCAGTCACTACAGCAACACAGACTCCCCTTCCCAGCCACACTTGCAGTCACTACAGCAACACAGACTCCCCTTCACAGTCCCCCTTCCATTCACTACAGCAACACAGCCTTTCCTTTCACAGCCACACTTGCAGTCACTACAGCAACACAGACTCCCTTCACAGCCTGACTTGCAGTCACTACAGCAACACAGCCTCCCCTTCACAGCCCCTCTTGCAGTCACTACAGCAACACAGCCTCCCCTTCACAGTCCCCCTTCCAGTCACTACAGCAACACAGACTCCCCTTCACAGTCCCCCTTCCATGCACTACAGCAACACAGACTCCCTTTCGCAGCTACACTTGCAGTAACTACAGCAACACAGACTCCCCTTCACAGCCCATCTTGCAGTCACTACAGCAACACAGACTCCCCTTCACAGTCCCCCTTCCATTCACTGCAGCAACACAGACTCCCCTTCACAGCCACACTTGCAGTCACTACAGCAACACTGACACCCCTTCACAGCCCCTCTTGCAGTCACTACAGCAACACAGACTCCCCTTCACAGCCTCTCCTGCAGTCACTACAGCAACACAGCCTCCCCTTCACAGCCCATCTTGCAGTCACTACAGCAACACAGACTCCTGTTCACAGCCTCTCTTGCAGTCATTACAGCAACATAGCCTCCTCTACACAGCACCTCTTGCACTCCCTACAGTAACACAGCCTCCCCTTCACAGCCCCTCTTGCAGTTACTACAGCAACACAGCCTCCCCATCACAGCCCCTCTTACAGTCACTACAGCAACACAGCCTCCCGTTCACAGCCCCTCTTGCAGTTACTACAGCAACACAGACTCCCCTTCACAGCCTCTCTTGCACTCACTACAGCAACACAGCCTCCCCTTCACAGCCACACTTGCAGTAGCTACAGCAACACAGCCTCCCCTTCACAGTCCTGCTTCCATTCACTACAGCAAAACAGCCTTTCCTTCACAGCCTCTCTTGCAGTCACTACAGCAACACAGCCTCCCTTTCACAGGCTTTCTTGCAGTCAGTACAGCAACACAGACTCCCCTTCACAGCCCTTCTTGCAGTCACTACAGCAACACAGACTCCCCTTCACAGCTGATCTTGCAGTCACTAGAGCAACACAGGCTTTCCCTTCACAGTCCCCCTTCCATTCACTACAGCAACACAGCCTCCCCTTCACAGTCCCCCTTCCATTCACTACAGCAACAAAGCCTCCCCTTCACAGTCCCCATTCCAGTCACAATAGCAACACAGCGTCCCCTTCACAGCCCCTCTTGCAGTCACTACAGCAACACAGCCTCCCCTTCACAGTCCCCCTTCCAGTCACTACAGCAACACAGACTCCCCTTCCAAGTCCCACTTCCATTCACTACACCAACATAGACTCTCTTTCGCAGCCACACTTGCAGTAACTACAGCAACACAGACTCCCCTTCACAGCCCATCTTGCAGTCACTACAGCAACACAGCCTTTCCCTTCACCGCCCCTCTTGCAGTCACTACAGCAACACAGACTCCCCTTCACAGTCCCCCTTCCATTCACTGCAGCAACACAGACTCCCCTTCACATCCACACTTGCAGTCACTACAGCAACACTGACACCCCTTCACAGCCACACTTGCAGTCACTACAGCAACACAGCCTCCCCTTCACAGTCCCCCTTCCATTCACTACAGCAACACAGACTTCACTTCACAGCCCCTCTTGCAGTCACTACAGCAACAGAGACTCCCCTTCCCAGCCACACTTGCAGTCACTACAGCAACACAGACTCCCCTTCACAGTCCCCCTTCCATTTACTACAGCAACACAGCCTTACCTTTCACAGCCACACTTGCAGTCACTACAGCAACACAGCCTCCCCTCCACAGCCCCTCTTGCAGTCACTACAGCAACACAGACTCCCTTCACAGCCTGACTTGCAGTCACTACAGCAACACAGACTCCCCTTCACAGTCCCCCTACCATTCACTACAGCAACACAGACTCCCCATCGCAGCCACACATGCAGTCACTACAGAAACACAGCCTCCCCTTCACAGCCACTCTTGCAGTCACTACAGCAACACTGCCTTTCCCTTCACAGTCCCCCTTCCATTCACTACAGCAACATAGCCTTTCCCTTCACAGCCCCTCTTGCAGTCACTACAGCAACACAGTCTCCCCTTCACAGACCCCCTTCCAGTCACCACAGCAACACAGACTCCCCTTCACAGCTTGTCTTGCAGTCACTACAGCAACACAGACTCCCCTTCACAGCTGATCTTACAGTCACTAGAGCAACACAGCCTTTCCCTTCAAAGCCCCTCTTGCAGTCAATACAGCAACACAGCCTCCCCTTCACAGCCCCCTTCAATTCACTACAGCAACACAGCCTCCCCTTCACAGTCCCCCTTCCATTCACTACAGCAACACAGCCTTTCCCTTCACAGTCCCCCTTCCATTCACTACAGCAACACAGCCTCCCCTTCACAGTCCCCCTTCCATTCACTACAGCAACAAAGCCTCCCCTTCACAGTCCCCATTCCAGTCACTATAGCAACACAGCGTCCCCTTCACAGCCCCTCTTGCAGTCACTACAGCAACACAGCCTCCCCTTCATAGTCCCCCTTCCTGTCACTACAGCAACACAGACTCCCCTTCACAGTCCCACTTCAATTCACTACAGCAACACAGACTCTCTTTCGCAGCCACACTTGCAGTAACTACAGCAACACAGACTCCCCTTCACAGCCCATCTTGCAGTCACTACAGCAACACAGCCTTTCCCTTCACCGCCCCTCTTGCAGTCACTACAGCAACACAGACTCCCCTTCACAGTCCCCCTTCCATTCACTGCAGCAACACAGACTCCCCTTCACAGCCACACTTGCAGTCACTACAGCAACACTGACACCCCTTCACAGCCACACTTGCAGTCACTACAGCAACACAGCCTCCCCTTCACAGTCCCCCTTCCATTCACTACAGCAACACAGACTTCACTTCACAGCCCCTCTTGCAGTCACTACAGCAACACAGACTCCCCTTCCCAGCCACACTTGCAGTCACTACAGCAACACAGACTCCCTTCACAGTCCCCCTTCCATTCACTACAGCAACACAGCCTTTCCTTTCACAGCCACACTTGCAGTCACTACAGCAACACAGCCTCCCCTCCACAGCCCCTCTTGCAGTCACTACAGCAACACAGACTCCCTTCACAGCCTGACTTGCAGTCACTACAGCAACACAGCCTCCCCTTCACAGCCCCTCTTGCAGTCACTACACCAACACAGACTCCCCTTCATAGCCTCTCTTGCAGTCACTACAGCAACACAGACTCCCCTTCACAGCCACTCTTGCACTCACTACAGCAACACAGCCTCCCCTTCACAGCCCCTCTTGCAGTCACTACAGCAACACAGACTCCCGTTCACAGCCTCTCTTACAGTCATTACAGCAACACAGCCTCCCCTACACAGCACCTCTTGCACTCCCTACAATAACACAGCCTCCCCTTCATAGCCCCTCTTGCAGTCACTACAGCAACACAGCCTCCCCATCACAGCCCCTCTTGCAGTCACTACAGCAACACAGCCTCCCGTTCACAGCCCCTCTTGCAGTCACTACAGCAACACAGACTCCCCTTCACAGCCTCTCTTGCACTCACTACAGCAACACAGCCTCCCCTTCACAGCCACACTTGTAGTAACTACAGCAACACAGCCTCCCCTTCACAGTCCTGCTTCCATTCACTACAGCAAAACAGCCTTTCCCTTCACAGCCTCTCTTGCAGTCATTACAGCAACACAGCCTCCCCTTCACAGGCTCTCTTCTATTCACTACAGCAACACAGCCTCCCTTCACAGCCCCCTTGCAGTCACTACAGCAGCACGCAGCCTCCCCTTCACAGCCCCTCTTGCAGTCACTACAGCAACACTGCCTTTCCTTCACAGTCCCCCTTCCATTCACTACAGCAACATAGCCTTTCCCTTCACAGCCCCTCTTGCAGTCACTACAGCAACACAGTCTCCCCTTCACAGACCCCCTTCCAGTCACTACAGCAACACAGACTCCCCTTCACAGCCTGTCTTGCAGTCACTACATCAACACAGACTCCCCTTCACAGCTGATCTTGCAGTCACTAGAGCAACACAGCCTTTCCCTTCACAGCCCCTCTTGCAGTCACTACAGCAACACAGTCTCCCCTTCACAGACCCCCTTCCAGTCACTACAGCAACACAGACTCCCCTTCACAACCTGTCTTGCAGTCACTACAGCAACACAGACTCCCCTTCACAGCCTCTCTTGCACTCACTACAGCAACACAGCCTCCCCTTCACAGCCACACTTGTAGTAACTACAGCAACACAGCCTCCCCTTCACAGTCCTGCTTCCATTCACTACAGCAAAACAGCCTTTCCCTTCACAGCCTCTCTTGCAGTCACTACAGCAACACAGCCTCCCCTTCACAGGCTCTCTTCCATTCACTACAGCAACACAGCCTCCCCTTCACAGCCCCTCTTGCAGTCACTACAGCAGCACGCAGCCTCCCCTTCACAGCCCCTCTTGCAGTCACTACAGCAACACTGCCTTTCCCTTCACAGTCCCCCTTCCATTCACTACAGCAACATAGCCTTTCCCTTCACAGCCCCTCTTGCAGTCCCTACAGCAACACAGTCTCCCCTTCACAGACCCCCTTCCAGTCACCACAGCAACACAGACTCCCCTTCACAGCTTGTCTTGCAGTCACTACAGCAACACAGACTCCCCTTCACAGCTGATCTTGCAGTCACTAGAGCAACACAGCCTTTCCCTTCACAGCCCCTCTTGCAGTCACTACAGCAACACAGCCTCCCCTTCACAGCCCCCTTCCATTCACTACAGCAACACAGCCTCCCCTTCACAGTCCCCCTTCCATTCACTACAGCAACACAGCCTTTCCCTTCACAGTCCCCCTTCCATTCACTACAGCAACACAGCCTCCCCTTCACAGTCCCCCTTCCATTCACTAGAGCAACAAAGCCTCCCCTTCACAGTCCCCATTCCAGTCACTATAGCAACACAGCGTCCCCTTCACAGCCCCTCTTGCAGTCACTACAGCAACACAGCCTCCCCTTCATAGTCCCCCTTCCAGTCACTACAGCAACACAGACTCCCCTTCACAGTCCCACTTCCATTCACTACAGCAACACAGACTCTCTTTCGCAGCCACACTTGCAGTAACTACAGCAACACAGACTCCCCTTCACAGCCCATCTTGCAGTCACTACAGCAACACAGCCTTTCCCTTCACCGCCCCTCTTGCAGTCACTACAGCAACACAGACTCCCCTTCACAGTCCCCCTTCCATTCACTGCAGCAACACAGACTCCCCTTCACAGCCACACTTGCAGTCACTACAGCAACACTGACACCCCTTCACAGCCACACTTGCAGTCACTACAGCAACACAGCCTCCCCTTCACAGTCCCCCTTCCATTCACTACAGCAACACAGACTTCACTTCACAGCCCCTCTTGCAGTCACTACAGCAACACAGACTCCCCTTCCCAGCCACACTTGCAGTCACTACAGCAACACAGACTCCCCTTCACAGTCCCCCTTCCATTCACTACAGCAACACAGCCTTTCCTTTCACAGCCACACTTGCAGTCACTACAGCAACACAGCCTCCCCTCCACAGCCCCTCTTGCAGTCACTACAGCAACACAGACTCCCTTCACAGCCTGACTTGCAGTCACTACAGCCACACAGACTCCTCTTCACAGTCCCCCTACCATTCACTACAGCAACACAGACTCCCCATCGCAGCCACACATGCAGTCCCTACAGAAACACAGCCTCCCCTTCACAGCCACTCTTGCAGTCACTACAGCAACACAGACTCCCCTTCACAGCATCTCCTGCAGTCACTACAGCAACACAGCCTCCCCTTCACAGCCCCTGTTGCACTCACTACAGCAACACAGCCTCCCCTTCACAGTCCCCTTCCATTCACTACAGCAACACAGCCTTTCCCTTCTCAGTCCCCCTTCCAGTCACTACAACAACACAGGGTCCCCTTCACAGCCCCTCTTGCAGTCACTACAGCAACACAGCCTCCCCTTCACAGTCCCCCTTCCAGTCACTACAGCAACACAGACTCCCTTCACAGTCCCCCTTCCATTCACTACAGCAACACAGACTCCCTTTCGCAGCCACACTTGCAGTAACTACAGCAACACAGACTCCCCTTCACAGCCCATCTTGCAGTCACTACAGCAACACAGCCTTTCCCTTCACAGCCCCTCTTGCAGTCACTACATCAACACAGACTCCCCTTCACAGTCCCCCTTCCATTCACTGCAGCAACACAGACTCCCCTTCACAGCCACACTTGCAGTCACTACAGCAACACTGACACCCCTTCACAGCCCCTCTTGCAGTCACTACAGCAACACAGCCTCCCCATCACAGCCCCTCTTGCAGTCACTACAGCAACACAGCCTCCCATTCACAGCCCCTCTTGCAGTCAATACAGCAACACAGACTCCCCTTCACAGCCTCTCTTGCACTCACTACAGCAACACAGCCTCCCCTTCACAGCCACACTTGTAGTAACTACAGCAACACAGCCTCCCCTTCACAGTCCTGCTTCCATTCACTACAGCAAAACAGCCTTTCCCTTCACAGCCTCTCTTGCAGTCATTACAGCAACACAGCCTCCCCTTCACAGGCTCTCTTCCATTCACTACAGCAACACAGCCTCCCCTTCACAGCCCCCCTTGCAGTCACTACAGCAGCACGCAGCCTCCCCTTCACAGCCCCTCTTGCAGTCACTACAGCAACACTGCCTTTCCCTTCACAGTCCCCCTTCCATTCACTACAGCAACATAGCCTTTCCCTTCACAGCCCCTCTTGCAGTCACTACAGCAACACAGTCTCCCCTTCACAGACCCCCTTCCAGTCACTACAGCAACACAGACTCCCCTTCACAGCCTGTCTTGCAGTCACTACAGCAACACAGACTCCCCTTCACAGCTGATCTTGCAGTCACTAGAGCAACACAGCCTTTCCCTTCACAGCCCCTCTTGCAGTCACTACAGCAACACAGTCTCCCCTTCACAGATCCCCTTCCAGTCACTACAGCAACACAGACTCCCCTTCACAACCTGTCTTGCAGTCACTACAGCAACACAGACTCTCCTTCACAGCCTCTCTTGCACTCACTACAGCAACACAGCCTCCCCTTCACAGCCACACTTGTAGTAACTACAGCAAAACAGCCTCCCTTTCACAGTCCTGCTTCCATTCACTACAGCAAAACAGCCTTTCCCTTCACAGCCTCTCTTGCAGTCACTACAGCAACACAGCCTCCCCTTCACAGGCTCTCTTCCATTCACTACAGGAACACAGCCTCCCCTTCACAGCCCCTCTTGCAGTCACTACAGCAGCACGCAGCCTCCCCTTCACAGCCCCTCTTGCAGTCACTACAGCAACACTGCCTTTCCCTTCACAGTCCCCCTTCCATTCACTACAGCAACATAGCCTTTCCCTTCACAGCCCCTCTTGCAGTCACTACAGCAACACAGTCTCCCCTTCACAGACCCCCTTCCAGTCACCACAGCAACACAGACTCCCCTTCACAGCTTGTCTTGCAGTCACTACAGCAACACAGACTCCCCTTCACAGCTGATCTTACAGTCACTAGAGCAACACAGCCTTTCCCTTCAAAGCCCCTCTTGCAGTAAATACAGCAACACAGCCTCCCCTTCACAGCCCCCTTCAATTCACTACAGCAACACAGCCTCCCCTTCACAGTCCCCCTTCCATTCACTACAGCAACACAGCCTTTCCCTTCACAGTCCCCCTTCCATTCACTACAGCAACACAGCCTCCCCTTCACAGTCCCCCTTCCATTCACTACAGCAACAAAGCCTCCCCTTCACAGTCCCCATTCCAGTCACTATAGCAACACAGCGTCCCCTTCACAGCCCCTCTTGCAGTCACTACAGCAACACAGCCTCCCCTTCATAGTCCCCCTTCCAGTCACTACAGCAACACAGACTCCCCTTCACAGTCCCACTTCCATTCACTACAGCAACACAGACTCTCTTTCGCAGCCACACTTGCAGTAACTACAGCAACACAGACTCCCCTTCACAGCCCATCTTGCAGTCACTACAGCAACACAGCCTTTCCCTTCACCGCCCCTCTTGCAGTCACTACAGCAACACAGACTCCCCTTCACAGTCCCCCTTCCATTCACTGCAGCAACACAGACTCCCCTTCACAGCCACACTTGCAGTCACTACAGCAACACTGACACCCCTTCACAGCCACACTTGCAGTCACTACAGCAACACAGCCTCCCCTTCACAGTCCCCCTTCCATTCACTACAGCAACACAGACTTCACTTCACAGCCCCTCTTGCAGTCACTACAGCAACACAGACTCCCCTTCCCAGCCACACTTGCAGTCACTACAGCAACACAGACTCCCCTTCACAGTCCCCCTTCCATTCACTACAGCAACACAGCCTTTCCTTTCACAGCCACACTTGCAGTCACTACAGCAACACAGACTCCCTTCACAGCCTGACTTGCAGTCACTACAGCAACACAGCCTCCCCTTCACAGCCCCTCTTGCAGTCACTACAGCAACACAGCCTCCCCTTCACAGTCCCCCTTCCAGTCACTACAGCAACACAGACTCCCCTTCACAGTCCCCCTTCCATTCACTACAGCAACACAGACTCCCTTTCGCAGCCACACTTGCAGTAACTACAGCAACACAGACTCCCCTTCACAGCCCATCTTGCAGTCACTACAGCAACACAGCCTTTCCCTTCACAGCCCCTCTTGCAGTCACTACAGCAACACAGACTCCCCTTCACAGCCCCTCTTGCAGTCACTACAGCAACACAGACTCCCCTTCACAGCCTCTCCTGCAGTCACTACAGCAACACAGCCTCCCCTTCACAGCCCATCTTGCAGTCACTACAGCAACACAGACTCCCGTTCACAGCCTCTCTTGCAGTCATTACAGCAACATAGCCTCCTCTACACAGCACCTCTTGCACTCCCTACAGTAACACAGCCTCCCCTTCACAGCCCCTCTTGCAGTTACTACAGCAACACAGCCTCCCCATCACAGCCCCTCTTACAGTCACTACAGCAACACAGCCTCCCGTTCACAGCCCCTCTTGCAGTTACTACAGCAACACAGACTCCCCTTCACAGCCTCTCTTGCACTCACTACAGCAACACAGCCCCCCCTTCACAGCCACACTTGCAGTAGCTACAGCAACACAGCCTCCCCTTCACAGTCCTGCTTCCATTCACTACAGCAAAACAGCCTTTCCTTCACAGCCTCTCTTGCAGTCACTACAGCAACACAGCCTCCCTTTCACAGGCTTTCTTGCAGTCAGTACAGCAACACAGACTCCCTTCACAGCCCTTCTTGCAGTCACTACAGCAACACAGACTCCCCTTCACAGCTGATCTTGCAGTCACTAGAGCAACACAGGCTTTCCTTCACAGTCCCCCTTCCATTCACTACAGCAACACAGCCTCCCCTTCACAGTCCCCCTTCCATTCACTACAGCAACAAAGCCTCCCCTTCACAGTCCCCATTCCAGTCACAATAGCAACACAGCGTCCCCTTCACAGCCCCTCTTGCAGTCACTACAGCAACACAGCCTCCCCTTCACAGTCCCCCTTCCAGTCACTACAGCAACACAGACTCCCCTTCCAAGTCCCACTTCCATTCACTACACCAACATAGACTCTCTTTCGCAGCCACACTTGCAGTAACTACAGCAACACAGACTCCCCTTCACAGCCCATCTTGCAGTCACTACAGCAACACAGCCTTTCCCTTCACCGCCCCTCTTGCAGTCACTACAGCAACACAGACTCCCCTTCACAGTCCCCCTTCCATTCACTGCAGCAACACAGACTCCCCTTCACATCCACACTTGCAGTCACTACAGCAACACAGACACCCCTTCACAGCCACACTTGCAGTCACTACAGCAACACAGCCTCCCCTTCACAGTCCCCCTTCCATTCACTACAGCAACACAGACTTCACTTCACAGCCCCTCTTGCAGTCACTACAGCAACAGAGACTCCCCTTCCCAGCCACACTTGCAGTCACTACAGCAACACAGACTCCCCTTCACAGTCCCCCTTCCATTTACTACAGCAACACAGCCTTACCTTTCACAGCCACACTTGCAGTCACTACAGCAACACAGCCTCCCCTCCACAGCCCCTCTTGCAGTCACTACAGCAACACAGACTCCCTTCACAGCCTGACTTGCAGTCACTACAGCAACACAGACTCCCCTTCACAGTCCCCCTACCATTCACTACAGCAACACAGACTCCCCATCGCAGCCACACATGCAGTCACTACAGAAACACAGCCTCCCCTTCACAGCCACTCTTGCAGTCACTACAGCAACACTGCCTTTCCCTTCACAGTCCCCCTTCCATTCACTACAGCAACATAGCCTTTCCCTTCACAGCCCCTCTTGCAGTCACTACAGCAACACAGTCTCCCCTTCACAGACCCCCTTCCAGTCACCACAGCAACACAGACTCCCCTTCACAGCTTGTCTTGCAGTCACTACAGCAACACAGACTCCCCTTCACAGCTGATCTTACAGTCACTAGAGCAACACAGCCTTTCCCTTTAAAGCCCCTCTTGCAGTCAATACAGCAACACAGCCTCCCCTTCACAGCCCCCTTCAATTCACTACAGCAACACAGCCTCCCCTTCACAGTCCCCCTTCCATTCACTACAGCAACACAGCCTTTCCCTTCACAGTCCCCCTTCCATTCACTACAGCAACACAGCCTCCCCTTCACAGTCCCCCTTCCATTCACTACAGCAACAAAGCCTCCCCTTCACAGTCCCCATTCCAGTCACTATAGCAACACAGCGTCCCCTTCACAGCCCCTCTTGCAGTCACTACAGCAACACAGCCTCCCCTTCATAGTCCCCCTTCCAGTCACTACAGCAACACAGACTCCCCTTCACAGTCCCACTTCAATTCACTACAGCAACACAGACTCTCTTTCGCAGCCACACTTGCAGTAACTACAGCAACACAGACTCCCCTTCACAGCCCATCTTGCAGTCACTACAGCAACACAGCCTTTCCCTTCACCGCCCCTCTTGCAGTCACTACAGCAACACAGACTCCCCTTCACAGTCCCCCTTCCATTCACTGCAGCAACACAGACTCCCCTTCACAGCCACACTTGCAGTCACTACAGCAACACTGACACCCCTTCACAGCCACACTTGCAGTCACTACAGCAACACAGCCTCCCCTTCACAGTCCCCCTTCCATTCACTACAGCAACACAGACTTCACTTCACAGCCCCTCTTGCAGTCACTACAGCAACACAGACTCCCCTTCCCAGCCACACTTGCAGTCACTACAGCAACACAGACTCCCCTTCACAGTCCCCCTTCCATTCACTACAGCAACACAGCCTTTCCTTTCACAGCCACACTTGCAGTCACTACAGCAACACAGCCTCCCCTCCACAGCCCCTCTTGCAGTCACTACAGCAACACAGACTCCCTTCACAGCCTGACTTGCAGTCACTACAGCAACACAGCCTCCCCTTCACAGCCCCTCTTGCAGTCACTACAGCAACACAGCCTCCCCTTCACAGTCCACCTTCCAGTCACTACAGCAACACAGACTCCCCTTCACAGTCCCCCTTCCATTCACTACAGCAACACAGACTCCCTTTCGCAGCCACACTTGCAGTAACTACAGCAACACAGACTCCCCTTCACAGCCCATCTTGCAGTCACTACAGCAACACAGCCTTTCCCTTCACAGCCCCTCTTGCAGTCACTACAGCAACACAGACTCCCCTTCACAGTCCCCCTTCCATTCACTGCAGCAACACAGACTCCCCTTCACAGCCACACTTGCAGTCACTACAGCAACACTGACACCCCTTCACAGCCCCTCTTGCAGTCACTACAGCAACACAGACTCCCCTTCACAGCCTCTCCTGCAGTCACTACAGCAACACAGCCTCCCCTTCACAGCCCATCTTGCAGTCACTACAGCAACACAGACTCCCGTTCACAGCCTCTCTTGCAGTCATTACAGCAACATAGCCTCCTCTACACAGCACCTCTTGCACTCCCTACAGTAACACAGCCTCCCCTTCACAGCCCCTCTTGCAGTTACTACAGCAACACAGCCTCCCCATCACAGCCCCTCTTACAGTCACTACAGCAACACAGCCTCCCGTTCACAGCCCCTCTTGCAGTCACTACAGCAACACAGACTCCCCTTCACAGCCTCTCTTGCACTCACTACAGCAACACAGCCTCCCCTTCACAGCCACACTTGCAGTAGCTACAGCAACACAGCCTCCCCTTCACAGTTCTGCTTCCATTCACTACAGCAAAACAGCCTTTCCTTCACAGCCTCTCTTGCAGTCACTACAGCAACACAGCCTCCCTTTCACAGGCTTTCTTGCAGTCAGTACAGCAACACAGACTCCCCTTCACAGCCCTTCTTGCAGTCACTACAGCAACACAGACTCCCCTTCACAGCTGATCTTGCAGTCACTAGAGCAACACAGCCTTTCCCTTCACAGCCCCTCTTACAGTCACTATAGCAACACAGCCTTTCCTTCACAGTCCCCCTTCCATTCACTACAGCAACACAGCCTCCCCTTCACAGTCCCCCTTCCATTCACTACAGCAACAAAGCCTCCCCTTCACAGTCCCCATTCCAGTCACAATAGCAACACAGCGTCCCCTTCACAGCCCCTCTTGCAGTCACTACAGCAACACAGCCTCCCCTTCACAGTCCCCCTTCCAGTCACTACAGCAACACAGACTCCCCTTCCAAGTCCCACTTCCATTCACTACACCAACATAGACTCTCTTTCGCAGCCACACTTGCAGTAACTACAGCAACACAGACTCCCCTTCACAGCCCATCTTGCAGTCACTACAGCAACACAGCCTTTCCCTTCACCGCCCCTCTTGCAGTCACTACAGCAACACAGACTCCCCTTCACAGTCCCCCTTCCATTCACTGCAGCAACACAGACTCCCCTTCACATCCACACTTGCAGTCACTACAGCAACACTGACACCCCTTCACAGCCACACTTGCAGTCACTACAGCAACACAGCCTCCCCTTCAAAGTCCCCCTTCCATTCACTACAGCAACACTGACACCCCTTCACAGCCCCTCTTGCAGTCACTACAGCAACACAGACTCCCCTTCACAGCCTCTCCTGCAGTCACTACAGCAACACAGCCTCCCCTTCACAGCCCATCTTGCAGTCACTACAGCAACACAGACTCCCGTTCACAGCCTCTCTTGCAGTCATTACAGCAACATAGCCTCCTCTACACAGCACCTCTTGCACTCCCTACAGTAACACAGCCTCCCCTTCACAGCCCCTCTTGCAGTTACTACTGCAACACAGCCTCCCCATCACAGCCCCTCTTACAGTCACTACAGCAACACAGCCTCCCGTTCACAGCCCCTCTTGCAGTCACTACAGCAACACAGACTCCCCTTCACAGCCTCTCTTGCACTCACTACAGCAACACAACCTCCCCTTCACAGCCACACTTGCAGTAGCTACAGCAACACAGCCTCCCCTTCACAGTCCTGCTTCCATTCACTACAGCAAAACAGCCTTTCCTTCACAGCCTCTCTTGCAGTCACTACAGCAACACAGCCTCCCTTTCACAGGCTTTCTTGCAGTCAGTACAGCAACACAGACTCCCCTTGACAGCCCTTCTTGCAGTCACTACAGCAACACAGACTCCCCTTCACAGCTGATCTTGCAGTCACTAGAGCAACACAGCCTTTCCCTTCACAGCCCCTCTTACAGTCACTATAGCAACACAGCCTTTCCCTTCACAGTCCCCCTTCCATTCACTACAGCAACACAGCCTCCCCTTCACAGTCCCCCTTCCATTCACTACAGCAACAAAGCCTCCCCTTCACAGTCCCCATTCCAGTCACAATAGCAACACAGCGTCCCCTTCACAGCCCCTCTTGCAGTCACTACAGCAACACAGACTCCCCTTCCAAGTCCCACTTCCATTCACTACACCAACATAGACTCTCTTTCGCAGCCACACTTGCAGTAACTACAGCAACACAGACTCCCCTTCACAGCCCATCTTGCAGTCACTACAGCAACACAGCCTTTCCCTTCACCGCCCCTCTTGCAGTCACTACAGCAACACAGACTCCCCTTCACAGTCCCCCTTCCATTCACTGCAGCAACACAGACTCCCCTTCACATCCACACTTGCAGTCACTACAGCAACACTGACACCCCTTCACAGCCACACTTGCAGTCAGTACAGCAACACAGCCTCCCCTTCAAAGTCCCCCTTCCATTCACTACAGCAACACAGACTTCACTTCACAGCCCCTCTTGCAGTCACTACAGCAACACAGACTCCCCTTCCCAGCCACACTTGCAGTCACTACAGCAACACAGACTCCCCTTCACAGTCCCCCTTCCATTTACTACAGCAACACAGCCTTACCTTTCACAGCCACACTTGCAGTCACTACAGCAACACAGCCTCCCCTCCACAGCCCCTCTTGCAGTCACTACAGCAACACAGACTCCCTTCACAGCCTGACTTGCAGTCACTACAGCAACACAGACTCCCCTTCACAGTCCCCCTACCATTCACTACAGCAACACAGACTCCCCATCGCAGCCACACATGCAGTCACTACAGAAACACAGCCTCCCCTTCACAGCCACTCTTGCAGTCACTACAGCAACACAGCCTCCCCTTCACAGCCCCTGTTGCACTCACTACAGCAACACAGCCTCCCCTTCACAGTCCCCCTTCCATTCACTACAGCAACACAGCCTTTCCCATCACAGTCCCCCTTCCAGTCACTACAACAACACAGCGTCCCCTTCACAGCCCCTCTTGCAGTCACTACAGCAACACAGACTCCCCTTCACAGTCCCCCTTCCATTCACTACAGCAACACAGACTCCCTTTCGCAGCCACACTTGCAGTAACTACAGCAACACAGACTCCCCTTCACAGCCCATCTTGCAGTCACTACAGCAACACAGCCTTTCCCTTCACAGCCCCTCTTGCAGTCACTACAGCAACACAGACTCCCCTTCACAGTCCCCCTTCCATTCACTGCAGCAACACAGACTCCCCTTCACAGCCACACTTGCAGTCACTACAGCAACACTGACACCCCTTCACAGCCCCTCTTGCAGTCACTACAGCAACACAGACTCCCCTTCACAGCCTCTCCTGCAGTAACTACAGCAACACAGCCTCCCCTTCACAGCCCCTCTTGCAGTCATTAGAGCAACACAGACTCCCCTTCACAGCCCCTCTTGCAGTCACTACAGCAACACAGACTCCCCTTCACAGCTTGACTTGCAGCCACTACAGCAACACAACCTTTCCTTCACAGCCCCCTTCCAGTCACTACAGCAACACAGTCTCCCCTTCACAGTCTCCCTTCCATTCACTACAGCAACACAGCCTCCAATTCACAGTCCCCCTTCCATTCACTACAGCAACAGAGACTTCCTTCACAGCCCCTCTTGCAGTAACTACAGCAACACAGCCTCCCTTTCGCAGCCCCTTTTGGAGTCACGACAGCAACACAGACTCCCCTTCACAGTCTCCCTTCCATTCACTACAGCAACACAGCCTCCAATTCACAGTCCCGCTTCCATTCACTACAGCAACACAGACTTCCTTCACAGCCCCTCTTGCAGTAACTACAGCAACACAGCCTCCCCTTCACAGCCCCTTTTGCAGTCACTACAGCAACACAGACTCCCCTTCACAGTCTCTCTTCCATTCACTACAGCAACACAGCCTCCAATTCACAGTCCCCCTTCCATTCACTACAGCAACACAGACTTCCCTTCACAGCCCCTCTTACAGTCACTAGAGCAACACAGACTCCCCTTCACAGCCACACTTGCAGTCACTACAGCAACACAGACTCACCTTCACAGTCCCCCTTCCATTCACTACAGCAACACAGCCTTTCCCTTCACATCCACACCTGCAGTCACTACAGCAACACAGCCTCCCCTTCACAGCCCCTCTTGCAGTCACTACAGCAACACAGACTCCCTTTACAGCCTCTCTTGCAGTCACTACAGCAACACAGCCTCCCTTCACAGCCCCTCTTGCACTCACTACAGCAACACAGCCTCCCCTTCACAGCCCCTCTTGCAGTCACTACAGCAACACAGACTCCCCTTCACAGCCTCTCTTGCAGTCACTACAGCAACACAGCCTCCCCTTCACAGCCACTCTTGCACTCACTACAGCAACAGAGCCTCCCCTTCACAGCCCCTCTTGCAGTCACTACAGCAACACAGACTCCCGTTCACAGCCTCTCTTGCAGTCATTACAGCAACATAGCCTCCTCTACACAGCACCTCTTGCACTCCCTACAGTAACACAGCCTCCCCTTCACAGCCCCTCTTGCAGTTACTACAGCAACACAGCCTCCCCATCATATCCCCTCTTACAGTCACTACAGCAACACAGCCTCCCGTTCACAGCCCCTCTTGCAGTCACTACAGCAACACAGACTCCCCTTCACAGCCTCTCTTGCACTCACTACAGCAACACAGCCTCCCCTTCACAGCCACACTTGCAGTAGCTACAGCAACACAGCCTCCCCTTCACAGTCCTGCTTCCATTCACTACAGCAAAACAGCCTTTCCTTCACAGCCTCTCTTGCTGTCACTACAGCAACACAGCCTCCCTTTCAGACTTTCTTGCAGTCAGTACAGCAACACAGACTCCCCTTCACAGCCCTTCTTGCAGTCACTACAGCAACACAGACTCCCCTTCACAGCCCCCCTTCCATCCACTACAGCAACACAGACTCCCCTTCACAGTCCCCCTTCCATTTACTACAGCAACACAGCCTCCCCTTCACAGCCCCTCTTGCAGTCACTACAGCAACACAGACTCCCCTTCACACCCCCTCTTGCAGTCACTACAGCAACACAGCCTCCCCTTCACAGCCACACTTGGATTCACTACAGCAACACAGACTCCCCTTCACAGCCTCTCTTGCACTCACTACAGCAACACAGACTCCTCTTCACAGCCTCTCTTCAACTCACTACAGCAGCACAGTCTCCCCTTCACAGCCACACTTGCAGTCACTACAGCAACACAGAGTCCCCTTCACAGCCTCTGTTGCAGTCACTACAGCAACACAGACTCCCCTTCACAGCCACACTTGCAGTCACTACAGCAACATAGACTCCCCTTCACAGCCTCTGTTGCAGTCACTACAGCAACACCGACTCCCTTTACAGCCCCTCTTGAAGTCACTACAGCAACACAGCCCCCTTCACAGTCCCTCTTGCAGTCACTACAGCAACACAGACTGCCCTCACAGTCCCCCTTCCATACACCACACCAACACAGATTCCGCTTCACAGTCCCCCTTCCATTCACTACAGCAGCACAGCCTCCTCTTCACAGTCCCTCTTGCAGTCACTACAGCAACACAGACTCCCCTTCACAGCCTGACTTGCAGACACTAGAGCAACACAGCCTCTCCTTCACAGTCCCTCTGGCAGTCTCTACAGCAACACAGACTCCCCTTCACAGTCCGCCTTCCATTCACTACAGCAACACAGCCTCCCCTTCACAGCCCCTCCTGCAGTCACTACAGCAACACAGACTCCCCTTCACAGTCTCCCTTCTATTCACTACAGCAACACAGCCTCCACTTCACAGTCCCCCTTCCATTCACTACAGCAACACAGACTTCCCTTCACAGCCCCTCTTGCAGTAACTACAGCAACATAGCCTCCCCTTCACAGCCCCTTTGCAGTCACTACAGCAACACAGACTCCCCTTCACAGTCTCCCTTCCAGTCACTACAGCAACACAGCCTCCAATTCACAGTCCCCTTCCATTCACTACAGCAACACAGACTTCCCTTCACAGCCCCTCTTGCAGTCAATACAGCAACACAGACTCCCCTTCACAGCCACACTTGCAGTCACTACAGCAACACAGACGCACCTTCACAGTCCCCCTTCCATTCACTACAGCAATACAGCCTTTCCCTTCACATCTACACCTGCAGTCACTACAGCAACACAGCCTCCCCTTCACAGCCCCTCTTGCAGTCACTACAGCAACACAGACTCCCTTCACAGCCTGACTTGCAGTCAATACAGCAACACAGCCTCCCCTTCACAGCCCCCTTCCATTCACTACACCAACACAACCTCCCTTCACAGCCCCTCTTGCAGTCACTACAGCCAGACAGACTCCCTTCACAGCCAATCTTGCAGTCACTACAGCAACACAGACTCCCTTCACAGCCCCTCTTGCACTCACTACAGCAACAAAGCCTTCCCTTCACAGTCCCTGTTCCATTCACTACAGCAACACAGACTCCCCTTCACAGTCCCTCTTGCAGTCACTACAGCAACACAGACTCCCCTTCACAGCCCCCCTTCCATTCACTACAGCAACACAGACTCCCCTTCACAGTCCCCCTTCCATTTACTACAGCAACACAGCCTCCCCTTCACAGCCCCTCTTGCAGTCACTACAGCAACACAGACTCCCCTTCACACCCCCTCTTGCAGTCACTACAGCAACACAGCCTCCCCTTCACAGCCACACTTGGATTCACTACAGCAACACAGACTCCCCTTCACAGCCTCTCTTGCACTCACTACAGCAACACAGACTCCTCTTCACAGCCTCTCTTCAACTCACTACAGCAGCACAGTCTCCCCTTCACAGCCACACTTGCAGTCACTACAGCAATACAGAGTCCCCTTCACAGCCTCTGTTGCAGTCACTACAGCAACACAGACTCCCTTCACAGCCACACTTGCAGTCACTACAACAACATAGACTCCCTTCACAGCCTCTGTTGCAGTCACTACAGCAACACCGACTCCCCTTTACAGCCCCTCTTGAAGTCACTACAGCAACACAGCCCCCTTTCACAGTCCCTCTTGCAGTCACTACAGCAACACAGACTACCCTCACAGTCCCGCCTCCATACACCACACCAACACAGATTCCGCTTCACAGTCCACCTTCCATTCACTACAGCAACACAGCCTCCTCTTCACAGTCCCTCTTGCAGTCACTACAGCAACACAGACTCCCCTTCACAGCCTGACTTGCAGACACTAGAGCAACACAGCCTCTCCTTCACAGTCCCTCTGGCAGTCTCTACAGCAACACAGACTCCCCTTCACAGTCCCCTTCCAGCACTACAGCAACACAGCCTCCCCTTCACAGCCCCGCTTGCACTCACTACAGCAACACAGCCTCCCCTTCACAGCCCCCTTCCATTCACTACAGCAACACAGCCTCCCCTTCACAGCCCCCTTTCATTCACTGCAGCAACACAGCCTCCCCTTCGCAGCCTCTCTTGCAGTCACTACAGCAACACAGACTCCCCTTCACAGCCCCCTTCCATTCACTACAGCAACACAGCCTCCCCTTCACAGTCTCCCTTGCACTCACTTCACTTCACCAACACAGCCTCCCCTTCACTCCCCTCTTGCAGGAACTACAGCAACACAGACTCCCCTTCACAGCCCATCTTGCGGTCACTACAGCAACACAGATTCCCCTTCAAAGCCCCTCTTGCAGTCACTACAGCAACACAGTCTCCCCTTCACAGCCCCCTTCCATTCACTACAGCAACACAGCCTTTCCCTTCAAAGCCCCTCTTGCAGTCACTACAGCAACACAGCCTCCCCTTCACAGTCCCTCTTGCAGTCACTACAGCAACACCGACTCCCCTTCACAGCCCCCTTCCATTCACTACAGCAACACAGCCTTTCCCTCCACAGCCCCTCCTGCAGTCACTACAGCAACACAGACTCCCCTTCACAGTCTCCTTCTATTCACTACAGCAACACAGCCTCCAATTCACAGTCCCCCTTCCATTCACTACAGCAACACAGACTTCCCTTCACAGCCCCTCTTGCAGTAACTACAGCAACATAGCCTCCCCTTCACAGCCCCTTTTGCAGTCACTACAGCAACACAGACTCCCCTTCACAGTCTCCCTTCCAGTCACTACAGCAACACAGCCTCCAATTCACAGTCCCCTTCCATTCACTACAGCAACACAGACTTCCCTTCACAGCCCCTCTTGCAGTCAATACAGCAACACAGACTCCCTTCACAGCCACACTTGCAGTCACTACAGCAACACAGACTCACGTTCACAGTCCCCCTTCCATTCACTACAGCAACACAGACTTCCCTTCACAGCCCCTCTTGCAGTCAATACAGCAACACAGACTCCCCTTCACTCCCTCTCTTGCAGTAACTACAGCAACACAGACTCCCCTTCACAGCCCATCTTGCGGTCACTACAGCAACACAGATTCCCCTTCAAAGCCCCTCTTGCAGTCACTACAGCAACACAGTCTCCCCTTCACAGCCCCCTTCCATTCACTACAGCAACACAGCCTTTCCCTTCAAAGCCCCTCTTGCAGTCACTACAGCAACACAGCCTCCCCTTCACATCCCCTCTTGCAGTCACTACAGCAACACAGACTCCCCTTCACAGCCTGACTTGCAGTCAATACAGCAAGACAGCCTCCCCTTCACAGCCCCTCTTGCAGTCACTACAGCAACACAGACTCCCCTTCACAGCCTCTTTTGCAGTCACTACAGCAACACAGACTCCCCTTCACAGCCTCTATTGCACTCACTACAGCAACACAGACTTCCCTTCACAGCCCCTCTTGCAGTCACTACAGCAACACAGCCTCCCCTTCACAGCCCCTCTTGCAGTCACTACAGCAACACAGACTCCCCTTCACAACCTCCCTTGCAGTCATTACAGCAACACAGCCTTTCCCTTCACCGCCCCTCTTGCAGTCACTACAGCAACACAGACTCCCCTTCACAGTCCCCCTTCCATTCACTGCAGCAACACAGACTCCCCTTCACAGCCACACTTGCAGTCACTACAGCAACACTGACACCCCTTCACAGCCACACTTGCAGTCACTACAGCAACACAGCCTCCCCTTCACAGTCCCCCTTCCATTCACTACAGCAACACAGACTTCACTTCACAGCCCCTCTTGCAGTCACTACAGCAACACAGACTCCCCTTCCCAGCCACACTTGCAGTCACTACAGCAACACAGACTCCCCTTCACAGTCCCCCTTCCATTCACTACAGCAACACAGCCTTTCCTTTCACAGCCACACTTGCAGTCACTACAGCAACACAGCCTCCCCTCCACAGCCCCTCTTGCAGTCACTACAGCAACACAGACTCCCTTCACAGCCTGACTTGCAGTCACTACAGCAACACAGCCTCCCCTTCACAGCCCCTCTTGCAGTCACTACAGCAACACAGCCTCCCCTTCACAGTCCACCTTCCAGTCACTACAGCAACACAGACTCCCTTCACAGTCCCCCTTCCATTCACTACAGCAACACAGACTCCCTTTCGCAGCCACACTTGCAGTAACTACAGCAACACAGACTCCCCTTCACAGCCCATCTTGCAGTCACTACAGCAACACAGCCTTTCCCTTCACAGCCCCTCTTGCAGTCACTACAGCAACACAGACTCCCCTTCACAGTCCCCCTTCCATTCACTGCAGCAACACAGACTCCCCTTCACAGCCACACTTGCAGTCACTACAGCAACACTGACACCCCTTCACAGCCCATCTTGCAGTCACTACAGCAACACAGACTCCCGTTCACAGCCTCTCTTGCAGTCATTACAGCAACATAGCCTCCTCTACACAGCACCTCTTGCACTCCCTACAGTAACACAGCCTCCCCTTCACAGCCCCTCTTGCAGTTACTACAGCAACACAGCCTCCCCATCACAGCCCCTCTTACAGTCACTACAGCAACACAGCCTCCCGTTCACAGCCCCTCTTGCAGTCACTACAGCAACACAGACTCCTCTTCACAGCCTCTCTTGCACTCACTACAGCAACACAGCCTCCCCTTCACAGCCACACTTGCAGTAGCTACAGCAACACAGCCTCCCCTTCACAGTTCTGCTTCCATTCACTACAGCAAAACAGCCTTTCCTTCACAGCCTCTCTTGCAGTCACTACAGCAACACAGCCTCCCTTTCACAGGCTTTCTTGCAGTCAGTACAGCAACACAGACTCCCCTTCACAGCCCTTCTTGCAGTCACTACAGCAACACAGACTCCCCTTCACAGCTGATCTTGCAGTCACTAGAGCAACACAGCCTTTCCCTTCACAGCCCCTCTTACAGTCACTATAGCAACACAGCCTTTCCCTTCACAGTCCCCCTTCCATTCACTACAGCAACACAGCCTCCCCTTCACAGTCCCCCTTCCATTCACTACAGCAACAAAGCCTCCCCTTCACAGTCCCCATTCCAGTCACAATAGCAACACAGCGTCCCCTTCACAGCCCCTCTTGCAGTCACTACAGCAACACAGCCTCCCCTTCACAGTCCCCCTTCCAGTCACTACAGCAACACAGACTCCCCTTCCAAGTCCCACTTCCATTCACTACACCAACATAGACTCTCTTTCGCAGCCACACTTGCAGTAACTACAGCAACACAGACTCCCTTCACAGCCCATCTTGCAGTCACTACAGCAACACAGCCTTTCCCTTCACCGCCCCTCTTGCAGTCACTACAGCAACACAGACTCCCCTTCACAGTCCCCCTTCCATTCACTGCAGCAACACAGACTCCCCTTCACATCCACACTTGCAGTCACTACAGCAACACTGACACCCCTTCACAGCCACACTTGCAGTCACTACAGCAACACAGCCTCCCCTTCAAAGTCCCCCTTCCATTCACTACAGCAACACTGACACCCCTTCACAGCCCCTCTTGCAGTCACTACAGCAACACAGACTCCCCTTCACAGCCTCTCCTGCAGTCACTACAGCAACACAGCCTCCCTTCACAGCCCATCTTGCAGTCACTACAGCAACACAGACTCCCGTTCACAGCCTCTCTTGCAGTCATTACAGCAACATAGCCTCCTCTACACAGCACCTCTTGCACTCCCTACAGTAACACAGCCTCCCCTTCACAGCCCCTCTTGCAGTTACTACTGCAACACAGCCTCCCCATCACAGCCCCTCTTACAGTCACTACAGCAACACAGCCTCCCGTTCACAGCCCCTCTTGCAGTCACTACAGCAACACAGACTCCCCTTCACAGCCTCTCTTGCACTCACTACAGCAACACAACCTCCCCTTCACAGCCACACTTGCAGTAGCTACAGCAACACAGCCTCCCCTTCACAGTCCTGCTTCCATTCACTACAGCAAAACAGCCTTTCCTTCACAGCCTCTCTTGCAGTCACTACAGCAACACAGCCTCCCTTTCACAGGCTTTCTTGCAGTCAGTACAGCAACACAGACTCCCTTGACAGCCCTTCTTGCAGTCACTACAGCAACACAGACTCCCCTTCACAGCTGATCTTGCAGTCACTAGAGCAACACAGCCTTTCCCTTCACAGCCCCTCTTACAGTCACTATAGCAACACAGCCTTTCCCTTCACAGTCCCCCTTCCATTCACTACAGCAACACAGCCTCCCCTTCACAGTCCCCCTTCCATTCACTACAGCAACAAAGCCTCCCCTTCACAGTCCCCATTCCAGTCACAATAGCAACACAGCGTCCCCTTCACAGCCCCTCTTGCAGTCACTACAGCAACACAGACTCCCCTTCCAAGTCCCACTTCCATTCACTACACCAACATAGACTCTCTTTCGCAGCCACACTTGCAGTAACTACAGCAACACAGACTCCCTTCACAGCCCATCTTGCAGTCACTACAGCAACACAGCCTTTCCCTTCACCGCCCCTCTTGCAGTCACTACAGCAACACAGACTCCCTTCACAGTCCCCCTTCCATTCACTGCAGCAACACAGACTCCCCTTCACATCCACACTTGCAGTCACTACAGCAACACTGACACCCCTTCACAGCCACACTTGCAGTCAGTACAGCAACACAGCCTCCCCTTCAAAGTCCCCCTTCCATTCACTACAGCAACACAGACTTCACTTCACAGCCCCTCTTGCAGTCACTACAGCAACACAGACTCCCCTTCCCAGCCACACTTGCAGTCACTACAGCAACACAGACTCCCCTTCACAGTCCCCCTTCCATTTACTACAGCAACACAGCCTTACCTTTCACAGCCACACTTGCAGTCACTACAGCAACACAGCCTCCCCTCCACAGCCCCTCTTGCAGTCACTACAGCAACACAGACTCCCTTCACAGCCTGACTTGCAGTCACTACAGCAACACAGACTCCCCTTCACAGTCCCCCTACCATTCACTACAGCAACACAGACTCCCCATCGCAGCCACACATGCAGTCACTACAGAAACACAGCCTCCCCTTCACAGCCACTCTTGCAGTCACTACAGCAACACAGCCTCCCCTTCACAGCCCCTGTTGCACTCACTACAGCAACACAGCCTCCCCTTCACAGTCCCCCTTCCATTCACTACAGCAACACAGCCTTTCCCATCACAGTCCCCCTTCCAGTCACTACAACAACACAGCGTCCCCTTCACAGCCCTCTTGCAGTCACTACAGCAACACAGACTCCCTTCACAGTCCCCCTTCCATTCACTACAGCAACACAGACTCCCTTTCGCAGCCACACTTGCAGTAACTACAGCAACACAGACTCCCCTTCACAGCCCATCTTGCAGTCACTACAGCAACACAGCCTTTCCCTTCACAGCCCCTCTTGCAGTCACTACAGCAACACAGACTCCCCTTCACAGTCCCCCTTCCATTCACTGCAGCAACACAGACTTCCCTTCACAGCCACACTTGCAGTCACTACAGCAACACTGACACCCCTTCACAGCCCCTCTTGCAGTCACTACAGCAACACAGACTCCCCTTCACAGCCTCTCCTGCAGTAACTACAGCAACACAGCCTCCCCTTCACAGCCCCTCTTGCAGTCATTAGAGCAACACAGACTCCCTTCACAGCCCCTCTTGCAGTCACTACAGCAACACAGACTCCCCTTCACAGCTTGACTTGCAGCCACTACAGCAACACAACCTTTCCCTTCACAGCCCCCCTTCCAGTCACTACAGCAACACAGTCTCCCCTTCACAGTCTCCCTTCCATTCACTACAGCAACACAGCCTCCAATTCACAGTCCCCCTTCCATTCACTACAGCAACAGAGACTTCCCTTCACAGCCCCTCTTGCAGTAACTACAGCAACACAGCCTCCCTTTCGCAGCCCCTTTTGGAGTCACGACAGCAACACAGACTCCCCTTCACAGTCTCCCTTCCATTCACTACAGCAACACAGCCTCCAATTCACAGTCCCGCTTCCATTCACTACAGCAACACAGACTTCCCTTCACAGCCCCTCTTGCAGTAACTACAGCAACACAGCCTCCCCTTCACAGCCCCTTTTGCAGTCACTACAGCAACACAGACTCCCCTTCACAGTCTCTCTTCCATTCACTACAGCAACACAGCCTCCAATTCACAGTCCCCCTTCCATTCACTACAGCAACACAGACTTCCCTTCACAGCCCCTCTTACAGTCACTAGAGCAACACAGACTCCCCTTCACAGCCACACTTGCAGTCACTACAGCAACACAGACTCACCTTCACAGTCCCCCTTCCATTCACTACAGCAACACAGCCTTTCCCTTCACATCCACACCTGCAGTCACTACAGCAACACAGCCTCCCCTTCACAGCCCCTCTTGCAGTCACTACAGCAACACAGACTCCCCTTTACAGCCTCTCTTGCAGTCACTACAGCAACACAGCCTCCCCTTCACAGCCCCTCTTGCACTCACTACAGCAACACAGCCTCCCCTTCACAGCCCCTCTTGCAGTCACTACAGCAACACAGACTCCCCTTCACAGCCTCTCTTGCAGTCACTACAGCAACACAGCCTCCCCTTCACAGCCACTCTTGCACTCACTACAGCAACAGAGCCTCCCCTTCACAGCCCCTCTTGCAGTCACTACAGCAACACAGACTCCCGTTCACAGCCTCTCTTGCAGTCATTACAGCAACATAGCCTCCTCTACACAGCACCTCTTGCACTCCCTACAGTAACACAGCCTCCCCTTCACAGCCCCTCTTGCAGTTACTACAGCAACACAGCCTCCCCATCATATCCCCTCTTACAGTCACTACAGCAACACAGCCTCCCGTTCACAGCCCCTCTTGCAGTCACTACAGCAACACAGACTCCCCTTCACAGCCTCTCTTGCACTCACTACAGCAACACAGCCTCCCCTTCACAGCCACACTTGCAGTAGCTACAGCAACACAGCCTCCCCTTCACAGTCCTGCTTCCATTCACTACAGCAAAACAGCCTTTCCTTCACAGCCTCTCTTGCTGTCACTACAGCAACACAGCCTCCCTTTCAGACTTTCTTGCAGTCAGTACAGCAACACAGACTCCCCTTCACAGCCCTTCTTGCAGTCACTACAGCAACACAGACTCCCCTTCACAGCCCCCTTCCATCCACTACAGCAACACAGACTCCCTTCACAGTCCCCCTTCCATTTACTACAGCAACACAGCCTCCCCTTCACAGCCCCTCTTGCAGTCACTACAGCAACACAGACTCCCTTCACACCCCCTCTTGCAGTCACTACAGCAACACAGCCTCCCCTTCACAGCCACACTTGGATTCACTACAGCAACACAGACTCCCCTTCACAGCCTCTCTTGCACTCACTACAGCAACACAGACTCCTCTTCACAGCCTCTCTTCAACTCACTACAGCAGCACAGTCTCCCCTTCACAGCCACACTTGCAGTCACTACAGCAACACAGAGTCCCCTTCACAGCCTCTGTTGCAGTCACTACAGCAACACAGACTCCCCTTCACAGCCACACTTGCAGTCACTACAGCAACATAGACTCCCCTTCACAGCCTCTGTTGCAGTCACTACAGCAACACCGACTCCCCTTTACAGCCCCTCTTGAAGTCACTACAGCAACACAGCCCCCCTTCACAGTCCCTCTTGCAGTCACTACAGCAACACAGACTGCCCTCACAGTCCCCCTTCCATACACCACACCAACACAGATTCCGCTTCACAGTCCCCCTTCCATTCACTACAGCAGCACAGCCTCCTCTTCACAGTCCCTCTTGCAGTCACTACAGCAACACAGACTCCCCTTCACAGCCTGACTTGCAGACACTAGAGCAACACAGCCTCTCCTTCACAGTCCCTCTGGCAGTCTCTACAGCAACACAGACTCCCCTTCACAGTCCGCCTTCCATTCACTACAGCAACACAGCCTCCCCTTCACAGCCCCTCCTGCAGTCACTACAGCAACACAGACTCCCCTTCACAGTCTCCCTTCTATTCACTACAGCAACACAGCCTCCAATTCACAGTCCCCCTTCCATTCACTACAGCAACACAGACTTCCCTTCACAGCCCCTCTTGCAGTAACTACAGCAACATAGCCTCCCCTTCACAGCCCCTTTTGCAGTCACTACAGCAACACAGACTCCCCTTCACAGTCTCCCTTCCAGTCACTACAGCAACACAGCCTCCAATTCACAGTCCCCCTTCCATTCACTACAGCAACACAGACTTCCTTCACAGCCCCTCTTGCAGTCAATACAGCAACACAGACTCCCCTTCACAGCCACACTTGCAGTCACTACAGCAACACAGACGCACCTTCACAGTCCCCCTTCCATTCACTACAGCAATACAGCCTTTCCCTTCACATCCACACCTGCAGTCACTACAGCAACACAGCCTCCCCTTCACAGCCCCTCTTGCAGTCACTACAGCAACACAGACTCCCCTTCACAGCCTGACTTGCAGTCAATACAGCAACACAGCCTCCCCTTCACAGCCCCCTTCCATTCACTACACCAACACAACCTCCCCTTCACAGCCCCTCTTGCAGTCACTACAGCCAGACAGACTCCCCTTCACAGCTAATCTTGCAGTCACTACAGCAACACAGACTCCCCTTCACAGCCCCTCTTGCACTCACTACAGCAACAAAGCCTTCCCTTCACAGTCCCTGTTCCATTCACTACAGCAACACAGACTCCCTTCACAGTCCCTCTTGCAGTCACTACAGCAACACAGACTCCCCTTCACAGCCCCCTTCCATTCACTACAGCAACACAGACTCCCCTTCACAGTCCCCCTTCCATTTACTACAGCAACACAGCCTCCCCTTCACAGCCCCTCTTGCAGTCACTACAGCAACACAGACTCCCCTTCACACCCCCTCTTGCAGTCACTACAGCAACACAGCCTCCCCTTCACAGCCACACTTGGATTCACTACAGCAACACAGACTCCCTTCACAGCCTCTCTTGCACTCACTACAGCAACACAGACTCCTCTTCACAGCCTCTCTTCAACTCACTACAGCAGCACAGTCTCCCTTCACAGCCACACTTGCAGTCACTACAGCAATACAGAGTCCCCTTCACAGCCTCTGTTGCAGTCACTACAGCAACACAGACTCCCTTCACAGCCACACTTGCAGTCACTACAACAACATAGACTCCCTTCACAGCCTCTGTTGCAGTCACTACAGCAACACCGACTCCCTTTACAGCCCCTCTTGAAGTCACTACAGCAACACAGCCCCCTTTCACAGTCCCTCTTGCAGTCACTACAGCAACACAGACTACCCTCACAGTCCCGCCTCCATACACCACACCAACACAGATTCCGCTTCACAGTCCACCTTCCATTCACTACAGCAACACAGCCTCCTCTTCACAGTCCCTCTTGCAGTCACTACAGCAACACAGACTCCCCTTCACAGCCTGACTTGCAGACACTAGAGCAACACAGCCTCTCCTTCACAGTCCCTCTGGCAGTCTCTACAGCAACACAGACTCCCCTTCACAGTCCCCCTTCCAGCACTACAGCAACACAGCCTCCCCTTCACAGCCCCGCTTGCACTCACTACAGCAACACAGCCTCCCCTTCACAGCCCCCTTCCATTCACTACAGCAACACAGCCTCCCCTTCACAGCCCCCTTTCATTCACTGCAGCAACACAGCCTCCCCTTCGCAGCCTCTCTTGCAGTCACTACAGCAACACAGACTCCCCTTCACAGCCCCCTTCCATTCACTACAGCAACACAGCCTCCCCTTCACAGTCTCCCTTGCACTCACTTCACTTCACCAACACAGCCTCCCCTTCACTCCCTCTCTTGCAGGAACTACAGCAACACAGACTCCCCTTCACAGCCCATCTTGCGGTCACTACAGCAACACAGATTCCCCTTCAAAGCCCCTCTTGCAGTCACTACAGCAACACAGTCTCCCCTTCACAGCCCCCTTCCATTCACTACAGCAACACAGCCTTTCCCTTCAAAGCCCCTCTTGCAGTCACTACAGCAACACAGCCTCCCCTTCACAGTCCCTCTTGCAGTCACTACAGCAACACCGACTCCCCTTCACAGCCCCCTTCCATTCACTACAGCAACACAGCCTTTCCCTCCACAGCCCCTCCTGCAGTCACTACAGCAACACAGACTCCCCTTCACAGTCTCCTTCTATTCACTACAGCAACACAGCCTCCAATTCACAGTCCCCCTTCCATTCACTACAGCAACACAGACTTCCCTTCACAGCCCCTCTTGCAGTAACTACAGCAACATAGCCTCCCCTTCACAGCCCCTTTTGCAGTCACTACAGCAACACAGACTCCCCTTCACAGTCTCCCTTCCAGTCACTACAGCAACACAGCCTCCAATTCACAGTCCCCCTTCCATTCACTACAGCAACACAGACTTCCCTTCACAGCCCCTCTTGCAGTCAATACAGCAACACAGACTCCCCTTCACAGCCACACTTGCAGTCACTACAGCAACACAGACTCACGTTCACAGTCCCCCTTCCATTCACTACAGCAACACAGACTTCCCTTCACAGCCCCTCTTGCAGTCAATACAGCAACACAGACTCCCCTTCACTCCCTCTCTTGCAGTAACTACAGCAACACAGACTCCCCTTCACAGCCCATCTTGCGGTCACTACAGCAACACAGATTCCCCTTCAAAGCCCCTCTTGCAGTCACTACAGCAACACAGTCTCCCCTTCACAGCCCCCTTCCATTCACTACAGCAACACAGCCTTTCCCTTCAAAGCCCCTCTTGCAGTCACTACAGCAACACAGCCTCCCCTTCACAGCCCCTCTTGCAGTCACTACAGCAACACAGACTCCCCTTCACAGCCTGACTTGCAGTCAATACAGCAAGACAGCCTCCCCTTCACAGCCCCTCTTGCAGTCACTACAGCAACACAGACTCCCCTTCACAGCCTCTTTTGCAGTCACTACAGCAACACAGACTCCCCTTCACAGCCTCTATTGCACTCACTACAGCAACACAGACTTCCCTTCACAGCCCCTCTTGCAGTCACTACAGCAACACAGCCTCCCCTTCACAGCCCCTCTTGCAGTCACTACAGCAACACAGACTCCCCTTCACAACCTCCCTTGCAGTCATTACAGCAACACAGCCTCCCCTACACAGCACCTCTTGCACTCCCTACAGCAACACAGCCTCCCCTTCACAGCCCCTCTTGCGGTCACTACAGCAACACAGCCTCCCCTTCACAGCCCCTCTTGCAGTCACTACAGCAACACAGCCTCCAGTTCACAGCCCCTCTTGCAGTCACTACAGCAACACAGACTCCCCTTCACAGCCTCTCTTGCACTCACTACAGCAACACAGCCTCCCTTCACAGCCACACTTGCAGTAACTACAGCAACACAGCCTCCCCTTCACAACCCCCTTCCATTCACTACAGCAACACAGCCTCCCCTTCACAGCCCCCTTCCATTCACTACAACAACACAGACTCCCCTTTACAGCCCCTCTTGCAGTCACTACAGCAACACAGACTCCCCTTCCCAGCCTCTCTTGCAGTCACTACAGCAACACAGACTCCCCTTCACAGCCTCTCTTGCTGACACTACAGCAACACAGCCTTCCCTTCACAGCCCCCTTCCATTCACTACAGCAACACAGACTCCCTTTCACAGCCTCTCTTGCAGTCACTACAGCAACACAGACTCCCCTTCACAGCCTCTCTTGCTGTCACTACAGCATCACAGCCTTCCCTTCACAGCCCTCTTCCATTCACTACAGCAACACAGACTCCCCTTCACAGCCTCTCTTGCACTCAGTACAGCAACACAGACTCCTCTTCATAGCCTCTCTTGCACTCACTACAGCAACACAGACTCCCCTTCACAGCCTCTCTTGCACTCACTACAGTAACACAGAATCCTCTTCACACCCTCTCTTGCACTCACTACAGCAACACAGACTCCCCTTCACAGCCACACTTGCAGTCACTACAGCAACACAGCCTCCCCTTCACAGCCTCTCCTGCACTCACTACAGCAACACAGACTCCCCTTCAGAGCCTCTCTTGCACTCACTACAGCAACACAGACTCCCCTTCACACCCTCTCTTGCACTCACTACAGCAACACAGACTCCTCTTCACAGCCACACTTGCAGTCACTACAGCAACACAGCCTCCCCTTCACAGACCCCCTTCCATTCACTACAGCAACACAGACTTCCCTTCGCAGCCTCTCCTGCACTCACTACAGCAACACAGAATCCCCTTCAGAGCCTCTCTTGCACTCACTACAGCAACACAGCCTCCTCTTCACAGTCCCTCTTGCAGTCACTACAGCAACACAGACTCCCTTCACAGTCCCCCTTCCATTCACTACAGCAACACAGACTCCCCTTCACAGTCCCCCTTCCATTCACTACAGCAACACAGACTCCCTTCACAGCCCCTCTTGCAGTCACTACAGCAACAAAGACTCCCCTTCACAGCCCCTCTTCCAGTCACTACAGCAACACAGCCTCCCCGTCACAGCCTCCCTTCCATTCACTACACCAAAACAGCCTCCCCTTCACAGCCCCCTTCCATTCACTACACCAACACAACCTCCCCTTCACAGCCCCTCTTGCAGTCACTACAGCCAGACAGACTCCCCTTCACAGCCAATCTTGCAGTCACTACAGCAACACAGACTCCCCTTCACAGCCCCTCTTGCACTCACTACAGCAACAAAGCCTTCCCTTCACAGTCCCTGTTCCATTCACTACAGCAACACAGACTCCCCTTCACAGTCCCTCTTGCAGTCACTACAGCAACACAGACTCCCCTTCACAGCCCCCTTCCATTCACTACAGCAACACAGACTCCCCTTCACAGTCCCCCTTCCATTTACTACAGCAACACAGCCTCCCCTTCACAGCCCCTCTTGCAGTCACTACAGCAACACAGACTCCCCTTCACACCCCTCTTGCAGTCACTACAGCAACACAGCCTCCCCTTCACAGCCACACTTGGATTCACTACAGCAACACAGACTCCCCTTCACAGCCTCTCTTGCACTCACTACAGCAACACAGACTCCTCTTCACAGCCTCTCTTCAACTCACTACAGCAGCACAGTCTCCCTTCACAGCCACACTTGCAGTCACTACAGCAATACAGAGTCCCCTTCACAGCCTCTGTTGCAGTCACTACAGCAACACAGACTCCCCTTCACAGCCACACTTGCAGTCACTACAACAACATAGACTCCCTTCACAGCCTCTGTTGCAGTCACTACAGCAACACCGACTCCCTTTACAGCCCCTCTTGAAGTCACTACAGCAACACAGCCCCCTTTCACAGTCCCTCTTGCAGTCACTACAGCAACACAGACTACCCTCACAGTCCCGCCTCCATACACCACACCAACACAGATTCCGCTTCACAGTCCACCTTCCATTCACTACAGCAACACAGCCTCCTCTTCACAGTCCCTCTTGCAGTCACTACAGCAACACAGACTCCCCTTCACAGCCTGACTTGCAGACACTAGAGCAACACAGCCTCTCCTTCACAGTCCCTCTGGCAGTCTCTACAGCAACACAGACTCCCTTCACAGTCCCCCTTCCAGCACTACAGCAACACAGCCTCCCCTTCACAGCCCCGCTTGCACTCACTACAGCAACACAGCCTCCCCTTCACAGCCCCCTTCCATTCACTACAGCAACACAGCCTCCCCTTCACAGCCCCCTTTCATTCACAGCAGCAACACAGCCTCCCCTTCGCAGCCTCTCTTGCAGTCACTACAGCAACACAGACTCCCCTTCACAGCCCCCTTCCATTCACTACAGCAACACAGCCTCCCCTTCACAGTCTCCCTTGCACTCACTTCACTTCACCAACACAGCCTCCCCTTCACTCCCTCTCTTGCAGTAACTACAGCAACACAGACTCCCCTTCACAGCCCATCTTGCGGTCACTACAGCAACACAGATTCCCCTTCAAAGCCCCTCTTGCAGTCACTACAGCAACACAGTCTCCCCTTCACAGCCCCCTTCCATTCACTACAGCAACACAGCCTTTCCCTTCAAAGCCCCTCTTGCAGTCACTACAGCAACACAGCCTCCCCTTCACAGTCCCTCTTGCAGTCACTACAGCAACACCGACTCCCTTCACAGCCCCCTTCCATTCACTACAGCAACACAGCCTTTCCTCCACAGCCCCTCCTGCAGTCACTACAGCAACACAGACTCCCCTTCACAGTCTCCCTTCTATTCACTACAGCAACACAGCCTCCAATTCACAGTCCCCCTTCCATTCACTACAGCAACACAGACTTCCCTTCACAGCCCCTCTTGCAGTAACTACAGCAACATAGCCTCCCCTTCACAGCCCCTTTTGCAGTCACTACAGCAACACAGACTCCCCTTCACAGTCTCCCTTCCAGTCACTACAGCAACACAGCCTCCAATTCACAGTCCCCCTTCCATTCACTACAGCAACACAGACTTCCCTTCACAGCCCCTCTTGCAGTCAATACAGCAACACAGACTCCCCTTCACAGCCACACTTGCAGTCACTACAGCAACACAGACTCACCTTCACAGTCCCCCTTCCATTCACTACAGCAATACAGCCTTTCCCTTCACATCCTCACCTGCAGTCACTACAGCAACACAGCCTCCCCTTCACAGCCCCTCTTGCAGTCACTACAGCAACACAGACTCCCCTTCACAGCCTGACTTGCAGTCAATACAGCAAGACAGCCTCCCCTTCACAGCCCCTCTTGCAGTCACTACAGCAACACAGACTCCCCTTCACAGCCTCTTTTGCAGTCACTACAGCAACACAGACTCCCCTTCACAGCCTCTATTGCACTCACTACAGCAACACAGACTTCCCTTCACAGCCCCTCTTGCAGTCACTACAGCAACACAGCCTCCCCTTCACAGCCCCTCTTGCAGTCACTACAGCAACACAGACTCCCCTTCACAACCTCCCTTGCAGTCATTACAGCAACACAGCCTCCCCTACACAGCACCTCTTGCACTCCCTACAGCAACACAGCCTCCCCTTCACAGCCCCTCTTGCGGTCACTACAGCAACACAGCCTCCCCTTCACAGCCCCTCTTGCAGTCACTACAGCAACACAGCCTCCAGTTCACAGCCCCTCTTGCAGTCACTACAGCAACACAGACTCCCCTTCACAGCCTCTCTTGCACTCACTACAGCAACACAGCCTCCCCTTCACAGCCACACTTGCAGTAACTACAGCAACACAGCCTCCCCTTCACAGGCTCTCTTGCAGTCAGTATAGCAACACAGACTCCCCTTCACAGCCCCTCTTGCAGTGACTACAGCAACACAGACTCTCCTTCACAGCCTCTCTTGCAGTCACTACAGCCACACAGACCCCCCTTCACAGCCTCTCTTGCACTCACTACAGCAACAAAGCCTTCCCTTCACAGCCCCCTTCCATTCACTACAGTAACACAGCCTCCCCTTCACAGTCCCCTGCTCCATTCACTACAGCAACACAGACTCCTTTGCAGCCACACTTGCAGTAACTACAGCAACACAGACTCCCCTTCACAGCCCATCTTGCAGTCACTACAGCAACACAGCCTTTCCCTTCACAGCCCCTCTTGCAGTCACTACAGCAACACAGACTCCCCTTCACAGCCTCTCTTGCAGTCACTACAGCAACACAGACTCCCTTCACAGCCTCTCTTGCACTCACTACAGCAACACAGACTCCTCTTCATAGCCTCTCTTGCAGTCACTACAGCAACACAGACTCCCCTTCACAGCCACACTTGCAGTCACTACAGCAACACAGACTCCACTTCACAGCCTCTCTTGCACTCACTACAGCAACACAGACTCCTCTTCATAGCCTCTCTTGCAGTCACTACAGCAACACAGACTCCCCTTCACAGCCACACTTGCAGTCACTACAGGAACAAAGACTCCCCTTCACAGCCTCTCTTGCACTCACTACAGCAACACAGACTCCTCTTCATAGCCTCTCTTGCACTCACTACAGCAACACAGCCTCCCCTTCACAGCCTCTCTTGCAATCACTACAGCAACACAGCCTTTCCCTTCACAGCCCCCTTCCATTCACTACAGCAACACAGCCTTCCCTTCACAGCCCATCTTGCAGTCACTACAGCAACACAGACTTCCCTTCACAGCCTCTCTTGCAGTCACTACAGCAACACAGCCTTTCCCTTCACAGCCCCCCTTCCATTCACTACAGCAACACAGCCTTCCCTTCACAGCCCATCTTGCAGTCACTACAGCAACACAGACTTCCCTTCACAGCCTCTCTTGCAGTCACTACAGCAACACAGACTCCCCTTCACAGCCTCTCTTGCACTCACTACAGCAACACAGCCTTTTCCCTTCACAGCCCCACTTCCATTCACTACAGCAACACAGCCTCCCCTTCACAGCCTCTCTTGCTGTCACTACAGCAACACATGCTCCCCTTCACAACCCCATTCCATTCACTACAGCAACACAGTCTCCCCTTCACAGCCCCCTTCCATTCACTACAGCAACACAGACTCCCCTTCACAGCCACACTTGCAGTCACTACAGCAACACAGCCTCCCCGTCACAACACCCTTCCATTCACTACAGCAACACAGCCTCCCCTTCACAGCCCCCTTCCATTCACTACAGCAACACAGACTCCCTTTACAGCCCCTCTTGCAGTCACTACAGCAACACAGACTCCCCTTCACAGCCTCTCTTGCTGACACTACAGCAACACAGCCTTCCCTTCACAGCCCCCTTCCATTCACTACAGCAACACAGACTCCCCTTCACAGCCTCTCTTGCAGTCACTACAGCAACACAGACTCCCCTTCACAGCCTCTCTTGCTGTCACTACAGCATCACAGCCTTCCCTTCACAGCCCTCTTCCATTCACTACAGCAACACAGACTCCCTTCACAGCCTCTCTTGCACTCACTACAGCAACACAGACTCCTCTTCATAGCCTCTCTTGCACTCACTACAGCAACACAGACTCCCTTCACAGCCTCTCTTGCACTCACTACAGTAACACAGAATCCTCTTCACACCCTCTCTTGCACTCACTACAGCAACACAGACTCCCTTCACAGCCACACTTGCAGTCACTACAGCAACACAGCCTCCCCTTCACAGCCTCTCCTGCACTCACTACAGCAACACAGACTCCCCTTCAGAGCCTCTCTTGCACTCACTACAGCAACACAGACTCCCCTTCACACCCTCTCTTGCACTCACTACAGCAACACAGACTCCCCTTCACAGCCTCTCTTGCACTCACTACAGTAACACAGAATCCTCTTCACACCCTCTCTTGCACTCACTACAGCAACACAGACTCCCCTTCACAGCCACACTTGCAGTCACTACAGCAACACAGCCTCCCCTTCACAGCCTCTCCTGCACTCACTACAGCAACACAGACTCCTCTTCACAGCCACACTTGCAGTCACTACAGCAACACAGCCTCCCCTTCACAGACCCCCTTCCATTCACTACAGCAACACAGACTTCCCTTCGCAGCCTCTCCTGCACTCACTACAGCAACACAGAATCCCCTTCAGAGCCTCTCTTGCACTCACTACAGCAACACAGCCTCCTCTTCACAGTCCCTCTTGCAGTCACTACAGCAACACAGACTCCCCTTCACAGTCCCCCTTCCATTCACTACAGCAACACAGACTCCCCTTCACAGTCCCCCTTCCATTCACTACAGCAACACAGACTCCCTTCACAGCCCCTCTTGCAGTCACTACAGCAACAAAGACTCCCCTTCACAGCCCCTCTTCCAGTCACTACAGCAACACAGCCTCCCCGTCACAGCCTCCCTTCCATTCACTACACCAAAACAGCCTCCCCTTCACAGCCCCCTTCCATTCACTACACCAACACAACCTCCCCTTCACAGCCCCTCTTGCAGTCACTACAGCCAGACAGACTCCCCTTCACAGCCCCTCTTGCAGTCACTACAGCAACACAGACTCCCCTTCACAGCCCCTCTTGCACTCACTACAGCAACAAAGCCTTCCCTTCACAGTCCCTGTTCCATTCACTACAGCAACACAGACTCCCCTTCACAGTCCCTCTTGCAGTCACTACAGCAACACAGACTCCCCTTCACAGCCCCCTTCCATTCACTACAGCAACACAGACTCCCCTTCACAGTCCCCCTTCCATTTACTACAGCAACACAGCCTCCCCTTCACAGCCCCTCTTGCAGTCACTACAGCAACACAGACTCCCCTTCACACCCCCTCTTGCAGTCACTACAGCAACACAGCCTCCCCTTCACTGCCACACTTGGATTCACTACAGCAACACAGACTCCCCTTCACAGCCTCTCTTGCACTCACTACAGCAACACAGACTCCTCTTCACAGCCTCTCTTCAACTCACTACAGCAGCACAGTCTCCCTTCACAGCCACACTTGCAGTCACTACAGCAACACAGAGTCCCCTTCACAGCCTCTGTTGCAGTCACTACAGCAACACAGACTCCCTTCACAGCCACACTTGCAGTCACTACAGCAACATAGACTCCCCTTCACAGCCTCTGTTGCAGTCACTACAGCAACACCGACTCCCCTTTACAGCCCCTCTTGAAGTCACTACAGCAACACAGCCCCCTTCACAGTCCCTCTTGCAGTCACTACAGCAACACAGACTGCCCTCACAGTCCCCCTTCCATACACCACACCAACACAGATTCCGCTTCACAGTCCCCCTTCCATTCACTACAGCAGCACAGCCTCCTCTTCACAGTCCCTCTTGCAGTCACTACAGCAACACAGACTCCCTTCACAGCCTGACTTGCAGACACTAGAGCAACACAGCCTCTCCTTCACAGTCCCTCTGGCAGTCTCTACAGCAACACAGACTCCCCTTCACAGTCCGCCTTCCATTCACTACAGCAACACAGCCTCCCCTTCACAGCCCCTCCTGCAGTCACTACAGCAACACAGACTCCCCTTCACAGTCTCCCTTCTATTCACTACAGCAACACAGCCTCCAATTCACAGTCCCCCTTCCATTCACTACAGCAACACAGACTTCCCTTCACAGCCCCTCTTGCAGTAACTACAGCAACATAGCCTCCCCTTCACAGCCCCTTTTGCAGTCACTACAGCAACACAGACTCCCCTTCACAGTCTCCCTTCCAGTCACTACAGCAACACAGCCTCCAATTCACAGTCCCCTTCCATTCACTACAGCAACACAGACTTCCCTTCACAGCCCCTCTTGCAGTCAATACAGCAACACAGACTCCCCTTCACAGCCACACTTGCAGTCACTACAGCAACACAGACTCACCTTCACAGTCCCCCTTCCATTCACTACAGCAATACAGCCTTTCCTTCACATCCACACCTGCAGTCACTACAGCAACACAGCCTCCCCTTCACAGCCCCTCTTGCAGTCACTACAGCAACACAGACTCCCCTTCACAGCCTGACTTGCAGTCAATACAGCAACACAGCCTCCCCTTCACAGCCCCTCTTGCAGTCACTACAGCAACACAGACTCCCCTTCACAGCCTCTCTTGCAGTCACTACAGCAACACAGACTCCCCTTCACAGCCTCTCTTGCACTCACTACAGCAACACAGACTTCCCTTCACAGCCCCTCTTGCAGTCACTACAGCAACACAGCCTCCCCTTCACAGCCCCTCTTGCAGTCACTACAGCAACACAGACTCCCCTTCACAGCCTCTCTTGCAGTCATTACAGCAACACAGCCTCCCCTACACAGCACCTCTTGCACTCCCTACAGCAACACAGCCTCCCCTTCACAGCCCCTCTTGCAGTCACTACAGCAACACAGCCTCCCCTTCACAGCCCCTCTTGCAGTCACTACCGCAACACAGCCTCCCGTTCACAGCCCCTCTTGCAGTCACTACAGCAACACAGACTCCCCTTCACAGCCTCTCTTGCGGTCACTACAGCAACACAGCCTCCCCTTCACAGCCACACTTGCAGTAACTACAGCAACACAGCCTCCCCTTCACAGGCTCTCTTGCAGTCAGTACAGCAACACAGACTCCCCTTCACAGCCCCTCTTGCAGTGACTACAGCAACACAGACTCCCCTTCACAGCCTCTCTTGCAGTCACTACATCAACACAGACCCCCCTTCACAGCCTCTCTTGCACTCACTACAGCAACAAAGCCTTCCCTTCACAGCCCCCTTCCATTCACTACAGTAACACAGCTTCCCCTTCACAGTCCCCATTCCATTCACTACAGCAACACAGACTCCATTTCGCAGCCACACTTGCAGTAACTACAGCAACACAGACTCCCCTTCACAGCCCATCTTGCAGTCACTACAGCAACACATCCTTTCCCTTCACAGCCCCTCTTGCAGTCACTACAGCAACACAGACTCCCCTTCACAGTCCCCCTTCCATTCACTGCAGCAACACAGACTCCCCTTCACAGCCACACTTGCAGTCACTACAGCAACACTGACACCCCTTCACAGCCCCTCTTGCAGTCACTACAGCAACACAGACTCCCCTTCACAGCCTCTCTTGCAGTCACTACAGCAACACAGACTCCCCTTCACAGCCTCTCTTGCACTCACTACAGCAACACAGACTCCTCTTCATAGCCTCTCTTGCAGTCACTACAGCAACACAGACTCCCCTTCACAGCCACACTTGCAGTCACTACAGCAACACAGACTCCACTTCACAGCCTCTCTTGCACTCACTACAGCAACACAGACTCCTCTTCATAGCCTCTCTTGCAGTCACTATAGAAACACAGACTCCCCTTCACAGCCACACTTGTAGTCACTACAGGAACAAAGACTCCCCTTCACAGCCTCTCTTGCACTCACTACAGCAACACAGACTCCTCTTCATAGCCTCTCTTGCACTCACTACAGCAACACAGACTCCCCTTCACAACCACACTTGCACTCACTACAGCAACACAGACTCCTCTTCATAGCCTCTCTTGCAATCACTACAGCAACACAGCCTTTCCCTTCACAGCCCCCTTCCATTCACTACAGCAACACAGCCTTTCCTTCACAGCCCATCTTGCAGTCACTACAGCAACACAGACTTCCCTTCACAGCCTCTCTTGCAGTCACTACAGCAACACAGCCTTTCCCTTCACAGCCCCCTTCCATTCACTACAGCAACA
Source organism: Calotriton arnoldi (assembly GCA_963921515.1). Taxonomy (NCBI): domain Eukaryota; kingdom Metazoa; phylum Chordata; class Amphibia; order Caudata; family Salamandridae; genus Calotriton; species Calotriton arnoldi. Next base: position 4,507,365 of record CAWUFW010000272.1, on the reverse strand, counting down.
CAGCCTTTCCTTCACAGCCCATCTTGCAGTCACTACAGCAACACAGACTTCCCTTCACAGCCTCTCTTGCAGTCACTACAGCAACACAGACTCCCCTTCACAGCCTCTCTTGCACTCACTACAGCAACACAGCCTTTTCCCTTCACAGCCCCACTTCCATTCACTACAGCAACACAGACTCCCCTTCACAGCCACACTTGCAGTCACTACAGCAACACAGCCTCCCCTTCACAACCCCCTTCCATTCACTACAGCAACACAGCCTCCCCTTCACAGCCCCCTTCCATTCACTACAACAACACAGACTCCCCTTTACAGCCCCTCTTGCAGTCACTACAGCAACACAGACTCCCCTTCCCAGCCTCTCTTGCAGTCACTACAGCAACACAGACTCCCCTTCACAGCCTCTCTTGCTGACACTACAGCAACACAGCCTTCCTTCACAGCCCCCTTCCATTCACTACAGCAACACAGACTCCCTTTCACAGCCTCTCTTGCAGTCACTACAGCAACACAGACTCCCCTTCACAGCCTCTCTTGCTGTCACTACAGCATCACAGCCTTCCCTTCACAGCCCTCTTCCATTCACTACAGCAACACAGACTCCCTTCACAGCCTCTCTTGCACTCAGTACAGCAACACAGACTCCTCTTCATAGCCTCTCTTGCACTCACTACAGCAACACAGACTCCCCTTCACAGCCTCTCTTGCACTCACTACAGTAACACAGAATCCTCTTCACACCCTCTCTTGCACTCACTACAGCAACACAGACTCCCCTTCACAGCCACACTTGCAGTCACTACAGCAACACAGCCTCCCCTTCACAGCCTCTCCTGCACTCACTACAGCAACACAGACTCCCCTTCAGAGCCTCTCTTGCACTCACTACAGCAACACAGACTCCCCTTCACACCCTCTCTTGCACTCACTACAGCAACACAGACTCCTCTTCACAGCCACACTTGCAGTCACTACAGCAACACAGCCTCCCCTTCACAGACCCCCTTCCATTCACTACAGCAACACAGACTTCCCTTCGCAGCCTCTCCTGCACTCACTACAGCAACACAGAATCCCCTTCAGAGCCTCTCTTGCACTCACTACAGCAACACAGCCTCCTCTTCACAGTCCCTCTTGCAGTCACTACAGCAACACAGACTCCCCTTCACAGTCCCCCTTCCATTCACTACAGCAACACAGACTCCCCTTCACAGTCCCCCTTCCATTCACTACAGCAACACAGACTCCCCTTCACAGCCCCACTTGCAGTCACTACAGCAACAAAGACTCCCCTTCACAGCCCCTCTTCCAGTCACTACAGCAACACAGCCTCCCCGTCACAGCCTCCCTTCCATTCACTACACCAAAACAGCCTCCCCTTCACAGCCCCCTTCCATTCACTACACCAACACAACCTCCCCTTCACAGCCCCTCTTGCAGTCACTACAGCCAGACAGACTCCCCTTCACAGCCAATCTTGCAGTCACTACAGCAACACAGACTCCCCTTCACAGCCCCTCTTGCACTCACTACAGCAACAAAGCCTTCCCTTCACAGTCCCTGTTCCATTCACTACAGCAACACAGACTCCCCTTCACAGTCCCTCTTGCAGTCACTACAGCAACACAGACTCCCCTTCACAGCCCCCCTTCCATTCACTACAGCAACACAGACTCCCCTTCACAGTCCCCCTTCCATTTACTACAGCAACACAGCCTCCCCTTCACAGCCCCTCTTGCAGTCACTACAGCAACACAGACTCCCCTTCACACCCCCTCTTGCAGTCACTACAGCAACACAGCCTCCCCTTCACAGCCACACTTGGATTCACTACAGCAACACAGACTCCCCTTCACAGCCTCTCTTGCACTCACTACAGCAACACAGACTCCTCTTCACAGCCTCTCTTCAACTCACTACAGCAGCACAGTCTCCCCTTCACAGCCACACTTGCAGTCACTACAGCAATACAGAGTCCCCTTCACAGCCTCTGTTGCAGTCACTACAGCAACACAGACTCCCCTTCACAGCCACACTTGCAGTCACTACAACAACATAGACTCCCTTCACAGCCTCTGTTGCAGTCACTACAGCAACACCGACTCCCTTTACAGCCCCTCTTGAAGTCACTACAGCAACACAGCCCCCTTTCACAGTCCCTCTTGCAGTCACTACAGCAACACAGACTACCCTCACAGTCCCGCCTCCATACACCACACCAACACAGATTCCGCTTCACAGTCCACCTTCCATTCACTACAGCAACACAGCCTCCTCTTCACAGTCCCTCTTGCAGTCACTACAGCAACACAGACTCCCCTTCACAGCCTGACTTGCAGACACTAGAGCAACACAGCCTCTCCTTCACAGTCCCTCTGGCAGTCTCTACAGCAACACAGACTCCCCTTCACAGTCCCCCTTCCAGCACTACAGCAACACAGCCTCCCCTTCACAGCCCCGCTTGCACTCACTACAGCAACACAGCCTCCCCTTCACAGCCCCCTTCCATTCACTACAGCAACACAGCCTCCCCTTGACAGCCCCCTTTCATTCACTGCAGCAACACAGCCTCCCCTTCGCAGCCTCTCTTGCAGTCACTACAGCAACACAGACTCCCCTTCACAGCCCCCTTCCATTCACTACAGCAACACAGCCTCTACTTCACAGTCTCCCTTGCACTCACTTCACTTCACCAACACAGCCTCCCCTTCACTCCCTCTCTTGCAGTAACTACAGCAACACAGACTCCCCTTCACAGCCCATCTTGCGGTCACTACAGCAACACAGATTCCCCTTCAAAGCCCCTCTTGCAGTCACTACAGCAACACAGTCTCCCCTTCACAGCCCCCTTCCATTCACTACAGCAACACAGCCTTTCCCTTCAAAGCCCCTCTTGCAGTCACTACAGCAACACAGCCTCCCCTTCACAGTCCCTCTTGCAGTCACTACAGCAACACCGACTCCCCTTCACAGCCCCCTTCCATTCACTACAGCAACACAGCCTTTCCCTCCACAGCCCCTCCTGCAGTCACTACAGCAACACAGACTCCCCTTCACAGTCTCCTTCTATTCACTACAGCAACACAGCCTCCAATTCACAGTCCCCCTTCCATTCACTACAGCAACACAGACTTCCCTTCACAGCCCCTCTTGCAGTAACTACAGCAACATAGCCTCCCCTTCACAGCCCCTTTTGCAGTCACTACAGCAACACAGACTCCCCTTCACAGTCTCCCTTCCAGTCACTACAGCAACACAGCCTCCAATTCACAGTCCCCCTTCCATTCACTACAGCAACACAGACTTCCCTTCACAGCCCCTCTTGCAGTCAATACAGCAACACAGACTCCCCTTCACAGCCACACTTGCAGTCACTACAGCAACACAGACTCACCTTCACAGTCCCCCTTCCATTCACTACAGCAACACAGCCTTTCCCTTCACATCCTCACCTGCAGTCACTACAGCAACACAGCCTCCCCTTCACAGCCCCTCTTGCAGTCACTACAGCAACACAGACTCCCCTTCACAGCCTGACTTGCAGTCAATACAGCAAGACAGCCTCCCCTTCACAGCCCCTCTTGCAGTCACTACAGCAACACAGACTCCCCTTCACAGCCTCTTTTGCAGTCACTACAGCAACACAGACTCCCCTTCACAGCCTCTATTGCACTCACTACAGCAACACAGACTTCCCTTCACAGCCCCTCTTGCAGTCACTACAGCAACACAGCCTCCCCTTCACAGCCCCTCTTGCAGTCACTACAGCAACACAGACTCCCCTTCACAACCTCCCTTGCAGTCATTACAGCAACACAGCCTCCCCTACACAGCACCTCTTGCACTCCCTACAGCAACACAGCCTCCCCTTCACAGCCCCTCTTGCGGTCACTACAGCAACACAGCCTCCCCTTCACAGCCCCTCTTGCAGTCACTACAGCAACACAGCCTCCAGTTCACAGCCCCTCTTGCAGTCACTACAGCAACACAGACTCCCCTTCACAGCCTCTCTTGCACTCACTACAGCAACACAGCCTCCCCTTCACAGCCACACTTGCAGTAACTACAGCAACACAGCCTCCCCTTCACAACCCCTTCCATTCACTACAGCAACACAGCCTCCCCTTCACAGCCCCTTCCATTCACTACAACAACACAGACTCCCTTTACAGCCCCTCTTGCAGTCACTACAGCAACACAGACTCCCCTTCCCAGCCTCTCTTGCAGTCACTACAGCAACACAGACTCCCCTTCACAGCCTCTCTTGCTGACACTACAGCAACACAGCCTTCCCTTCACAGCCCCTTCCATTCACTACAGCAACACAGACTCCCTTTCACAGCCTCTCTTGCAGTCACTACAGCAACACAGACTCCCCTTCACAGCCTCTCTTGCTGTCACTACAGCATCACAGCCTTCCCTTCACAGCCCTCTTCCATTCACTACAGCAACACAGACTCCCCTTCACAGCCTCTCTTGCACTCAGTACAGCAACACAGACTCCTCTTCATAGCCTCTCTTGCACTCACTACAGCAACACAGACTCCCCTTCACAGCCTCTCTTGCACTCACTACAGTAACACAGAATCCTCTTCACACCCTCTCTTGCACTCACTACAGCAACACAGACTCCCCTTCACAGCCACACTTGCAGTCACTACAGCAACACAGCCTCCCCTTCACAGCCTCTCCTGCACTCACTACAGCAACACAGACTCCCCTTCAGAGCCTCTCTTGCACTCACTACAGCAACACAGACTCCCCTTCACACCCTCTCTTGCACTCACTACAGCAACACAGACTCCTCTTCACAGCCACACTTGCAGTCACTACAGCAACACAGCCTCCCCTTCACAGACCCCTTCCATTCACTACAGCAACACAGACTTCCCTTCGCAGCCTCTCCTGCACTCACTACAGCAACACAGAATCCCCTTCAGAGCCTCTCTTGCACTCACTACAGCAACACAGCCTCCTCTTCACAGTCCCTCTTGCAGTCACTACAGCAACACAGACTCCCCTTCACAGTCCCCCTTCCATTCACTACAGCAACACAGACTCCCCTTCACAGTCCCCCTTCCATTCACTACAGCAACACAGACTCCCCTTCACAGCCCCTCTTGCAGTCACTACAGCAACAAAGACTCCCCTTCACAGCCCCTCTTCCAGTCACTACAGCAACACAGCCTCCCCGTCACAGCCTCCCTTCCATTCACTACACCAAAACAGCCTCCCCTTCACAGCCCCCTTCCATTCACTACACCAACACAACCTCCCCTTCACAGCCCCTCTTGCAGTCACTACAGCCAGACAGACTCCCTTCACAGCCAATCTTGCAGTCACTATAGCAACACAGACTCCCCTTCACAGCCCCTCTTGCACTCACTACAGCAACAAAGCCTTCCCTTCACAGTCCCTGTTCCATTCACTACAGCAACACAGACTCCCTTCACAGTCCCTCTTGCAGTCACTACAGCAACACAGACTCCCCTTCACAGCCCCCTTCCATTCACTACAGCAACACAGACTCCCCTTCACAGTCCCCCTTCCATTTACTACAGCAACACAGCCTCCCCTTCACAGCCCCTCTTGCAGTCACTACAGCAACACAGACTCCCCTTCACACCCCTCTTGCAGTCACTACAGCAACACAGCCTCCCCTTCACAGCCACACTTGGATTCACTACAGCAACACAGACTCCCCTTCACAGCCTCTCTTGCACTCACTACAGCAACACAGACTCCTCTTCACAGCCTCTCTTCAACTCACTACAGCAGCACAGTCTCCCTTCACAGCCACACTTGCAGTCACTACAGCAATACAGAGTCCCCTTCACAGCCTCTGTTGCAGTCACTACAGCAACACAGACTCCCCTTCACAGCCACACTTGCAGTCACTACAACAACATAGACTCCCCTTCACAGCCTCTGTTGCAGTCACTACAGCAACACCGACTCCCTTTACAGCCCCTCTTGAAGTCACTACAGCAACACAGCCCCTTTCACAGTCCCTCTTGCAGTCACTACAGCAACACAGACTACCCTCACAGTCCCGCCTCCATACACCACACCAACACAGATTCCGCTTCACAGTCCACCTTCCATTCACTACAGCAACACAGCCTCCTCTTCACAGTCCCTCTTGCAGTCACTACAGCAACACAGACTCCCCTTCACAGCCTGACTTGCAGACACTAGAGCAACACAGCCTCTCCTTCACAGTCCCTCTGGCAGTCTCTACAGCAACACAGACTCCCCTTCACAGTCCCCCTTCCAGCACTACAGCAACACAGCCTCCCCTTCACAGCCCCGCTTGCACTCACTACAGCAACACAGCCTCCCCTTCACAGCCCCTTCCATTCACTACAGCAACACAGCCTCCCCTTCACAGCCCCCTTTCATTCACTGCAGCAACACAGCCTCCCCTTCGCAGCCTCTCTTGCAGTCACTACAGCAACACAGACTCCCCTTCACAGCCCCCTTCCATTCACTACAGCAACACAGCCTCCCCTTCACAGTCTCCCTTGCACTCACTTCACTTCACCAACACAGCCTCCCCTTCACTCCCTCTCTTGCAGTAACTACAGCAACACAGACTCCCCTTCACAGCCCATCTTGCGGTCACTACAGCAACACAGATTCCCCTTCAAAGCCCCTCTTGCAGTCACTACAGCAACACAGTCTCCCCTTCACAGCCCCCTTCCATTCACTACAGCAACACAGCCTTTCCCTTCAAAGCCCCTCTTGCAGTCACTACAGCAACACAGCCTCCCCTTCACAGTCCCTCTTGCAGTCACTACAGCAACACCGACTCCCCTTCACAGCCCCCTTCCATTCACTACAGCAACACAGCCTTTCCCTCCACAGCCCCTCCTGCAGTCACTACAGCAACACAGACTCCCCTTCACAGTCTCCCTTCTATTCACTACAGCAACACAGCCTCCAATTCACAGTCCCCCTTCCATTCACTACAGCAACACAGACTTCCCTTCACAGCCCCTCTTGCAGTAACTACAGCAACATAGCCTCCCCTTCACAGCCCCTTTTGCAGTCACTACAGCAACACAGACTCCCCTTCACAGTCTCCCTTCCAGTCACTACAGCAACACAGCCTCCAATTCACAGTCCCCCTTCCATTCACTACAGCAACACAGACTTCCCTTCACAGCCCCTCTTGCAGTCAATACAGCAACACAGACTCCCCTTCACAGCCACACTTGCAGTCACTACAGCAACACAGACTCACCTTCACAGTCCCCCTTCCATTCACTACAGCAATACAGCCTTTCCCTTCACATCCTCACCTGCAGTCACTACAGCAACACAGCCTCCCCTTCACAGCCCCTCTTGCAGTCACTACAGCAACACAGACTCCCCTTCACAGCCTGACTTGCAGTCAATACAGCAAGACAGCCTCCCCTTCACAGCCCCTCTTGCAGTCACTACAGCAACACAGACTCCCCTTCACAGCCTCTTTTGCAGTCACTACAGCAACACAGACTCCCCTTCACAGCCTCTATTGCACTCACTACAGCAACACAGACTTCCCTTCACAGCCCCTCTTGCAGTCACTACAGCAACACAGCCTCCCCTTCACAGCCCCTCTTGCAGTCACTACAGCAACACAGACTCCCCTTCACAACCTCCCTTGCAGTCATTACAGCAACACAGCCTCCCCTACACAGCACCTCTTGCACTCCCTACAGCAACACAGCCTCCCCTTCACAGCCCCTCTTGCGGTCACTACAGCAACACAGCCTCCCCTTCACAGCCCCTCTTGCAGTCACTACAGCAACACAGCCTCCAGTTCACAGCCCCTCTTGCAGTCACTACAGCAACACAGACTCCCCTTCACAGCCTCTCTTGCACTCACTACAGCAACACAGCCTCCCCTTCACAGCCACACTTGCAGTAACTACAGCAACACAGCCTCCCCTTCACAGGCTCTCTTGCAGTCAGTATAGCAACACAGACTCCCCTTCACAGCCCCTCTTGCAGTGACTACAGCAACACAGACTCTCCTTCACAGCCTCTCTTGCAGTCACTACAGCAACACAGACCCCCTTCACAGCCTCTCTTGCACTCACTACAGCAACAAAGCCTTCCCTTCACAGCCCCCTTCAATTCACTACAGTAACACAGCCTCCCCTTCACAGTCCCCGTTCCATTCACTACAGCAACACAGACTCCCTTTCGCAGCCACACTTGCAGTAACTACAGCAACACAGACTCCCCTTCACAGCCCATCTTGCAGTCACTACAGCAACACAGCCTTTCCCTTCACAGCCCCTCTTGCAGTCACTACAGCAACACAGACTCCCCTTCACAGCCTCTCTTGCAGTCACTACAGCAACACAGACTCCCCTTCACAGCCTCTCTTGCACTCACTACAGCAGCACAGACTCCTCTTCATAGCCTCTCTTGCAGTCACTACAGCAACACAGACTCCCCTTCACAGCCACACTTGCAGTCACTACAGCAACACAGACTCCACTTCACAGCCTCTCTTGCACTCACTACAGCAACACAGACTCCTCTTCATAGCCTCTCTTGCAGTCACTACAGCAACACAGACTCCCCTTCACAGCCACACTTGCAGTCACTACAGGAACAAAGACTCCCCTTCACAGCCTCTCTTGCACTCACTACAGCAACACAGACTCCTCTTCATAGCCTCTCTTGCACTCACTACAGCAACACAGCCTCCCCTTCACAGCCTCTCTTGCAATCACTACAGCAACACAGCCTTTCCCTTCACAGCCCCCTTCCATTCACTACAGCAACACAGCCTTTCCCTTCACAGCCCATCTTGCAGTCACTACAGCAACACAGACTTCCCTTCACAGCCTCTCTTGCAGTCACTACAGCAACACAGCCTTTCCCTTCACAGCCCCCCTTCCATTCACTACAGCAACACAGCCTTTCCCTTCCCAGCCCATCTTGCAGTCACTACAGCAACACAGACTTCCCTTCACAGCCTCTCTTGCAGTCACTACAGCAACACAGACTCCCCTTCACAGCCTCTCTTGCACTCACTACAGCAACACAGCCTTTTCCCTTCACAGCCCCACTTCCATTCACTACAGCAACACAGCCTCCCCTTCACAGCCTCTCTTGCTGTCACTACAGCAAGACATGCTCCCCTTCACAACCCCATTCCATTCACTACAGCAACACAGTCTCCCCTTCACAGCCCCCTTCCATTCACTACAGCAACACAGACTCCCCTTCACAGCCACACTTGCAGTCACTACAGCAACACAGCCTCCCCGTCACAACACCCTTCCATTCACTACAGCAACACAGCCTCCCCTTCACAGCCCCCTTCCATTCACTACAGCAACACAGACTCCCCTTTACAGCCCCTCTTGCAGTCACTACAGCAACACAGACTCCCCTTCACAGCCTCTCTTGCTGACACTACAGCAACACAGCCTTCCCTTCACAGCCCCCTTCCATTCACTACAGCAACACAGACTCCCCTTCACAGCCTCTCTTGCAGTCACTACAGCAACACAGACTCCCTTCACAGCCTCTCTTGCTGTCACTACAGCATCACAGCCTTCCCTTCACAGCCCTCTTCCATTCACTACAGCAACACAGACTCCCCTTCACAGCCTCTCTTGCACTCACTACAGCAACACAGACTCCTCTTCATAGCCTCTCTTGCACTCACTACAGCAACACAGACTCCCCTTCACAGCCTCTCTTGCACTCACTACAGTAACACAGAATCCTCTTCACACCCTCTCTTGCACTCACTACAGCAACACAGACTCCCCTTCACAGCCACACTTGCAGTCACTACAGCAACACAGCCTCCCCTTCACAGCCTCTCCTGCACTCACTACAGCAACACAGACTCCCCTTCAGAGCCTCTCTTGCACTCACTACAGCAACACAGACTCCCCTTCACACCCTCTCTTGCACTCACTACAGCAACACAGACTCCCCTTCACAGCCTCTCTTGCACTCACTACAGTAACACAGAATCCTCTTCACACCCTCTCTTGCACTCACTACAGCAACACAGACTCCCCTTCACAGCCACACTTGCAGTCACTACAGCAACACAGCCTCCCCTTCACAGCCTCTCCTGCACTCACTACAGCAACACAGACTCCTCTTCACAGCCACACTTGCAGTCACTACAGCAACACAGCCTCCCCTTCACAGACCCCCTTCCATTCACTACAGCAACACAGACTTCCTTCGCAGCCTCTCCTGCACTCACTACAGCAACACAGAATCCCCTTCAGAGCCTCTCTTGCACTCACTACAGCAACACAGCCTCCTCTTCACAGTCCCTCTTGCAGTCACTACAGCAACACAGACTCCCCTTCACAGTCCCCCTTCCATTCACTACAGCAACACAGACTCCCCTTCACAGTCCCCCTTCCATTCACTACAGCAACACAGACTCCCCTTCACAGCCCCTCTTGCAGTCACTACAGCAACAAAGACTCCCCTTCACAGCCCCTCTTCCAGTCACTACAGCAACACAGCCTCCCCGTCACAGCCTCCCTTCCATTCACTACACCAAAACAGCCTCCCCTTCACAGCCCCCTTCCATTCACTACACCAACACAACCTCCCCTTCACAGCCCCTCTTGCAGTCACTACAGCCAGACAGACTCCCCTTCACAGCCCCTCTTGCAGTCACTACAGCAACACAGACTCCCCTTCACAGCCCCTCTTGCACTCACTACAGCAACAAAGCCTTCCCTTCACAGTCCCTGTTCCATTCACTACAGCAACACAGACTCCCCTTCACAGTCCCTCTTGCAGTCACTACAGCAACACAGACTCCCCTTCACAGCCCCCTTCCATTCACTACAGCAACACAGACTCCCCTTCACAGTCCCCCTTCCATTTACTACAGCAACACAGCCTCCCCTTCACAGCCCCTCTTGCAGTCACTACAGCAACACAGACTCCCCTTCACACCCCTCTTGCAGTCACTACAGCAACACAGCCTCCCCTTCACAGCCACACTTGGATTCACTACAGCAACACAGACTCCCCTTCACAGCCTCTCTTGCACTCACTACAGCAACACAGACTCCTCTTCACAGCCTGTCTTCAACTCACTACAGCAGCATTGTCTCCCCTTCACAACCACACTTGCAGTCACTACAGCAATACAGAGTCCCCTTCACAGCCTCTGTTGCAGTCACTACAGCAACACAGACTCCCCTTCACAGCCACACTTGCAGTCACTACAACAACATAGACTCCCCTTCACAGCCTCTGTTGCAGTCACTACAGCAACACCGACTCCCCTTTACAGCCCCTCTTGAAGTCACTACAGCAACACAGCCCCCTTTCACAGTCCCTCTTGCAGTCACTACAGCAACACAGACTACCCTCACAGTCCCGCCTCCATACACCACACCAACACAGATTCCGCTTCACAGTCCACCTTCCATTCACTACAGCAACACAGCCTCCTCTTCACAGTCCCTCTTGCAGTCACTACAGCAACACAGACTCCCCTTCACAGCCTGACTTGCAGACACTAGAGCAACACAGCCTCTCCTTCACAGTCCCTCTGGCAGTCTCTACAGCAACACAGACTCCCCTTCACAGCCCCCTTCCAGCACTACAGCAACACAGCCTCCCCTTCACAGCCCCGCTTGCACTCACTACAGCAACACAGCCTCCCCTTCACAGCCCCCTTCCATTCACTACAGCAACACAGCCTCCCCTTCACAGCCCCCTTTCATTCACTGCAGCAACACAGCCTCCCCTTCGCAGCCTCTCTTGCAGTCACTACAGCAACACAGACTCCCCTTCACAGCCCCCTTCCATTCACTACAGCAACACAGCCTCCCCTTCACAGTCTCTCTTGCACTCACTTCACTTCACCAACACAGCCTTCCCTTCACTCCCTCTCTTGCAGTAACTACAGCAACACAGACTCCCCTTCACAGCCCATCTTGCAGTCACTACAGCAACACAGATTCCCCTTCAAAGCCCCTCTTGCAGTCACTACAGCAACACAGTCTCCCCTTCACAGCCCCCTTCCATTCACTACAGCAACACAGCCTTTCCCTTCAAAGCCCCTCTTGCAGTCACTACAGCAACACAGCCTCCCCTTCACAGTCCCTCTTGCAGTCACTACAGCAACACCGACTCCCCTTCACAGCCCCCTTCCATTCACTACAGCAACACAGCCTTTCCCTCCACAGCCCCTCCTGCAGTCACTACAGCAACACAGACTCCCCTTCACAGTCTCCCTTCTATTCACTACAGCAACACAGCCTCCAATTCACAGTCCCCCTTCCATTCACTACAGCAACACAGACTTCCCTTCACAGCCCCTCTTGCAGTAACTACAGCAACATAGCCTCCCCTTCACAGCCCCTTTTGCAGTCACTACAGCAACACAGACTCCCCTTCACAGTCTCCCTTCCAGTCACTACAGCAACACAGCCTCCAATTCACAGTCCCCCTTCCATTCACTACAGCAACACAGACTTCCCTTCACAGCCCCTCTTGCAGTCAATACAGCAACACAGACTCCCCTTCACAGCCACACTTGCAGTCACTACAGCAACACAGACTCACCTTCACAGTCCCCCTTCCATTCACTACAGCAATACAGCCTTTCCCTTCACATCCTCACCTGCAGTCACTACAGCAACACAGCCTCCCCTTCACAGCCCCTCTTGCAGTCACTACAGCAACACAGACTCCCCTTCACAGCCTGACTTGCAGTCAATACAGCAACACAGCCTCCCCTTCACAGCCCCTCTTGCAGTCACTACAGCAACACAGACTCCCCTTCACAGCCTCTTTTGCAGTCACTACAGCAACACAGACTCCCCTTCACAGCCTCTCTTGCACTCACTACAGCAACACAGACTTCCCTTCACAGCCCCTCTTGCAGTCACTACAGCAACACAGCCTCCCCTTCACAGCCCCTCTTGCAGTCACTACAGCAACACAGACTCCCCTTCACAACCTCCCTTGCAGTCATTACAGCAACACAGCCTCCCCTACACAGCACCTCTTGCACTCCCTACAGCAACACAGCCTCCCCTTCACAGCCCCTCTTGCAGTCACTACAGCAACACAGCCTCCCCTTCACAGCCCCTCTTGCAGTCACTACAGCAACACAGCCTCCAGTTCACAGCCCCTCTTGCAGTCACTACAGCAACACAGACTCCCCTTCACAGCCTCTCTTGCACTCACTACAGCAACACAGCCTCCCCTTCACAGCCACACTTGCAGTAACTACAGCAACACAGCCTCCCCTTCACAGGCTCTCTTGCAGCCAGTATAGCAACACAGACTCCCCTTCACAGCCCCTCTTGCAGTGACTACAGCAACACAGACTCTCCTTCACAGCCTCTCTTGCAGTCACTACAGCAACACAGACCCCCCTTCACAGCCTCTCTTGCACTCACTACAGCAACAAAGCCTTCCCTTCACAGCCCCCTTCAATTCACTACAGTAACACAGCCTCCCCTTCACAGTCCCCGTTCCATTCACTACAGCAACACAGACTCCCTTTCGCAGCCACACTTGCAGTAACTACAGCAACACAGACTCCCCTTCACAGCCCATCTTGCAGTCACTACAGCAACACAGCCTTTCCCTTCACAGCCCCTCTTGCAGTCACTACAGCAACACAGACTCCCCTTCACAGCCTCTCTTGCAGTCACTACAGCAACACAGACTCCCCTTCACAGCCTCTCTTGCACTCACTACAGCAACACAGACTCCTCTTCATAGCCTCTCTTGCAGTCACTACAGCAACACAGACTCCCCTTCACAGCCACACTTGCAGTCACTACAGCAACACAGACTCCACTTCACAGACTCTCTTGCACTCACTACAGCAACACAGACTCCTCTTCATAGCCTCTCTTGCAGTCACTACAGCAACACAGACTCCCCTTCACAGCCACATTTGCAGTCACTACAGGAACAAAGACTCCCTTCACAGCCTCTCTTGCACTCACTACAGCAACACAGACTCCTCTTCATAGCCTCTCTTGCACTCACTACAGCAACACAGCCTCCCCTTCACAGCCTCTCTTGCAATCACTACAGCAACACAGCCTTTCCCTTCACAGCCCCCTTCCATTCACTACAGCAACACAGCCTTTCCCTTCACAGCCCATCTTGCAGTCACTACAGCAACACAGACTTCCCTTCACAGCCTCTCTTGCAGTCACTACAGCAACACAGCCTTTCCCTTCACAGCCCCCTTCCATTCACTACAGCAACACAGCCTTTCCCTTCACAGCCCATCTTGCAGTCACTACAGCAACACAGACTTCCCTTCACAGCCTCTCTTGCAGTCACTACAGCAACACAGACTCCCCTTCACAGCCTCTCTTGCACTCACTACAGCAACACAGACTCCTCTTCATAGCCTCTCTTGCACTCACTACAGCAACACAGCCTCCCCTTCACAGCCTCTCTTGCAATCACTACAGCAACACAGCCTTTCCCTTCACAGCCCCCTTCCATTCACTACAGCAACACAGCCTTTCCCTTCACAGCCCATCTTGCAGTCACTACAGCAACACAGACTTCCCTTCACAGCCTCTCTTGCAGTCACTACAGCAACACAGCCTTTCCCTTCACAGCCCCCTTCCATTCACTACAGCAACACAGCCTTTCCCTTCACAGCCCATCTTGCAGTCACTACAGCAACACAGTCTCCCCTTCACAGCCCCCTTCCATTCACTACAGCAACACAGACTCCCCTTCACAGCCACACTTGCAGTCACTACAGCAACACAGCCTCCCCGTCACAACACCCTTCCATTCACTACAGCAACACAGCCTCCCCTTCACAGCCCCCTTCCATTCACTACAGCAACACAGACTCCCCTTTACAGCCCCTCTTGCAGTCACTACAGCAACACAGACTCCCCTTCACAGCCTCTCTTGCTGACACTACAGCAACACAGCCTTCCCTTCACAGCCCCCTTCCATTCACTACAGCAACACAGACTCCCCTTCACAGCCTCTCTTGCAGTCACTACAGCAACACAGACTCCCTTCACAGCCTCTCTTGCTGTCACTACAGCATCACAGCCTTCCCTTCACAGCCCTCTTCCATTCACTACAGCAACACAGACTCCCCTTCACAGCCTCTCTTGCACTCACTACAGCAACACAGACTCCTCTTCATAGCCTCTCTTGCACTCACTACAGCAACACAGACTCCCCTTCACAGCCTCTCTTGCACTCACTACAGTAACACAGACTCCTCTTCACACCCTCTCTTGCACTCACTACAGCAACACAGACTCCCTTCACAGCCACACTTGCAGTCACTACAGCAACACAGCCTCCCCTTCACAGCCTCTCCTGCACTCACTACAGCAACACAGACTCCCCTTCAGAGCCTCTCTTGCACTCACTACAGCAACACAGACTCCCCTTCACACCCTCTCTTGCACTCACTACAGCAACACAGACTCCTCTTCACAGACACACTTGCAGTCACTACAGCAACACAGCCTCCCCTTCACAGACCCCCTTCCATTCACTACAGCAACACAGACTTCCTTCGCAGCCTCTCCTGCACTCACTACAGCAACACAGAATCCCCTTCAGAGCCTCTCTTGCACTCACTACAGCAACACAGCCTCCCCTTCACAGTCCCTCTTGCAGTCACTACAGCAACACAGACTCCCCTTCACAGTCCCCCTTCCATTCACTACAGCAACACAGACTCCCCTTCACAGTCCCCCTTCCATTCACTACAGCAACACAGCCTCCCCTTCACAGCCCCTCTTGCAGTCACTACAGCAACACAGACTCCCCTTCACAGCCCCTCTTCCAGTCACTACAGCAACACAGCCTCCCCGTCACAGCCTCCCTTCCATTCACTACACCAAAACAGCCTCCCCTTCACAGCCCCCTTCCATTCACTACACCAACACAACCTCCCCTTTACAGCCTCTCTTGCAGTCACTACAGCAACACAGACTCCCCTTCACAGCCCCTCTTGCAGTCACTACAGCAACACAGACTCCCCCTCACAGCCTCTCTTGCAGTCACTACAGCCAGACAGACTCCCCTTCACAGCCCCTCTTGCAGTCACTACAGCAACACAGACTCCCCTTCACAGCCCCTCTTGCACTCACTACAGCAACAAAGCCTTCCCTTCACAGTCCCTGTTCCATTCACTACAGCAACATAGACTCCCCTTCACAGTCCCTCTTGCAGTCACTACAGCAACACAGACTCCCCTTCACAGCCCCCCTTCCATTCACAACAGCAACACAGATTCCCCTTCACAGTCCCCCTTCCATTTACTACAGCAACACAGCCTCCCCTTCACAGCCCCTCTTGCAGTCACTACAGCAACACAGACTCCCCTTCACACCCCTCTTGCAGTCACTACAGCAACACAGCCTCCCCTTCACAGCCACACTTGGATTCACTACAGCAACACAGACTCCCCTTCACAGCCTCTCTTGCACTCACTACAGCAACACAGACTCCTCTTCACAGCCTCTCTTCAACTCACTACAGCAGCACAGTCTCCCCTTCACAACCACACTTGCAGTCACTACAGCAACACAGAGTCCCCTTCACAGCCACACTTGCAGTCACTACAGCAACATAGACTCCCTTCACAGCCTTTGTTGCAGTCACTACAGCAACACCGACTCCCCTTTACAGCCCCTCTTGAAGTCACTACAGCAACACAGCCCCCTTTCACAGTCCCTCTTGCAGTCACTACAGCAACACAGACTACCCTCACAGTCCCCCTTCCATACACCACACCAACACAGATTCCGCTTCACAGTCCCCTTCCATTCACTACAGCAACACAGCCTCCTCTTCACAGTCCCTCTTGCAGTCACTACAGCAACACAGACTCCCTTCACAGCCTGACTTGCAGACACTAGAGCAACACAGCCTCTCCTTCACAGTCCCTCTGGCAGTCTCTACAGCAAAATCAGAAAAATAAGGGGAGAAAGAGGGATATGCTAGGTCCACCCTCCAAAAATGATCAAGAATTACAAACACCGAAATCTCGGTTATGGAAACCTAGCCAGTTTTTTCAGAAAATTAAATTTACTAATATAAGATTCAGAAAAAATAGTTAGTAAAGGAAAACTAGTTTCGAGCTACCCCAGTGCTCTTCTTCATATATGCAGTCGGGAGGAAGCAGGCAACAGCCGGAGCAGTTTTCATTCTCAATGGCGATGATCTCTCCAGCCCCTCTCAGACCATGAAGCACATTGTTGCTCCATAATTAATACTTCGTGATCAAAGTACTGTATGTATTAAATCTTGCCTGCTAGTATTTTGCAGCATTTTGTCCTATCCTTAGGTCACTTTGGAGTGGTACTAAACAGGGCTGGACCCTGTTTGTCCTGAAGAAGAGCACTGGGGTAGCTCGAAACTAGTTGACGTTCACTAGGGACCCTGACTAATTAAAAACAGACACCCTAGCGACCAACCCCGTTTTTAATATATCGGCTAGGAGCCTGAATAAATTATTTTTGCCCACTAGCTAGATATTTTTAGTCTCACCCACTCCACCCCCATCACTGCACCACACATAGTCACTCACAAGTAGTGCTCCTACGTAGTGTCGCAAGTCGTAGCACGCCTCAGCCCGTAGCGGGTTGGGATGGCCCCTATGATGAAGCATGTCACCATGGGAAACCATGGTGAGTGAGGGACTCAAGAAAGGACATTTTTCCTTTACTAACTATTTTTCTGAATCTTATATTAGTAAATTTAATTTTCTGAAAAAACTGGCTGAGGTTTCCATAACCGAGATTTCGGTGTTTTGTAATTCTAGTCTCTACAGCAACACAGACTCCCCTTCACAGCCCCGCTTGCACTCACTACAGCAACACAGCCTCCCCTTCACAGCCCCCTTCCATTCACTACAGCAACACAGCCTCCCCTTCACAGCCCCCTTTCATTCACTGCAGCAACACAGCCTCCCCTTCGCAGCCTCTCTTGCAGTCACTACAGCAACACAGACTCCCTTCACAGCCCCCTTCCATTCACTACAGCAACACAGCCTCCCCTTCACAGCCTCTCTTGCACTCACTTCACTTCACCAACACAGCCTCCCCTTCACTGCCTCTCTTGCAGTAACTACAGCAACACAGACTCCCTTTACAGCCCCTCTTGCAGTCACTACAGCAACACAGACTCCCCTTCACAGCCTCTCTTGCTGACACTACAGCAACACAGCCTTCCCTTCACAGCCCCCTTCCATTCACTACAGCAACACAGACTCCCCTTCACAGCCTCTCTTGCAGTCACTACAGCAACACAGACTCCCCTTCACAGCCTCTCTTGCTGTCACTACAGCATCACAGCCTTCCCTTCACAGCCCTCTTCCATTCACTACAGCAACACAGACTCCCCTTCACAGCCTCTCTTGCACTCACTACAGCAACACAGACTCCTCTTCATAGCCTCTCTTGCACTCACTACAGCAACACAGACTCCCCTTCACAGCCTCTCTTGCACTCACTACAGTAACACAGACTCCTCTTCACACCCTCTCTTGCACTCACTACAGCAACACAGACTCCCCTTCACAGCCACACTTGCAGTCACTACAGCAACACAGCCTCCCCTTCACAGCCTCTCCTGCACTCACTACAGCAACACAGACTCCCCTTCAGAGCCTCTCTTGCACTCACTACAGCAACACAGACTCCCCTTCACACCCTCTCTTGCACTCACTACAGCAACACAGACTCCTCTTCACAGCCACACTTGCAGTCACTACAGCAACACAGCCTCCCCTTCACAGACCCCCTTCCATTCACTACAGCAACACAGACTTCCCTTCGCAGCCTCTCCTGCACTCACTACAGCAACACAGAATCCCCTTCAGAGCCTCTCTTGCACTCACTACAGCAACACAGCCTCCCCTTCACAGTCCCTCTTGCAGTCACTACAGCAACACAGACTCCCCTTCACAGTCCCCCTTCCATTCACTACAGCAACACAGACTCCCTTCACAGTCCCCCTTCCATTCACTACAGCAACACAGCCTCCCCTTCACAGCCCCTCTTGCAGTCACTACAGCAACACAGACTCCCCTTCACAGCCCCTCTTCCAGTCACTACAGCAACACAGCCTCCCGTCACAGCCTCCCTTCCATTCACTACACCAAAACAGCCTCCCCTTCACAGCCCCCTTCCATTCACTACACCAACACAACCTCCCCTTTACAGCCTCTCTTGCAGTCACTACAGCAACACAGACTCCCCTTCACAGCCCCTCTTGCAGTCACTACAGCAACACAGACTCCCCCTCACAGCCTCTCTTGCAGTCACTACAGCCAGACAGACTCCCCTTCACAGCCCCTCTTGCAGTCACTACAGCAACACAGACTCCCCTTCACAGCCCCTCTTGCACTCACTACAGCAAGAAAGCCTTCCCTTCACAGTCCCTGTTCCATTCACTACAGCAACACAGACTCCCCTTCACAGTCCCTCTTGCAGTCACTACAGCAACACAGACTCCCCTTCACAGCCCCCTTCCATTCACTACAGCAACACAGATTCCCCTTCACAGTCCCCCTTCCATTTACTACAGCAACACAGCCTCCCCTTCACAGCCCCTCTTGCAGTCACTACAGCAACACAGACTCCCCTTCACACCCCTCTTGCAGTCACTACAGCAACACAGCCTCCCCTTCACAGCCACACTTGGATTCACTACAGCAACACAGACTCCCCTTCACAGCCTCTCTTGCACTCACTACAGCAACACAGACTCCTCTTCACAGCCTCTCTTCAACTCACTACAGCAGCACAGTCTCCCCTTCACAACCACACTTGCAGTCACTACAGCAACACAGAGTCCCCTTCACAGCCACACTTGCAGTCACTACAGCAACATAGACTCCCCTTCACAGCCTTTGTTGCAGTCACTACAGCAACACCGACTCCCCTTTACAGCCCCTCTTGAAGTCACTACAGCAACACAGCCCCCTTTCACAGTCCCTCTTGCAGTCACTACAGCAACACAGACTACCCTCACAGTCCCCCTTCCATACACCACACCAACACAGATTCCGCTTCACAGTCCCCCTTCCATTCACTACAGCAACACAGCCTCCTCTTCACAGTCCCTCTTGCAGTCACTACAGCAACACAGACTCCCCTTCACAGCCTGACTTGCAGACACTAGAGCAACACAGCCTCTCCTTCACAGTCCCTCTGGCAGTCTCTACAGCAAAATCAGAAAAATAAGGGGAGAAAGAGGGATATGCTAGAGTCCACCCTCCAAAAATGATCAAGAATTACAAACACCGAAATCTCGGTTATGGAAACCTAGCCAGTTTTTTCAGAAAATTAAATTTACTAATATAAGATTCAGAAAAAATAGTTAGTAAAGGAAAACTAGTTTCGAGCTACCCCAGTGCTCTTCTTCATATATGCGGTCGGGAGGAAGCAGGCAACAGCCGGAGCAGTTTTCATTCTCAATGGCGATGATCTCTCCAGCCCCTCTCAGACCATGAAGCACATTGTTGCTCCATAATTAATACTTCGTGATCAAAGTACTGTATGTATTAAATCTTGCCTGCTAGTATTTTGCAGCATTTTTCCTATCCTTAGGTCACTTTGGAGTGGTACTAAACAGGGCTGGACCCTGTTTGTCCTGAAGAAGAGCACTGGGGTAGCTCGAAACTAGTTGACGTTCACTAGGGACCCTGACTAATTAAAAACAGACACCCTAGCGACCAACCCCGTTTTTAATATATCGGCTAGGAGCCTGAATAAATTATTTTTGCCCACTAGCTAGATATTTTTAGTCTCACCCACACCACCCCCATCACTGCACCACACATAGTCACTCACAAGTAGTGCTCCTACGTAGTGTCGCAAGTCGTAGCACGCCTCAGCCCGTAGCGGGTTGGGATGGCCCCTATGATGAAGCATGTCACCATGGGAAACCATGGCGAGTGAGGGGACTCAAGAAAGGACATTTTTCCTTTACTAACTATTTTTCTGAATCTTATATTAGTAAATTTAATTTTCTGAAAAAACTGGCTAGGTTTCCATAACCGAGATTTCGGTGTTTTGTAATTCTAGTCTCTACAGCAACACAGACTCCCTTCACAGCCCCGCTTGCACTCACTACAGCAACACAGCCTCCCCTTCACAGCCCCCTTCCATTCACTACAGCAACACAGCCTCCCTTCACAGCCCCTTTCATTCACTGCAGCAACACAGCCTCCCCTTCGCAGCCTCTCTTGCAGTCACTACAGCAACACAGACTCCCCTTCACAGCCCCCTTCCATTCACTACAGCAACACAGCCTCCCCTTCACAGCCTCTCTTGCACTCACTTCACTTCACCAACACAGCCTCCCCTTCACTCCCTCTCTTGCAGTAACTACAGCAACACAGACTCCCCTTTACAGCCCCTCTTGCAGTCACTACAGCAACACAGACTCCCCTTCACAGCCTCTCTTGCTGACACTACAGCAACACAGCCTTCCCTTCACAGCCCCTTCCATTCACTACAGCAACACAGACTCCCCTTCACAGCCTCTCTTGCAGTCACTACAGCAACACAGACTCCCTTCACAGCCTCTCTTGCTGTCACTACAGCATCACAGCCTTCCCTTCACAGCCCTCTTCCATTCACTACAGCAACACAGACTCCCCTTCACAGCCTCTCTTGCACTCACTACAGCAACACAGACTCCTCTTCATAGCCTCTCTTGCACTCACTACAGCAACACAGACTCCCCTTCACAGCCTCTCTTGCACTCACTACAGTAACACAGACTCCTCTTCACACCCTCTCTTGCACTCACTACAGCAACACAGACTCCCCTTCACAGCCACACTTGCAGTCACTACAGCAACACAGCCTCCCCTTCACAGCCTCTCCTGCACTCACTACAGCAACACAGACTCCCCTTCAGAGCCTCTCTTGCACTCACTACAGCAACACAGACTCCCCTTCACACCCTCTCTTGCACTCACTACAGCAACACAGACTCCTCTTCACAGCCACACTTGCAGTCACTACAGCAACACAGCCTCCCCTTCACAGACCCCCTTCCATTCACTACAGCAAC
Organism: Calotriton arnoldi; assembly: GCA_963921515.1. Lineage (NCBI taxonomy): Eukaryota > Metazoa > Chordata > Amphibia > Caudata > Salamandridae > Calotriton > Calotriton arnoldi. Next base: position 4,485,306 of record CAWUFW010000272.1, on the reverse strand, counting down.
ACAGACTTCCCTTCGCAGCCTCTCCTGCACTCACTACAGCAACACAGAATCCCCTTCAGAGCCTCTCTTGCACTCACTACAGCAACACAGCCTCCCCTTCACAGTCCCTCTTGCAGTCACTACAGCAACACAGACTCCCCTTCACAGTCCCCCTTCCATTCACTACAGCAACACAGACTCCCTTCACAGTCCCCCTTCCATTCACTACAGCAACACAGCCTCCCCTTCACAGCCCCTCTTGCAGTCACTACAGCAACACAGACTCCCCTTCACAGCCCCTCTTCCAGTCACTACAGCAACACAGCCTCCCCGTCACAGCCTCCCTTCCATTCACTACACCAAAACAGCCTCCCCTTCACAGCCCCCTTCCATTCACTACACCAACACAACCTCCCCTTTACAGCCTCTCTTGCAGTCACTACAGCAACACAGACTCCCCTTCACAGCCCCTCTTGCAGTCACTACAGCAACACAGACTCCCCCTCACAGCCTCTCTTGCAGTCACTACAGCCAGACAGACTCCCCTTCACAGCCCCTCTTGCAGTCACTACAGCAACACAGACTCCCCTTCACAGCCCCTCTTGCACTCACTACAGCAAGAAAGCCTTCCCTTCACAGTCCCTGTTCCATTCACTACAGCAACACAGACTCCCCTTCACAGTCCCTCTTGCAGTCACTACAGCAACACAGACTCCCCTTCACAGCCCCCCTTCCATTCACTACAGCAACACAGATTCCCCTTCACAGTCCCCCTTCCATTTACTACAGCAACACAACCTCCCCTTCACAGCCCCTCTTGCAGTCACTACAGCAACACAGACTCCCCTTCACACCCCTCTTGCAGTCACTACAGCAACACAGCCTCCCCTTCACAGCCACACTTGGATTCACTACAGCAACACAGACTCCCCTTCACAGCCTCTCTTGCACTCACTACAGCAACACAGACTCCTCTTCACAGCCTCTCTTCAACTCACTACAGCAGCACAGTCTCCCCTTCACAACCACACTTGCAGTCACTACAGCAACACAGAGTCCCCTTCACAGCCACACTTGCAGTCACTACAGCAACATAGACTCCCCTTCACAGCCTTTGTTGCAGTCACTACAGCAACACCGACTCCCTTTACAGCCCCTCTTGAAGTCACTACAGCAACACAGCCCCCTTTCACAGTCCCTCTTGCAGTCACTACAGCAACACAGACTACCCTCACAGTCCCCCTTCCATACACCACACCAACACAGATTCCGCTTCACAGTCCCCCTTCCATTCACTACAGCAACACAGCCTCCTCTTCACAGTCCCTCTTGCAGTCACTACAGCAACACAGACTCCCCTTCACAGCCTGACTTGCAGACACTAGAGCAACACAGCCTCTCCTTCACAGTCCCTCTGGCAGTCTCTACAGCAAAATCAGAAAAATAAGGGGAGAAAGAGGGATATGCTAGGTCCACCCTCCAAAAATGATCAAGAATTACAAACACCGAAATCTCGGTTATGGAAACCTAGCCAGTTTTTTCAGAAAATTAAATTTACTAATATAAGATTCAGAAAAAATAGTTAGTAAAGGAAAACTAGTTTCGAGCTACCCCAGTGCTCTTCTTCATATATGCGGTCGGGAGGGAAGCAGGCAACAGCCGGAGCAGTTTTCATTCTCAATGGCGATGATCTCTCCAGCCCCTCTCAGACCATGAAGCACATTGTTGCTCCATAATTAATACTTCGTGATCAAAGTACTGTATGTATTAAATCTTGCCTGCTAGTATTTTGCAGCATTTTTTCCTATCCTTAGGTCACTTTGGAGTGGTACTAAACAGGGCTGGACCCTGTTTGTCCTGAAGAAGAGCACTGGGGTAGCTCGAAACTAGTTGACGTTCACTAGGGACCCCTGACTAATTAAAAACAGACACCCTAGCGACCAACCCCGTTTTTAATATATCGGCTAGGAGCCTGAATAAATTCTTTTGCCCACTAGCTAGATATTTTTAGTCTCACCCACACCACCCCCATCACTGCACCACACATAGTCACTCACAAGTAGTGCTCCTACGTAGTGTCGCAAGTCGTAGCACGCCTCAGCCCGTAGCGGGTTGGGATGGCCCCTATGATGAAGCATGTCACCATGGGAAACCATGGTGAGTGAGGGGACTCAAGAAAGGACATTTTTCCTTTACTAACTATTTTTTCTGAATCTTATATTAGTAAATTTAATTTTCTGAAAAAACTGGCTAGGTTTCCATAACCGAGATTTCGGTGTTTTGTAATTCTAGTCTCTACAGCAACACAGACTCCCCTTCACAGTCCCCCTTCCATTCACTACAGCAACACAGCCTCCCCTTCACAGCCCCGCTTGCACTCACTACAGCAACACAGCCTCCCCTTCACAGCCCCCTTCCATTCACTACAGCAACACAGCCTCCCCTTCACAGCCCCCTTTCATTCACTGCAGCAACACAGCCTCCCCTTCGCAGCCTCTCTTGCACTCACTTCACTTCACCAACACAGCCTCCCCTTCACTCCCTCTCTTGCAGTAACTACAGCAACACAGACTCCCCTTCACAGCCCATCTTGCGGTCACTACAGCAACACAGATTCCCCTTCAAAGCCCCTCTTGCAGTCACTACAGCAACACCGACTCCCCTTCACAGCCCCCTTCCATTCACTACAGCAACACAGCCTTTCCCTCCACAGCCCCTCCTGCAGTCACTACAGCAACACAGACTCCCCTTCACAGTCTCCCTTCTATTCACTACAGCAACACAGCCTCCAATTCACAGTCCCCCTTCCATTCACTACAGCAACACAGACTTCCCTTCACAGCCCCTTTTGCAGTCACTACAGCAACACAGACTCCCCTTCACAGTCTCCCTTCCAGTCACTACAGCAACACAGCCTCCAATTCACAGTCCCCCTTCCATTCACTACAGCAACACAGACTTCCCTTCACAGCCCCTCTTGCAGTCACTACAGCAACACAGACTCCCCTTCACAGCCACACTTGCAGTCACTACAGCAACACAGACTCACCTTCACAGTCCCCCTTCCATTCACTACAGCAATACAGCCTTTCCCTTCACATCCACACCTGCAGTCACTACAGCAACACAGCCTCCCCTTCACAGCCCCTCTTGCAGTCACTACAGCAACACAGACTCCCCTTCACAGCCTGACTTGCAGTCAATACAGCAACACAGCCTCCCCTTCACAGCCCCTCTTGCAGTCACTACAGCAACACAGACTCCCCTTCACAGCCTCTCTTGCAGTCACTACAGCAACACAGACTCCCCTTCACAGCCTCTCTTGCACTCACTACAGCAACACAGACTTCCCTTCACAGCCCCTCTTGCTGTCACTACAGCAACACAGCCTCCCCTTCACAGCCCCTCTTGCAGTCACTACAGCAACACAGACTCCCCTTCACAGCCTCTCTTGCAGTCATTACAGCAACACAGCCTCCCCTACACATCACCTCTTGCACTCCCTACAGCAACACAGCCTCCCCTTCACAGCCCCTCTTGCAGTCACTACAGCGACACAGCCTCCCCTTCACAGCCCCTCTTGCAGTCACTACAGCAACACAGCCTCCCGTTCACAGCCCCTCTTGCAGTCACTACAGCAACACAGACTCCCCTTCACAGCCTCTCTTGCACTCACTACAACAACACAGCCTCCCCTTCACAGCCACACTTGCAGTAACTACAGCAACACAGCCTCCCCTTCACAGTCCTGCTTCCATTCACTACAGCAAAACAGCCTTTCCCTTCATAGCCTCTCTTGCAGTCACTACAGCAACACAGCCTCCCCTTCACAGGCTCTCTTGCAGTCAGTACAGCAACACAGACTCCCCTTCACAGCCCCTCTTGCAGTGACTACAGCAACACAGACTCCCCTTCACAGCCTCTCTTGCACTCACTACAGCAACAAAGCCTTCCCTTCACAGCCCCTTCCATTCACTACAGTAACACAGCCTCCCCTTCACAGTCCCCGTTCCATTCACTACAGCAACACAGACTCCCTTTTGCAGCCACACTTGCAGTAACTACAGCAACACATACTCCCCTTCACAGCCCATCTTGCAGTCACTACAGCAACACAGCCTTTCCCTTCACAGCCCCTCTTGCAGTCACTACAGCAACACAGACTCCCCTTCACAGTCCCCCTTCCATTCACTGCAGCAACACAGACTCCCCTTCACAGCCACACTTGCAGTCACTACAGCAACACTGACACCCCTTCACAGCCCCTCTTGCAGTCACTACAGCAACACAGACTCCCCTTCACAGCCTCTCCTGCAGTCACTACAGCAACACAGCCTCCCCTTCACAGCCCCTCTTGCAGTCATTAGAGCAACACAGACTCCCCTTCACAGCCCCTCTTGCAGTCACTACAGCAACACAGACTCCCCTTCACAGCTTGACTTGCAGTCACTACAGCAACACAACCTTTCCCTTCACAGCCCCCCTTCCAGTCACTACAGCAACACAGTCTCCCCTTCACAGTCTCCCTTCCATTCACTACAGAAACACAGCCTCCAATTCACAGTCCCCCTTCCATTCACTACAGCAACACAGACTTCCATTCACAGCCCCTCTTGCAGTAACTACAGCAACACAGCCTCCCTTTCGCAGCCCCTTTTGCAGTCACTACAGCAACACAGACTCCCCTTCACAGTCTCCCTTCCATTCACTACAGCAACACAGCCTCCAATTCACAGACCCCCTTCCATTCACTACAGCAACACAGACTTCCCTTCACAGCCCCTCTTGCAGTAACTACAGCAACACAGCCTCCCCTTCACAGCCCCTTTTGCAGTCACTACAGCAACACAGACTCCCCTTCACAGTCTCCCTTCCATTCACTACAGCAACACAGCCTCCAATTCACAGTCCCCCTTCCATTCACTACAGCAACACAGACTTCCCTTCACAGCCACACTTGAAGTCACTACAGCAACACAGAGTCCCCTTCACAGCCTCTGTTGCAGTCACTACAGCAACACAGCCTCCAATTCACAGTCCCCCTTCCATTCACTACAGCAACACAGACTTCCCTTCACAGCCCCTCTTGCAGTAACTACAGCAACACAGCCTCCCCTTCACAGCCCCTTTTGCAGTCACTACAGCAACACAGACTCCCCTTCACAGTCTCCCTTCCATTCACTACAGCAACACAGCCTCCAATTCACAGTCCCCCTTCCATTCACTACAGCAACACAGACTTCCCTTCACAGCCACACTTGCAGTCACTACAGCAACACAGAGTCCCCTTTACAGCCCCTCTTGAAGTCACTACAGCAACACAGCCCCCTTTCACAGTCCCTCTTGCAGTCACTACAGCAACACAGACTACCCTCACAGTCCCCCTTCCATACACCACACCAACACAGATTCCGCTTCACAGTCCCCCTTCCATTCACTACAGCAACACAGCCTCCTCTTCACAGTCCCTCTTGCAGTCACTACAGCAACACAGACTCCCCTTCACAGCCTGACTTGCAGACACAAAAGCAACACAGCCTCTCCTTCACAGTCCCTCTGGCAGTCTCTAGAGCAACACAGACTCCCCTTCACAGCCCCCTTTCATTCACTGCAGCAATACAGCCTCCGCTTCGCAGCCTCTCTTGCAGTCACTACAGCAACACAGACTCCCCTTCACAGCCCCCTTCCATTCACTACAGCAACACAGCCTCCCCTTCACAGCCTCTCTTGCACTCACTTCACCAACACAGCCTCCCCTTCACTCCCTCTCTTGCAGTAATTACAGCAACACAGACTCCCCTTCACAGCCCATCTTGCGGTCACTACAGCAACACAGATTCCCCTTCAAAGCCCCTCTTGCAGTCACTACAGCAACACAGTCTCCCCTTCACAGCCCCCTTCCATTCACTACAGCAACACAGCCTTTCCCTTCAAAGCCCCTCTTGCAGTCACTACACCAACACAGCCTCCCCTTCACAGTCCCTCTTGCAGTCACTACAGCAACACTGACTCCCCTTCACAGCCCCCTTCCATTCACTACAGCAACACAGCCTTTCCCTCAACAGCCCCTCCTGCAGTCACTACAGCAACACAGACTCCCCTTCACAGTCTCCCTTCTATTCACTACAGCAACACAGCCTCCAATTCACAGTCCCCCTTCCATTCACTACAGCAACACAGACTTCCCTTCACAGCCCCTCTTGCAGTAACTACAGCAACATAGCCTCCCCTTCACAGCCCCTTTTGCAGTCACTACAGCAACACAGACTCCCTTCACAGTCTCCCTTCCAGTCACTACAGCAACACAGCCTCCAATTCACAGTCCCCCTTCCATTCACTACAGCAACACAGACTTCCCTTCACAGCCCCTCTTGCAGTCACTACAGCAACACAGACTCCCTTCACAGCCACACTTGCAGTCACTACAGCAACACAGACTCACCTTCACAGTCCCCCTTCCATTCACTACAGCAATACAGCCTTTCCCTTCACATCCACACCTGCAGACACTACAGCAACACAGCCTCCCCTTCACAGCCCCTCTTGCAGTCACTACAGCAACACAGACTCCCCTTCACAGCCTGACTTGCAGTCAATACAGCAACACAGCCTCCCCTTTACAGCCCCTCTTTCAGTCACTACAGCAACACAGACTCCCCTTCACAGCCTCTCTTGCAGTCACTACAGCAACACAGACTCCCCTTCACAGCCTCTCTTGCACTCACTACAGCAACACAGACTTCCCTTCACAGCCCCTCTTGCTGTCACTACAGCAACACAGCCTCCCCTTCACAGCCCCTCTTGCAGTCACTACAGCAACACAGACTCCACTTCACAGCCTGACTTGCAGTCAATACAGCAACACAGCCTCCCCTTCACAGCCCCTCTTGCAGTCACTACAGCAACACAGACTCCCCTTCACAGCCTCTCTTGCAGTCACTACAGCAACACAGACTCCCCTTCACAGCCTCTCTTGCACTCACTACAGCAACACAGACTTCCCTTCACAGCCCCTCTTGCTGTCATTACAGCAACACAGCCTCCCCTTCACAGCCCCTCTTGCAGTCACTACAGCAACACAGACTCCCCTTCACAGCCTCTCTTGCAGTCATTACAGCAACACAGCCTCCCCTACACAGCACCTCTTGCACTCCCTACAGCAACACAGCCTCCCCTTCACCGCCCCTCTTGCAGTCACTACAGCGACACAGCCTCCCCTTCACAACCCCTCTTGCAGTCAATACAGCAACACAGCCTCCCGTTCACAGCCCCGCTTGCAGTCACTACAGCAACACAGACTCCCCTTCACAGCCTCTCTTGCACTCACTACAACAACACAGCCTCCCCTTCACAGCCACACTTGCAGTAACTACAGCAACACAGCCTCCCCTTCACATTCCTGCTTCCATTCACTACAGCAAAACAGCCTTTCCCTTCACAGCCTCTCTTGCAGTCACTACAGCAACACAGCCTCCCCTTCACAGGCTCTCTTGCAGTCAGTACAGCAACACAGACACCCCTTCACAGCCCCTCTTGCAGTGACTACAGCAACACAGACTCCCCTTCACAGCCCCTCTTGCAGTCACTACAGCAACACAGACTCCCCTTCACAGCCTCTCTTGCAGTCATTACAGCAACACAGCCTCCCCTACACAGCACCTCTTGCACTCCCTACAGCAACACAGCCTCCCCTTCACAGCCCCTCTTGCAGTCACTACAACAACACAGCCTCCCCTTCACAGCCCCTCTTGCAGTCACTACCGCAACACAGCCTCCCGTTCACAGCCCCTCTTGCAGTCACTACAGCAACACAGACTCCCCTTCACAGCCTCTCTTGCACTCACTGCAGCAACACAGCCTCCCCTTCACAGCCACACTTGCAGTCACTACAGCAACACAGACTCACCTTCAGAGTCCCCCTTCCATTCACTACAGCAATACAGCCTTTCCCTTCACATCCACACCTGCAGACACTACAGCAACACAGCCTCCCCTTCACAGCCCCTCTTGCAGTCACTACAGCAACACAGACTCCCCTTCACAGCCTGACTTGCAGTCAATACAGCAACACAGCCTCCCCTTTACAGCCCCTCTTGCAGTCACTACAGCAACACAGACTCCCCTTCACAGCCTCTCTTGCAGTCACTACAGCAACACAGACTCCCCTTCACAGCCTCTCTTGCACTCACTACAGCAACACAGACTTCCCTTCACAGCCCCTCTTGCTGTCACTACAGCAACACAGCCTCCCCTTCACAGCCCCTCTTGCAGTCACTACAGCAACACAGACTCCCCTTCACAGCCTGACTTGCAGTCAATACAGCAACACAGCCTCCCCTTCACAGCCCCTCTTGCAGTCACTACAGCAACACAGACTCCCCTTCACAGCCTCTCTTGGAGTCACTACAGCAACACAGACTCCCCTTCACAGCCTCTCTTGCACTCACTACAGCAACACAGACTTCCCTTCACAGCCCCTCTTGCTGTCATTACAGCAACACAGCCTCCCCTTCACAGCCCCTCTTGCAGTCACTACAGCAACACAGACTCCCCTTCACAGCCTCTCTTGCAGTCATTACAGCAACACAGCCTCCCCTACACAGCACCTCTTGCACTCCCTACAGCAACACAGCCTCCCCTTCACAGCCCCTCTTGCAGTCACTACAGCGACACAGCCTCCCCTTCACAACCCCTCTTGCAGTCACTACAGCAACACAGCCTCCCGTTCACAGCCCCGCTTGCAGTCACTACAGCAACACAGACTCCCCTTCACAGCCTCTCTTGCACTCACTACAACAACACAGCCTCCCCTTCACAGCCACACTTGCAGTAACTACAGCAACACAGCCTCCCCTTCACATTCCTGCTTCCATTCACTACAGCAAAACAGCCTTTCCCTTCACAGCCTCTCTTGCAGTCACTACAGCAACACAGCCTCCCCTTCACAGGCTCTCTTGCAGTCAGTACAGCAACACAGACACCCCTTCACAGCCCCTCTTGCAGTGACTACAGCAACACAGACTCCCCTTCACAGCCCCTCTTGCAGTCACTACAGCAACACAGACTCCCCTTCACAGCCTCTCTTGCAGTCATTACAGCAACACAGCCTCCCCTACACAGCACCTCTTGCACTCCCTACAGCAACACAGCCTCCCCTTCACAGCCCCTCTTGCAGTCACTACAGCTTCACAGCCTCCCCTTCACAGCCCCTCTTGCAGTCACTACCGCAACACAGCCTCCCGTTCACAGCCCCTCTTGCAGTCACTACAGCAACACAGACTCCCCTTCACAGCCTCTCTTGCACTCACTACAGCAACACAGCCTCCCCTTCACAGCCACACTTGCAGTAACTACAGCAACACAGCCTCCCCTTCACAGGCTCTCTTGCAGTCAGTACAGCAACACAAACTCCCCTTCACAGCCCCTCTTGCAGTGACTACAGCAACACAGACTCCCCTTCACAGCCTCTCTTGCAGTCACTACAGCAACACAGACCCCCTTCACAGCCTCTCTTGCACTCACTACAGCAACAAAGCCTTCCCTTCACAGCCCCCTTCCATTCACTACAGTAACACAGCTTCCCCTTCACAGTCCCCGTTCCATTCACTGCAGCAACACAGACTCCCCTTCACAGCCACACTTGCAGTCACTACAGCAACACAGACTCCCCTTCACAGCCTCTCTTGCAGTCACTACAGCAACACAGACTCCCCTTCACAGCCTCTCTTGCACTCACTACAGCAACACAGACTCCTCTTCATAGCCTCTCTTGCAGTCACTACAGCAACACAGACTCCACTTCACAGCCTCTCTTGCACTCACTACAGCAACACAGACTCCTCTTCATAGCCTCTCTTGCAGTCACTACAGCAACACAGACTCCCCTTCACAGCCACACTTGTAGTCACTACAGGAACAAAGACTCCCCTTCACAGCCTCTCTTGCACTCACTATAGCAACACAGACTCCTCTTCATAGCCTCTCTTGCACTCACTACAGCAACACAGACTCCCCTTCACAACCACACTTGCAGTCACTACAGCAACACAGACTCCCCTTCACAGCCTCTCTTGCAATCACTACAGCAACACAGCCTTTCCCTTCACAGCCCCCTTCCATTCACTACAGCAACACAGCCTTTCCCTTCACAGCCCATCTTGCAGTCACTACAGCAAGACAGCCTTTTCCTTCACAGCCCCCCTTCCATTCACTACAGCAACACAGCCTTTCCCTTCACAGCCCATCTTGCAGTCACTACAGCAACACAGACTTCCCTTCACAGCCTCTCTTGCAGTCACTACAGCAACACAGACTCCCCTTCACAGCCTCTCTTGCACTCACTACAGCAACACAGCCTTTTCCCTTCACAGCCCCACTTCCATTCACTACAGCAACACAGCCTCCCCTTCACAGCCTCTCTTGCTGTCACTACAGCAACACAGTCTCCACTTAACAGCCCCCTTCCATTCACTACAGCAACACAGACTCCCCTTCACAGCCACACTTGCAGTCACTACAGCAACACAGCCTCCCCTTCACAACCCCCTTCCATTCACTACAGCAACACAGCCTCCCCTTCACAGCCCCCTTCCATTCACTACAGCAACACAGACTCCCCTTTACAGCCCCTCTTGCAGTCACTACAGCAACACAGACTCCCTTCCCAGCCTCTCTTGCAGTCACTACAGCAACACAGACTCCCCTTCACAGCCTCTCTTGCTGACACTACAGCAACACAGCCTTCCCTTCACAGCCCCCTTCCATTCACTACAGCAACACAGACTCCCCTTCACAGCCTCTCTTGCTGTCACTACAGCATCACAGCCTTCCCTTCACAGCCCTCTTCCATTCACTACAGCAACACAGACTCCCCTTCACAGCCTCTCTTGCACTCAGTACAGCAACACAGACTCCTCTTCATAGCCTCTCTTGCACTCACTACAGCAACACAGACTCCTCTTCACAGCCTCTCTTGCACTCACTACAGTAACACAGAATCCTCTTCACACCCTCTCTTGCACTCACTACAGCAACACAGACTCCCCTTCACAGCCACACTTGCAGTCACTACAGCAACACAGCCTCCCCTTCACAGCCTCTCCTGCACTCACTACAGCAACACAGACTCCCCTTCAGAGCCTCTCTTGCACTCACTACAGCAACACAGACTCCCCTTCACACCCTCTCTTGCACTCACTACAGCAACACAGACTCCTCTTCACAGCCACACTTGCAGTCACTACAGCAACACAGCCTCCCTTCACAGACCCCCTTCCATTCACTACAGCAACACAGACTTCCCTTCGCAGCCTCTCCTGCACTCACTACAGCAACACAGAATCCCCTTCAGAGCCTCTCTTGCACTCACTACAGCAACACAGCCTCCCCTTCACAGTCCCTCTTGCAGTCGCTACAGCAACACAGACTCCCCTTCACAGTCCCCCTTCCATTCACTACAGCAACACAGACTCCCCTTCACAGTCCCCTTCCATTCACTACAGCAACACAGACTCCCCTTCACAGCCCCTCTTGCAGTCACTACAGCAACAAAGACTCCCCTTCACAGCCCCTCTTCCAGTCACTACAGCAACACAGCCTCCCCGTCACAGCCACCCTTCCATTCACTACACCAAAACAGCCTCCCCTTCACAGCCCCTTCCATTCACTACACCAACACAACCTCCCCTTCACAGCCCCTCTTGCAGTCACTACAGCCAGACAGACTCCCCTTCACAGCCCCTCTTGCAGTCACTACAGCAACACAGACTCCCCTTCACAGCCCCTCTTGCACTCACTACAGCAACAAAGCCTTCCCTTCACAGTCCCTGTTCCATTCACTACAGCAACACAGACTCCCCTTCACAGTCCCTCTTGCAGTCACTACAGCAACACAGACTCCCCTTCACAGCCCCCTTCCATTCACTACAGCAACACAGACTCCCCTTCACAGTCCCCCTTCCATTTACTACAGCAACACAGCCTCCCCTTCACAGCCCCTCTTGCAGTCACTACAGCAACACAGACTCCCCTTCACACCCCTCTTGCAGTCACTACAGCAACACAGCCTCCCCTTCACAGCCACACTTGGATTCACTACAGCAACACAGACTCCCTTCACAGCCTCTCTTGACTCACTACAGCAACACAGACTCCTCTTCACAGCCTCTCTTCAACTCACTACAGCAGCACTGGCTCCCCTTCACAGCCACACTTGCAGTCACTACAGCAATACAGAGTCCCCTTCACAGCCTCTGTTGCAGTCACTACAGCAACACAGACTCCCCTTCACAGCCACACTTGCAGTCACTACAACAACATAGACTCCCCTTCACAGCCTCTGTTGCAGTCACTACAGCAACACCGACTCCCCTTTACAGCCCCTCTTGAAGTCACTACAGCAACACAGCCCCCTTTCACAGTCCCTCTTGCAGTCACTACAGCAACACAGACTACCCTCACAGTCCCGCCTCCATACACCACACCAACACAGATTCCGCTTCACAGTCCACCTTCCATTCACTACAGCAACACAGCCTCCTCTTCACAGTCCCTCTTGCAGTCACTACAGCAACACAGACTCCCCTTCACAGCCTGACTTGCAGACACTAGAGCAACACAGCCTCTCCTTCACAGTCCCTCTGGCAGTCTCTACAGCAACACAGACTCCCCTTCACAGCCCATCTTGCAGTCACTACAGCAACACAGCCTTTCCCTTCACAGCCCCTCTTTCAGTCACTACAGCAACACAGACTCCCCTTCACAGTCCCCCTTCCATTCACTGCAGCAACACAGACTCCCCTTCACAGGCACACTTGCAGTCACTACAGCAACACTGACACCCCTTCACAGCCCCTCTTGCAGTCACTACAGCAACACAGACTCCCCTTCACAGCCTCTCCTGCAGTCACTACAGCAACACAGCCTCCCCATCACAGCCCCTCTTGCAGTCATTAGAGCAACACAGACTCCCCTTCACAGCCCCTCTTGCAGTCACTACAGCAACACAGACTCCCCTTCACAGCTTGACTTGCAGCCACTACAGCAACACAACCTTTCCCTTCACAGCCCCCCTTCCAGTCACTACAGCAACACAGTCTCCCCTTCACAGTCCCCCTTCCATTCACTACAGCAACACAGACTTCCCTTCACAGCCCCTCTTGCAGTAACTACAGCAACACAGCCTCCCTTTCGCAGCCCCTTTTGCAGTCACTACAGCAACACAGACTCCCCTTCACAGTCTCCTTCCATTCACTACAGCAACACAGCCTCCAATTCACAGTCCCGCTTCCATTCACTACAGCAACACAGACTTCCCTTCACAGCCCCTCTTGCAGTAACTACAGCAACACAGCCTCCCCTTCACAGCCCCTTTTGCAGTCACTACAGCAATACAGACTCCCCTTCACAGTCTCCCTTCCATTCACTACAGCAACACAGCCTCCAATTCACAGTCCCCCTTCCATTCACTACAGCAACACAGACTTCCCTTCACAGCCCCTCTTACAGTCACTAGAGCAACACAGACTCCGCTTCACAGCCACACTTGCAGTCACTACAGCAACACAGACTCACCTTCACAGTCCCCCTTCCATTCACTACAGCAACACAGCCTTTCCCTTCACATCCACACCTGCAGTCACTACAGCAACACAGCCTCCCCTTCACAGCCCCTCTTGCAGTCACTACAGCAACACAGACTCCCCTTCACAGCCTGACTTGCAGTCAATACAGCAACACAGCCTCCCCTTCACAGCCCCTCTTGCAGTCACTACAGCAACACAGACTCCCCTTCAAAGCCTCTCTTGCAGTCAGTACAGCAACACAGCCCCCTTCACAGCTCCTCTTGCAGTCACTACAGCAACACAGACTCCCCTTCACAGCCTCTCTTGCAGTCACTACAGCAACACAGCCTCCCCTTCACAGCCCCTCTTGCACTCACTACAACAACACAGCCTCCCCTTCACAGCCCCTCTTGCAGTCACTACAGCAACACAGACTCCCCTTCACAGCCTCTCTTGCAGTCACCCCTTCACAGCCACTCTTGCACTCACTACAGCAACAGAGCCTCCCCTTCACAGCCCCTCTTGCAGTCACTACAGCAACACAGACTCCCGTTCACAGCCTCTCTTGCAGTCATTACAGCAACATAGCCTCCTCTACACAGCACCTCTTGCACTCCCTACAGTAACACAGCCTCCCCTTCACAGCCCCTCTTGCAGTTACTACAGCAACACAGCCTCCCCATCACAGCCCCTCTTACAGTCACTACAGCAACACAGCCTCCCGTTCACAGCCCCTCTTGCAGTCGCTACAGCAACACAGACTCCCCTTCACAGCCTCTCTTGCACTCACTACAGCAACACAGCCTCCCCTTCACAGCCACACTTGCAGTAGCTACAGCAACACAGCCTCCCCTTCACAGTCCTGCTTCCATTCACTACAGCAAAACAGCTTTTCCCTTCACAGCCTCTTTTGCAGTCACCACAGCAACACAGCCTCCTTTCACAGGCTTTCTTGCAGTCAGTACAGCAACACAGACTCCCCTTCACAGCCCTTCTTGCAGTCACTACAGCAACACAGACTCCCCTTCACAGCCTCTCTTGCAGTCACTACAGCAACACAGACCCCTTCACAGCCTCTCTTGCACTCACTACAGCAACAAAGCCTTCCCTTCACAGCCCCCTTCCATTCACTACAATAACACAGCCTCCCTTTACAGTCCCCGTTCCATTCACTACAGCAACACAGACTACCCCTCACAGCCCCCTTCACAGTCCCTCTTGCAGTCACTACAGCAACGCAGACTCCCCTTCACAGTCCCCCTTCCTTTCACTACAGCAACACAGACTCCCCTCACAGTCCCCCTTCCATTCACTACAGCAACACAGCCTCCCCTTCACAGCCTCTCTTGTAGTCACTACAGCAACACAGACTCCCCTTCACAACCCCTCTTGCAGTCACTACAGCAACACAGCCTCCTCTTCATAGCCACACTTGCAGTCACTACAGCAACACAGACTCCCCTTCACAGCCCCTCTTGCAGTCACTACAGCAACACAGCCTCCCCTTCACAGCCCCCTTCCATTCACTACAGTAACACAGTCTCCCCTTCAGAGTCCCCGTTCCATTCACTACAGCAACACAGCCTCCCCTTCACAATCCCTCTTGCAGTCACTACAGCAACACAGACTCCCCTTCACAGTCCCCCTTCCATTCACTACAGCAACACAGACTCCCCTTCACAGCCCCTCTTGCACTCACTACAGCAACACAGCCTCCCCTTCACAGCCCCCTTCCATTCACTACAGCAACACAGCCTCCCCTTCACAGCCCCCTTCCATTCACTACAGCACCACAGCCTCCCCTTCACAGCCCCCTTCCACTCACTACAGCAACACAGCCTCCCCTTCACAGCCCCCTTCCATTCACTATAGCAACACAGCCTCCCCTTCAGAGCCCCTCTTGCACTCACTACAGCAACACAGCCTCCCCTTCACAGCCCCCTTCCATTCACTACAGCAACACAGCCTTTACCTTCACAGCCTCTCTTGCACTCACTTCACCAACACAGACTCCCCTTCATAGCCCCTCTTGCAGTCACTACAGCAGGACGCAGCCTCCCCTTCACAGCCCCTGTTGCAGTCACTACAGCAACACTGCGTGTCCCTTCACAGTCCCCCTTCCATTCACTACAGCAATATAGCCTTTCCCTTCACAGCCCCTCTTTCAGTCACTACAGGAACACAGTCGCCCTTCACAGCCCCCTTCCAGTCACTACAGCAACACAGACTCCCTTCACAGCCCATCTTGCAGTCACTACAGCAACACAGCCTTTCCCTTCACAGCCCCTCTTGCAGTCACTACAGCAACAGAGCCTCCCCTTCACAGCCCCCTTCCATTCACTACAGCAACACAGCCTCCCTTCTCAGTCCCCCTTCCATTCACTACAGCAACACAGCCTTTCCCTTCACAGTCCCCCTTCCATTCACTAGAGCAACACAGCCTCCCCTTCACAGTCCCCCTTCCATTCACTACAACAACAAAGCCTCCCCTTCACAGTCCCCCTTCCAGTCACTACAGCAACACAGCTTCCCCTTCACAGCCCCTCTTGCAGTCACTACAGCAACACAGCCTCCCCTTCACAGTCCCCTTTCCAGTCACTACAGCAACACAGACTCCCCTTCACAGTCCCCCTTCCATTCACTACAGCAACACAGATTCCCTTTCGCAGCCACACTTGCAGTAACTACAGCAACACAGACTCCCCTTCACAGCCCCTCTTGCAGTCACTACAGCAACACAGACTCCCCTTCACAGTCTCCCTTCCATTCACTACAGCAACACAGCCTCCAATTCACAGTCCCCCTCCCATTCACTACAGCAACACAGACTTCCCTTCACAGCCCCTCTTGCAGTATCTACAGCAACACAGCCTCCCTTTCGCAGCCCCTTTTGCAGTCACTACAGCAACACAGACTCCCCTTCACAGTCTCCCTTCCATTCACTACAGCAACACAGCCTCCAATTCACAGTCCCGCTTCCATTCACTACAGCAACACAGACTTCCCTTCACAGCCCCTCTTGCAGTAACTACAGCAACACAGCCTCCCCTTCACAGCCCCTTTTGCAGTCACTACAGCAATACAGACTCCCCTTCACAGTCTCCCTTCCATTCACTACAGCAACACAGCCTCCAATTCACAGTCCCCTTCCATTCACTACAGCAACACAGACTTCCCTTCACAGCCCCTCTTACAGTCACTAGAGCAACACAGACTCCCCTTCACAGCCACACTTGCAGTCACTACAGCAACACAGACTCACCTTCACAGTCCCCCTTCCATTCACTACAGCAACACAGCCTTTCCCTTCACATCCACACCTGCAGTCACTACAGCAACACAGCCTCCCCTTCACAGCCCCTCTTGCAGTCACTACAGCAACACAGACTCCCCTTCACAGCCTGACTTGCAGTCAATACAGCAACACAGCCTCCCCTTCACAGCCCCTCTTGCAGTCACTACAGCAACACAGACTCCCCTTCAAAGCCTCTCTTGCAGTCAGTACAGCAACACAGCCTCCCCTTCACAGCTCCTCTTGCAGTCACTACAGCAACACAGACTCCCCTTCACAGCCTCTCTTGCAGTCACTACAGCAACACAGCCTCCCCTTCACAGCCCCTCTTGCACTCACTACAGCAACACAGCCTCCCCTTCACAGCCCCTCTTGCAGTCACTACAGCAACACAGACTCCCCTTCACAGCCTCTCTTGCAGTCACTACAGCAACACAGCCTCCCCTTCACACCCACTCTTGCACTCACTACAGCAACAGAGCCTCCCCTTCACAGCCCGTCTTGCAGTCACTACAGCAACACAGACTCCCGTTCACAGCCTCTCTTGCAGTCATTACAGCAACATAGCCTCCTCTACACAGCACCTCTTGCACTCCCTACAGTAACACAGCCTCCCCTTCACAGCCCCTCTTGCAGTTACTACAGCAACACAGCCTCCCCATCACAGCCCCTCTTACAGTCACTACAGCAACACAGCCTCCCGTTCACAGCCTCTCTTGCAGTCACTACAGCAACACAGACTCCCCTTCACATCCTCTCTTGCACTCACTACAGCAACACAGCCCCCCTTCACAGCCACACTTGCAGTAGCTACAGCAACACAGCCTCCCCTTCACAGTCCTGCTTCCATTCACTACAGCAAAACAGCCTTTCCCTTCACAGCCTCTCTTGCAGTCACTACAGCAACACAGCCTCCCTTTCACAGGCTTTCTTGCAGTCAGTACAGCAACACAGACTCCCCTTCACAGCCCTTCTTGCAGTCACTACAGCAACACAGACTCCCCTTCACAGCCTCTCTTGCAGTCACTACAGCAACACAGACCCCCTTCACAGCCTCTCTTGCACTCACTACAGCAACAAAGCCTTCCCTTCACAGCCCCCTTCCATTCACTACAATAACACAGCCTCCCCTTTACAGTCCCCGTTCCATTCACTACAGCAACACAGACTACCCCTCACAGCCCCCCTTCACAGTCCCTCTTGCAGTCACTACAGCAACGCAGACTCCCCTTCACAGTCCCCCTTCCTTTCACTACAGCAACACAGACTCCCCCTCACAGTCCCCCTTCCATTCACTATAGCAACACAGCCTCCCCTTCACAGCCTCTCTTGTAGTCACTACAGCAACACAGACTCCCCTTCACAACCCCTCTTGCAGTCACTACAGCAACACAGCCTCCTCTTCACAGCCACACTTGCAGTCACTACAGCAACACAGACTCCCCTTCACAGCCCCTCTTGCAGTCACTACAGCAACACAGCCTCCCCTTCACAGCCCCCTTCCATTCACTACAGTAACACAGTCTCCCCTTCACAGTCCCCGTTCCATTCACTACAGCAACACAGCCTCCCCTTCACAATCCCTCTTGCAGTCACTACAGCAACACAGAGTCCCCTTCACAGTCCCCCTTCCATTCACTACAGCAACACAGACTCCCCTTCACAGTCCCCCTTCCATTCACTACAGCAACACAGCCTCCCATTCACAGCCCCTCTTGCACTCACTACAGCAACACAGCCTCCCCTTCACAGCCCCCTTCCATTCACTACAGCAACACAGCCTCCCCTTCACAGTCCCCTTCCATTCACTACAGCAACACAGCCTCCCCTTCACAGCCCCTCTTGCACTCACTACAGCAACACAGCCTCCCCTTCACAGCCCCCTTCCATTCACTACAGCAACACAGATTCCCCTTCACAGCCCCCTTCCATTCACTACAGCACCACAGCCTCCCCTTCACAGCCCCCTTCCACTCACTACAGTAACACAGCCTCCCCTTCACAGCCCCCTTCCATTCACTATAGCAACACAGCCTCCCCTTCAGAGCCCCTCTTGCACTCACTACAGCAACACAGCCTCCCCTTCACAGCCCCCTTCCATTCACTACAGCAACACAGCCTTTACCTTCACAGCCTCTCTTGCACTCACTTCACCAACACAGACTCCCCTTCATAGCCCCTCTTGCAGTCACTACAGCAGGACGCAGCCTCCCCTTCACAACCCCTGTTGCAGTCACTACAGCAACACTGCGTGTCCCTTCACAGTCCCCCTTCCATTCACTACAGCAATATAGCCTTTCCCTTCACAGCCCCTCTTTCAGTCACTACAGGAACACAGTCGCCCCTTCACAGCCCCCCTTCCAGTCACTACAGCAACACAGACTCCCCTTCACAGCCCCTCTTACAGTCACTACAGCAACACAGACTCCCCTTCACAGCCCATCTTGCAGTCACTACGGCAACACAGCCTTTCCCTTCACAGCCCCTCTTGCAGTCACTACAGCAACAGAGCCTCCCCTTCACAGCCCCTTCCATTCACTACAGCAACACAGCCTCCCCTTCTCAGTCCCCCTTCCATTCACTACAGCAACACAGCCTTTACCTTCACAGTCCCCCTTCCATTCACTAGAGCAACACAGCCTTCCCTTCACAGTCCCCCTTCCATTCACTACAACAACAAAGCCTCCCCTTCACAGTCCCCCTTCCAGTCACTACAGCAACACAGCCTCCCCTTCACAGTCCCCTTTCCAGTCACTACAGCAACACAGACTCCCCTTCACAGTCCCCCTTCCATTCACTACAGCAACACAGATTCCCTTTCGCAGCCACACTTGCAGTAACTACAGCAACACAGACTCCCCTTCACAGCCCATCTTGCAGTCACTACAGCAACACAGCCTTTTCCTTCACAGCCCCTCTTGCAGTCACTACAGCAACACAGACTCCCCTTCACAGTCCCCCTTCCATTCACTGCAGCAACACAGACTCCCCTTCACAGCCACACTTGCAGTCACTACAGCAACCCAGCCTCCCCTTCACAGTCCCCCTTCCATTCACTACAGCAACACAGACTTCACTTCACAGCCCCTCTTGCAGTCACTACAGCAACACAGACCCCCTTCACAGCCACACTTGCAGTCACTACAGCAACACAGACTCCCCTTCACAGTCCCCCTTCCATTCACTACAGCAACACAGCCTTTCCTTTCACAGTCCCCCTTCCAGTCACTACAGCAACACAGCTTCCCCTTCACAGCCCCTCTTGCAGTCACTACAGCAACACAGCCTCCCCTTCACAGTCCCCTTTCCAGTCACTACAGCAACACAGACTCCCCTTCACAGTCCCCCTTCCATTCACTACAGCAACACAGATTCCCTTTCGCAGCCACACTTGCAGTAACTACAGCAACACAGACTCCCCTTCACAGCCCCTCTTGCAGTCACTACAGCAACACAGACTCCCCTTCACAGTCTCCCTTCCATTCACTACAGCAACACAGCCTCCAATTCACAGTCCCCCTCCCATTCACTACAGCAACACAGACTTCCCTTCACAGCCCCTCTTGCAGTATCTACAGCAACACAGCCTCCCTTTCGCAGCCCCTTTTGCAGTCACTACAGCAACACAGACTCCCCTTCACAGTCTCCCTTCCATTCGCTACAGCAACACAGCCTCCAATTCACAGTCCCGCTTCCATTCACTACAGCAACACAGACTTCCCTTCACAGCCCCTCTTGCAGTAACTACAGCAACACAGCCTCCCCTTCACAGCCCCTTTTGCAGTCACTACAGCAATACAGACTCCCCTTCACAGTCTCCCTTCCATTCACTACAGCAACACAGCCTCCAATTCACAGTCCCCCTTCCATTCACTACAGCAACACAGACTTCCCTTCACAGCCCCTCTTACAGTCACTAGAGCAACACAGACTCCCCTTCACAGCCACACTTGCAGTCACTACAGCAACACAGACTCACCTTCACAGTCCCCCTTCCATTCACTACATCAACACAGCCTTTCCCTTCACATCCACACCTGCAGTCACTACAGCAACACAGCCTCCCCTTCACAGCCCCTCTTGCAGTCACTACAGCAACACAGACTCCCCTTCACAGCCTGACTTGCAGTCAATACAGCAACACAGCCTCCCCTTCACAGCCCCTCTTGCAGTCACTACAGCAACACAGACTCCCCTTCAAAGCCTCTCTTGCAGTCAGTACAGCAACACAGCTTCCCCTTCACAGCTCCTCTTGCAGTCACTACAGCAACACAGACTCCCCTTCACAGCCTCTCTTGCAGTCACTACAGCAACACAGCCTCCCCTTCACAGCCCCTCTTGCACTCACTACAGCAACACAGCCTCCCCTTCACAGCCCCACTTGCAGTCACTACAGCAACACAGACTCCCCTTCACAGCCTCTCTTGCAGTCACTACAGCAACACAGCCTCCCCTTCACAACCACTCTTGCACTCACTACAGCAACAGAGCCTCCCCTTCACAGCCCGTCTTGCAGTCACTACAGCAACACAGACTCCCGTTCACAGCCTCTCTTGCAGTCATTACAGCAACATAGCCTCCTCTACACAGCACCTCTTGCACTCCCTACAGTAACACAGCCTCCCCTTCACAGCCCCTCTTGCAGTTACTACAGCAACACAGCCTCCCCATCACAGCCCCTCTTACAGTCACTACAGCAACACAGCCTCCCGTTCACAGCCCCTCTTGCAGTCACTACAGCAACACAGACTCCCCTTCACATCCTCTCTTGCACTCACTACAGCAACACAGCCCCCTTCACAGCCACACTTGCAGTAGCTACAGCAACACAGCCTCCCCTTCACAGTCCTGCTTCCATTCACTACAGCAAAACAGCCTTTCCCTTCACAGCCTCTCTTGCAGTCACTACAGCAACACAGCCTCCCTTTCACAGGCTTTCTTGCAGTCAGTACAGCAACACAGACTCCCCTTCACAGCCCTTCTTGCAGTCACTACAGCAACACAGACTCCCCTTCACAGCCTCTCTTGCAGTCACTACAGCAACACAGACCCCCTTCACAGCCTCTCTTGCACTCACTACAGCAACAAAGCCTTCCCTTCACAGCCCCCTTCCATTCACTACAATAACACAGCCTCCCCTTTACAGTCCCCGTTCCATTCACTACAGCAACACAGACTACCCCTCACAGCCCCCTTCACAGTCCCTCTTGCAGTCACTACAGCAACGCAGACTCCCCTTCACGGTCCCCCTTCCTTTCACTACAGCAACACAGACTCCCCTCACAGTCCCCCTTCCATTCACTATAGCAACACAGCCTCCCCTTCACAGCCTCTCTTGTAGTCACTACAGCAACACAGACTCCCCTTCACAACCCCTCTTGCAGTCACTACAGCAACACAGCCTCCTCTTCACAGCCACACTTGCAGTCACTACAGCAACACAGACTCCCCTTCACAGCCCCTCTTGCAGTCACTACAGCAACACAGCCTCCCCTTCACAGCCCCCTTCCATTCACTACAGTAACACAGTCTCCCCTTCACAGTCCCCGTTCCATTCACTACAGCAACACAGCCTCCCCTTCACAATCCCTCTTGCAGTCACTACAGCAACACAGACTACCCTTCACAGTCCCCCTTCCATTCACTACAGCAACACAGACTCCCCTTCACAGTCCCCCTTCCATTCACTACAGCAACACAGCCTCCCATTCACAGCCCTCTTGCACTCACTACAGCAACACAGCCTCCCCTTCACAGCCCCCTTCCATTCACTACAGCAACACAGCCTCCCCTTCACAGTCCCCTTCCATTCACTACAGCAACACAGCCTCCCCTTCACAGCCCCTCTTGCACTCACTACAGCAACACAGCCTCCCCTTCACAGCCCCCTTCCATTCACTACAGCAACACAGATTCCCCTTCACAGCCCCCTTCCATTCACTACAGCACCACAGCCTCCCCTTCACAGCCCCCTTCCACTCACTACAGTAACACAGCCTCCCCTTCACAGCCCCCTTCCATTCACTATAGCAACACAGCCTCCCCTTCAGAGCCCCTCTTGCACTCACTACAGCAACACAGCCTCCCCTTCACAGCCCCCTTCCATTCACTACAGCAACACAGCCTTTACCTTCACAGCCTCTCTTGCACTCACTTCACCAACACAGACTCCCTTCATAGCCCCTCTTGCAGTCACTACAGCAGGACGCAGCCTCCCCTTCACAACCCCTGTTGCAGTCACTACAGCAACACTGCGTGTCCCTTCACAGTCCCCCTTCCATTCACTACAGCAATATAGCCTTTCCCTTCACAGCCCCTCTTTCAGTCACTACAGGAACACAGTCGCCCCTTCACAGCCCCCTTCCAGTCACTACAGCAACACAGACTCCCCTTCACAGCCCCTCTTACAGTCACTACAGCAACACAGACTCCCCTTCACAGCCCATCTTGCAGTCACTACAGCAACACAGCCTTTCCCTTCACAGCCCCTCTTGCAGTCACTACAGCAACAGAGCCTCCCCTTCACAGCCCCCTTCCATTCACTACAGCAACACAGCCTCCCCTTCTCAGTCCCCCTTCCATTCACTACAGCAACACAGCCTTTCACTTCACAGTCCCCCTTCCATTCACTAGAGCAACACAGCCTCCCTTCACAGTCCCCCTTCCATTCACTACAACAACAAAGCCTCCCCTTCACAGTCCCCCTTCCAGTCACTACAGCAACACAGCTTCCCCTTCACAGCCCTACTTGCAGTCACTACAGCAACACAGCCTCCCCTTCACAGTCCCCTTTCCAGTCACTACAGCAACACAGACTCCCCTTCACAGTCCCCCTTCCATTCACTACAGCAACACAGATTCCCTTTTGCAGCCACACTTGCAGTAACTACAGTAACACAGACTCCCTTCACAGCCCATCTTGCAGTCACTACAGCAACACAGCCTTTTCCTTCACAGCCCTCTTGCAGTCACTACAGCAACACAGACTCCCCTTCACAGTCCCCCTTCCATTCACTGCAGCAACACAGACTCCCCTTCACAGCCACACTTGCAGTCACTACAGCAACACAGCCTCCCCTTCACAGTCCCCCTTCCATTCACTACAGCAACACAGACTTCACTTCACAGCCCCTCTTGCAGTCACTACAGCAACACAGACCCCCTTCACAGCCACACTTGCAGTCACTACAGCAACACAGACTCCCCTTCACAGTCCCCCTTCCATTCACTACAGCAACACAGCCTTTCCTTTCACAGTCCCCCTTCCAGTCACTACAGCAACACAGCTTCCCCTTCACAGCCCCTCTTGCAGTCACTACAGCAACACAGCCTCCCCTTCACAGTCCCCTTTCCAGTCACTACAGCAACACAGACTCCCCTTCACAGTCCCCCTTCCATTCACTACAGCAACACAGATTCCCTTTCGCAGCCACACTTGCAGTAACTACAGCAACACAGACTCCCCTTCACAGCCCCTCTTGCAGTCACTACAGCAACACAGACTCCCCTTCACAGTCTCCCTTCCATTCACTACAGCAACACAGCCTCCAATTCACAGTCCCCTCCCATTCACTACAGCAACACAGACTTCCTTCACAGCCCCTCTTGCAGTAACTACAGCAACACAGCCTCCCTTTCGCAGCCCCTTTTGCAGTCACTACAGCAACACAGACTCCCCTTCACAGTCTCCCTTCCATTCGCTACAGCAACACAGCCTCCAATTCACAGTCCCGCTTCCATTCACTACAGCAACACAGACTTCCCTTCACAGCCCCTCTTGCAGTAACTACAGCAACACAGCCTCCCCTTCACAGCCCCTTTTGCAGTCACTACAGCAATACAGACTCCCCTTCACAGTCTCCCTTCCATTCACTACAGCAACACAGCCTCCAATTCACAGTCCCCCTTCCATTCACTACAGCAACACAGACTTCCCTTCACAGCCCCTCTTACAGTCACTAGAGCAACACAGACTCCCCTTCACAGCCACACTTGCAGTCACTACAGCAACACAGACTCACCTTCACAGTCCCCCTTCCATTCACTACAGCAACACAGCCTTTCCCTTCACATCCACACCTGCAGTCACTACAGCAACACAGCCTCCCCTTCACAGCCCCTCTTGCAGTCACTACATCAACACAGACTCCCCTTCACAGCCTGACTTGCAGTCAATACAGCAACACAGCCTCCCCTTCACAGCCCCTCTTGCAGTCACTACAGCAACACAGACTCCCCTTCAAAGCCTCTCTTGCAGTCAGTACAGCAACACAGCCTCCCCTTCACAGCTCCTCTTGCAGTCACTACAGCAACACAGACTCCCCTTCACAGCCTCTCTTGCAGTCACTACAGCAACACAGCCTCCCCTTCACAGCCCCTCTTGCACTCACTACAGCAACACAGCCTCCCCTTCACAGCCCCACTTGCAGTCACTACAGCAACACAGACTCCCCTTCACAGCCTCTCTTGCAGTCACTACAGCAACACAGCCTCCCCTTCACAGCCACTCTTGCACTCACTACAGCAACAGAGCCTCCCCTTCACAGCCCGTCTTGCAGTCACTACAGCAACACAGACTCCCGTTCACAGCCTCTCTTGCAGTCATTACAGCAACATAGCCTCCTCTACACAGCACCTCTTGCACTCCCTACAGTAACACAGCCTCCCCTTCACAGCCCCTCTTGCAGTTACTACAGCAACACAGCCTCCCCATCACAGCCCCTCTTACAGTCACTACAGCAACACAGCCTCCCGTTCACAGCCCCTCTTGCAGTCACTACAGCAACACAGACTCCCCTTCACATCCTCTCTTGCACTCACTACAGCAACACAGCCCCCCTTCACAGCCACACTTGCAGTAGCTACAGCAACACAGCCTCCCCTTCACAGTCCTGCTTCCATTCAATACAGCAAAACAGCCTTTCCCTTCACAGCCTCTCTTGCAGTCACTACAGCAACACAGCCTCCCTTTCACAGGCTTTCTTTCAGTCAGTACAGCAACACAGACTCCCCTTCACAGCCCTTCTTGCAGTCACTACAGCAACACAGACTCCCCTTCACAGCCTCTCTTGCAGTCACTACAGCAACACAGACCCCCCTTCACAGCCTCTCTTGCACTCACTACAGCAACAAAGCCTTCCCTTCACAGCCCCCTTCCATTCACTACAATAACACAGCCTCCCCTTTACAGTCCCCGTTCCATTCACTACAGCAACACAGACTACCCCTCACAGCCCCCTTCACAGTCCCTCTTGCAGTCACTACAGCAACGCAGACTCCCTTCACGGTCCCCCTTCCTTTCACTACAGCAACACAGACTCCCCTCACAGTCCCCCTTCCATTCACTATAGCAACACAGCCTCCCCTTCACAGCCTCTCTTGTAGTCACTACAGCAACACAGACTCCCCTTCACAACCCCTCTTGCAGTCACTACAGCAACACAGCCTCCTCTTCACAGCCACACTTGCAGTCACTACAGCAACACAGACTCCCCTTCACAGCCCCTCTTGCAGTCACTACAGCAACACAGCCTCCCCTTCACAGCCCCCTTCCATTCACTACAGTAACACAGTCTCCCCTTCACAGTCCCCTGCTCCATTCACTACAGCAACACAGCCTCCCCTTCACAATCCCTCTTGCAGTCACTACAGCAACACAGACTCCCCTTCACAGTCCCCCTTCCATTCACTACAGCAACACAGACTCCCCTTCACAGTCCCCCTTCCATTCACTACAGCAACACAGCCTCCCATTCACAGCCCCTCTTGCACTCACTACAGCAACACAGCCTCCCCTTCACAGCCCCCTTCCATTCACTACAGCAACACAGCCTCCCCTTCACAGTCCCCTTCCATTCACTACAGCAACACAGCCTCCCCTTCACAGCCCCTCTTGCACTCAATACAGCAACACAGCCTCCCCTTCACAGCCCCCTTCCATTCACTACAGCAACACAGATTCCCCTTCACAGCCCCCTTCCATTCACTACAGCACCACAGCCTCCCCTTCACAGCCCCCTTCCACTCACTACAGTAACACAGCCTCCCCTTCACAGCCCCCTTCCATTCACGATAGCAACACAGCCTCCCCTTCAGAGCCCCTCTTGCACTCACTACAGCAACACAGCCTCCCCTTCACAGCCCCCTTCCATTCACTACAGCAACACAGCCTTTACCTTCACAGCCTCTCTTGCACTCACTTCACCAACACAGACTCCCCTTCATAGCCCCTCTTGCACTCACTACAGCAGGACGCAGCCTCCCCTTCACAACCCCTGTTGCAGTCACTACAGCAACACTGCGTGTCCCTTCACAGTCCCCCTTCCATTCACTACAGCAATATAGCCTTTCCCTTCACAGCCCCTCTTTCAGTCACTACAGGAACACAGTCGCCCCTTCACAGCCCCCTTCCAGTCACTACAGCAACACAGACTCCCCTTCACAGCCCCTCTTACAGTCACTACAGCAACACAGACTCCCCTTCACAGCCCATCTTGCAGTCACTACAGCAACACAGCCTTTCCCTTCACAGCCCCTCTTGCAGTCACTACAGCAACAGAGCCTCCCCTTCACAGCCCCCTTCCATTCACTACAGCAACACAGCCTCCCCTTCTCAGTCCTCCTTCCATTCACTACAGCAACACAGCCTTTCCCTTCACAGTCCCCCTTCCATTCACTAGAGCAACACAGCCTCCCCTTCACAGTCCCCCTTCCATTCACTACAACAACAAAGCCTCCCCTTCACAGTCCCCCTTCCAGTCACTACAGCAACACTGCTTCCCCTTCACAGCCCTACTTGCAGTCACTACAGCAACACAGCCTCCCCTTCACTGTCCCCTTTCCAGTCACTACAGCAACACAGACTCCCCTTCACAGTCCCCCTTCCATTCACTACAGCAACACAGATTCCCTTTTGCAGCCACACTTGCAGTAACTACAGCAACACAGACTCCCCTTCACAGCCCATCTTGCAGTCACTACAGCAACACAGCCTTTTCCTTCACAGCCCCTCTTGCAGTCACTACAGCAACACAGACTCCCCTTCACAGTCCCCCTTCCATTCACTGCAGCAACACAGACTCCCCTTCACAGCCACACTTGCAGTCACAACAGCAACACAGCCTCCCCTTCACAGTCCCCCTTCCATTCACTACAGCAACACAGACTTCACTTCACAGCCCCTCTTGCAGTCACTACAGCAACACAGACCCCCCTTCACAGCCACACTTGCAGTCACTACAGCAACACAGACTCCCCTTCACAGTCCCCCTTCCATTCACTACAGCAACACAGTCTTTCCTTTCACAGTCACACTTGCAGTCACTACAGTAACACAGCCTCCCTTCACAGCCCCTCTTGCAGTCACTACAGCAACACAGACTCCCTTCACAGCCTGACTTGCAGTCACTACACCAACACAGACTCCCCTTCACTGTCCCCTACCATTCACTACAGCAACACAGACTCCCCATTGTAGCCACACATGCAGTCACTACAGCAACACAGCCTCCCTTCACAGCCCTTCTTGCAGTCACTACAGCAACACAGACTCCCCTTCACAGCCCCTCTTGCAGTCACTACAGCAACACAGACTCCTCTTCACAGCCCCTCTTGCACTCACTACAGCAACACAGCCTCCCCTTCACAGCCCCCTTCCATTCACTACAGTAACACAGTCTCCCCTTCAGAGTCCCCGTTCCATTCACTACAGCAACACAGACTCCCCTTCACAGCCCCTCTTGCACTCACTACAGCAACACATCCTCCCCTTCACAGCCCCCTTCCATTCACTACAGCAATACAGCCTCCCCTTCACAGTCCCCTTCCATTCACTACAGCAACACAGCCTCCCCTTCACAGCCCCTCTTGCACTCACTACAGCAACACAGCCTCCCCTTCACAGCCCCCTTCCATTCACTACAGCAACACAGCCTCCCTTCACAGCCCCTTCCATTCACTACAGCACCACAGCCTCCCCTTCACAGCCCCCTTCCACTCACTACAGCAACACAGCCTCCCCTTCACAGCCCCCTTCCATTCACTATAGCAACACAGTCTCCCCTTCAGAGCCCCTCTTGCACTCACTACAGCAACACAGCCTCCCCTTCACAGCCCCCTTCCATTCACTACAGCAACACAGCCTTTACCTTCACAGCCTCTCTTGCACTCACTTCACCAACCAGACTCCCCTTCATAGCCCCTCTTGCAGTCACTACAGCAGGACGCAGCCTCCCCTTCACAGCCCCTGTTGCAGTCACTACAGCAACACTGCGTGTCCCTTCACAGTCCCCCTTCCATTCACTACAGCAATATAGCCTTTCCCTTCACAGCCCCTCTTTCAGTCACTACAGGAACACAGTCGCCCTTCACAGCCCCCCTTCCAGTCACTACAGCAACACAGACTCCCCTTCACAGCCCCTCTTACAGTCACTACAGCAACACAGACTCCCCTTCACAGCCCATCTTGCAATCACTACAGCAACACAGCCTTTCCCTTCACAGCCCCTCTTGCAGTCACTACAGCAACAGAGCCTCCCCTTCACAGCCCCCTTCCATTCACTACAGCAACACAGCCTCCCCTTCTCAGTCCCCCTTCCATTCACTACAGCAACACAGCCTTTCCCTTCACAGTCCCCCTTCCATTCACTAGAGCAACACAGCCTCCCCTTCACAGTCCCCCTTCCATTCACTACAACAACAAAGCCTCCCCTTCACAGTCCCCCTTCCAGTCACTACAGCAACACAGCTTCCCTTCACAGCCCCTCTTGCAGTCACTACAGCAACACAGCCTCCCCTTCACAGTCCCCTTTCCAGTCACTACAGCAACACAGACTCCCCTTCACAGTCCCCCTTCCATTCACTACAGCAACACAGATTCCCTTTCGCAGCCACACTTGCAGTAACTACAGCAACACAGACTCCCCTTCACAGCCCCTCTTGCAGTCACTACAGCAACACAGACTCCCCTTCACAGTCTCCCTTCCATTCACTACAGCAACACAGCCTCCAATTCACAGTCCCCTCCCATTCACTACAGCAACACAGACTTCCCTTCACAGCCCCTCTTGCAGTAACTACAGCAACACAGCCTCCCTTTCGCAGCCCCTTTTGCAGTCACTACAGCAACACAGACTCCCCTTCACAGTCTCCCTTCCATTCACTACAGCAACACAGCCTCCAATTCACAGTCCCGCTTCCATTCACTACAGCAACACAGACTTCCCTTCACAGCCCCTCTTGCAGTAACTACAGCAACACAACCTCCCCTTCACAGCCCCTTTTGCAGTCACTACAGCAATACAGACTCCCCTTCACAGTCACCCTTCCATTCACTACAGCAACACAGCCTCCAATTCACAGTCCCCCTTCCATTCACTACAGCAACACAGACTTCCCTTCACAGCCCCTCTTACAGTCACTAGAGCAACACAGACTCCCCTTCACAGCCACACTTGCAGTCACTACAGCAACACAGACTCACCTTCACAGTCCCCCTTCCATTCACTACAGCAACACAGCCTTTCCCTTCACATCCACACCTGCAGTCACTACAGCAACACAGCCTCCCCTTCACAGCCCCTCTTGCAGTCACTACAGCAACACAGACTCCCCTTCACAGCCTGACTTGCAGTCAATACAGCAACACAGCCTCCCCTTCACAGCCCCTCTTGCAGTCACTACAGCAACACAGACTCCCCTTCAAAGCCTCTCTTGCAGTCAGTACAGCAACACAGCCTCCCCTTCACAGCTCCTCTTGCAGTCACTACAGCAAC
Source organism: Calotriton arnoldi (assembly GCA_963921515.1). Lineage (NCBI taxonomy): Eukaryota > Metazoa > Chordata > Amphibia > Caudata > Salamandridae > Calotriton > Calotriton arnoldi. The sequence continues at coordinate 4,454,701 of CAWUFW010000272.1, read as the reverse complement.
ACAGACTCCCCTTCACAGCCTCTCTTGCAGTCACTACAGCAACACAGCCTCCCCTTCACAGCCCCTCTTGCACTCACTACAGCAACACAGCCTCCCCTTCACAGCCCCTCTTGCAGTCACTACAGCAACACAGACTCCCCTTCACAGCCTCTCTTGCAGTCACTACAGCAACACAGCCTCCCCTTCACAGCCACTCTTGCACTCACTACAGCAACAGAGCCTCCCCTTCACAGCCCGTCTTGCAGTCACTACAGCAACACAGACTCCCGTTCACAGCCTCTCTTGCAGTCATTACAGCAACATAGCCTCCTCTACACAGCACCTCTTGCACTCCCTACAGTAACACAGCCTCCCCTTCACAGCCCCTCTTGCAGTTACTACAGCAACACAGCCTCCCCATCACAGCCCCTCTTACAGTCACTACAGCAACACAGCCTCCCGTTCACAGCCCCTCTTGCAGTCACTACAGCAACACAGACTCCCCTTCACATCCTCTCTTGCACTCACTACAGCAACACAGCCCCCTTCACAGCCACACTTGCAGTAGCTACAGCAACACAGCCTCCCCTTCACAGTCCTGCTTCCATTCACTACAGCAAAACAGCCTTTCCCTTCACAGCCTCTCTTGCAGTCACTACAGCAACACAGCCTCCCTTTCACAGGCTTTCTTGCAGTCAGTACAGCAACACAGACTCCCCTTCACAGCCCTTCTTGCAGTCACTACAGCAACACAGACTCCCCTTCACAGCCTCTCTTGCAGTCACTACAGCAACACAGACCCCCTTCACAGCCTCTCTTGCACTCACTACAGCAACAAAGCCTTCCCTTCACAGCCCCCTTCCATTCACTACAATAACACAGCCTCCCCTTTACAGTCCCCTGCTCCATTCACTACAGCAACACAGACTACCCCTCACAGCCCCCTTCACAGTCCCTCTTGCAGTCACTACAGCAACGCAGACTCCCCTTCACAGTCCCCCTTCCTTTCACTACAGCAACACAGACTCCCCCTCACAGTCCCCCTTCCATTCACTATAGCAACACAGCCTCCCCTTCACAGCCTCTCTTGTAGTCACTACAGCAACACAGACTCCCTTCACAACCCCTCTTGCAGTCACTACAGCAACACAGCCTCCTCTTCACAGCCACACTTGCAGTCACTACAGCAACACAGACTCCCCTTCACAGCCCCTCTTGCAGTCACTACAGCAACACAGCCTCCCCTTCACAGCCCCTTCCATTCACTACAGTAACACAGTCTCCCCTTCACAGTCCCCTGTTCCATTCACTACAGCAACACAGCCTCCCCTTCACAATCCCTCTTGCAGTCACTACAGCAACACAGACTCCCCTTCACAGTCCCCCTTCCATTCACTACAGCAACACAGACTCCCCTTCACAGTCCCCCTTCCATTCACTACAGCAACACAGCCTCCCATTCACAGCCCCTCTTGCACTCACTACAGCAACACAGCCTCCCCTTCACAGCCCCCTTCCATTCACTACAGCAACACAGCCTCCCCTTCACAGTCCCCTTCCATTCACTACAGCAACACAGCCTCCCCTTCACAGCCCCTCTTGCACTCACTACAGCAACACAGCCTCCCCTTCACAGCCCCCTTCCATTCACTACAGCAACACAGATTCCCCTTCACAGCCCCCTTCCATTCACTACAGCACCACAGCCTCCCCTTCATAGCCCCCTTCCACTCACTACAGTAACACAGCCTCCCTTCACAGCCCCCTTCCATTCACTATAGCAACACAGCCTCCCCTTCAGAGCCCCTCTTGCACTCACTACAGCAACACAGCCTCCCCTTCACAGCCCCCTTCCATTCACTACAGCAACACAGCCTTTACCTTCACAGCCTCTCTTGCACTCACTTCACCAACACAGACTCCCTTCATAGCCCCTCTTGCAGTCATTACAGCAGGACGCAGCCTCCCCTTCACAACCCCTGATACAGTCACTACAGCAACACTGCGTGTCCCTTCACAGTCCCCCTTCCATTCACTACAGCAATATAGCCTTTCCCTTCACAGCCCCTCTTTCAGTCACTACAGGAACACAGTCTCCCCTTCACAGCCCCCCTTCCAGTCACTACAGCAACACAGACTCCCCTTCACAGCCCCTCTAGCAGTCACTACAGCAACACAGACTCCCCTTCACAGCCCATCTTGCAGTCACTACAGCAACACAGCCTTTCCCTTCACAGCCCCTCTTGCAGTCACTACAGCAACAGAGCCTCCCCTTCACAGCCCCCTTCCATTCACTACAGCAACACAGCCTCCCCTTCTCAGTCCCCCTTCCATTCACTACAGCAACACAGCCTTTCCCTTCACAGTCCCCCTTCCATTCACTAGAGCAACACAGCCTCCCCTTCACAGTCCCCCTTCCATTCACTACAACAACAAAGCCTCCCCTTCACAGTCCCTCTTCCAGTCACTACAGCAACACAGCTTCCCTTCACAGCCCTACTTGCAGTCACTACAGCAACACAGCCTCCCCTTCACAGTCCCCTTTCCAGTCACTTACAGCAACACAGACTCCCTTCACAGTCCCCCTTCCATTCACTACAGCAACACAGATTCCCTTTTGCAGCCACACTTGCAGTAACTACAGCAACACAGACTCCCCTTCACAGCCCATCTTGCAGTCACTACAGCAACACAGCCTTTTCCTTCACAGCCCCTCTTGCAGTCACTACAGCAACACAGACTCCCCTTCACAGTCCCCTTCCATTCACTGCAGCAACACAGACTCCCTTCACAGCCACACTTGCAGTCACTACAGCAACACAGCCTCCCCTTCACAGTCCCCCTTCCATTCACTACAGCAACACAGACTTCACTTCACAGCCCCTCTTGCAGTCACTACAGCAACACAGACCCCCCTTCACAGCCACACTTGCAGTCACTACAGCAACACAGACTCCCCTTCACAGTCCCCCTTCCATTCACTACAGCAACACAGCCTTTCCTTTCACAGCCACACTTGCAGTCACTACAGCAACACAGCCTCCCCTTCACAGCCCCTCTTGCAGTCACTACAGCAACACAGACTCCCTTCACAGCCTGACTTGCAGTCACTACACCAACACAGACTCCCCTTCACTGTCCCCTACCATTCACTACAGCAACACAGACTCCCCATTGTAGCCACACATGCAGTCACTACAGCAACACAGCCTCCCTTCACAGCCCTTCTTGCAGTCACTACAGCAACACAGACTCCCCTTCACAGCCCCTCTTGCAGTCACTACAGCAACACAGACTCCTCTTCACAGCCCCTCTTGCACTCACTACAGCAACACAGCCTCCCCTTCACAGCCCCTCTTGCAGTCACTACAGCAACACAGACTCCCCTTCACAGCCTCTCTTGCAGTCACTACAGCAACACAGCCTCCTCTTCACAGCCCCTCTTGCACTCACTAGAGCAACACAGCCTCCCCTTCACAGCCCCTCTTGCAGTCATTAGAGCAACACAGACTCCCCTTCTTAGCCACTCTTGCAGTCACTACAGCAACACAGACTCCCCTTCACAGCTTGACTTGCAGTCACTACAGCAACACAACCTTGCCCTTCACAGCCCCCCCTTCCAGTCACTACAGCAACAATGTCTCCCCTTCACAGTCACTCTTGCACTCATTACAGCAACACAGACTCCCCTTCACAGTCCCCCTTCCATTCACTACAACAACACAGCCTCTCCTTCACAGTCCCCGTTCCGTTCACTACAGCAACACAGACTCCCCTTCACAGCCTCTCTTGCAGTCACTACAGCAACACAGACTCCCCTTCACAGCCTCTTGCACTCACTACAGCAACACAGACTCCCCTTCAAAGCCTCTCTTGCACTCACTACAGCAACACAGCCTCCCCTTCATAGCCTCTCCTGCAGTCACTACAGCAACACAGCCTCCCCTTCTCAGCCCCTCTTGCAGTCACTACAGCAACACAGGCTCCCTTTCACAGCCACACTTTCAGTCACTACAGCAACACACAGTCTCCCTTTCACAGTCTCTCTCGCAGTCACTACAGCAACACAGCCTCGCCTTTGCTGCCCAACTTACAGCTGCAGTAAATATATTTAAACAGCACACAGACTCCCCTCCACAACCCCTCTTCCACCAGCTATAAGTATATTACACCAACACACAGACTCCCCTTTACAGCCTCTCTTGCAGCCGCTATAAATATATTACACCAACACACAGACTTCCCTTCACAGCCCCTCTTGCCACTATAAATATATTACACCAACACACACACCCCCATTCACAGCCCCTCTTGCAGCCGCTATACATGTATTACACCAACACACCTACTCCCCTTCACAGCCCCTCTTGCAGATGCTATAAATATATTACACCAACACACAGCCTCCCTTCACAACCTCTCTTGCAGTTTCTATAAATATATTACACCAACACACAGACTCCCTTTCACAGCCCCTCCTGCAGGTGCTATAAATATATTACACTAACACACAGCCTCCTCCCGTTCACAGCCCCTCTTGCAGCTACTATAAATATATCACGCCAACGCACAGACTCCCCTTCACAGTCCCCCTATCATTCACTACAGCAACACAGACTCCCCATCGCAGCCACACATGCAGTCACTACAGAAACACAGCCTCCCCTTCACAGCCCCTCTTGCAGTCACTACAGCAACACAGACTCCCCTTCACAGCCTCTCCTGCAGTCACTACAGCAACACAGCCTCCCCTTCACAGCCCCTGTTGCTCTCACTACAGCAACACAGTCTCCCCTTCACAGTCCCCCTTCCATTCACTACAGCAACACAGCCTTTCCCTTCACAGTCCCCCTTCAAGTCACTACAACAACACAGCGTCCCCTTCACAGCCCCTCTTGCAGTCACTACAGCAACACAGCCTCCCCTTCACAGTCACCCTTCCAGTCACTACAGCAACACAGACTCCCCTTCACAGTCCCCCTTCCATTCACTACAGCAACACAGACTCCTTTTGCAGCCACACTTGCAGTAACTACAGCAACGCAGACTCCCCTTCACAGCCCATCTTGCAGTCACTACAGCAACACAGCCTTTCACTTCACAGCCCCTCTTGCAGTCACTACAGCAACACAGACTCCCCTTCACAGTCCCCCTTCCATTAACTGCAGCAACACAGACTCCCCTTCACAGCCCCTCTTGCAGTCACTACAGCAACACAGACTCCCCTTCACAGCCTCTCCTGCAGTCACTACAGCAACACAGCCTCCCCTTCACAGCCCCTCTTGCGGTCATTAGAGCAACACAGACTCCCCTTCACAGCCCCTCTTGCAGTCACTACAGCAACACAGACTCCCCTTCACAGCTTGACTTGCAGCCACTACAGCAACACAACCTTTCCCTTCACAGCCCCCCTTCCAGTCACTACAGCAACACAGTCTCCCCTTCACAGTCTCCCTTCCATTCACTACAGCAACACAGCATCCAATTCACAGTCCCCCTTCCATTCACTACAGCAACACAGACTTCCCTTCACAGCCCCTCTTGCAGTAACTACAGCAACACAGCCTCCCTTTCGCAGCCCCTTTTGCAGTCACTACAGCAACACAGACTCCCCTTCACAGTCTCCCTTCCATTCACTACAGCAACACAGGCTCCAATTCACAATCCCGCTTCCATTCACTACAGCAACACAGACTTCCCTTCACAGCCCCTCTTGCAGTAACTACAGCAACACAGCCTCCCCTTCACAGCCCCTTTTGCAGTCACTACAGCAACACAGACTCCCCTTCACAGTCTCCCTTCCATTCACTACAGCAACACAGCCTCCAATTCACAGTCCCCCTTCCATTCACTACAGCAACACAGACTTCTCTTCACAGCCCCTCTTACAGTCACTAGAGGAACACAGACTCCCCTTCATAGCTACACTTGCAGTCACTACAGCAACACAGACTCACCTTCATAGTCCCCCTTCCATTCACTACAGCAACACAGCCTTTCCCTTCACATCCACACCTGCAGTCACTACAGCAACACCGCCTCCCCTTCACAGCCCCTCTTGCAGTCACTACAGCAACACAGACTCCCCTTCACAGCCTGACTTGCAGTCAATACAGCAACACAGCCTCCCCTTCACAGCCCCTCTTGCAGTCACTACAGCAACACAGACTCCCCTTCAAAGCCTCTCTTGCAGTCAGTACAGCAACACAGCCTCCCCTTCACAGCTCCTCTTGCAGTCACTACAGCAACACAGACTCCCTTCACAGCCTCTCTTGCAGTCACTACAGCAACACAGCCTCCCCTTCACAGCCCCTCTTGCACTCACTACAGCAACACAGCCTCCCCTTCACAGCCCCTCTTGCAGTCACTACAGCAACACAGACTCCCCTTCACAGCCTCTCTTGCAGTCACTACAGCAACACAGCCTCCCCTTCACAGCCACTCTTGCACTCACTACAGCAACAGAGCCTCCCCTTCACAGCCCCTCTTGCAGTCACCACAGCAACACAGACTCCCGTTCACAGCCTCTCTTGCAGTCATTACAGCAACATAGCCTCCTCTACACAGCACCTCTTGCACTCCCTACAGTAACACAGCCTCCCCTTCACAGCCCCTCTTGCAGTTACTACAGCAACACAGCCTCCCCATCACAGCCCCTCTTACAGTCACTACAGAAACACAGCCTCCCGTTCACAGCCCCTCTTGCAGTCACTACAGCAACACAGACTCCCCTTCACAGCCTCTCTTGCACTCTCTACAGCAACACAGCCTCCCCTTCACAGCCACACTTGCAGTAGCTACAGCAACACAGCCTCCCCTTCACAGTCCTTCTTCCATTCACTACAGCAAAACAGCCTTTCCCTTCACAGCCTCTCTTGCAGTCACTACAGCAACACAGCCTCCCTTTCACAGGCTTTCTTGCAGTCAGTACAGCAACACAGACTCCCTTCACAGCCCTTCTTGCAGTCACTACAGCAACACAGACTCCCCTTCACAGCCTCTCTTGCAGTCACTACAGCAACACAGACCCCCTTCACAGCCTCTCTTGCACTCACTACAGCAACAAAGCCTTCCCTTCACATCCCCCTTCCATTCACTACAATAACACAGCCTCCCCTTTACAGTCCCCGTTCCATTCACTACAGCAACACAGACTACCCCTCACAGCCCCCCTTCACAGTCCCTCTTGTAGTCACTACAGCAACGCAGACTCCCCTTCACAGTCCCCCTTCCTTTCACTACAGCAACACAGACTCCCCCTCACAGTCCCCCTTCCATTCACTACAGCAACACAGCCTCCCTTCACAGCCTCTCTTGTAGTCACTACAGCAACACAGACTCCCCATCACAACCCCTCTTGCAGTCACTACAGCAACACAGCCTCCTCTTCACAGCCACACTTGCAGTCACTACAGCAACACAGACTCCCCTTCACAGCCCCTCTTGCAGTCACTACAGCAACACAGCCTCCCCTTCACAGCCCCCTTCCATTCACTACAGTAACACAGTCTCCCCTTCACAGTCCCCTGTTCCATTCACTAAAGCAACACAGCCTCCCTTCACAATCCCTCTTGCAGTCACTACAGCAACACAGACTCCCCTTCACAGTCCCCCTTCCATTCACTACAGCAACACAGACTCCCCTTCACAATCCCCCTTCCATTCACTACAGCAACACAGCCTCCCATTCACAGCCCCTCTTTCACTCACTACAGCAACACAGCCTCCCCTTCACAGCCCCCTTCCATTCACTACAGCAACACAGCCTCCCCTTCACAGTCCCCTTCCATTCACTACAGCAACACAGCCTCCCCTTCACAGCCCCTCTTGCACTCACTACAGCAACACAGCCTCCCCTTCACAGCCCCCTTCCACTCACTACAGCAACACAGCCTCCCTTCACAGCCCCCTTCCATTCACTATAGCAACACAGCCTCCCCTTCAGAGCCCCTCTTGCACTCACTACAGCAACACAGCCTCCCCTTCACAGCCCCCTTCCATTCACTACAGCAACACGGCCTTTACCTTCATAGCCTCTCTTGCACTCACTTCACCAACACAGACTCCCCTTCATAGCCCCTCTTGCAGTCACTACAGCAGGACGCAGACTCCCCTTCACAGCCCCTGTTGCAGTCACTACAGAAACACTGCGTGTCCCTTCACAGTCCCCCTTCCATTCACTACAGCAATATAGCCTTTCCCTTCACAGCCCCTCCTTCAGTCACTACAGGAACACAGTCTCCCCTTCACAGCCCCCTTCCAGTCACTACAGCAACACAGACTCCCCTTCACAGCCCCTCTTACAGTCACTACAGCAACACAGACTCCCCTTCACAGCCCATCTTGCAGTCACTACAGCAACACAGCCTTTCCCTTCACAGCCAATCTTGCAGTCACTACAGCAACAGAGCCTCCCCTTCACAGCCCCCTTCCATTCACTACAGCAACACAGACTTCCCTTCACAGCCCCTCTTGCAGTAACTACAGCAACACAGCCTCCCCTTCACAGCCCCTTTTGCAGTCACTACAGCAACACAGACTCCCCTTCACAGTCTCCCTTCCATTCACTACAGCAACACAGCCTCCAATTCACAGTCCCCTTCCATTCACTACAGCAACACAGACTTCTCTTCACAGCCCCTCTTACAGTCACTAGAGGAACACAGACTCCCCTTCATAGCTACACTTGCAGTCACTACAGCAACACAGACTCACCTTCATAGTCCCCCTTCCATTCACTACAGCAACACAGCCTTTCCCTTCACATCCACACCTGCAGTCACTACAGCAACACCGCCTCCCCTTCACAGCCCCTCTTGCAGTCACTACAGCAACACAGACTCCCTTCACAGCCTGACTTGCAGTCAATACAGCAACACAGCCTCCCTTCACAGCCCCTCTTGCAGTCACTACAGCAACACAGACTCCCCTTCAAAGCCTCTCTTGCAGTCAGTACAGCAACACAGCCTCCCCTTCACAGCTCCTCTTGCAGTCACTACAGCAACACAGACTCCCCTTCACAGCCTCTTTTGCAGTCACTACAGCAACACAGCCTCCCCTTCACAGCCCCTCTTGCACTCACTACAGCAACACAGCCTCCCCTTCACAGCCCCTCTTGCAGTCACTACAGCAACACAGACTCCCCTTCACAGCCTCTCTTGCAGTCACTACAGCAACACAGCCTCCCCTTCACAGCCACTCTTGCACTCACTACAGCAACAGAGCCTCCCTTCACAGCCCCTCTTGCAGTAACCACAGCAACACAGACTCCCGTTCACAGCCTCTCTTGCAGTCATTACAGCAACATAGCCTCCTCTACACAGCACCTCTTGCACTCCCTACAGTAACACAGCCTCCCCTTCACAGCCCCTCTTGCAGTTACTACAGCAACACAGCCTCCCCATCACAGCCCCTCTTACAGTCACTACAGAAACACAGCCTCCCGTTCACAGCCCCTCTTGCAGTCACTACAGCAACACAGACTCCCCTTCACAGCCTCTCTTGCACTCTCTACAGCAACACAGCCTCCCCTTCACAGCCACACTTGCAGTAGCTACAGCAACACAGCCTCCCCTTCACAGTCCTGCTTCCATTCACTACAGCAAAACAGCCTTTCCCTTCACAGCCTCTCTTGCAGTCACTACAGCAACACAGCCTCCCTTTCACAGGCTTTCTTGCAGTCAGTACAGCAACACAGACTCCCCTTCACAGCCCTTCTTGCAGTCACTACAGCAACACAGACTCCCCTTCACAGCCTCTCTTGCAGTCACTACAGCAACACAGACCCCCCTTCACAGCCTCTCTTGCACTCACTACAGCAACAAAGCCTTCCCTTCACAGCCCCCTTCCATTCACTACAATAACACAGCCTCCCTTTACAGTCCCCTGTTCCATTCACTACAGCAACACAGACTACCCCTCACAGCCCCCTTCACAGTCCCTCTTGTAGTCACTACAGCAACGCAGACTCCCCTTCACAGTCCCCCTTCCTTTCACTACAGCAACACAGACTCCCCTCACAGTCCCCCTTCCATTCACTACAGCAACACAGCCTCCCCTTCACAGCCTCTCTTGTAGTCACTACAGCAACACAGACTCCCCATCACAACCCTCTTGCAGTCACTACAGCAACACAGCCTCCTCTTCACAGCCACACTTGCAGTCACTACAGCAACACAGACTCCCCTTCACAGCCCCTCTTGCAGTCACTACAGCAACACAGCCTCCCCTTCACAGCCCCCTTCCATTCACTACAGTAACACAGTCTCCCTTCACAGTCCCCTGCTCCATTCACTAAAGCAACACAGCCTCCCCTTCACAATCCCTCTTGCAGTCACTACAGCAACACAGACTCCCCTTCACAGTCCCCCTTCCATTCACTACAGCAACACAGACTCCCTTCACAATCCCCTTCCATTCACTACAGCAACACAGCCTCCCATTCACAGCCCCTCTTTCACTCACTACAGCAACACAGCCTCCCCTTCACAGCCCCCTTCCATTCACTACAGCAACACAGCCTCCCCTTCACAGTCCCCTTCCATTCACTACAGCAACACAGCCTCCCCTTCACAGCCCCTCTTGCACTCACTACAGCAACACAGCCTCCCCTTCACAGCCCCCTTCCACTCACTACAGCAACACAGCCTCCCCTTCACAGCCCCCTTCCATTCACTAAAGCAACACAGCCTCCCCTTCAGAGCCCCTCTTGCACTCACTACAGCAACACAGCCTCCCCTTCACAGCCCCCTTCCATTCACTACAGCAACACGGCCTTTACCTTCATAGCCTCTCTTGCACTCACTTCACCAACACAGACTCCCTTCATAGCCCCTCTTGCAGTCACTACAGCAGGACGCAGACTCCCCTTCACAGCCCCTGTTGCAGTCACTACAGAAACACTGCGTGTCCCTTCACAGTCCCCCTTCCATTCACTACAGCAATATAGCCTTTCCCTTCACAGCCCCTCCTTCAGTCACTACAGGAACACAGTCTCCCTTCACAGCCCCCTTCCAGTCACTACAGCAACACAGACTCCCTTCACAGCCCCTCTTACAGTCACTACAGCAACACAGACTCCCCTTCACAGCCCATCTTGCAGTCACTACAGCAACACAGCCTTTCCCTTCACAGCCAATCTTGCAGTCACTACAGCAACAGAGCCTCCCCTTCACAGCCCCTTCCATTCACTACAGCAACAAAGCCTTCCCTTCACAGCCCCTTCCATTCACTACAATAACACAGCCTCCCTTTACAGTCCCCGTTCCATTCACTACAGCAACACAGACTACCCCTCACAGCCCCCTTCACAGTCCCTCTTGCAGTCACTACAGCAACGCAGACTCCCCTTCACAGTCCCCCTTCCTTTCACTACAGCAACACAGACTCCCCTCACAGTCCCCCTTCCATTCACTACAGCAACACAGCCTCCCCTTCACAGCCTCTCTTGTAGTCACTACAGCAACACAGACTCCCCTTCACAACCCCTCTTGCAGTCACTACAGCAACACAGCCTCCTCTTCACAGCCACACTTGCAGTCACTACAGCAACACAGACTCCCTTCACAGCCCCTCTTGCAGTCACTACAGCAACACAGCCTCCCCTTCACAGCCCCCTTCCATTCACTACAGTAACACAGTCTCCCTTCACAGTCCCCGTTCCATTCACTACAGCAACACAGCCTCCCTTCACAATCCCTCTTGCAGTCACTACAGCAACACAGACTCCCCTTCACAGTCCCCCTTCCATTCACTACAGCAACACAGACTCCCTTCACAGTCCCCCTTCCATTCACTACAGCAACACAGCCTCCCATTCACAGCCCCTCTTCCACTCACTACAGCAACACAGCCTCCCCTTCACAGCCCCCTTCCATTCACTACAGCAACACAGTCTCCCTTCACAGTCCCCTTCCATTCACTACAGCAACACAGCCTCCCTTCACAGCCCCTCTTGCACTCACTACAGCAACACAGCCTCCCCTTCACAGCCCCCTTCCATTCACTACAGCAACACAGCCTCCCCTTCACAGCCCCCTTCCATTCAGTACAGCACCACAGCCTCCCCTTCACAGCCCCTTCCACTCACTACAGCAACACAGCCTCCCTTCACAGCCCCCTTCCATTCACTATAGCAACACAGCCTCCCTTCAGAGCCCCTCTTGCACTCACTACAGCAACACAGCCTCCCCTTCACAGCCCCCTTCCATTCACTACAGCAACACAGCCTTTACCTTCACAGCCTCTCTTGCACTCACTTCACCAACACAGACTCCCTTCATAGCCACTCTTTCAGTCACTACAGCAGGACGCAGCCTCCCCTTCACAGCCCCTGTTGCAGTCACTACAGCAACACTGCGTGTCCCTTCACAGTCCCCCTTCCATTCACTACAGCAATATAGCCTTTCCCTTCACAGCCCCTCTTTCAGTCACTACACGAACACAGTCTCCCTTCACATCCCCCTTCCAGTCACTACAGCAACACAGACTCCCCTTCACAGCCCCTCTTACAGTCACTACAGCAACACAGACTCCCCTTCACAGCCCATCTTGCAGTCACTACAGCAACACAGCCGTCCCCTTCACAGCCCCTCTTGCAGTCACTACAGCAACAGAGCCTCCCCTTCACAGCCCCCTTCCATTCACTACAGCAACACAGCCTCCCCTTCTCAGTCCCCCTTCCATTCACTACAGCAACACAGCCTTTCCCTTCACAGTCCCCCTTCCATTCACTAGAGCAACACAGCCTCCCCTTCACAGTCCCCCTTCCATTCACTACAACAACAAAGCCTCCCCTTCACAGTCCCCCTTCCAGTCACTACAGCAACACAGCTTCCCCTTCACAGCCCCTCTTGCAGTCACTACAGCAACACAGCCTCCCCTTCACAGTCCCCTTTCCAGTCACTACAGCAACACAGACTCCCCTTCACAGTCCCCCTTCCATTCACTACAGCAACACAGATTCCCTTTCGCAGCCACACTTGTAGTAACTACAGCAACACAGACTCCCCTTCACAGCCCATCTTGCAGTCACTACAGCAACACAGCCTTTCCCTTCACAGCGCCTCTTGCAGTCACTACAGCAACACAGACTCCCCTTCACAGTCCCCCTTCCATTCACTGCAGCAACACAGACTCCCCTTCACAGCCACACTTGCAGTCACGACAGCAACACAGCCTCCCCTTCACAGTCCCCCTTCCATTCACTACAGCAACACAGACTTCACTTCACAGCCCCTCTTGCAGTCACTACAGCAACACAGACCCCCTTCACAGCCACACTTGCAGTCACTACAGCAACACAGACTCCCCTTCACAGTCCCCTTCCATTCACTACAGCAACACAGCCTTTCCTTTCACAGCCACACTTGCAGTCACTACAGCAACACAGCCTCCCCTTCACAGCCCCTCTTGCAGTCACTACAGCAACACAGACTCCCTTCACAGCCTGACTTGCAGTCACTACAGCAACACAGACTCCCTTCACTGTCCCCTACCATTCACTACAGCAACACAGTCTCCCCATCGTAGCCACACATGCAGTCACTACAGCAACACAGCCGCCCCTTCACAGCCCTTCTTGCAGTCACTACAGCAACACAGACTCCCTTCACAGCCCCTCTTGCAGTCACTACAGCAACACAGACTCCTCTTCACAGCCCCTCTTGCACTCACTACAGCAACACAGCCTCCCCTTCACAGCCCCTCTTGCAGTCACTACAGCAACACAGACTCCCCTTCACAGCCTCTCTTGCAGTCACTACAGCAACACAGCCTCCTCTTCACAGCCCCTCTTGCACTCACTAGAGCAACACAGCCTCCCTTCACAGCCCCTCTTGCAGTCATTAGAGCAACACAGACTCCCCTTCTTAGCCACTCTTGCAGTCACTACAGCAACACAGACTCCCTTCACAGCTTGACTTGCAGTCACTACAGCAACACAACCTTTCCTCCACAGCCCCCCTTCCAGTCACTACAGCAACAAAGTCTCCCCTTCACAGTCTCTCTTGCACTCATTACAGCAACACAGACTCCCCTTCACAGTCCCCCTTCCATTCACTACAACAACACAGCCTCCCCTTCACAGTCCCCGTTCCATTCACTACAGCAACACAGACTCCCCTTCACAGCCTCTCTTGCAGTCACTACAGCAACACAGACTCCCCTTCACAGCCTCATGCACTCACTACAGCAACACAGACTCCCCTTCAAAGCCTCTCTTGCACTCACTACAGCAACACAGCCTCCCCTTCATAGCCTCTCCTGCAGTCACTACAGCAACACAGCCTCCCCTTCTCAGCCCCTCTTGCAGTCACTACAGCAACACAGGCTCCCTTTCACAGCCACACTTTCAGTCACTACAGCAACACACAGTCTCCCTTTCACAGTCTCTCTTGCAGTCACTACAGCAACACAGCCTCACCTTTGCTGCCCAACTTACAGCTGCAGTAAATATATTTAAACAGCACACAGACTCCCTCCACAACCCCTCTTCCACCAGCTATAAGTATATTACACCAACACACAGACTCCCCTTTACAGCCTCTCTTGCAGCCGCTATAAATATATTACACCAACACACAGACTTCCCTTCACAGCCCCTCTTGCCGCTTATAAATATATTACACCAACACACACACCCCCATTCACAGCCCCTCTTGCAGCCGCTATACATGTATTACACCAACACACCTACTCCCCTTCACAGCCCCTCTTGCAGATGCTATAAATATATTACACCAACACACAGCCTCCCCTTCACAACCTCTCTTGCAGTTTCTATAAATATATTACACCAACACACAGACTCCCTTTCACAGCCCCTCCTGCAGGTGCTATAAATATATTACACTAACACACAGACTCCTCCCGTTCACAGCCCCTCTTGCAGCTACTATAAATATATCACGCCAACGCACAGACTCCCTTCACAGTCCCCCTACCATTCACTACAGCAACACAGACTCCCCATCGCAGCCACACATGCAGTCACTACAGAAACACAGCCTCCCCTTCACAGCCCCTCTTGCAGTCACTACAGCAACACAGACTCCCCTTCACAGCCTCTCTTGCAGTCACTACAGCAACACAGCCTCCCCTTCACAGCCCCTGTTGCACTCACTACAGCAACACAGCCTCCCCTTCACAGTCCCCCTTCCAGTCACTACAGCAACACAGACTCCCCTTCACAGTCCCCCTTCCATTCACTACAGCAACACAGACTCCCTTTCGCAGCCACACTTGCAGTAACTACAGCAACGCAGACTCCCCTTCACAGCCCATCTTGCAGTCACTACAGCAACACAGCCTTTCCCTTCACAGCCCCTCTTGCAGTCACTACAGCAACACAGACTCCCCTTCACAGTCCCCCTTCCATTCACTGCAGCAACACAGACTCCCCTTCACAGCCACACATGCAGTCACTACAGCAACACTGACACCCCTTCACAGCCCCTCTTGCAGTCACTACAGCAACACAGGCTCCCCTTCACAGCCTCTCCTGCAGTCACTACAGCAACACAGCCTCCCCTTCACAGCCCCTCTTGCAGTCATTAGAGCAACACAGACTCCCCTTCACAGCCCCTCTTGCAGTCACTACAGCAACACAGACTCCCCTTCACAGCTTGACTTGCAGCCACTACAGCAACACAACCTTTCCCTTCACGGCCCCCCTTCCAGTCACTACAGCAACACAGTCTCCCCTTCACAGTCTCCCTTCCATTCACTACAGCAACACAGCATCCAATTCACAGTCCCCCTTCCATTCACTACAGCAACACAGACTTCCCTTCACAGCCCCTCTTGCAGTAACTACAGCAACACAGCCTCCCTTTCGCAGCCCCTTTTGCAGTCACTACAGCAACACAGACTCCCCTTCACAGTCTCCCTTCCAGTCACTACAGCAACACAGACTCCCCTTCACAGCCCCTCTTACAGTCACTACAGCAACACAGACTCCCCTTCACAGCCCATCTTGCAGTCAGTACAGCAACACAGCCTTTCCCTTCACAGCCCCTCTTGCAGTCACTACAGCAACAGAGCCTCCCCTTCACAGCCCCCTTCCATTCACTACAGCAACACAGCCTCCCCTTCTCAGTCCCCTTCCATTCACTACAGCAACACAGCCTTTCCCTTCACAGTCCCCCTTCCATTCACTAGAGCAACACAGCCTCCCTTCACAGTCCCCCTTCCATTCACTACAACAACAAAGCCTCCCCTTCACAGTCCCCCTTCCAGTCACTACAGCAACACAGCTTCCCCTTCAAAGCCCTACTTGCAGTCACTACAGCAACACAGCCTCCCCTTCACAGTCCCCTTTCCAGTCACTACAGCAACACAGACTCCCTTCACAGTCCCCTTCCATTCACTACAGCAACACAGATTCCCTTTTGCAGCCACACTTGCAGTAACTACAGCAACACAGACTCCCCTTCACAGCCCATCTTGCAGTCACTACAGCAACACAGCCTTTTCCTTCACAGCCCCTCTTGCAGTCACTACAGCAACACAGACTCCCCTTCACAGTCCCCCTTCCATTCACTGCAGCAACACAGACTCCCCTTCACAGCCACACTTGCAGTCACTACAGCAACACAGCCTCCCCTTCACAGTCCCCCTTCCATTCACTACAGCAACACAGACTTCACTTCACAGCCCCTCTTGCAGTCACTACAGCAACACAGACCCCCTTCACAGCCACACTTGCAGTCACTACAGCAACACAGACTCCCCTTCACAGTCCCCCTTCCATTCACTACAGCAACACAGCCTTTCCTTTCACAGTCACACTTGCAGTCACTACAGCAACACAGCCTCCCCTTCACAGCCCCTCTTGCAGTCACTACAGCAACACAGACTCCCTTCACAGCCTGACTTGCAGTCACTACACCAACACAGACTCCCCTTCACTGTCCCCTACCATTCACTACAGCAACACAGACTCCCCATTGTAGCCACACATGCAGTCACAACAGCAACACAGCCTCCCCTTCACAGCCCTTCTTGCAGTCACTACAGCAACACAGACTCCCCTTCACAGCCCCTCTTGCAGTCACTACAGCAACACAGACTCCTCGTCACAGCCCCTCTTGCACTCACTACAGCAACACAGCCTCCCTTCACAGCCCCCTTCCATTCACTACAGTAACACAGTCTCCCCTTCAGAGTCCCCGTTCCATTCACTACAGCAACACAGACTCCCCTTCACAGCCCCTCTTGCACTCACTACAGCAACACATCCTCCCCTTCACAGCCCCCTTCCATTCACTACAGCAATACAGCCTCCCCTTCACAGTCCCCTTCCATTCACTACAGCAACACAGCCTCCCCTTCACAGCCCCTCTTGCACTCACTACAGCAACACAGCCTCCCCTTCACAGCCCCTTCCATTCACTACAGCAACACAGCCTCCCCTTCACAGCCCCCTTCCATTCACTACAGCAACACAGCCTCCCCTTCACAGCCCCCTTCCACTCACTACAGCAACACAGCCTCCCCTTCACAGCCCCCTTCCATTCACTATAGCAACACAGCCTCCCCTTCAGAGCCCCTCTTGCACTCACTACAGCAACACAGCCTCCCCTTCCATTCACTACAGCAACACAGCCTTTACCTTCACAGCCTCTCTTGCACTCACTTCACCAACACAGACTCCCCTTCATAGCCCCTCTTGCAGTCACTACAGCAGGACGCAGCCTCCCTTCACAGCCCCTGTTGCAGTCACTACAGCAACACTGCGTGTCCCTTCACAGTCCCCCTTCCATTCACTACAGCAATATAGCCTTTCCCTTCACAGCCCCTCTTTCAGTCACTACAGGAACACAGTCGCCCTTCACAGCCCCCTTCCAGTCACTACAGCAACACAGACTCCCCTTCACAGCCCCTCTTACAGTCACTACAGCAACACAGACTCCCCTTCACAGCCCATCTTGCAGTCACTACAGCAACACAGCCTTTCCCTTCACAGCCCCTCTTGCAGTCACTACAGCAACAGAGCCTCCCCTTCACAGCCCCCTTCCATTCACTACAGCAACACAGCCTCCCCTTCTCAGTCCCCCTTCCATTCACTACAGCAACACAGCCTTTCCCTTCACAGTCCCCCTTCCATTCACTAGAGCAACACAGCCTCCCCTTCACAGTCCCCCTTCCATTCACTACAACAACAAAGCCTCCCCTTCACAGTCCCCCTTCCAGTCACTACAGCAACACAGTTTCCCCTTCACAGCCCCTCTTGCAGTCACTACAGCAACACAGCCTCCCCTTCACAGTCCCCTTTCCAGTCACTACAGCAACACAGACTCCCCTTCACAGTCCCCCTTCCATTCACTACAGCAACACAGATTCCCTTTCGCAGCCACACTTGCAGTAACTACAGCAACACAGACTCCCCTTCACAGCCCCTCTTGCAGTCACTACAGCAACACAGACTCCCCTTCACAGTCTCCCTTCCATTCACTACAGCAACACAGCCTCCAATTCACAGTCCCCCTCCCATTCACTACAGCAACACAGACTTCCCTTCACAGCCCCTCTTGCAGTAACTACAGCAACACAGCCTCCCTTTTCCAGCCCCTTTTGCAGTCACTACAGCAACACAGACTCCCCTTCACAGTCTCCCTTCCATTCACTACAGCAACACAGCCTCCAATTCACAGTCCCGCTTCCATTCACTACAGCAACACAGACTTCCCTTCACAGCCCCTCTTGCAGTAACTACAGCAACACAGCCTCCCCTTCACAGCCCCTTTTGCAGTCACTACAGCAACACAGACTCCCCTTCACAGTCTCCCTTCCATTCACTACAGCAACACAGCCTCCAATTCACAGTCCCCTTCCATTCACTACAGCAACACAGACTTCCCTTCACAGCCCCTCTTACAGTCACTAGAGCAACACAGACTCCCCTTCACAGCCACACTTGCAGTCACTACAGCAACACAGACTCACCTTCACAGTCCCCCTTCCATTCACTACAGCAACACAGCCTTTCCTTCACATCCACACCTGCAGTCACTACAGCAACACAGCCTCCCCTTCACAGCCCCTCTTGCAGTCACTACAGCAACACAGACTCCCTTCACAGCCTGACTTGCAGTCAATACAGCAACACAGCCTCCCCTTCACAGCCCCTCTTGCAGTCACTACAGCAACACAGACTCCCCTTCAAAGCCTCTCTTGCAGTCAGTACAGCAACACAGCCTCCCCTTCACAGCTCCTCTTGCAGTCACTACAGCAACACAGACTCCCCTTCACAGCCTCTCTTGCAGTCACTACAGCAACACAGCCTCCCCTTCACAGCCCCTCTTGCACTCACTACAGCAACACAGCCTCCCCTTCACAGCCCCTCTTGCAGTCACTACAGCAACACAGACTCCCCTTCACAGCCTCTCTTGCAGTCACTACAGCAACACAGCCTCCCTTCACAGCCACTCTTGCACTCACTACAGCAACAGAGCCTCCCTTCACAGCCCGTCTTGCAGTCACTACAGCAACACAGACTCCCGTTCACAGCCTCTCTTGCAGTCATTACAGCAACATAGCCTCCTCTACACAGCACCTCTTGCACTCCCTACAGTAACACAGCCTCCCCTTCACAGCCCCTCTTGCAGTTACTACAGCAACACAGCCTCCCCATCACAGCCCCTCTTACAGTCACTACAGCAACACAGCCTCCCGTTCACAGCCCCTCTTGCAGTCACTACAGCAACACAGACTCCCCTTCACATCCTCTCTTGCACTCACTACAGCAACACAGCCCCCCCTTCACAGCCACACTTGCAGTAGCTACAGCAACACAGCCTCCCCTTCACAGTCCTGCTTCCATTCACTACAGCAAAACAGCCTTTCCCTTCACAGCCTCTCTTGCAGTCACTACAGCAACACAGCCTCCCTTTCACAGGCTTTCTTGCAGTCAGTACAGCAACACAGACTCCCCTTCACAGCCCTTCTTGCAGTCACTACAGCAACACAGACTCCCCTTCACAGCCTCTCTTGCAGTCACTACAGCAACACAGACCCCCTTCACAGCCTCTCTTGCACTCACTACAGCAACAAAGCCTTCCCTTCACAGCCCCCTTCCATTCACTACAATAACACAGCCTCCCTTTACAGTCCCCGTTCCATTCACTACAGCAACACAGACTACCCCTCACAGCCCCCTTCACAGTCCCTCTTGCAGTCACTACAGCAACGCAGACTCCCCTTCACAGTCCCCCTTCCTTTCACTACAGCAACACAGACTCCCCTCACAGTCCCCTTCCATTCACTATAGCAACACAGCCTCCCCTTCACAGCCTCTCTTGTAGTCACTACAGCAACACAGACTCCCCTTCACAACCCCTCTTGCAGTCACTACAGCAACACAGCCTCCTCTTCACAGCCACACTTGCAGTCACTACAGCAACACAGACTCCCCTTCACAGCCCCTCTTGCAGTCACTACAGCAACACAGCCTCCCCTTCACAGCCCCCTTCCATTCACTACAGTAACACAGTCTCCCCTTCACAGTCCCCGTTCCATTCACTACAGCAACACAGCCTCCCCTTCACAATCCCTCTTGCAGTCACTACAGCAACACAGACTCCCCTTCACAGTCCCCCTTCCATTCACTACAGCAACACAGACTCCCCTTCACAGTCCCCCTTCCATTCACTACAGCAACACAGCCTCCCATTCACAGCCCCTCTTGCACTCACTACAGCAACACAGCCTCCCCTTCACAGCCCCCTTCCATTCACTACAGCAACACAGCCTCCCCTTCACAGTCCCCTTCCATTCACTACAGCAACACAGCCTCCCCTTCACAGCCCCTCTTGCACTCACTACAGCAACACAGCCTCCCCTTCACAGCCCCCTTCCATTCACTACAGCAACACAGATTCCCCTTCACAGCCCCCTTCCATTCACTACAGCACCACAGCCTCCCTTCACAGCCCCCTTCCACTCACTACAGTAACACAGCCTCCCCTTCACAGCCCCCTTCCATTCACTATAGCAACACAGCCTCCCCTTCAGAGCCCCTCTTGCACTCACTACAGCAACACAGCCTCCCCTTCACAGCCCCCTTCCATTCACTACAGCAACACAGCCTTTACCTTCACAGCCTCTCTTGCACTCACTTCACCAACACAGACTCCCCTTCATAGCCCCTCTTGCAGTCACTACAGCAGGACGCAGCCTCCCCTTCACAACCCCTGTTGCAGTCACTACAGCAACACTTCGTGTCCCTTCACAGTCCCCCTTCCATTCACTACAGCAATATAGCCTTTCCCTTCACAGCCCCTCTTTCAGTCACTACAGGAACACAGTCTCCCCTTCACAGCCCCCCTTCCAGTCACTACAGCAACACAGACTCCCCTTCACAGCCCCTCTTACAGTCACTGCAGCAACACAGACTCCCCTTCACAGCCCATCTTGCAGTCACTACAGCAACACAGCCTTTCCCTTCACAGCCCCTCTTGCAGTCACTACAGCAACAGAGCCTCCCCTTCACAGCCCCCTTCCATTCACTACAGCAACACAGCCCCCCTTCACAGCCACACTTGCAGTAGCTACAGCAACACAGCCTCCCCTTCACAGTCCTGCTTCCATTCACTACAGCAAAACAGCCTTTCCCTTCACAGCCTCTCCTGCAGTCACTACAGCAACACAGCCTCCCTTTCACAGGCTTTCTTGCAGTCAGTACAGCAACACAGACTCCCTTCACAGCCCTTCTTGCAGTCACTACAGCAACACAGACTCCCCTTCACAGCCTCTCTTGCAGTCACTACAGCAACACAGACCCCCTTCACAGCCTCTCTTGCACTCACTACAGCAACAAAGCCTTCCCTTCACAGCCCCCTTCCATTCACTACAATAACACAGCCTCCCCTTTACAGTCCCCTGTTCCATTCACTACAGCAACACAGACTACCCTCACAGCCCCCTTCACAGTCCCTCTTGCAGTCACTACAGCAACGCAGACTCCCTTCACAGTCCCCCTTCCTTTCACTACAGCAACACAGACTCCCCTTCACAGTCCCCTTCCATTCACTATAGCAACACAGCCTCCCCTTCACAGCCTCTCTTGTAGTCACTACAGCAACACAGACTCCCCTTCACAACCCCTCTTGCAGTCACTACAGCAACACAGCCTCCTCTTCACAGCCACACTTGCAGTCACTACAGCAACACAGACTCCCCTTCACAGCCCCTCTTGCAGTCACTACAGCAACACAGCCTCCCCTTCACAGCCCCCTTCCATTCACTACAGTAACACAGTCTCCCCTTCACAGTCCCCTGCTCCATTCACTACAGCAACACAGCCTCCCTTCACAATCCCTCTTGCAGTCACTACAGCAACACAGACTCCCCTTCACAGTCCCCCTTCCATTCACTACAGCAACACAGACTCCCCTTCACAGTCCCCCTTCCATTCACTACAGCAACACAGCCTCCCATTCACAGCCCCTCTTGCACTCACTACAGCAACACAGCCTCCCCTTCACAGCCCCCTTCCATTCACTACAGCAACACAGCCTCCCCTTCACAGTCCCCTTCCATTCACTACAGCAACACAGCCTCCCTTCACAGCCCCTCTTGCACTCACTACAGCAACACAGCCTCCCCTTCACAGCCCCCTTCCATTCACTACAGCAACACAGATTCCCCTTCACAGCCCCCTTCCATTCACTACAGCACCACAGCCTCCCTTCACAGCCCCCTTCCACTCACTACAGTAACACAGCCTCCCCTTCACAGCCCCCTTCCATTCACTATAGCAACACAGCCTCCCCTTCAGAGCCCCTCTTGCACTCACTACAGCAACACAGCCTCCCCTTCACAGCCCCCTTCCATTCACTACAGCAACACAGCCTTTACCTTCACAGCCTCTCTTGCACTCACTTCACCAACACAGACTCCCCTTCATAGCCCCTCTTGCAGTCACTACAGCAGGACGCAGCCTCCCCTTCACAACCCCTGTTGCAGTCACTACAGCAACACTTCGTGTCCCTTCACAGTCCCCCTTCCATTCACTACAGCAATATAGCCTTTCCCTTCACAGCCCCTCTTTCAGTCACTACAGGAACACAGTCTTCCCTTCACAGCCCCCCTTCCAGTCACTACAGCAACACAGACTCCCCTTCACAGCCCCTCTTACAGTCACTACAGCAACACAGACTCCCCTTCACAGCCCATCTTGCAGTCACTACAGCAACACAGCCTTTCCCTTCACAGCCCCTCTTGCAGTCACTACAGCAACACAGCCTCCCCTTCACAGTCCCCCTTCCATTCACTACAACAACAAAGCCTCCCCTTCACAGTCCCCCTTCCATTCACTACAGCAACACAGCCTTTCCCTTCACAGTCCCCCTTCCATTCACTAGAGCAACACAGCCTCCCCTTCACAGTCCCCCTTCCATTCACTACAACAACAAAGCCTCCCCTTCACAGTCCCCCTTCCAGTCACTACAGCAACACAGCTTCCCCTTCACAGCCCTACTTGCAGTCACTACAGCAACACAGCCTCCCCTTCACAGTCCCCTTTCCAGTCACTACAGCAACACAGACTCCCTTCACAGTCCCCCTTCCATTCACTACAGCAACACAGATTCCCTTTTGCAGCCACACTTGCAGTAACTACAGCAACACAGACTCCCCTTCACAGCCCATCTTGCAGTCACTACAGCAACACAGCCTTTCCCTTCACAGCCCCTCTTGCAATCACTACAGCAACACAGACTCCCCTTCACAGTCCCCTTCCATTCACTGCAGCAACACAGACTCCCTTCACAGCCACACTTGCAGTCACTACAGCAACACAGCCTCCCCTTCACAGTCCCCCTTCCATTCACTACAGCAACACAGACTTCACTTCACAGCCCCTCTTGCAGTCACTACAGCAACACAGACCCCCTTCACAGCCACACTTGCAGTCACTACAGCAACACAGACTCCCCTTCACAGTCCCCTTCCATTCACTACAGCAACACAGCCTTTCCTTTCACAGCCACACTTGCAGTCACTACAGCAACACAGCCTCCCCTTCACAGCCCCTCTTGCAGTCACTACAGCAACACAGACTCCCTTCACAGCCTGACTTGCAGTCACTACACCAACACAGACTCCCCTTCACTGTCCCCTACCATTCACTACAGCAACACAGACTCCCCATTGTAGCCACACATGCAGTCACTACAGCAACACAGCCTCCCCTTCACAGCCCTTCTTGCAGTCACTACAGCAACACAGACTCCCCTTCACAGCCCCTCTTGCAGTCACTACAGCAACACAGACTCCTCTTCACAGCCCCTCTTGCACTCACTACAGCAACACAGCCTCCCCTTCAAAGCCCCTCTTGCAGTCACTACAGCAACACAGACTCCCCTTCACAGCCTCTCTTGCAGTCACTACAGCAACACAGCCTCCTCTTCACAGCCCCTCTTGCACTCACTAGAGCAACACAGCCTCCCCTTCACAGCCCCTCTTGCAGTCATTAGAGCAACACAGACTCCCCTTCTTAGCCACTCTTGCAGTCACTACAGCAACACAGACTCCCTTCACAGCTTGACTTGCAGTCACTACAGCAACACAACCTTGCCCTTCACAGCCCCCCTTCCAGTCACTACACAACAATGTCTCCCCTTCACAGTCACTCTTGCACTCATTACAGCAACACAGACTCCCCTTCACAGTCCCCCTTCCATTCACTACAACAACACAGCCTCCCCTTCACAGTCCCCGTTCCGTTCACTACAGCAACACAGACTCCCCTTCACAGCCTCTCTTGCAGTCACTACAGCAACACAGACTCCCCTTCACAGCCTCTTGCACTCACTACAGCAACACAGACTCCCCTTCAAAGCCTCTCTTGCACTCACTACAGCAACACAGCCTCCCCTTCATAGCCTCTCCTGCAGTCACTACAGCAACACAGCCTCCCCTTCTCAGCCCCTCTTGCAGTCACTACAGCAACACAGGCTCCCTTTCACAGCCACACTTTCAGTCACTACAGCAACACACAGTCTCCCTTTCACAGTCTCTCTTGCAGTCACTACAGCAACACAGCCTCGCCTTTGCTGCCCAACTTACAGCTGCAGTAAATATATTTAAACAGCACACAGACTCCCTCCACAACCCCTCTTCCACCAGCTATAAGTATATTACACCAACACACAGACTCCCCTTTACAGCCTCTCTTGCAGCCGCTATAAATATATTACACCAACACACAGACTTCCCTTCACAGCCCCTCTTGCCACTATAAATATATTACACCAACACACACACCCCCATTCACAGCCCCTCTTGCAGCCGCTATACATGTATTACACCAACACACCTACTCCCCTTCACAGCCCCTCTTGCAGATGCTATAAATATATTACACCAACACACAGCCTCCCCTTCACAACCTCTCTTGCAGTTTCTATAAATATATTACACCAACACACAGACTCCCTTTCACAGCCCCTCCTGCAGGTGCTATAAATATATTACACTAACACACAGCCTCCTCCCGTTCACAGCCCCTCTTGCAGCTACTATAAATATATCACGCCAACGCACAGACTCCCCTTCACAGTCCCCCTACCATTCACTACAGCAACACAGACTCCCCATCGCAGCCACACATGCAGTCACTACAGAAACACAGCCTCCCCTTCACAGCCCCTCTTGCAGTCACTACAGCAACACAGACTCCCCTTCACAGCCTCTCCTGCAGTCACTACAGCAACACAGCCTCCCCTTCACAGCCCCTGTTGCTCTCACTACAGCAACACAGTCTCCCCTTCACAGTCCCCCTTCCATTCACTACAGCAACACAGCCTTTCCCTTCACAGTCCCCCTTCAAGTCACTACAACAACACAGCGTCCCCTTCACAGCCCCTCTTGCAGTCACTACAGCAACACAGCCTCCCCTTCACAGTCCCCCTTCCAGTCACTACAGCAACACAGACTCCCCTTCACAGTCCCCCTTCCATTCACTACAGCAACACAGACTCCCTTTTGCAGCCACACTTGCAGTAACTACAGCAACGCAGACTCCCCTTCACAGCCCATCTTGCAGTCACTACAGCAACACAGCCTTTCACTTCACAGCCCCTCTTGCAGTCACTACAGCAACACAGACTCCCCTTCACAGTCCCCCTTACATTAACTGCAGCAACACAGACTCCCCTTCACAGCCCCTCTTGCAGTCACTACAGCAACACAGACTCCCCTTCACAGCCTCTCCTGCAGTCACTACAGCAACACAGCCTCCCCTTCACAGCCCCTCTTGCGGTCATTAGAGCAACACAGACTCCCCTTCACAGCTTGACTTGCAGCCACTACAGCAACACAACCTTTCCCTTCACAGCCCCCTTCCAGTCACTACAGCAACACAGTCTCCCCTTCACAGTCTCCCTTCCATTCACTACAGCAACACAGCATCCAATTCACAGTCCCCTTCCATTCACTACAGCAACACAGACTTCCCTTCACAGCCCCTCTTGCAGTAACTACAGCAACACAGCCTCCCTTTCGCAGCCCCTTTTGCAGTCACTACAGCAACACAGACTCCCCTTCACAGTCTCCCTTCCATTCACTACAGCAACACAGGCTCCAATTCACAGTCCTGCTTCCATTCACTACAGCAACACAGACTTCCCTTCACAGCCCCTCTTGCAGTAACTACAGCAACACAGCCTCCCCTTCACAGCCCCTTTTGCAGTCACTACAGCAACACAGACTCCCCTTCACAGTCTCCCTTCCATTCACTACAGCAACACAGCCTCCAATTCACAGTCCCCCTTCCATTCACTACAGCAACACAGACTTCTCTTCACAGCCCCTCTTACAGTCACTAGAGGAACACAGACTCCCCTTCACAGCTACACTTGCAGTCACTACAGCAACACAGACTCACCTTCATAGTCCCCCTTCCATTCACTACAGCAACACAGCCTTTCCCTTCACATCCACACCTGCAGTCACTACAGCAACACAGCCTCCCCTTCACAGCCCCTCTTGCAGTCACTACAGCAACACAGACTCCCCTTCACAGCCTGACTTGCAGTCAATACAGCAACACAGCCTCCCCTTCACAGCCCCTCTTGCAGTCACTACAGCAACACAGACTCCCCTTCACAGCCTCTCTTGCAGTCACTACAGCAACACAGCCTCCCCTTCACAGCCCCTCTTGCACTCACTACAGCAACACAGCCTCCCCTTCACAGCCCCTCTTGCAGTCACTACAGCAACACAGACTCCCCTTCATAGCCCCTCTTGCAGTCACTACAGCAACACAGCCTCCCCTTCACAGCCACTCTTGCACTCACTACAGCAACAGAGCCTCCCCTTCACAGCCCCTCTTGCAGTCACCACAGCAACACAGACTCCCGTTCACAGCATCTCTTGCAGTCATTACAGCAACATAGCCTCCTCTACACAGCACCTCTTGCACTCCCTACAGTAACACAGCCTCCCCTTCACAGCCCCTCTTGCAGTTACTACAGCAACACAGCCTCCCCATCACAGCCCCTCTTACAGTCACTACAGAAACACAGCCTCCCGTTCACAGCCCCTCTTGCAGTCACTACAGCAACACAGACTCCCCTTCACAGCCTCTCTTGCACTCTCTATAGCAACACAGCCTCCCCTTCACAGCCACACTTGCAGTAGCTACAGCAACACAGCCTCCCCTTCACAGTCCTTCTTCCATTCACTACAGCAAAACAGCCTTTCCCTTCACAGCCTCTCTTGCAGTCACTACAGCAAAGCAGCCTCCCTTTCACAGGCTTTCTTGCAGTCAGTACAGCAACACAGACTCCCTTCACAGCCCTTCTTGCAGTCACTACAGCAACACAGACTCCCCTTCACAGCCTCTCTTGCAGTCACTACAGCAACACAGACCCCCTTCACAGCCTCTCTTGCACTCACTACAGCAACAAAGCCTTCCCTTCACATCCCCCTTCCATTCACTACAATAACACAGCCTCCCCTTTACAGTCCCCGTTCCATTCACTACAGCAACACAGACTACCCCTCACAGCCCCCCTTCACAGTCCCTCTTGTAGTCACTACAGCAACGCAGACTCCCCTTCACAGTCCCCCTTCCTTTCACTACAGCAACACAGACTCCCCCTCACAGTCCCCCTTCCATTCACTACAGCAACACAGCCTCCCCTTCACAGCCTCTCTTGTAGTCACTACAGCAACACAGACTCCCCATCGCAGCCACACATGCAGTCACTACAGAAACACAGCCTCCCCTTCACAGCCCCTCTTGCAGTCACTACAGCAACACAGACTCCCCTTCACAGCCTCTCCTGCAGTCACTACAGCAACACAGCCTCCCCTTCACAGCCCCTGTTGCTCTCACTACAGCAACACAGTCTCCCCTTCACAGTCCCCCTTCCATTCACTACAGCAACACAGCCTTTCCCTTCACAGTCCCCCTTCAAGTCACTACAACAACACAGCGTCCCCTTCACAGCCCCTCTTGCAGTCACTACAGCAACACAGCCTCCCCTTCACAGTCACCCTTCCAGTCACTACAGCAACACAGACTCCCCTTCACAGTCCCCCTTCCATTCACTACAGCAACACAGACTCCCTTTTGCAGCCACACTTGCAGTAACTACAGCAACGCAGACTCCCCTTCACAGCCCATCTTGCAGTCACTACAGCAACACAGCCTTTCACTTCACAGCCCTCTTGCAGTCACTACAGCAACACAGACTCCCTTCACAGTCCCCCTTCCATTAACTGCAGCAACACAGACTCCCCTTCACAGCCCCTCTTGCAGTCACTACAGCAACACAGACTCCCCTTCACAGCCTCTCCTGCAGTCACTACAGCAACACAGCCTCCCCTTCACAGCCCCTCTTGCGGTCATTAGAGCAACACAGACTCCCCTTCACAGCTTGACTTGCAGCCACTACAGCAACACAACCTTTCCCTTCACAGCCCCCTTCCAGTCACTACAGCAACACAGTCTCCCCTTCACAGTCTCCCTTCCATTCACTACAGCAACACAGCATCCACTTCACAGTCCCTCTTCCATTCACTACAGCAACACAGACTTCCTTCACAGCCCCTCTTGCAGTAACTACAGCAACACAGCCTCCCTTTCGCAGCCCCTTTTGCAGTCACTACAGCAACACAGACTCCCCTTCACAGTCTCCCTTCCATTCACTACAGCAACACAGGCTCCACTTCACAGTCCTGCTTCCATTCACTACAGCAACACAGACTTCCCTTCACAGCCCCTCTTGCAGTAACTACAGCAACACAGCCTCCCCTTCACAGCCCCTTTTGCAGTCACTACAGCAACACAGACTCCCCTTCACAGTCTCCCTTCCATTCACTACAGCAACACAGCCTCCAATTCACAGTCCCCTTCCATTCACTACAGCAACACAGACTTCTCTTCACAGCCCCTCTTACAGTCACTAGAGGAACACAGACTCCCTTCACAGCTACACTTGCAGTCACTACAGCAACACAGACTCACCTTCATAGTCCCCTTCCATTCACTACAGCAACACAGCCTTTCCCTTCACATCCACACCTGCAGTCACTACAGCAACACAGCCTCCCCTTCACAGCCCCTCTTGCAGTCACTACAGCAACACAGACTCCCCTTCACAGCCTCTCTTGCAGTCACTACAGCAACACAGCCTCCACTTCACAGCCACTCTTGCAGTCACTACAGCAACACAGACTCCCCTTCAAAGCCTCTCTTGCAGTCAGTACAGCAACACAGCCTCCCCTTCACAGCTCCTCTTGCAGTCACTACAGCAACACAGACTCCCCTTCACAGCCTCTCTTGCAGTCACTACAGCAACACAGCCTCCCCTTCACAGCCCCTCTTGCACTCACTACAGCAACACAGCCTCCCTTCACAGCCCCTCTTGCAGTCACTACAGCAACACAGACTCCCCTTCACAGCCTCTCTTGCAGTCACTACAGCAACACAGCCTCCCCTTCACAGCCACTCTTGCACTCACTACAGCAACAGAGCCTCCCCTTCACAGCCCCTCTTGCAGTCACCACAGCAACACAGACTCCCGTTCACAGCATCTCTTGCAGTCATTACAGCAACATAGCCTCCTCTACACAGCACCTCTTGCACTCCCTACAGTAACACAGCCTCCCCTTCACAGCCCCTCTTGCAGTTACTACAGCAACACAGCCTCCCCATCACAGCCCCTCTTACAGTCACTACAGAAACACAGCCTCCCGTTCACAGCCCCTCTTGCAGTCACTACAGCAACACAGACTCCCCTTCACAGCCTCTCTTGCACTCTCTACAGCAACACAGCCTCCCCTTCACAGCCACACTTGCAGTAGCTACAGCAACACAGCCTCCCCTTCACAGTCCTTCTTCCATTCACTACAGCAAAACAGCCTTTCCCTTCACAGCCTCTCTTGCAGTCACTACAGCAACACAGCCTCCCTTTCACAGGCTTTCTTGCAGTCAGTACAGCAACACAGACTCCCCTTCACAGCCCTTCTTGCAGTCACTACAGCAACACAGACTCCCCTTCACAGCCTCTCTTGCAGTCACTACAGCAACACAGACCCCCTTCACAGCCTCTCTTGCACTCACTACAGCAACAAAGCCTTCCCTTCACATCCCCCTTCCATTCACTACAATAACACAGCCTCCCTTTACAGTCCCCGTTCCATTCACTACAGCAACACAGACTACCCCTCACAGCCCCCTTCACAGTCACTCTTGTAGTCACTACAGCAACGCAGACTCCCTTCACAGTCCCCCTTCCTTTCACTACAGCAACACAGACTCCCCTCACAGTCCCCCTTCCATTCACTACAGCAACACAGCCTCCCCTTCACAGCCTCTCTTGTAGTCACTACAGCAACACAGACTCCCCATCACAACCCCTCTTGCAGTCACTACAGCAACACAGCCTCCTCTTCACAGCCACACTTGCAGTCACTACAGCAACACAGACTCCCCTTCACAGCCCCTCTTGCAGTCACTACAGCAACACAGCCTCCCCTTCACAGCCCCCTTCCATTCACTACAGTAACACAGTCTCCCTTCACAGTCCCCGTTCCATTCACTACAGCAACACAGCCTCCCCTTCACAATCCCTCTTGCAGTCACTACAGCAACACAGACTCCCTTCACAGTCCCCCTTCCATTCACTACAGCAACACAGACTCCCCTTCACAATCCCCTTCCATTCACTACAGCAACACAGCCTCCCATTCACAGCCCCTCTTGCACTCACTACAGCAACACAGCCTCCCCTTCACAGCCCCCTTCCATTCACTACAGCAACACAGCCTCCCCTTCACAGTCCCCTTCCATTCACTACAGCAACACAGCCTCCCTTCACAGCCCCTCTTGCACTCACTACAGCAACACAGCCTCCCCTTCACAGCCCCCTTCCACTCACTACAGCAACACAGCCTCCCCTTCACAGCCCCTTCCATTCACTATAGCAACACAGCCTCCCCTTCAGAGCCCTCTTGCACTCACTACAGCAACACAGCCTCCCCTTCACAGCCCCCTTCCATTCACTACAGCAACACAGCCTTTACCTTCATAGCCTCTCTTGCACTCACTTCACCAACACAGACTCCCTTCATAGCCCCTCTTGCAGTCACTACAGCAGGACGCAGACTCCCCTTCACAGCCCCTGTTGCAGTCAATACAGCAACACTGCGTGTCCCTTCACAGTCCCCCTTCCATTCACTACAGCAATATAGCCTTTCCCTTCACAGCCCCTCCTTCAGTCACTACAGGAACACAGTCTCCCCTTCACAGCCCCCTTCCAGTCACTACAGCAACACAGACTCCCTTCACAGCCCCTCTTACAGTCACTACAGCAACACAGACTCCCCTTCACAGCCCATCTTGCAGTCACTACAGCAACACAGCCTTTCCCTTCACAGCCAATCTTGCAGTCACTACAGCAACAGAGCCTCCCCTTCACAGCCCCTTCCATTCACTACAGCAACAAAGCCTTCCCTTCACAGCCCCTTCCATTCACTACAATAACACAGCCTCCCTTTACAGTCCCCGTTCCATTCACTACAGCAACACAGACTCCCCCTCACAGCCCCCCTTCACAGTCCCTCTTGCAGTCACTACAGCAACGCAGACTCCCCTTCACAGTCCCCCTTCCTTTCACTACAGCAACACAGACTCCCCCTCACAGTCCCCCTTCCATTCACTACAGCAACACAGCCTCCCCTTCACAGCCTCTCTTGTAGTCACTACAGCAACACAGACTCCCCTTCACAACCCCTCTTGCAGTCACTACAGCAACACAGCCTCCTCTTCACAGCCACACTTGCAGTCACTACAGCAACACAGACTCCCCTTCACAGCCCCTCTTGCAGTCACTACAGCAACACAGCCTCCCCTTCACAGCCCCCTTCCATTCACTACAGTAACACAGTCTCCCCTTCACAGTCCCCGCTTCCATTCACTACAGCAACACAGCCTCCCCTTCACAATCCCTCTTGCAGTCACTACAGCAACACAGACTCCCCTTCACAGTCCCCCTTCCATTCACTACAGCAACACAGACTCCCCTTCACAGTCCCCCTTCCATTCACTACAGCAACACAGCCTCCCATTCACAGCCCCTCTTGCACTCACTACAGCAACACAGCCTCCCCTTCACAGCCCCCTTCCATTCACTACAGCAACACAGCCTCCCCTTCACAGTCCCCTTCCATTCACTACAGCAACACAGCCTCCCCTTCACAGCCCCTCTTGCACTCACTACAGCAACACAGCCTCCCCTTCACAGCCCCCTTCCATTCACTACAGCAACACAGCCTCCCTTCACAGCCCCCTTCCATTCACTACAGCACCACAGCCTCCCCTTCACAGCCCCTTCCACTCACTACAGCAACACAGCCTCCCCTTCACAGCCCCCTTCCATTCACTATAGCAACACAGCCTCCCTTCAGAGCCCCTCTTGCACTCACTACAGCAACACAGCCTCCCCTTCACAGCC
This sequence comes from Calotriton arnoldi, assembly GCA_963921515.1. NCBI lineage: Eukaryota > Metazoa > Chordata > Amphibia > Caudata > Salamandridae > Calotriton > Calotriton arnoldi. The sequence goes on along the minus strand of CAWUFW010000272.1, from coordinate 4,421,756 downwards.
CCCTTCCATTCACTACAGCAACACAGCCTTTACCTTCACAGCCTCTCTTGCACTCACTTCACCAACACAGACTCCCCTTCATAGCCACTCTTTCAGTCACTACAGCAGGACGCAGCCTCCCCTTCACAGCCCCTGTTGCAGTCACTACAGCAACACTGCGTGTCCCTTCACAGTCCCCCTTCCATTCACTACAGCAATATAGCCTTTCCCTTCACAGCCCCTCTTTCAGTCACTACACGAACACAGTCTCCCCTTCACATCCCCCCTTCCAGTCACTACAGCAACACAGACTCCCCTTCACAGCCCCTCTTACAGTCACTACAGCAACACAGACTCCCCTTCACAGCCCATCTTGCAGTCACTACAGCAACACAGCCGTCCCCTTCACAGCCCCTCTTGCAGTCACTACAGCAACAGAGCCTCCCCTTCACAGCCCCCTTCCATTCACTACAGCAACACAGCCTCCCCTTCTCAGTCCCCCTTCCATTCACTACAGCAACACAGCCTTTCCCTTCACAGTCCCCCTTCCATTCACTAGAGCAACACAGCCTCCCCTTCACAGTCCCCCTTCCATTCACTACAACAACAAAGCCTCCCCTTCACAGTCCCCCTTCCAGTCACTACAGCAACACAGCTTCCCCTTCACAGCCCCTCTTGCAGTCACTACAGCAACACAGCCTCCCCTTCACAGTCCCCTTTCCAGTCACTACAGCAACACAGACTCCCCTTCACAGTCCCCCTTCCATTCACTACAGCAACACAGATTCCCTTTCGCAGCCACACTTGCAGTAACTACAGCAACACAGACTCCCCTTCACAGCCCATCTTGCAGTCACTACAGCAACACAGCCTTTCCCTTCACAGCCCCTCTTGCAGTCACTACAGCAACACAGACTCCCCTTCACAGTCCCCTTCCATTCACTGCAGCAACACAGACTCCCTTCACAGCCACACTTGCAGTCACTACAGCAACACAGCCTCCTCTTCACAGCCACACTTGCAGTCACTACAGCAACACAGACTCCCCTTCACAATGCCTCTTGCAGTCACTACAGCAACACAGATTCCCCTTCACAGTCCCCCTTCCATTCACTACAGCAACACAGACTCCCCTTCACAGTCCCCTTCCATTCACTACAGCAACACAGACTCCCCTTCACAGTCCCTCTTCCATTCACTACAGCAACACAGCCTCCCATTCACAGCCCCTCTTGCACTCACTACAGCAACACAGCCTCCCCTTCACAGCCCCTCTTCCATTCACTACAGCAACACAGCCTCCCTTCACAGTCCCCTTCCATTCACTACAGCAACACAGCCTCCCCTTCACAGCCCCTCTTGCACTCACTACAGCAACACAGCCTCCCCTTCACAGCCCTCTTGCAGTCACTACAGCAACACAGCCTCCCCTTCACAGCCCCTCTTCCAGTCACTACAGCAACACAGCCTCCCCTTCACAGCCCCTCTTGCACTCACTACAGCAACACAGCCTCCCCTTCACAGCCCTCTTCCATTCACTACAGCAACACGGCCTTTACCTTCATAGCCCCTCTTGCACTCACTTCACCAACACAGACTCCCCTTCATAGCCCCTCTTGCAGTCACTACAGCAGGACACAGACTCCCCTTCACAGCCCCTGTTGCAGTCACTACAGCAACACAGCGTGTCCCTTCACAGTCCCCCTTCCATTCACTACAGCAATACAGCCTTTCCCTTCACAGCCCCTCCTTCAGTCACTACAGCAACACAGTCTCCCTTCACAGCCCCTCTTGCAGTCACTACAGCAACACAGACTCCCCTTCACAGCCCCTCTTGCAGTCACTACAGCAACACAGACTCCCCTTCACAGCCCATCTTGCAGTCACTACAGCAACACAGCCTTTCCCTTCACAGCCACTCTTGCAGTCACTACAGCAACAGAGCCTCCCTTTCACAGCCCCTTCCATTCACTACAGCAACAAAGCCTTCCCTTCACAGCCCCCTTCCATTCACTACAATAACACAGCCTCCCCTTCACAGTCCCCGTTCCATTCACTACAGCAACACAGACTCACCTCACAGCCCCCTTCACAGTCCCTCTTGCAGTCACTACAGCAACGCAGACTCCCCTTCACAGTCCCCCTTCCTTTCACTACAGCAACACAGACTCCCCCTCACAGTCCCCCTTCCATTCACTACAGCAACACAGCCTCCCCTTCACAGCCTCTCTTGTAGTCACTACAGCAACACAGACTCCCCTTCACAACCCCTCTTGCAGTCACTACAGCAACACAGCCTCCTCTTCACAGCCACACTTGCAGTCACTACAGCAACACAGACTCCCCTTCACAGCCCCTCTTGCAGTCACTACAGCAACACAGCCTCCCCTTCACAGCCCCTTCCATTCACTACAGTAACACAGTCTCCCCTTCACAGTCCCCGTTCCATTCACTACAGCAACACAGCCTCCCCTTCACAATCCCTCTTGCAGTCACTACAGCAACACAGACTCCCCTTCACAGTCCCCCTTCCATTCACTACAGCAACACAGACTCCCCTTCACAGTCCCCCTTCCATTCACTACAGCAACACAGCCTCCCATTCACAGCCCCTCTTGCACTCACTACAGCAACACAGCCTCCCCTTCACAGCCCCCTTCCATTCACTACAGCAACACAGCCTCCCCTTCACAGTCCCCTTCCATTCACTACAGCAACACAGCCTCCCCTTCACAGCCCCTCTTGCACTCACTACAGCAACACAGCCTCCCCTTCACAGCCCCCTTCCATTCACTACAGCAACACAGCCTCCCCTTCACAGCCCCCTTCCATTCACTACAGCAACACAGCCTCCCCTTCACAGCCCCCTTCCACTCACTACAGCAACACAGCCTCCCCTTCACAGCCCCCTTCCATTCACTATAGCAACACAGCCTCCCCTTCAGAGCCCCTCTTGCACTCACTACAGCAACACAGCCTCCCCTTCACAGCCCCCTTCCATTCACTACAGCAACACAGCCTTTACCTTCACAGCCTCTCTTGCACTCACTTCACCAACACAGACTCCCCTTCATAGCCACTCTTGCAGTCACTACAGCAGGACGCAGCCTCCCCTTCACAGCCCCTGTTGCAGTCACTACAGCAACACTGCGTGTCCCTTCACAGTCCCTCTTCCATTCACTACAGCAACATAGCCTTCCCTTCACAGCCCCTCTTTCAGTCACTACAGCGAACACAGTCTCCCCTTCACAGCCCCTCTTCCAGTCACTACAGCAACACAGACTCCCCTTCACAGCCCCTCTTACAGTCACTACAGCAACACAGACTCCCCTTCACAGCCCATCTTGCAGTCACTACAGCAACACAGCCGTCCCCTTCACAGCCCCTCTTGCAGTCACTACAGCAACAGAGCCTCCCCTTCACAGCCCCCTTCCATTCACTACAGCAACACAGCCTCCCCTTCACAGTCCCCCTTCCATTCACTACAGCAACACAGCCTTTCCCTTCACAGTCCCTCTTCCATTCACTAGAGCAACACAGCCTCCCCTTCACAGTCCCCCTTCCATTCACTACAGCAACACAGCCTCCCCTTCACAGTCCCCCTTCCAGTCACTACAGCAACACAGACTCCCCTTCACAGCCCCTCTTGCAGTCACTACAGCAACACAGCCTCCCCTTCACAGTCCCTCTTCCAGTCACTACAGCAACACAGCCTCCCCTTCACAGTCCTCTTCCATTCACTACAGCAACACAGCCTTTCCCTTCACAGCCCCTCTTGCAGTCACTACAGCAACACAGACTCCCCTTCACAGTCCCTCTTCCATTCACTGCAGCAACACAGACTCCCCTTCACAGCCACACTTGCAGTCACTACAGCAACACAGCCTCCTCTTCACAGCCACACTTGCAGTCACTACAGCAACACAGACTCCCCTTCACAGCCCCTCTTGCAGTCACTACAGCAACACAGCCTCCCCTTCACAGCCCCCTTCCATTCACTACAGTAACACAGTCTCCCCTTCACAGTCCCCGTTCCATTCACTAAAGCAACACAGCCTCCCCTTCACAATCCCTCTTGCAGTCACTACAGCAACACAGACTCCCCTTCACAGTCCCCCTTCCATTCACTACAGCAACACAGACTCCCCTTCACAGTCCCCTTCCATTCACTACAGCAACACAGCCTCCCGTTCACAGCCCCTCTTGCACTCACTACAGCAACACAGCCTCCCCTTCACAGCCCCCTTCCATTCACTACAGCAACACAGCCTCCCCTTCACAGTCCCCTTCCATTCACTACAGCAACACAGCCTCCCCTTCACAGCCCCTCTTGCACTCACTACAGCAACACAGCCTCCCCTTCACAGCCCCCTTCCACTCACTACAGCAACACAGCCTCCCCTTCACAGCCCCCTTCCATTCACTATAGCAACACAGCCTCCCCTTCAGAGCCCCTCTTGCACTCACTACAGCAACACAGCCTCCCTTCACAGCCCCTTCCATTCACTACAGCAACACAGCCTTTACCTTCACAGCCTCTCTTGCACTCACTTCACCAACACAGACTCCCTTCATAGCCCCTCTTGCAGTCACTACAGCAGGACGCAGACTCCCCTTCACAGCCCCTGTTGCAGTCACTACAGCAACACTGCGTGTCCCTTCACAGTCCCCTCTTCCATTCACTACAGCAATATAGCCTTTCCCTTCACAGCCCCTCCTTCAGTCACTACAGGAACACAGTCTCCCCTTCACAGCCCCCTTCCAGTCACTACAGCAACACAGACTCCCCTTCACAGCCCCTCTTACAGTCACTACAGCAACACAGAATCCCCTTCACAGCCCATCTTGCAGTCACTACAGCAACACAGCCTTTCCCTTCACAGCCAATCTTGCAGTCACTACAGCAACAGAGCCTCCCCTTCACAGCCCCCTTCCATTCACTACAGCAACAAAGCCTTCCCTTCACAGCCCCCTTCCATTCACTACAATAACACAGCCTCCCTTTTACAGTCCCCGTTCCATTCACTACAGCAACACAGACTCCCCCTCACAGCCCCCCTTCACAGTCCCTCTTGCAGTCACTACAGCAACGCAGACTCCCCTTCACAGTCCCCCTTCCATTCACTACAGCAACACAGACTCCCCTTCACAGTCCCCCTTCCATTCACTACAGCAACACAGCCTCCCCTTCACAGCCTCTCTTGTAGTCACTACAGCAACACAGACTCCCCTTCACAACCCTCTTGCAGTCACTACAGCAACACAGCCTCCTCTTCACAGCCACACTTGCAGTCACTACAGCAACACAGACTCCCCTTCACAGCCCCTCTTGCAGTCACTACAGCAACACAGCCTCCCCTTCACAGCCCCCTTCCATTCACTACAGTAACACAGTCTCCCCTTCACAGTCCCCGTTCCATTCACTACAGCAACACAGCCTCCCCTTCACAATCCCTCTTGCAGTCACTACAGCAACACAGACTCCCCTTCACAGTCCCCCTTCCATTCACTACAGCAACACAGACTCCCCTTCACAGTCCCCCTTCCATTCACTACAGCAACACAGCCTCCCATTCACAGCCCCTCTTGCACTCACTACAGCAACACAGCCTCCCCTTCACAGCCCCCTTCCATTCACTACAGCAACACAGCCTCCCCTTCACAGTCCCCTTCCATTCACTACAGCAACACAGCCTCCCCTTCACAGCCCCTCTTGCACTCACTACAGCAACACAGCCTCCCCTTCACAGCCCCTCTTGCACTCACTACAGCAACACAGCCTCCCCTTCAGAGCCCCTCTTGCACTCACTACAGCAACACAGCCTCCCCTTCACAGCCCCCTTCCATTCACTACAGCAACACAGCCTTTACCTTCACAGCCTCTCTTGCACTCACTTCACCAACACAGACTCCCCTTCATAGCCCCTCTTGCAGTCACTACAGCAGGACGCAGCCTCCCCTTCACAGCCCCTGTTGCAGTCACTACAGCAACACTGCGTGTCCCTTCACAGTCCCCCTTCCATTCACTACAGCAATATAGCCTTTCCCTTCACAGCCCCTCTTTCAGTCACTACAGGAACACAGTCTCCCCTTCACAGCCCCCCTTCCAGTCACTACAGCAACACAGACTCCCCTTCACAGCCCCTCTTACAGTCACTACAGCAACACAGACTCCCCTTCACAGCCCATCTTGCAGTCACTACAGCAACACAGCCTTTCCCTTCACAGCCCCTCTTGCAGTCACTACAGCAACAGAGCCTCCCCTTCACAGCCCCCTTCCATTCACTACAGCAACACAGCCTCCCCTTCTCAGTCCCCCTTCCATTCACTACAGCAACACAGCCTTTCCCTTCACAGTCCCCCTTCCATTCACTAGAGCAACACAGCCTCCCCTTCACAGTCCCCCTTCCATTCACTACAACAACAAAGCCTCCCCTTCACAGACCCCCTTCCAGTCACTACAGCAACACAGCTTCCCCTTCACAGCCCCTCTTGCAGTCACTACAGCAACACAGCCTCCCCTTCACAGTCCCCTTTCCAGTCACTACAGCAACACAGACTCCCCTTCACAGTCCCCCTTCCATTCACTACAGCAACACAGATTCCCTTTCGCAGCCACACTTGCAGTAACTACAGCAACACAGACTCCCCTTCACAGCCCATCTTGCAGTCACTACAGCAACACAGCCTTTCCCTTCACAGACCCTCTTGCAGTCACTACAGCAACACAGACTCCCCTTCACAGTCCCCCTTCCATTCACTGCAGCAACACAGACTCCCCTTCACAGCCACACTTGCAGTCACTACAGCAACACAGCCTCCCCTTCACAGTCCCCCTTCCATTCACTACAGCAACACAGACTTCACTTCACAGCCCCTCTTGCAGTCACTACAGCAACACAGACCCCCCTTCACAGCCACACTTGCAGTCACTACAGCAACACAGACTCCCCTTCACAGTCCCCCTTCCATTCACTACAGCAACACAGCCTTTCCTTTCACAGCCACACTTGCAGTCACTACAGCAACACAGCCTCCCCTTCACAGCCCCTCTTGCAGTCACTACAGCAACACAGACTCCCTTCACAGCCTGACTTGCAGTCACTACAGCAACACAGACTCCCCTTCACTGTCCCCTACCATTCACTACAGCAACACAGACTCCCCATCGTAGCCACACATGCAGTCACTACAGCAACACAGCCTCCCCTTCACAGCCCTTCTTGCAGTCACTACAGCAACACAGACTCCCCTTCACAGCCCCTCTTGCAGTCACTACAGCAACACAGACTCCTCTTCACAGCCCCTCTTGCACTCACTACAGCAACACAGCCTCCCCTTCACAGCCCCTCTTGCAGTCACTACAGCAACACAGACTCCCCTTCACAGCCTCTCTTGCAGTCACTACAGCAACACAGCCTCCTCTTCACAGCCCCTCTTGCACTCACTAGAGCAACACAGCCTCCCCTTCACAGCCCCTCTTGCAGTCATTAGAGCAACACAGACTCCCCTTCTTAGCCACTCTTGCAGTCACTACAGCAACACAGACTCCCCTTCACAGCTTGACTTGCAGTCACTACAGCAACACAACCTTTCCCTCCACAGCCCCCCCTTCCAGTCACTACAGCAACAAAGTCTCCCCTTCACAGTCTCTCTTGCACTCATTACAGCAACACAGACTCCCCTTCACAGTCCCCCTTCCATTCACTACAACAACACAGCCTCCCCTTCACAGTCCCCGTTCCATTCACTACAGCAACACAGACTCCCCTTCACAGCCTCTCTTGCAGTCACTACAGCAACACAGACTCCCCTTCACAGCCTCATGCACTCACTACAGCAACACAGACTCCCCTTCAAAGCCTCTCTTGCACTCACTACAGCAACACAGCCTCCCCTTCATAGCCTCTCCTGCAGTCACTACAGCAACACAGCCTCCCCTTCTCAGCCCCTCTTGCAGTCACTACAGCAACACAGGCTCCCTTTCACAGCCACACTTTCAGTCACTACAGCAACACACAGTCTCCCTTTCACAGTCTCTCTTGCAGTCACTACAGCAACACAGCCTCACCTTTGCTGCCCAACTTACAGCTGCAGTAAATATATTTAAACAGCACACAGACTCCCCTCCACAACCCCTCTTCCACCAGCTATAAGTATATTACACCAACACACAGACTCCCCTTTACAGCCTCTCTTGCAGCCGCTATAAATATATTACACCAACACACAGACTTCCCTTCACAGCCCCTCTTGCCGCTATAAATATATTACACCAACACACACACCCCCATTCACAGCCCCTCTTGCAGCCGCTATACATGTATTACACCAACACACCTACTCCCCTTCACAGCCCCTCTTGCAGATGCTATAAATATATTACACCAACACACAGACTCCCTTCACAACCTCTCTTGCAGTTTCTATAAATATATTACACCAACACACAGACTCCCTTTCACAGCCCCTCCTGCAGGTGCTATAAATATATTACACTAACACACAGACTCCTCCCGTTCACAGCCCCTCTTGCAGCTACTATAAATATATCACGCCAACGCACAGACTCCCTTCACAGTCCCCCTACCATTCACTACAGCAACACAGACTCCCCATCGCAGCCACACATGCAGTCACTACAGAAACACAGCCTCCCCTTCACAGCCCCTCTTGCAGTCACTACAGCAACACAGACTCCCCTTCACAGCCTCTCCTGCAGTCACTACAGCAACACAGCCTCCCCTTCACAGCCCCTGTTACACTCACTACAGCAACACAGCCTCCCCTTCACAGTCCCCCTTCCAGTCACTACAGCAACACAGACTCCCCTTCACAGTCCCCCTTCCATTCACTACAGCAACACAGACTCCCTTTCACAGCCACACTTGCAGTAACTACAGCAACGCAGACTCCCCTTCACAGCCCATCTTGCAGTCACTACAGCAACACAGCCTTTCCCTTCACAGCCCCTCTTGCAGTCACTACAGCAACACAGACTCCCCTTCACAGTCCCCCTTCCATTCACTGCAGCAACACAGACTCCCCTTCACAGCCACACATGCAGTCACTACAGCAACACTGACACCCCTTCACAGCCCCTCTTGCAGTCACTACAGCAACACAGACTCCCCTTCACAGCCTCTCCTGCAGTCACTACAGCAACACAGCCTCCCCTTCACAGCCCCTCTTGCAGTCATTAGAGCAACACAGACTCCCCTTCACAGCCCCTCTTGCAGTCACTACAGCAACACAGACTCCCCTTCACAGCTTGACTTGCAGCCACTACAGCAACACAACCTTTCCCTTCACGGCCCCCCTTCCAGTCACTACAGCAACACAGTCTCCCCTTCACAGTCTCCCTTCCATTCACTACAGCAACACAGCATCCAATTCACAGTCCCCCTTCCATTCACTACAGCAACACAGACTTCCCTTCACAGCCCCTCTTGCAGTAACTACAGCAACACAGCCTCCCTTTCGCAGCCCCTTTTGCAGTCACTACAGCAACACAGACTCCCCTTCACAGACTCCCTTCCATTCACTACAGCAACACAGGCTCCAATTCACAGTCCCGCTTCCATTCACTACAGCAACACAGACTTCCCTTCACAGTCCCTCTTGCAGTAACTACAGCAACACAGCCTCCCCTTACAGCCCCTTTTGCAGTCACTACAGCAACACAGACTCCCCTTCACAGTCTCCCTTCCATTCACTACAGCAACACAGCCTCCAATTCACAGTCCCCCTTCCATTCACTACAGCAACACAGACTTCTCTTCACAGCCCCTCTTACAGTCACTAGAGCAACACAGACTCCCCTTCACAGCTACACTTGCAGTCACTACAGCAACACAGACTCACCTTCACAGTCCCCTTCCATTCACTACAGCAACACAGCCTTTCCCTTCACATCCACACCTGCAGTCACTACAGCAACACAGCCTCCCCTTCACAGCCCCTCTTGCAGTCACTACAGCAACACAGACTCCCTTCACAGCCTGACTTGCAGTCAATACAGCAACACAGCCTCCGCTTCACAGCCCCTCTTGCAGTCACTACAGCAACACAGACTCCCCTTCACAGCCTCTCTTGCAGTCAGTACAGCAACACAGCCTCCCCTTCACAGCTCCTCTTGCAGTCACTACAGCAACACAGACTCCCCTTCACAGCCTCTCTTGCAGTCACTACAGCAACACAGCCTCCCCTTCACAGCCCCTCTTGCACTCACTACAGCAACACAGCCTCCCCTTCACAGCCCCTCTTGCAGTCACTACAGCAACACAGACTCCCCTTCACAGCCTCTCTTGCAGTCACTACAGCAACACAGCCTCCCCTTCACAGCCACTCTTGCAGTCACTACAGCAACACAGACTCCCCTTCAAAGCCTCTCTTGCAGTCAGTACAGCAACACAGCCTCCCCTTCACAGCTCCTCTTGCAGTCACTACAGCAACACAGACTCCCCTTCACAGCCCATCTTGCAGTCACTACAGCAACACAGCCTTTCCCTTCACAGCCCCTCTTGCAGTCACTACAGCAACAGAGCCTCCCCTTCACAGCCCCCTTCCATTCACTACAGCAACACAGCCTCCCCTTCTCAGTCCCCCTTCCATTCACTACAGCAACACAGCCTTTCCCTTCACAGTCCCCCTTCCATTCACTAGAGCAACACAGCCTCCCCTTCACAGTCCCCCTTGCATTCACTACAGCAACAAAGCCTCCCCTTCACAGTCCCCCTTCCAGTCACTACAGCAACACAGCTTCCCCTTCACAGCCCCTCTTGCAGTCACTACAGCAACACAGCCTCCCCTTCACAGTCCCCTTTCCAGTCACTACAGCAACACAGACTCCCCTTCACAGTCCCCATTCCATTCACTACAGCAACACAGACTTCTCTTCACAGCCCCTCTTACAGTCACTAGAGCAACACAGACTCCCCTTCACAGCTACACTTGCAGTCACTACAGCAACACAGACTCCCCTTCACAGTCCCCCTTCCATTCACTACAGCAACACAGCCTTCCCTTCACAGTCCACACCTGCAGTCACTACAGCAACACAGCCTCCCCTTCACAGCCCCTCTTGCAGTCACTACAGCAACACAGACTCCCCTTCACAGCCTGACTTGCAGTCAATACAGCAACACAGCCTCCGCTTCACAGCCCCTCTTGCAGTCACTACAGCAACACAGACTCCCCTTCAAAGCCTCTCTTGCAGTCAGTACAGCAACACAGCCTCCCCTTCACAGCTCCTCTTGCAGTCACTACAGCAACACAGACTCCCCTTCACAGCCTCTCTTGCAGTCACTACAGCAACACAGCCTCCCCTTCACAGCCCCTCTTGCACTCACTACAGCAACACAGCCTCCCCTTCACAGCCCCTCTTGCAGTCACTACAGCAACACAGACTCCCCTTCACAGCCTCTCTTGCAGTCACTACAGCAACACAGCCTCCCCTTCACAGCCACTCTTGCACTCACTACAGCAACACAGCCTCCCGTTCACAGCCTCTCTTGCAGTCAGTACAGCAACACAGCCTCCCCTTCACAGCTCCTCTTGCAGTCACTACAGTAACACAGACTCCCCTTCACAGCCCATCTTGCAGTCACTACAGCAACACAGCCTTTCCCTTCACAGCCCCTCTTGCAGTCACTACAGCAACAGAGCCTCCCCTTCACAGCCCCCTTCCATTCACTACAGCAACACAGCCTCCCCTTCTCAGCCCCCTTCCAGTCACTACAGCAACACAGACTCCCCTTCACAGCCCCTCTTACAGTCACTACAGCAACACAGACTCCCTTCACAGCCCATCTTGCAGTCACTACAGCAACACAGCCGTCCCCTTCACAGCCCCTCTTGCAGTCACTACAGCAACAGAGCCTCCCCTTCACAGCCCCCTTCCATTCACTACAGCAACACAGCCTCCCCTTCTCAGTCCCCCTTCCATTCACTACAGCAACACAGCCTTTCCTTCACAGTCCCCCTTCCATTCACTAGAGCAACACAGCCTCCCCTTCACAGTCCCCCTTCCATTCACTACAACAACAAAGCCTCCCCTTCACAGTCCCCTCTTCCAGTCACTACAGCAACACAGCTTCCCTTCACAGCCCCTCTTGCAGTCACTACAGCAACACAGCCTCCCCTTCACAGTCCCCTTTCCAGTCACTACAGCAACACAGACTCCCCTTCACAGTCCCCTCTTCCATTCACTACAGCAACACAGATTCCCTTTCGCAGCCACACTTGCAGTAACTACAGCAACACAGACTCCCCTTCACAGCCCATCTTGCAGTCACTACAGCAACACAGCCTTTCCCTTCACAGCCCCTCTTGCAGTCACTACAGCAACACAGACTCCCCTTCACAGTCCCCCTTCCATTCACTGCAGCAACACAGACTCCCCTTCACAGCCACACTTGCAGTCACTACAGCAACACAGCCTCCCCTTCACAGTCCCCCTTCCATTCACTACAGCAACACAGACTTCACTTCACAGCCCCTCTTGCAGTCACTACAGCAACACAGACCCCCTTCACAGCCACACTTGCAGTCACTACAGCAACACAGACTCCCCTTCACAGTCCCCCTTCCATTCACTACAGCAACACAGCCTTCCTTTCACAGCCACACTTGCAGTCACTACAGCAACACAGCCTCCCCTTCACAGCCCCTCTTGCAGTCACTACAGCAACACAGACTCCCTTCACAGCCTGACTTGCAGTCACTACAGCAACACAGACTCCCCTTCACAGTCCCCTACCATTCACTACAGCAACACAGACTCCCCATCGTAGCCACACATGCAGTCACTACAGCAACACAGCCTCCCCTTCACAGCCCTTCTTGCAGTCACTACAGCAACACAGCCTCCCCTTCACAGCCCCTCTTGCAGTCACTACAGCAACACAGACTCCCCTTCACAGCCTCTCTTGCAGTCACTACAGCAACACAGCCTCCTCTTCACAGCCCCTCTTGCACTCACTAGAGCAACACAGCCTCCCCTTCACAGCCCCTCTTGCAGTCATTAGAGCAACACAGACTCCCCTTCTTAGCCACTCTTGCAGTCACTACAGCAACACAGACTCCCCTTCACAGCTTGACTTGCAGTCACTACAGCAACACAACCTTTCCTCCACAGCCCCCTTCCAGTCACTACAGCAACACAGTCTCCCCTTCACAGTCTCTCTTGCACTCATTACAGCAACACAGACTCCCCTTCACAGTCCCCCTTCCATTCACTACAACAACACAGCCTCCCCTTCACAGTCCCCGCTTGCATTCACTACAGCAACACAGACTCCCCTTCACAGCCTCTCTTGCAGTCACTACAGCAACACAGACTCCCCTTCACAGCCTCTTGCACTCACTACAGCAACACAGACTCCCCTTCACAGCCTCTCTTGCACTCACTACAGCAACACAGCCTCCCCTTCATAGCCTCTCCTGCAGTCACTACAGCAACACAGCCTCGCCTTCTCAGCCCCTCTTGCAGTCACTACAGCAACACAGGCTCCCTTTCACAGCCACACTTTCAGTCACTACAGCAACACACAGTCTCCCTTTCACAGTCTCTCTTGCAGTCACTACAGCAACACAGCCTTACCTTTGCTGCCCAACTTACAGCTGCAGTAAATATATTTAAACAGCACACAGACTCCCTCCACAACCCCTCTTCCACCAGCTATAAGTATATTACACCAACACACAGACTCCCTTTACAGCCTCTCTTGCAGCCGCTATAAATATATTACACCAACACACAGACTTCCCTTCACAGCCCCTCTTGCCGCTATAAATATATTACACCAACACACACACCCCCATTCACAGCCCCTCTTGCAGCCGCTATACATGTATTACACCAACACACCTACTCCCCTTCACAGCCCCTCTTGCAGATGCTATAAATATATTACACCAACACACAGCCTCCCTTCACAACCTCTCTTGCAGTTTCTATAAATATATTACACCAACACACAGACTCCCTTCACAGCCCCTCCTGCAGGTGCTATAAATATATTACACTAACACACAGCCTCCTCCCGTTCACAGCCCCTCTTGCAGCTACTATAAATATATCACGCCAACGCACAGACTCCCCTTCACAGTCCCCCTACCATTCACTACAGCAACACAGACTCCCCATCGCAGCCACACATGCAGTCACTACAGAAACACAGCCTCCCCTTCACAGCCCCTCTTGCAGTCACTACAGCAACACAGACTCCCCTTCACAGCCTCTCCTGCAGTCACTACAGCAACACAGCCTCCCCTTCACAGCCCCTGTTGCACTCACTACAGCAACACAGCCTCCCCTTCACAGTCCCCCTTCCAGTCACTACAGCAACACAGACTCCCCTTCACAGTCCCCCGTTCCATTCACTACAGCAACACAGACTCCCTTTCACAGCCACACTTGCAGTAACTACAGCAACGCAGACTCCCCTTCACAGCCCATCTTGCAGTCACTACAGCAACACAGCCTTCCCTTCACAGCCCCTCTTGCAGTCACTACAGCAACACAGACTCCCCTTCACAGTCCTCCTTCCATTCACTGCAGCAACACAGACTCCCCTTCACAGCCACACTTGCAGTCACTACAGCAACACAGACTCCCCTTCACAGCCCCTCTTGCAGTCACTACAGCAACACAGACCTCCCTCCTTCACAGCCACTCTCTTGCAGCTCAGCTACAGCAACACAGACTCCCCTTCACAGCCCCTCTTGCAGTCACTACAGCAACACAGACTCCCCTTCACAGCTTGACTTGCAGCCACTACAGCAACACAACCTTTCCCTTCACGGCCCCCTTCCAGTCACTACAGCAACACAGTCTCCCCTTCACAGTCTCCCTTCCATTCACTACAGCAACACAGCATCCAATTCACAGTCCCCTTCCATTCACTACAGCAACACAGACTTCCCTTCACAGCCCCTCTTGCAGTAACTACAGCAACACAGCCTCCCTTCACAGCCCCTTTTGCAGTCACTACAGCAACACAGACTCCCTTCACAGTCTCCTTCCATTCACTACAGCAACACAGGCTCCACTTCACAGTCCCGCTTCCATTCACTACAGCAACACAGACTTCCCTTCACAGTCCCTCTTGCAGTAACTACAGCAACACAGCCTCCCCTTCACAGCCCCTCTTGCAGTCACTACAGCAACACAGACTCCCCTTCACTGTCCCCTACCATTCACTACAGCAACACAGCCTCCAATTCACAGTCCCCTTCCATTCACTACAGCAACACAGACCTCTCTTCACAGCCCCTCTTACAGTCACTACAGCAACACAGACTCCCCTTCACAGCCACACTTCCAGTCACTACAGCAACACAGACTCACCTTCACAGTCCCCTTCCATTCACTACAGCAACACAGCCTTCCCTTCACATCCACACCTGCAGTCACTACAGCAACACAGCCTCCCCTTCACAGCCCCTCTTGCAGTCACTACAGCAACACAGACTCCCTTCACAGCCTGACTTGCAGTCAATACAGCAACACAGCCTCCGCTTCACAGCCCCTCTTGCAGTCACTACAGCAACACAGACTCCCTTCACAGCCTCTCTTGCAGTCAGTACAGCAACACAGCCTCCCCTTCACAGCTCCTCTTGCAGTCACTACAGCAACACAGACTCCCCTTCACAGCCTCTCTTGCAGTCACTACAGCAACACAGCCTCCCCTTCACAGCCCCTCTTGCACTCACTACAGCAACACAGCCTCCCCTTCACAGCCCCTCTTGCAGTCACTACAGCAACACAGACGTGTCCCTTCACAGTCCCTCTTGCAGTCACTACAGCAACATAGCCTTCCCTTCACAGCCACTCTTTCAGTCACTACAGCAACACAGTCTCCCTTCACAGCCCCTCTTCCAGTCACTACAGCAACACAGACTCCCCTTCACAGCCCCTCTTACAGTCACTACAGCAACACAGACTCCCCTTCACAGCCCATCTTGCAGTCACTACAGCAACACAGCCTTTCCCTTCACAGCCCCTCTTGCAGTCACTACAGCAACAGAGCCTCCCCTTCACAGCCCCCTTCCATTCACTACAGCAACACAGCCTCCCCTTCTCAGTCCCCCTTCCATTCACTACAGCAACACAGCCTTTCCCTTCACAGTCCCCCTTCCATTCACTAGAGCAACACAGCCTCCCCTTCACAGTCCCCCTTCCATTCACTACAGCAACAAAGCCTCCCCTTCACAGTCCCCCTTCCAGTCACTACAGCAACACAGCTTCCCCTTCACAGCCCCTCTTGCAGTCACTACAGCAACACAGCCTCCCCTTCACAGTCCCCCTTCCAGTCACTACAGCAACACAGACTCCCCTTCACAGTCCCCCTTCCATTCACTACAGCAACACAGATTCCCTTTCGCAGCCACACTTGCAGTAACTACAGCAACACAGACTCCCCTTCACAGCCCATCTTGCAGTCACTACAGCAACACAGCCTTTCCCTTCACAGCCCCTCTTGCAGTCACTACAGCAACACAGACTCCCCTTCACAGTCCCCCTTCCATTCACTGCAGCAACACAGACTCCCCTTCACAGCCACACTTGCAGTCACTCAGCAGCACTGACACCCTTCCAGCCACACTTTCAGTCACTACAGCAACAGCCTCCCTTCACAGTCCCCTTCCATTCACTACAGCAACACAGACTTCACTTCACAGCCCCTCTTGCAGTCACTACAGCAACACAGACCCCCTTCACAGCCACACTTGCAGTCACTACAGCAACACAGACTCCCCTTCACAGTCCCCCTTCCATTCACTACAGCAACACAGCCTTTCCTTTCACAGCCACACTTGCAGTCACTACAGCAACACAGCCTCCCCTTCACAGCCCCTCTTGCAGTCACTACAGCAACACAGACTCCCTCCACAGCCTGACTTGCAGTCACTACAGCAACACAGACTCCCCTTCACTGTCCCCTACCATTCACTACAGCAACACAGACTCCCCATCGTAGCCACACATGCAGTCACTACAGCAACACAGCCTCCCCTTCACAGCCCTTCTTGCAGTCACTACAGCAACACAGACTCCCCTTCACAGCCTCTCCTGCAGTCACTACAGCAACACAGCCTCCCCTTCACAGCCCCTCTTGCACTCACTACAACAACACAGCCTCCCCTTCACAGCCCCTCTTGCAGTCACTACAGCAACACAGACTCCTCTTCACAGCCCCTCTTGCACTCACTACAGCAACACAGCCTCCCCTTCACAACCCCTCTTGCAGTCACTACAGCAACAAAGACTCCCCTTCACAGCCTCTCTTGCAGTCACTACAGCAACACAGCCTCCTCTTCACAGCCCCTCTTGCACTCACTACAGCAACACAGCCTCCCCTTCACAGCCCCTCTTGCAGTCATTAGAGCAACACAGACTCCCCTTCTTAGCCACTCTTGCAGTCACTACAGCAACACAGACTCCCCTTCACAGCTTGACTTGCAGTCACTACAGCAACACAACCTTTCCCTTCACAGCTCCCCCTTCCAGTCACTACAGCAACAAAGTCTCCCCTTCACAGTCTCTCTTTCACTCATTACAGCAACACAGACTCCCCTTCACAGTCCCCCTTCCATTCACTACAACAACACAGCCTCCCCTTCACAGTCCCCGTTCCGTTCACTACAGCAACACAGACTCCCCTTCACAGCCTCTCTTGCAGTCACTACAGCAACACAGACTCCCCTTCACAGCCTCTTGCACTCACTACAGCAAAACAGACTCCCCTTCAAAGCCTCTCTTGCACTCACTACAGCAACACAGCCTCCCCTTCATAGCCTCTCCTGCAGTCACTACAGCAACACAGCCTCCCCTTCTCAGCCCCTCTTGCAGTCACTACAGCAACACAGGCTCCCTTTCACAGCCACACTTTCAGTCACTACAGCAACACACAGTCTCCCTTTCACAGTCTCTCTTGCAGTCACTACAGCAACACAGCCTCGCCTTTGCTGCCCAAATTACAGCTGCAGTAAATATATTTAAACAGCACCCAGACTCCCCTCCACAACTCCTCTTCCACCAGCTATAAGTATATTACACCAACACACAGACTCCCCTTTACAGCCTCTCTTACAGCCGCTATAAATATATTACACCAACACACAGACTTCCCTTCACAGCCCCTCTTGCCGCTATAAATATATTACACCAACACACACACCCCCATTCACAGCCCCTCTTGCAGCCGCTATACATGTATTACACCAACACACCTACTCCCCTTCACAGCCCCTCTTGCAGATGCTATAAATATATTACACCAACACACAGCCTCCCCTTCACAACCTCTCTTGCAGTTTCTATAAATATATTACACCAACTCACAGACTCCCTTTCACAGCCCCTCCTGCAGGTGCTATAAATATATTACACTAACACACAGCCTCCTCCTGTTCACAGCCCCTCTTGCAGCTACTATAAATATATCACGCCAACGCACAGACTCCCCTTCACAGACTCTCTTGCAGTCACTACAGCAACACAGCCTCCCCTTCACAGCACTTCTTGCAGCCACTATAAATATATTACACCAACAAACAGCCACCCCTACACAGCCTCTCTTGCAGCCACTATAAATATATTACACCAACACACAAACTCCCTTGCACAGCTTCTCTAGCAGCCGCTATAAATATATTACACCAACACACTGCCTCCCCTTCACAGCCCCTCTTGCAGCTTCTATAAATATATTACACCAACACACAGACTCCCCTTCACAGCCTCTCTTGTAGCCGCTATAACTATATTACACTAACACACAGACTCCCCTTCACAGCCCCTCTTGCAGACACTATAAATATATTACAGCAGCACACAGACTCCCCTTCATGGCCTCTCTTGCAGTTGCTATAAATATATGACACTAACACCCAGACTCCCCTTCACAGCCACTCTTCCAGCCTCACTTGCAGGCGCTATAAATATATTACACAAACACACAGCCTCCCCTACACAGCCTCTCTTGCAGCCGCTATAAATATATTACACAACACACAGCCTCCCCTTCACAGCCCCTCTTGCAGCCGCTATAAATATATTACACCAACACACAGCGTCCCCTTCACAGACCTTCTTGCAGCCGCTATAAATATATTACACCAGCACACAGACTCCCCTTCACAGCTGCTCTTGCAATTGCTATAAATATATTACACCAACACACACACTCCCCATCACAGTCACTCTTCCAGCCTCACTTGCAGCCGCTATAAATATATTACACAAACACACAGCCTCCCCTTCACAGCCCCTCTTGCAGCCGCTATAAATATATTACACCAACACACAGCGTCCCCTTCACAGCCCTTCTTGCAGCCGCTATAAATATATTACACCAGCACACAGACTCCCCTTCACAGCCGCTCTTGCAATTGCTATAAATATATTACACCAACACACACACTCCCCATCACAGCCCCTCTTGCAGCCGCTATAAATATATTACACCAGCACACAGACTCCCCTTCACAGCTGCTCTTACAATTGCTATAAATATATTACACCAACACACAGACTCCCCATCATAACCTGTCTTGCAGCCTCTATAAATATATTACACCAGCACACAGCCTCCCCTTCACAGCCCCCTTTGCAGCCGCAATAAATATATTACACCAACACACTGCCTCCCCTTCAAAGCCCCTCTTGCAGACACTATAAATATATTACACCAACACACAGCCTCCCCTTCACAGCCCCTCTTGCGGCTGCTATAAATCTATTACAGCAACACACAGCCCCCCTACACAGCCTCTCTTGCAACCGCTATAAATATACTACACCAACACACAGACTCCCCTTCATATCCTCTCTTGCAGCCGCTATAAATATATTACAGCAACACACTGCCTCCCCTTCAAAGCCCCTCTTGCAGCCACTATAAATGTATTACAGCAGCACACAGACTCCCCTTCACAGGCCCTCTTGCAGCCACTATAAATATATTACACCAACACACAGCCTTCCCTTCTCAGCCCCTCTTCCAGTTGCTATAAATATATTACACCAACACACAGCCTCCCCTACACAGCCTCTCTTGCAGCCGCTATAAATATATTACAGCAACACACAGCCTCCCCTACACAGCCTCTCTTGCAGCCGCTATGAATATATTACACCAACACACAGCCTCCCCTTCACAGCCCCTCTTGCAGCCTCTATACATATATTACACCAACACACAGACTCCCCTTCACAGCCCCTCTTGCAGACACTATAAATATATTACAGCAGCACACAGACTCCCCTTCATGGCCTCTCTTGCAGTCGCTATAAATATATGAAACTAACACCCAGACTCCTCTTCACAGCCACTCTTGCAGCCACTATAAATATATTACACCAACACACAGCCTCCCCTTCACAGCCCCTCTTCCAGCCTCACTTGCAGCCGCTATAAATATATTACACAAACACACAGCCTCCCCTACACAGCCTCTCTTGCAGCCGCTATAAATATATTAGACAACACACAGCCTCCCCTTCACAGCCCCTCTTGCAGCCGCTATAAATATATTACACCAACACACAGCGTCCCCTTCACAGCCCCTCTTGCAGCCGCTATAAATATATTATACCAACACACAGCCTCCCCTTCACAACCCCTCTTGCAAGCGCTATAAATATATTACATCAACACACAGCCTCCCCTTCACAGTCTCCCCTGCAGTCACTACACTTATATTACAGCAACACACTGCCTCTCTTGTAGCCACTATAAATATATTACAGCAACACACAGAATCCCCTACACAGCCCCTCTTGCAGCCACTACAAATATACTACACCAACACACAGCCTCCTCCCCCTTCACAGCCCCTCTTGCAGCCGCTATAAATATATTACAGCATCACACAGACTACCCTTCACAGCCCCTCTTGCAGCTGCTATAAATATATTACACCAGCACACAGACTCCCCTTCACAGCCCCTCTTGCAGACACTATAAATATATTACAGCAGCACACAGACTCCCCTTCATGGCCTCTCTTGCAGTCGCTATAAATATATGAAACTAACACCCAGACTCCTCTTCACAGCCACTCTTGCAGCCACTATAAATATATTACACCAACACACAGCCTCCCCTTCACAGCCCCTCTTCCAGCCTCACTTGCAGCCGCTATAAATATATTACACAAACACACAGCCTCCCCTACACAGCCTCTCTTGCAGCCGCTATAAATATATTAGACAACACACAGCCTCCCTTCACAGCCCCTCTTGCAGCCGCTATAAATATATTACACCAACACACAGCGTCCCCTTCACAGCCCCTCTTGCAGCCGCTATAAATATATTATACCAACACACAGCCTCCCCTTCACAACCCCTCTTGCAAGCGCTATAAATATATTACATCAACACACAGCCTCCCCTTCACAGTCTCCCCTGCAGTCACTACACTTATATTACAGCAACACACTGCCTCTCTTGTAGCCACTATAAATATATTACAGCAACACACAGAATCCCCTACACAGCCCCTCTTGCAGCCACTACAAATATACTACACCAACACACAGCCTCCTCCCCTTCACAGCCCCTCTTGCAGCCGCTATAAATATATTACAGCATCACACAGACTACCCTTCACAGCCCCTCTTGCAGCCGCTATAAATATATTACACCAGCACACAGACTCCCCTTCATAGCCGCTCTTGCAATTGCTATAAATATATTACACCAACACACAGACTCCCCATCACAACCTGTCTTGCAGCCTCTATAAATATATTACACCAACACACAGCCTCCCCTACACAGCCCCCTTTGCAGCCGCTATAAATATATTACACCAGCACACAGACTCCCCTTCATAGCCGCTCTTGCAATTGCTATAAATATATTACACCAACACACAGACTCCCCATCACAACCTGTCTTGCAGCCTCTATAAATATATTACACCAACACACAGCCTCCCCTACACAGCCCCCTTTGCAGCCGCTATAAATATATTACAGCAACACACAGCCTCCCCTTCACAGCCCCGCTTGAAGCTGCTATAAATATATTACAGCAATACACCGACTCCCCTTCACAGCCTCTCTTGCAGCCACTATAAATATATTACACCAACACACAGCCTCCCCTTCACAGCCCCTCGTCCAGTCACTATAAATAGATCACAACAACATGCAACATTACCATGCTGTGTAGTCACTGGGAGTATGTCACAAAAGACACCATCTCCTCTAGTAATTTCTGCTGTAGAATCACTGGACATTTTGGGCAACAAAACAAACCTTTGTTTCGCAACCCCTGCTGTATAGTCACTAAAATATCCTAAAGCAACATATCATATTCACTGGAAATATCTCACATCACAACTTTTTCTTAAAAATCCATGCAGTTCAGTCACTAAAATGATCTTACAACACACAACTTAACTCTAAGAGCCACTGCTATATACAGCCACTGAAAATAACGCACCACAACACAAGACTTTCCTACAGAATCCCTTCCATTAGCCACTGTGAACACCTTACAATGATAAGAACACTGGGCTACTCTGGGTCAAGTTTCTTGTACAGAATATAAAGCGGGAATAAGTGTCTTTTCTCGCCTGTTCCATAACGTATCCATAACTCTGACAATCCTTGGCTTATGAGCATTGCAACAAATCTAAGTAGCACAATAATAACATCTGTGTCATTTGACAGTTCTATGACTCAATTGGAACCATTTCGAACAGCCCACTCAACATGTGGCACAACACGAAGGACAGTTTCCTCCAATTTGCTGTTAAGTTCTTGAACATTATGGCCCGTACCTTTTGAATATATCTCTGCAGGCACCAACTCATCATTGACAATCATTCAACTTGCAATAATTGGAAATTCAGTGTTCCGTGAAGCATCAGCAATGTTTTGGTGAGTTAATATCTCCACGTTCATCTTGTTCGATGTTGATGACCAGAATTGATCAAGTTGCACAGGTATAGGTGTCTAATTTTTGATGCAGGCAGGGTCAATTATTCCACTTGCAGACATTCGTCTGATTCTCTCACATTCTTTGACAGATAGTTCAAGATAACTGTCAAAGACAATGTGCAGTTCTTGCAAGGTGAACACTGACTTTGATATATGAACAACCTCTCCGAAGTTTTGCATGGATGAAATCTTGGCCATTCGCGATTGTAACATATAGTCCACAACAACAGCAACTTTCAATGAGGGCACCTTTTCGAATTGAAATTCTTCAGGTGAAAGTTTTTTTCGAGCTCTTGTACGAGTTTATGCTCACTGGTTTGGCTGCAGCATTTCCATCAAATAATGTGTTTGTTGGAAAAAGATCATGTAACAGAATGCCCTCTTTCTTTTGCTACATCCCTCTCTTAATGTGCTTGCGAAAGTTGTTTTTTGTAACCTGTTTTGTAGTGGCTGGTTGGACAAAAGTCTTACTATCGTAAGAAAAGCGTGGAAGTTTAGCTTCAGTGATTATGTCAAACAACTTTTCACGATGGCCATTAATTTTGAATTTGTAATCTCTCTGAAAACACTGCAAATAGAAAGGACTTCATGTTAAACTAGCTGCCACTGGGCAACATATTCACTTTTACGTTTCTGACCAACAATTCCCTTGGAGCTTTTCTGTGATCTCTGGATCGTCTGTTCTAGTTTCATATCTGGAGCCAGAGCATTGAACCTTCCCTCTCTTTCTTTCACCACAAAATGTCTTTGGATTAATTTTCTGTAGAGGTATGATTTTTCCACCTCCAACTTCTTCACTCTTTCCAAATACCAGGACCCATATCTCAGGTAGTTTATACAATCGAATTTATGAAACACAGTAATCAGTGACTCCGCAATCACCTTCCCGATCAGCATGTACCACTTTTTTCACTAGACCTATCATGTGTAAAACATTTCCCCAGTACTTGCAAAGTTCAGATTTTTCTTCACATTCTTTGACAAACTCTACGAGCTTGGTTTACAGGTTTTCTGATTTTGAACTGAGTGTATTGAACATTGCCTGCCTTTGCATTATATCTTGTGAATGAAGTTCACCCTGCGCCTTGTTCACTTCTGAGATAAGATATGCAAAACCTAATTTGTCATTCTTGTTCCAGAAAGCATTCCAGCGCAATGTTTCTGTAGCCTTAGATATGATGAGCATACCTTGTAACAAATTAACATAATGAGTTCCGCTGAATACTGACTGGACAGTTTTGCTTCCAAAGATTTCATCCTCAATATGTGCATTGTCTATGCCACATCCACTGAGATAACTTCCTGCACACCGCAATGCAACTTTTGTCACGTGGAAAACGCCCATCATTGAATAAAGATCATCAAATTCTACTGAATTGCTAAAATAAAACACCTTCATCACAGAAATTTGGCAGGATAGGCTGTTCTTCAAGCTGAGCATGCCCATTTTGGAAATTTGTTAGAGCTGTGTATACTGTTGCGTAGTTTGTGACTGGAGATGGTATTACTGGTTAAAACCCAACCTTCT
Organism: Calotriton arnoldi; assembly: GCA_963921515.1. NCBI lineage: Eukaryota > Metazoa > Chordata > Amphibia > Caudata > Salamandridae > Calotriton > Calotriton arnoldi. Next base: position 4,397,287 of record CAWUFW010000272.1, on the reverse strand, counting down.
TCAGTGGGAGATCAGAACATGAATTCCAGCCTACGGAGGAACTGACTTTCTTCATCCTTCAGTCCGCACCGAATCAGCGATATGATAAATTCAGTTAAATCAGCTTTGCGGAGCACAGCATCAGGTAGAAGAAGATCCATGTCCTCAGCCACTTTGAAACTTTCTGGTAGACTGGGACGTATTGATGGCTTGTAGTGATTTTGCAAACATTGGCAAGACAGTTGGGTTATAAGTTTGCAGCTTTGTTTGTTTATGCCTATGGCTGACACAGATTTTTTTCCAGCAGCTACTTCAGTGGTACAGTCTTGAAAAAGGGCCATGGCAGTACATGTGTGCTGGATGTTCCAGACAAAGAAGAGCTGTCTTCAAAATCAAAATTATCAAGAGCAGCAATTGTAAATCCTTTCCTGGTAAAGTGACTTGGAAGTGGTGTGCTGTCGGATTCACAAGATTTTACAGCATGAGCTGCTAACAAGTGCCTTCTCTGTCATATGTCAATATAACTTGTTGATACACCAATCCTATTCAGTGAAGTGATTAGCTCTCTACCTTTGCACTTGTCATAGATTGCGTGGGCAGTCATCATGCATGGCGGAGTTTTCTTTTTGCCGTGATGTAATTCATTAAACATGATTTGGAAAAGACAGTACATTTGCACAGCATAAGCCTGTTGGGTCATGGGATTGTCTGCCACTTCTTCGCTTATATCTTCAAAGCCATCATCAATGTTGTCGGCTTCTGTTCCGAACTCAAGAACTTTAGTTTGCAACAGTTTTGCTTTGCTGATATTAAATAATGATGTAAAAAAAATTGACATTTTTGCCATTAAGTCCAAAATCTAAATCTTTCAGGACGTTTCTTTAAATGGTTTCTGCTGATTTTACTGCATCCTGTGATCTGATTTTGGCAGCGAGAACTTCAGGAGTCAAATCAGCTAAGAACACCATAAGTGGCTCATTCTTTTTGTTAGACTAATAAAAATGAATTCTGTCATTGTACATTCTCACCAGAATTTTTTTAATTTCATTATGGATCAATACAGTTTTATCAATGTTGATCATTCTTTCTCTGATCTCAGTGAGTGTGAATCCATACCCAGTACTCAAGAGTGGCTTTAAAACTTCATTTGCATTTTCAAAGAGTGCAAACTTAACTGAAGGCCGGCAGTTACGTTGCTGCTGGGAGCTCATTGTACATTCATATATATGCACAGCTGTAGTTCAGGTGATACAAATCCGCTGCAAATACATTCACCTCGCTGTTTAGATCATCTACTCGGTTGAAAACTTCATGTTGGAAGAAACTAGCTACAGATAAAACCTGTTTGCTCTTTGAGACTCACATACTCTGTACTTTGTTCTTTCGTCAATCCCTTTGGCCCTTGTTCTGACTAAACCACACATAACACATTGAAGATCCTCTGCTTTCTGATCAGTTGTTAGAGGTGGACGAGGGGTAGCCATCAATCTTCTAAGTGGATGGCATTGGGTTTGGGTGTTGTCGTTTTCTCAGAAGACTTGGTTTCTTATTGTGATTCATTGGTTTCTGCTATTTTTTGATGAATTCTTTCCAGGCTTTTTTCCATTGTATACGACTCGTAGCACTTGTTACAATGATAAAATATTTGATCCTCTTCACCCATCACTTTCAATCTTTTGTGAACTTCGTCTTGCCGTATTTCTGCAGCATCTCAAACTCTCTTCTGTCCAGCCGCAGATGATATTAGCTTTTCTTTCGAATTAGTTTGGCATTTGACACATTTTCTTTGTTGAAGGAGTCCTCAGATTTTGTAGTTAGGAACACTCTGTCAGGAGGTAAAGATCCTCTGCTACCACCTGCTGCGCTCATGTTTACAAATTTGAATCAACAGAAAACCTGAAACAAAAACAATATTAAAATAAATTACCAATATGATGGCTAAAACACATCATTATAGAGCCACCATTTTGAAAAATGGCAGAAGGGTTGCTGTGAGGAGTTACTTTCTGTCTCTATAAGACTACTTGACCCCCAAAACCTATGTTTTGACACCAAAATGAAGTATATAGGTCTCATGGTTCCTGAAATATTAATTACATCACCACTGCAACACATCTGACATTTTTAAAACTGTCATCCAGAAAAATTCGGTCCGGATTGGCAATGTCTACCCAAGCTAAATTACTTCTCTAATGATACAAAAACACAAATCAAAAATGAAAATCTCTGGACAACAATTTATTTACGGAGGTATGTTAGCAGGGCTTGACTAATATTTTACAGCAGCACAGAACATTCCCTTCACAATCTCAACTGTACTGTCCAAGATAGCATCACAGAGCAACACGTAATCGTTCATTTACAACCCTTCAGTAAGTCACTAAAAACATATGTTACAACACATAACTTCCCAATCACTGATGTGCACTAACTGAATATACCTTCCAGCTTCACGCAACCTTTCCTCCAAAATCTCTAGTTTATGCATTTGAGAAAGCATCTTACAGCAACACACATTCTTTCCTTCACAACTCCTGCTGCAAGTCACTCAACCTATTTTACAACAGCACACAAACTTTCTTTACAAAACAGGATTTGCAAGCGCTGAAAACATTCTATATCAAAACAGAACCTTACAACTTACAAAAACACACATCTTTTTCTCCAGAATCTTTTCTCCTGAAGCCACTGAAAATGTCCCACAGCAAGACATAACCTTTCTTGCCTTGCCTTGCTGGGCAGTGGCTGAAAATATCTCACTGCAGCTCACATCCTTTGCTCCACCTTCTCTTCTGTACGTCACTGAAAATATCACACAGTAACACCAGTGGTGGCTGGCAGGGAAGGGGGGTGGCGTGGTGGGGTGGGGGCAGGGAGGCGGACTGACTGACCAAAAAGAAAACCCCACCTTTTGCCAGCCACCGTCTCTCCTCCGCTTTGGTCCCTTCCCTGCCACCTTCTCCTCAGCTTCGGCGGAAGCAGGAAGCACACAGGATCCCTCCCCTAATACAATCACAATGCTGCAATGCAGCGTTGTGATTGGTCTGAGCGCCGTGGTTCGGTGCTCAGACAGGGAATAGGAGCCTGGGCATGCTCCTCACCAGGCTGTGTAATGCAGCCTGGTGGGGGAACATGCAAAGTGCGCATGACTGTTTGGCCGGCCCGCGCACTTAAGGAGTGCAAACCACTCCTCCCCCTGTGACCCCAGCCGTGCCCCACCCTAACCTAGCCCTATAGTGAAAAATACAATGAAAATAACATGGTTATTAATTTATTTTTCCTTTCTCCTGCTCTCAGAGCAGTGGGGCAACTCTCCTCTGCCTTAGCAGAGGCGTCACCCCGAGTAACATACATTTCTTCCACAGTCTCTTCATACTTAAAATACTTAAAATGCATAAATGTGACACAAAAGTGCAATTGTACTGTAAAGCTTTTTTTCACAGGGACAATATTTTCCCCAGGTAGAAGCCCCTACTTCTATACACCTACTTAGATTTTGGGGGTGTTACCTCGTCAACCCCATACTGGATACAGATGGACTCCTGCTCTTAACAGGAGTAAATCTCTGATTCGATCCAGGCAAAAGTCCTTTGCACAAGTTAGTGAACACCCACAAACTCACTAGTGTGTGAGAGTTCAACATTTCCAAGGTGCGTGTGCCCTGAAACTCATAGTTATCGCCCTTTGTTCATAGAAGGTGTGATATTACACCATACAGACGTAATATTACGTAGGAGTAAATTGCCAACTATTTTGGCTAAAGTTTATTCAGAAATTTGAGCCTAATATAAACAGGAGTGAATATACTGTCTAGCGACAGTCATTTAATTTTCTACAAAATGACGGTGGAAGTGTGGTTAATAACCAAGAGATACTACTTATGACCTCATTACAAGCAATCACTCAGGATGGAATACTCCAACCTGCAATACATAACCCTTTCAAAAATACGGATTTAGGTATATTGAAAGTACCTTATGGTAACATCCGGTTTTTTTAATCTCTGTTGAGCATCCAAGGAAACTCTGACCCCTACAAAAACATGCACTACTTTTGAAAGTCACTGACATTGTTTTACATGCTGAACTAGTTTATTAAAACACATAATCTGTCCATTAAAAATCTTTGTTGTAAGCATATTGAAATATCTCACAACAATCCCAGCTGTGCAATGACTGAAAATATCCCACAGCAAGACATGACCTTAAAAATCTCTGCTGGGGCACCGCTGAAAATATCTTACCGCAGCTCACATCCTCTGCTTCACCTTCTCTTCTGTACGTCACTGAAAATATCTCCCAGAAACACACAACCTTTCCTTACAAAAAATACAATTTTTCCTTAAGAATTCTGCCTGTCCAGGCACTGACAGTAACATACTACCTTCATAATATCTGCTCCGCAATCACCATAAATATACCAAAGCAACAGCCAACCTTTTCTTTCAAATTCCTGCTGTTCAGCCACTAAAGTTAACTTATAACACATGCCCTCTCTTTCAAGATCCATGCTGCAGAATCAGTGAAAATGTCTACCAGCAACGCATACTCTTCCCTTCTTATTTTGTCTTGTATATTTATTTCATTTTTACAGTTTTACAGGAACCTTCCAAGGCCTGTGGACATCCAAGACACCTGAAGGAATCTCCCTTGAAGTGAAGGAGTCACTTCCCTGCATCTGCAGGCACTGCAACAAAGTTGACCGGTCTGCTGATCTCGAGCTCCCACGGACTCCGAAAGGTTCAGCAACACATGTGGGGGTTCTTCACATCCCTCGAGGCCTGCCCTGTCCTCTCACCAAGTTTGAGGCCAGTATCCCTCGTCGGAACCGCAGGAACCGAACCCCTGTGCACCACGTCGACTTCCTCTAAGACCTTCAAGCTCCCAGTAGCCCCAACCTCAAGCATCTCCTGTGAACAAGATCTTCGTCCGCACCACATCACTTTTATATAGTGCCTACAATGCCAGTAAGGCATCAGAGCACTGTACATGGGACATAGATACACACTGCATGAAGACAGAAAATCTAACTCCGATTTGCAAAACATGAGAGCATTTGATGGGGAACAATTACAGAGAAACCAGTGGAGCACAGAAGCTCCGAATGCCAAAAAAGGATTTATTTATATGTGGCCAAAGGGGTATAGGATGTTACATAATGTAAGAGTACAAACTATGGTAACTGTGGACAAAAGAGCGGTTTCTGTAATAACAACGTAAATGTTAATGGCATTAGGGCAAAATCGTAAATTGAAAATCATGGGAGATTTTGTCTATGGAGCTATTTGTGCGTAAGACTGAGAAACACATTGAAATAAAAGTGTTTTCAATTCACTGTATTCACTGAATGAAATGTTGCATGCTTATGTAGGAAGTTTTTAAACTCCCATCTGCGCTCACTCAAAATATCTCAGAAGAATAAATAACGTTTCGTTCAAAATCTCCTTTCGAAGTCTTGGGACCCTTGACTCATGCCAGAAGTGCTCTTGTCCTGAAGAAGGCCAGCTCTCCCATACTTAAGATTTTAGAGAGTGAGGTTAATGAGAAACAGTGGGGAGTAAGTAGAACCTTCATCATCTTCAACATTGTCGATGGTCAGGCTTCCAACCAAAGGGAACAGAAACCATTCTGTTCAACAAATGGAAGATCTATACTCATGATCCTAGGCATGATCAGCTGTGCAGCAGGGAAACTCTTAAATCTCTCAGCAGCCAATAGCGCAGTCCTTGATGAAGTGCGAAACAAAAGGGTTGCAGCAGTAGGTTGGGATTTATGGAATATCTACTCATGATCCTAGGTGAGAACAGCTGTGCATCTGGGAAACTCCTAAATCTCTCCGCAGAGAAAGGTTGCAGCAGTAGGTTGGGATTTCTGGAACAACTCTACAGTGGATCTTGAGTGGATCCAATCTTCTTCCAGATATTGTTGTCAACAAATTCAGATTAGGTCAACCATGTCCACCCGATGCGTGCTATTGTGTTGCACACTGTAGGGATCTGCCCTCTCGCTCTTTGTGGTCAATGCTCTCACAAACCCATCCACACAGTAACTGAGCTCCAGAAACTGAATTCTTAGATGTATCCCAACAAGGCTGTGATCTACGTCTGCCTGGAGAATGGATCAGGGAACAGGAACACCATCTAGGGCATGATTCACAAAAACTAGTCTCAAGTTTTCCCCTATAGGATCCCTCCTATGTTTGGAATGCTTTTTCATCTTTCACTGGGTTTGCAGAGGTTTCCACAACTTTAGAAAATCTACAGCAGTCACAGATTCTCAGGAGAAGATGTACAATTTTTGGTTGAATTTCATGTTTATCACATGGGTTACCATTTTGCATGTGTTAACGTACATGGTGTGTATTTACACAAGAATAAATGTAACACGAAAGTGCAGTTGTACTGTATATCTTTTCCTTTTTTTTTTTCCAACAGGGAAATATTTTTCCCTTGAAGAACCCCTTCTTTTATGCCTTCTCCATCCGAACCTAGATACAGATTGGCTCTTGCATGTGACAGGACACGCACTTTAACGAATCGGCAGCGAGGGCGTGGCCAAAGCACGTAGAAGTGAATACAGCATGCCACGCAGAGCAGCGCATGCACGCAGCTAGACTCGACCTAAAAAGGCTTCTGAAGGGTTGTTGGGAAGCTGAACCACTACCCGTTTCACTGATGACAGGTAGGGCGGTTCCTGCATGCTTCCTGTTCGTTGTTGGAAATAATGCCACAATGTACGATATTGTTGTGAGAAAGGTTCTGAGGCGTTCTCCTTTCTCCAGACCACTGGAGATTAGTTGTCTGCAACCATTCCATAACATTAGTAGGGATATGTCTATGGCTCAATGGAAGGATGGAGTATGTACCACACTGAGTGATTTTAAACCCGGGTGATAACTTCCTACCCTTTGAGGAGGCTCCACTTCATTTCGGTGTGGGTCCAGGGCAATTCCTGTGTTGTGCTCAATTAGTGAACATAGCTAAAGAGGTGTGGCTGGAATTCCCTGATGCGTCTCCGGTGCCTACAGTTTCAGACACATTGCTTCAATTGGAGCATCACAAATATATAATGCTTTAAAAAGGTATAGACAGAAACAGCTCATAACAGCACAGCAAGGGTGGGATTCGGACTTAGAAACACCACTGACTGATAAGGAGTGGGAATCGACATATGCTCAAGTCCAAACAATATCTAGCAATGCCAGGTTTAAGCTGATGCATTTTAATTTTGTTCATCAAATTTATTTAGCTTCAATGAGTCTGCACAGGATTCGCCCATCCAGAAACCGGCTTGCCTGCGCTGCAGGAAGGAAGGAGCAGATTTTATCCAAAACACATATGGTTCTAATCAGCTATCAGAATACTGGCAAACAGTGGTTGATAAAATACGAAAGACCTTGCTGCTGTGTACTGCAACATCTGTCCAACACTATCTTCTCAATATTATCCCTAAGCCTCACAACTCCAAGACTAGATACAAATCTGCCTCATTATGATTGGTCTTAGCAAAACGCTGAATGGTCGTTCATTGGATTCTGCCTCGGGTCCCAAAAATACCATCCTGGGAGACAGACGTCCTGAAATGTGTGGCCGCAAGAAACTAGAATGAAAATGGTTAGGACGGATGACAAATTAGTTGAAGAGATGCAGGATTGGCCCCGGATGATTGATTTATGGATTTTGGAGGAAAATGCTGGGAGCCAGGGAAGAGGATGTGGACAGATGGGGTGTTAACAGTTTTTTGCTTGTATTACGTGGAGATGACTTGATGATCATCATGGAACACTTGATGCACATTCAGTGGCAGCTCCTCTGCTATAGCGAAGGAGTGTTCCCCCCCTCCTCCCCCCTCCGCCAGCGGCCTCAAAATGTGAAAAATAAAACAATAATAAATCGGGTTTATTATCGTTTTATTTTTCCATCCCTGTCGCGTCTTGTGGGTGGGGCCATCGTGGGGGGGGGAGCAGTCACAGGAGGAGTGGTGGCATTGCACTCAGTGCGCATGCTGGTTTGGCCGGTTGTCTCAGGACAGCCAAACCTTCATGCGCACTGACTGTGAGAAGTTGGCCTGGCATATGCTGTCCACTAATTATAGTGGGCACCTTGCACCAGTCCAAACAACCCCTATTTGGAGATAGGTTAAAGACAACCTTATTGAAAGCTATCCTAGTGGTAGCTATGGAGAGCAGCCTTCAGGCTAAGTCTTGAAGGAATGTAAAGCAGCTTGTTTTACCAGTCTATAATCTCTTGAGTGATCAAATGAAAGAGCACCACACCAGGTATATATTCAAAATATATGTATTTATTGCTAAACACACCCCTCTAGTCTCTTTATGAGGCTAGAGTTCGAAGTACATAAGTTAGAAGTTATTTAAACACAGTAATAGCACAAATACACGTTTGGGCCCTAGGGGCGTACCAAACCATATACCAATAAAGTGGTATAAGAACCACGACTGAACTAGACACTAGGCCTAGAGCCTCTAGAAGTGCTTGGACCACAAGGGACCACCCAAGGTAGTGACACAGGGGACCCACGGGGGACAGCGTGCAGTGTAAATACACAACCGCGATACGCCGTTGACTTCTATGGAGAAAGTCGCGATCAGGAAATTAAAGAAAAGGGACACTTAAAGGAGGACTTGGAGCAAACCCTTTGAGATCTAGTACTTTGAAGAGTCTCTACCCACGGGAGCACCGGAGTACTCGTGTTACCTCACCCAGGGAAGCCGGGTGCATAGGTGTCTTTCGGGGTCGGGTTTCGTCGTCGATTTGAATGCCGATCTGCTGCAAAGTGCTGCTGGCGACCAAGTGGAAAGTGTCCGGGTGGATCCAAGAGTGGATCGGAGATCTGAAGAACCTGAAAGCAGAGGGGACAGAGTCTGGGTCACTAGCCAGTGACCAGGAAGGCGATGGACAGATGCCCACCGATGTCGAGTGCTTCAGGTGCGTTGACGGTCGTCTTGACTCTTCAGCCACGAGGTCCAGGAGGCGTTGTCGGCGACCAGGAGCAGGATTCGGGCTGGTACACGATGTCTGTCGAGTGCTGAGGTGTCGGCGACCGGATTGGACCCAACAAGCCTTGGCAACGGCAAGTCTCGATGAAGATAAAGATCGTCGATGGTGCAGACCAGCAAGGTCTGGGGAACTCACCCAGCAAGGGTAAGTGAGGACAGGCCTGGAGCAACCAGAATGCCCAAGAAGAAAAAGATTGGCCTTCGTTAAGGGCTACTAGCCAACGGGCTAGCGACCGCGAAGGAGCCTCGAGACGTCGCACGTGGATCTGGCTCACAGGACACTCATGGAGTGGAGGCCAGTGATCTTCGGTGCAGTTAGTGCTGGAGGCTAGGGCTACTCGGAGCCCAAAGCACGACTTCGTGGGAGACCCAAAAGAGGATGCACTTGCAAATGTGCTCGGTATCCAGGGGTCACGGTCTCACGTCACCCACGATAGCTACGGGCCTCAGCTTTGCTGGGGACTCAGGGTAGCCTCGGGAAGTCTGAGAATCCACCTCTGGTGATGCGAAGACTTCGGCGTCCGACAGGAGCTTCAGAAATGCAGACCGGACAGATGCGTCTTTGGTGCCTGCCAAGCAGGGAGTCACTCCTTGACCCCAAGGAGATTCTTCTGTCCTCTAATCTTGAGTAGAGCGTCGAAGGTCCAGGATTCTGTTTCAGAGTTTCGTACAGGGATAATCTAAAGTCCTAAGGACTGGGTTCCTATACTTATACTAAGTTTAGGGGTTGGACTACTCTGTGGCCCCACCTATGGGTGGGTCAGGGCAGAGGGGTGGCTACACCCCTTTTCCTTTGTCCAGTTCACGCCAAAGCAGGGGCTGCAAGCCCCTGATCCGGTTTGAACTGGGGTATGCACAGGGACACCAAGTGTGCCCCCAGTGCAGGACTTCAAAGCACCCGAAAGTGCTCCCGCCCAGCCCCAATACACATTATCCTGTCTGGGGAGGTGGTCACACCTCCCTGGGACAGGAAACCTATTGTCCAGGCCTCCCTGCCGGAGTTTCGTCCAGCAGCAGGAGGCCAGACTCGTGTCTGTGGCAGCAGCATCCATTTTGTGATGCCAGGGCTTTGGAAAGAAGTTACCGGGCTAGCCAGAGTTAACATGTCTTTCCCTCTAGAAGGGTGGAATGCTACTCCCGCCGCCAGAATTGGCGGGGGGTAGTATTCCAAGATGTTTGACACCAAACACGACATGTTTAGGTGCAGCCATTCCAAAGTTATCATTTAACGCGAGGTTATAATGCGCTTAAGAGTATATGGTCAGGCTGCACTACAAACAGCATCAGAGAAGGGTCTCCGAACGCTGCAGAGGGGCCCTGCTCATGCAGGGGCACCCTCTCACATAGGAACCATGCACTCTGCCTTTAGGATTGATAAGGCCTGCCTTAGGAGTGACTTATAGGTTTATAAGTGTGTATGTATTTAGTGATATAGGTAACCTATATCACAGTAAGAGGTGCATGCACCACCTTACCCAGGCTGCAGTAGCAGACCTGTGGTGTCAGTTTGGATGGCCTTCCAGGGGTGGCATAATACATGCTGCAGCCCCTGGCAGGCCTCTGAGGTACCTATGCCCTTGGTACATAGTATACCATATACTAGGGACTTATAAGGGCACTCCAGATTCCAATCAGTGATGGGCCTAAGGCACATGGAAACCATTTTAGAGAGGAAGCAGCTAGGCTGGGGTTCTGATTAGCAGGGCCCCAGCCAGACTAATGTCGAAAAACAGTGAAGCATCAGCAAAACGTGGGGGTACCCATGTGAAGCAGATCCTACTCTCCTACACAACCCCCCAAACGTAGGGACATTAAACTAACCTTGCCCAGTTAAGTCTTCATGTTCTAAGTGGAAGTACCTAGAGAGTCCATCTGCATTGGCATGGTTACTCCTAGGTCTATGTTCCACTGTAAAGTCCATCCCCTGTAGGGAAATGGACCACCTAAGCAGTTTGGGGTTTTCACCCTTCATTTGTTTTAGCCATAAGAGGGGCTTATGGTCTGTCTGAACCAGGAAGTGTGTACCAAACAAGTATGGCCTCAACTTCTTCAGAGCCCAGACCACAGCAAAGGCCTCCTCTCTATGGCTGACCAACGTTTCTCTCTAGGGGTCAGCCTTCTGCTAATGAAAGCTACTGGCTGATCCTGACCTTCTTCATTCAATTGTGACAGTACAGCCCCTACCCCCAATTCAGATGCATCAGTTTGAACAATGAACTTCTTGGAGTAATCAGGACTCTGTAGAATGGGAGCAGTGCACATGGATTGCTTCAGGTCATCAAATGCCTTTTGACAGCTAACTGTCCACTGAACCTTTTTGGGCATTTTCTTAGAAGTTAAGTCATTCAGGGGTGTAACTATTGATCCATACCCCTTGACAAATCTCCTATAGTACCCAGTCAGGCCTAAGAAGGCTCTCACCTGAGTCTGGGTAGTGGGAGCAGTCCAGTCCATGATAGTCTGGATCTTGCTCTGCAAGGGTTGAACCTGGCCTCCACCCACAAGGTGGCCCAGGTACACAACCTGACTCTGCCCTATCTGGCACTTAGTGGCCTTGATAGTCAGGCCTGCCTTTTGCAGGGCCTGTAAAACATTCCTGAGGTGGACCAGGTGATCCTCCCAGGTGGAGCTAAAGACAGCAATATCATCTAGATATGCTGCACCTTAGTCTTCCAGACCTGTGAGAACTGTATTCACCAACCTCTGGAAAGTGGCAGGTGCATTCTTCAGACCAAAAGGCATTACCACAAATTGATAATGCCCACTAGGGGTTGAGAATGCTGTTTTGGGCTTTGCAGTATCAGCTAGTCTGATCTGCCAGTAGCCAGCTGTCAAGTCAAATGTGCTGAGATATTTGGCTGAGGCCAAAGTATCTATGAGCTCATCTGCCCTTGGTATTGGATGGGCATCAGTCCTAGTGACTGCATTGAGACCCCTGTAGTCCACACAAAACCTCATCTCTCTTTTTCCACCACTGGTGTGAGGTTTTGGCACAAGGACCACTGGACTAGCCCAAGGGCTATCTGAGGGTTCAATAACTCCCAATTCCAACATTTTCTGGACTTCAGTCCTGATACAGTCCCTGACATGGTCAGGTTGCCTATAAATCTTATTTTTAATAGGCAGACTGTCCCCAGTGTCCACTTCATGAGTGCACCAGGTGGTCTGACTGGGTGTCAGTGAAAACATATGTCTAAACTGATTGAGCACTTGTCTACAATCAGTTTGTTGCTGGGTAGTGAGGCTGCCTGCCAAGGCTACACCATCTACTGACCCATCGTCAGGGTTCTGTGAGAGCAGGTCAGGGAGTGGGTCACTCTCTTCCTCCTGCCCTTCATCAGTAGCCATGAGCAAGCCCATGTCTGCCCTGTCCACATATGGTTTTAACCTGTTGACATGGAGAACCCTGTGGGGACTCCTGGGTGTTCCTAGGTCTACTAAGTAGGTAACCTCACCCTTCTGCTCAACAATAGTGTGGGGTCCACTCCATTTGTCTTGGAGAGCTGCTGGGGCCACTGGCTCCAACACCCACACCTTCTGTCCTGGCTGGTAAACAGTCAGAACAGCCTTTTGGTCATGCCAGGCCTTTTGAAGTTCCTGGCTAGCCTCAAGGTTTTTGGTTGCCTTTTTCATATACTCAGCCATCCGGGAGCGGAGACCAAGTACATAGTCCACTATGTCTTGCTTTGGGGGCTTGAGAGGTAACTCCCATCCTTCCTTCACCAAGCACAGTGGACCCCTCACAGGGTGGCCAAACAGAAGTTCAAAAGGGCTGTACCCAACCCCCTTCTGAGGCACCTCCCTATATGCAAATAAAAGGCAGGGCAAGAGTATGTCCCATCTTCGCCTAAGCTTTTCTGGGAGCCCTTTAATCATGCCCTTCAAGGTTTTGTTGAATCTCTCAACTAAACCATTGCATTGTGGGTGATAGGGTGTGGTGAACTTATAAGTCACTCCACACTCCTTCCACATTGCTTTTAAGTACCCAGACATGAAGTTAGCATCCCTGTCTGATACTACCTCCTTAGGAAAGCCCACTCTTGAGAAGATTCCCAGGAGGGCCCTTGCCACCACAGGTGCTGTAGTGGTCCTGAGGGGAATAGCTTCTGGGTACCTGGTGGCATGATCCACTACCACCAGGATAAACCTGTGCCCAGAGGCTGTTTGGGGATCCATGGGACCAACAATGTCAATCCCTACCCTTTCAAAGGGCACCCCCACCACAGGTAGTGGTATCAGGGGGCATTTGTAGTGCCACCTGCCTTGCCACTGGCCTGGCAGGTTACACAGGAGCGACAAAACTCCTTGGTGTCTTCAGACATGTGGGGCCAGTGAAAGTGAGGGACAATTCTGTCCCAAGTCTTGTTCTGGCCCAGGTGACCTGCCAAGGGAATATCATGGGCTAGGGTCAATAGGAAGCCCCTGAACTTCAGAGGTATAACCAACCTCCTGATAGCACCAGGCTTGGGGTCTCTACTCTCTGAGTACAGGAGTCCATCATCCCAATACACTGTATGGGGACCACTAGCTTTCCCAGCAGCCTCAGCAGCAGCTTGCTGTCTGGGGGTTCAAGGGAGGGGCAGCTCTGCTGCTCCTGGCTCAGATCTGCCCTAGAAGGTCCCCCTGTCCCCAAGAACTCAACCTGGTCAGGTTCAAGTTCCTCTGGGACAGTTCCTTCTTCAGGACTGAGATCATCCCCCTCAAGGGACTGATCTTCCTCCTGAGCCAAGGGGAAGGTACTGCCTTAACCCTACTACTCCTCCTCTTGGAAGGCACTTGGTCCATTCTTCCAGAATCCAAGGCCTGTTCAGTGCTAGACATTTTGGCTTGTGACCTGGTCACAGCAAACACATCTGCAGGGATCCCCAGCATTTCTGCATGGGTCCTGAGCTCCACTTCTGCCCAAGCAGAAGTCTCTAAGTCATTGCCAAGCAAGCATTCGACTGGTAGGTTTGCACTCACCACAACCTTCTTAAGGCCAGTTACCCCTCCCCAGGAGAAGTTAACAACTGCCAGAGTATGGTCTGTTCTGACATTGCTAGCATTGGTCACTTGGTACATCTCACCAAGTATAACTTGCCCAGGATTCACAAGGTCTTGTGTCACCATTGTGACACTTGCCCCTGTGTCCCTAAATGCCAAAGCCTCACGTCCATTGATTAAAGGCTGTTGTCTGTACTTGCCCAGATTACTGGGACTCACAGAGGAGGTCACATCCATGCCTCCATCACAGACTAACACAGCCTGAGTCAGTTCTCTGACTAGGTCAGAGCCCAACTCAGTACCCAGGGTGAACCCTACTAAACCCTTGGCTGGAGCACTCCCACCAACTGTACTAGGGGGAACAGGTGCCTTAGGGGCATTGGTGGGTGCTGGACTGGAGTCTTTGGACTTGGTGCAATCACTGGTCCAGTGGGTCTTTTGCTTACAGACCTTGCACCATGGTTTTCTTTGGCCTTTCCCTTTTGTAGACTGTGAATCCCCACCTGAAGAAGATTTTTGGGGGCCTGATGAAGACTTTTGATCTTTACCCTTCTCCCCACCCTTTTCAGAGTTCTTAGCATCTTGCTTCTTGGTTTCCCCACCTTGGTTCTGTACCTTCTGCTTCACCCTGGTTCTGACCCATTTGTCTGCCTTCTTTCCCAATTCTTGGGGAGAGGTCAGATCAGAGTCTACCAGGTATTGATGCAACAGCTGATTTTGACAGTTATTAAGAATCTGCTCCCTCATTATCAGATTGTACAATCCTGAGAAGTCACACACCTTACTGCCCATCAACCAGCCTTCCAGAGCCTTGGCAGAACAATCCACATAGTCTACCCAGTCTTGAGTCTGTGCTTTTGGGTATCTCTGAACTTCAACTGTACTGTTCAGTGGTTAGGCCAAACCCATCAATAAGAGCACTCTTCAAGACCTTGTAATTATCAGCATCCTCCTCTCTAACAGTGAGGAGCTTATCTCTACCTTTGTCTGCAAAGGAGAGCCACAAGATTGCTGCCCACTGCTCCTGAGGGACCTTCTGTACTTTACAGGCCCTCTCTAGAGCAGTTATCCACTTGTGGATGTCATCCCCATTCTGATAGGGAGGGACAATCTTGCTCAGGTTCCTATGGTCATAGGACCTTTCCCTATCTCTAGGGACATGGCTGCCACCATGGGACTCTAGTCCCAACTTTCTTTTCTCTCTAAAGAGATCTAGGGACTCCCTGTCTAAGGCTACTTGCTTCCTTCTGAGTTCAAGCTGAGCTTCCTCATATTGAATCAGCCTCTTTCTTCTCTCATGAGAGGATTCCCTCCTATGAGATGAGACAGAGCTCCCTATTGAGGTGCCAGAGTGGTTAGACTCCTGAGAAGGAGATCTAGACCTTCTGGGCACACTCATAATCCTTCCTGGGGGACAAAGAGGGCATCATCCTGATCATCCTCTTCATCTTCCTCAGGAGGGATTGGGTTATCCAGGTCAGGGTCATTGTCACCCTCCTGGCCAGTTTCAGAGGGGGGCTGGGGGTATTTCTACCCCTGGTCCCATCCTCATCTTCTGCCCCACCCTCAGCTCCTACCCCTTCAGTCCCCAAGGGCTTACTAAGGTCATAAGCCACCAACAACTCTTTAAGGTGTTGGGTGGTGGGACTTTGGCCTGTCCTTATTTTTCTCAAGTTACATAATGCTCTCAATTCCAAGAATGGGAGTGTATCATACTTGGAGGGTGGAAGCTCAGTGGCTTCCTGCAAGGATTCTTTAGATCCTACCCTTAAAGACATTACTAGTGTGGTGTGGTGTATGCACTACCTACTCTAGTGTGGCCTACTAAACTCTCTTGAGTTGTAGAAAGGGTTGTGCTATCCCTTAACACACAACTCTAAGTTCAGTAGAACTTACTGTATTCTAAGCTTAAATTATATGTACCTTAGGTACCTTTAGTGGTTTTCAGTTGATCAATTCAATTGAGATTATCTGGTAAAACAATAGCAAGCTGGAATCCCACACGCTGCACACCAATGTGAGAAGTTGGCCTGGCATATGCTGTCCACTAATTATAGTGGGCACCTTGCACCAGTCCAAACAACCCCTTATTGGAGATAGGTTAAAGACAACCTTATTGAAAGCTATCCTAGTGGTAGCTATGGAGAGCAGCCTTCAGGCTAAGTCTTGAAGGAATGTAAAGCAGCTTGTTTTACCAGTCTATAATCTCTTGAGTGATCAAATGAAAGAGCACCACACCAGGTATATATTCAAAATATATGTATTTATTGCTAAACACACCCCTCTAGTCTCTTTATGAGGCTAGAGTTCAAATACATAAGTTAGAAGTTATTTAAACACAGTAATAGCACAAATACACGTTTGGGCCCTAGGGGCGTACCAAACCATATACCAATAAAGTGGTATAAGAACCACGACTGAACTAGACACTAGGCCTAGAGCCTCTAGAAGTGCTTGGACCACAAGGAACCACCCAAGGTAGTGACACAGGGGACCCACGGGGACGCGTGCAGTATAAATACACAACCGCGATACGCCGTTGACTACTATGGAGAAAGTCGCGATCAGGAAATTAAAGAAAAGGGACACTTAAAGGAGGACTTGGAGCAAACCCTTTGAGATCTAGTACTTTGAAGAGTCTCTACCCACGGGAGCACCGGAGTACTCGTGTTACCTCACCCAGGGAAGCCGGGTGCATAGGTGTCTTTCGGGGTCGGGTTTCGTCGTCGATTTGAATGGCGATCTGCTGCAAAGTGCTGCTGGCGACCAAGTGGAAAGTGTCCGGGTGGATCCAAGAGTGGATCGGAGATCTGAAGAACCTGAAAGCAGAGGGGACAGAGTCTGGGTCACTAGCCAGTGACCAGGAAGGCGATGGACAGATGCCCACCGATGTCGAGTGCTTCAGGTGCGTTGACGGTCGTCTTGACTCTTCAGCCACGAGGTCCAGGAGGCGTTGTTGGTGACCAGGAGCAGGATTCGGGCTGGTACACGATGTCTGTCGAGTGCTGATGTATCGGCGACCGGATTGGACCCAACAAGCCTTGGCAACGGCAAGTCTCGATGAAGATGAAGATCGTCGATGGTGCAGACCAGCAAGGTCTGGGGAACTCACCCAGCGAGGGTAAGTGAGGGCAGGCCTGGAGCAACCAGGATGCCCAAGAAGAAAAAGATTGGCCTTCGTTAAGGGCTACTAGCCAACGGGCTAGCGACCGCGAAGGAGCCTCGAGACGTCGCACGTGGATCTGGCTCACAGGACACTCGTGGAGTGGAGGCCAGTGATCTTCGGTGCAGTTGGTGCTGGAGGCTAGGGCTACTCGGAGCCCAAAGCACGACTTCATGGGAGACCCAGAAGAGGATGCACTTGCAAATGTGCTCGGTGTCCAGGGGTCACGGTCTCACGTCACCCACGATAGCTACGGGCCTCAGCTTTGCTGGGGACTCAGGGTAGCCTCGGGGAAGTCTGAGAATCCACCTCTGGTGATACGAAGACTTCGGCGTCCGATGGGAGCTTCAGAAATGCAGACCAGACAGATGCGTCTTTGGTGCCTGCCAAGCAGGGGAGTCACTCCTTGACCCCAAGGGAGATTCTTCTGTCCTCTAATCTTGAGTAGAGCGTCGAAGGTCCAGGATTCTGTTTCAGAGTTTCGTCCAGGGATAATCTAAAGTCCTAAGGACTGGGTTCCTATACTTATACTAAGTTTAGGGGTTGGACTACTCTGTGGCCCCACCTATGGGTGGGTCAGGGCAGAGGGGTGGCTACACCCTTTCCCTTTGTCCAGTTCGCGCCAAAGCAGGGGCTGCAAGCCCCTGATCCGGTTTGAACTGGGGTATGCACAGGGACACCAAGTGTGCCCCCAGTGCAGGACTTCAAAGCACCCGAAATGCTCCCGCCCAGCCCCAATACACATTATCCTGTCTGGGGAGGTGGTCACACCTCCCTGGGACAGGAAACCTATTGTCCAGGCCTCCCCTGCCGGAGTTTCGTCCAGCAGCAGGAGGCCAGACTCGTGTCTGTGGCAGCAGCATCCATTTTGGAATGCCAGGGCTTTGGAAAGAAGTTACCGGGCTAGCCAGAGTTAACATGTCTTTCCCTCTAGAAGGGTGGAATGCTACCCCCGCCGCCAGAGTTGGCGGGGGGTAGTATTCCAAGATGTTTGACACCAAACACGACATGTTTAGGTGCAGCCATTCCAAAGTTAGCATTTAACGCGAGGTTATAATGCGCTTAAGAGTATATGGTCAGGCTGCACTACAAACAGCATCAGAGAAGGGTCTCCGAACGCTGCAGAGGGGCCCTACTCATGCAGGGGCACCCTCTCACATAGGAACCATGCACTCTGCCTTTAGGATTGATAAGGCCTGCCTTAGGAGTGACTTATAGGTTTATATGTGTGTATGTATTTAGTGATATAGGTAACCTATATCACAGTAAGGAGTGCATGCACCACCTTACCCAGGCTGCAGTAGCAGACCTGTGGTGTCAGTTTGGATGGCCTTCCAGGGGTGGCATAATACATGCTGCAGCCCCTGGCAGGCCTCTGAGGTACCTATGCCCTTGGTACATAGTATACCATATACTAGGGACTTATAAGGGCACTCCAGATTCCAATCAGTGATGGGCCTAAGGCACATGGAAACCATTTTAGAGAGGAAGCAGCTAGGCTGGGGTTCTGATTAGCAGGGCCCCAGCCAGACTAATGTCGAAAAACAGTGAAGCATCAGCAAAAAGTGGGGGTACCCATGTGAAGCAGATCCTACTCTCCTACACTGACATCTCCCCAACCTGAGCTGCATTGCCGGGTGGAGAGAATAGCAGGCATAGGCTCCCAGTCCCTTGTGGATTGGAAAACAAGCCCACTCAGGCCAATCCCAGCGCTTTGCTCATGCATGAGAGAACCGCTGGGATTGGCCGCAGAGGAGTCTGGGAGCCTCAGCAGAAAGGCGAAGAATAGCTATTGGCGAGGAGAAGGTAATTTCTTTTTTCTTTTTTCGTCCATCAGTCCCTTCCCCAACTTACACTCCTTCCCCGCGCTGCCACTGTGCCATGAGAGCAACCGCTACTGTTTACATTGTCTCGTTTTTTTTTTTTTAAATCAATTTTTATTGGATTTTAACACAGATAAAAAACGGTACAGACAATGGTGATAGCGAGTCCAGTTGCACCCCATTACATAGACCCTCAGTGCCCCCCATCGCATTACATGGTACATAACAAGAAGCAGAGAATGGGACGAAGCAGCAGTGGGTGTACTTGTGTGGAGCCACCAAGTATGAAGTGTATATAGCAGGACCGGTGTTAGGGTAAAGGTGCCAGTAGATTGGACTCAGAGGGGTAATTACCAGAACTGGGAGAAGGAGGCGGCCAGGAGTGAGAGGGCAGGGAGGTGGTGGGAGGAGCATGGGAGGGGCTGGGTTGGGGGAGCTAGAAGGAGGGGGTCCCCTTATCGTGAGTAGTCCACAGGTTCGGGGACCAGTGCTAGTAAGGGCTGTTCGCCGAGAATGCAGAAAAGGCCACAGGGTCAGTCCATCTGGATAGCTGCTGTTCCCAGGCATGGACAATCGGTTGGTGACGTACGTCTCACCTCCTTCTGGCGGAGGGGGCACAATCTTAGCCCTGCCCATCCAATGAGAGTGTATTCCCAGGCTGCCACAGTGGGGGGTAGTGGAAGTTTCCACTTCATTTTGACGGATCACTTGGCCAGAAGGGCCATGTCTAGAAAGCGTGTCATTGTCTTACGAGATTTAGGGCAGGGAATGATGCCTAGGGCACAGACCTCCCAGGAATTGATCCATCAATGCCCGTGCCCCCCCCCTCAAGGTGATGAAGGACCTATCCCCGAAGGACTGGATGTGGAAGCAGTCCCAAAGAATATGTTTCAGGCTAGCGGCTGGAACAGAGCATCTGGCACACATTTCAGAATACAGAGAAGCGTTGGGGGGAGAGGTAGGCCGATGAAGCACTTAAAATTGGATCAACTGATAGCAGGTGTTCCTAGAAACCTTCCTCGGATAGGCTAGGACTTGGGCCCATTCCTTCTTGCGGAGGTCACTTCTAAATTCCTCTTCCCATGTCTCCTTAAATGCCTGGGAAGTGACCCGGGATAGCTCCGTAAGGGAGCCGGCTAGCCAGCTGATCACCCGGCGGCCACTTAATTATGGTGTGAAGGGTGTGGAGGAGGATGTGGAGGGGCTCCTTGCCCTGAACCCTCCAAAGATCACGAACATGAACTGGCCTTTGTGGAGGCCAAATTATTCCTTCAGGGCCGCAAAGGGCAGAAGGTGGCCACTCTGAAGCAAGTCCCCCAGTGTGGTCAGGCCGACCTGAGTCCAGGGGCACAGCTGACAATCAGTACTGGAGCCTCCCGGGCCCGCAGACCCAAAAGAGGAATGGCTGGTGTGTACAGGGCCATCGGGCGGGTGAGCTGCAGCACCCTGCAGAAGCATGTAAGGGCCACTTGAAGCAATCTTGAAGGGCATGGAGGGTTTCGGGTCCTGAGGCGCAGTCGCCAGAGCAGGAATGCTATGGACAGTGGAGGGTTGGAGGAACTCGTATCCTCATTTGCCCACCGGCCAATACGTATGCCACTGGAGCTGGGCTGCTAGGAAGTAATATTCAAAACTGAGGGCACAGAGGCCTCCCCGGTCAGGTGGAAGTTGGAGCTTTGACAGTGCTACATGCCAACGTGAGTTGTGCCATATAAGATCCCCCAGCGGATTGGGCCCTCCCCAAGGTCAAGGTATATCAAGGCATCATCGGAGACAGGGGGAACATGCATGAGGTGTGCCAGCTGACATGGAGGCCTGATAGATTACCAAACTAGGCTAAGAGCCGGGCAATCGGGGAACAATCAGCAGTGACGTCTTTTAGACAGAAAAGGACGTCATCAGCATACGATATGGTGTGTGTAGTGGCTGGGAGTGGTATGCCCCAAGCCCTGCCCTGTTGCCTGGTTCGAGCCGCCAGGGGCTCCATCGCAAGGGCAAAGAGAAGAGGGGACAGGGAGCAGCCCTGTCTTGTACCTCTGCCCACTAGCATGAACTCAGGCAATTGCTTGCCATAACGTACCCAAATAGTGGGGGCCGTGTAGAGTAGGTGGATTAGATGGGTGAAGCGGGGTCCAACACCAATCAGTTCCAGTACCCTGAAAAGGAAGTCCCAGCATAGTGTATGAAAGTCCTTGTGGGGGCCCAAGACCAAAGCAGCTGCCCAGGACCAGGAACGCTGTGCATCCTACATGACCCTGTATAGGTGGCGGAGATTAAGAGAGGGGTTCCTGCCGGGAACAAATTTGGTCTGTGTGAATTTGGCGAGGGAGAGTTTGATGGAGGCGATCAGCCAGGACCTTGCTAAGGATCATGTAGTCCATGTTGAAGATGGCTATTGGGTGGTATGAGGCAGGATCGGTTGGGTTTTTCCCAAGTTTTGGCAGGGACACCAGGGACACCTTGTGCAAATTGGCATGAAAGGAGCTTCCCTGGCCACTGTGGCGAAAAGTTTGGACAACGTGGGGGTTAGGATGCCAGCAAAGGTTTTATAAAATTCTGTAGGGAGTCCATGCGTCACGGGGGGGAGTCTTCCCCATCTCCAGGCCCACTATTGCCGCTCAAACGTCTTGTACTGTAATGGGGGCATCAATGCCTCCCCACTCTTCCAGGGTGAGGCAGGGGAGGGGTGTTGCGGCCAAATAATCCTGTATCAATGCCTCTGGAAGCTCCTCAGTGGGGGCGTAGAGGCAGGGCCGGTTCTAGGATTTTCGGGGCCCTGGGCAAAAGGGAATGTGCGAGGCCCCTGAAATTTACATAAGTTACACCTTCTGGGCTCGGGAAGCTGCTTTGTGCAGACTTCGCCTGGGCAGCAGCTCCTCCTCTCAGCCACCCTCAAGCACCTCTTTTACAGCCCATTTCGGACTGAAGGTGTGAGAATTGCTTAGGGGCTGAGAGTTAAACCTGTGTGGGCTAAAGTGCTGACAATGGGCGTCCTGCCGAGTCTCTGAATGGGCAGCCCGAGAGGTGTCCCCTCCCCTAGGCCTTCCCTCACCATCCCTTTAGAGGCCCAGGGAGAGGGCCCCCTCCCATGGGCCCAATTGTAAAGAGACGCATTTCTTTCACTTTGATCGGCAGGGGTACAAGAGGACTGGTGGGGTGTTGCAATTGTGGGGGGCCCCATCGTAGTAGGCAGAGTGCGAGGCCCTGGGCAGCTGCCCACACTGCCCATGCCTAGCGCCGGCCCTGCGTAGAGGGCAGAGTATTAGGCAGTAAAGGCACTAAGAATCTTATTCTGAGTATGGAGAAGGGCGATCGAGAGGCCGCGGACCGATACTATCTGTGGGAGGCAAGAATCATTAGTAACCAATCACACTATAAGACGGCCAAATGTATCGCCTTCAGAGTGCTTGCGAGCCATGTATACTGTAGTGTCCAGACAGCGCAGGCATTCCAGGAGTTGGGCCTCAGCCTCCCGAAGCTGTGAAAGTGAGGGGCACAAGGTGGGGTCCTCGACCGCATCTCGCTCCCTGCGTATGTACTCTTTCTCTGCAGTGTCCCGGGCTCAGAGCAACGTCTTTCGTACCCCCTAAACCACCCTGGAGCAGAAGCCCCTAACCACCACCGAAATGGCTTCACATTCAAATCAAATCAAAATAATCTTTATTCAGTTTCAATCATTAAAACCATAAAAGCACAATAATAAAATATGATATAATGATAAAATATAATAAAAACAGTCCTCATGAGGACAATCCGAATTAGACAATGACTTGAACTAATAAAAAATCCAAAGATACAAAAACCCCAATAACACACAAACAGTACCAGATAAGTGAATCGCTCAAAATTAGCACCATAAATCACAACTCATACAATATGTAATGATCAAACAGATCTGACAGGACAATATATAAAGTGCATGGTGCCATAAAAGATGTAAAAAAGAACAGGCTAGCTAATCACAGCTGGACCCATTCAACGAGGGCGGAGAGGCTGAATCGACTATATTGTGCGAGACCGCGTCCCGGAAGTTGGGGTCCTTGAGAGTGGAAGGTTGCCAGTGCCACGGAGAGATGGGGAAAGCAGCCTCCCCCAATGCACCTCAGCTATCAAGGGGCGATGGTCAGATAGTTCTTGACTCGGGCAGTCCAGGGAGGAGATGGAGGGGCACAGTGGCAATGAGCCAACCAGCCAGTCTACGCGAGCAAAAACATTGTGTACTGGGGAGTAGAATGAGCAGATGTGGCTTGCCGGGTGGTGAGGTTGCTAAATATCAGCCAAGGACCATTCGCATAGCCAAGCTGCCAAACTCCGTGTATTAGCGATGGTTGGGGTATTGGGAAGGGGTGGATGGGAACGGATCGAGGCAGTGTTCAGGACGCGGCGAAAATCTCCCCCAATAACCAGGGCAGGTGAGTCCAGGCAGCCAGATGGAATAAAAGGCGGTCTAAGAATTGTGATTGGGCTGAGTTGGGGGCATACATGCTGCCCAGCAGTAACCAGTGCTGTGCTGCCGCCCCTCAAGACCTGATCCAGAGAAGGGGTCACCTGGACCAAGGAAGGTCCATCTTTGGTCCTGCGAGGGCAGGGCTGGTGATGCCTGGACGATGTTGCAGGGTGCTTATCGGGCCTGGGTTACCGCATGCAAGGAAACCGGGCATCCGCCCAGGCCCAGGTATCC
The DNA here is from genome assembly GCA_963921515.1 of Calotriton arnoldi. Taxonomy (NCBI): domain Eukaryota; kingdom Metazoa; phylum Chordata; class Amphibia; order Caudata; family Salamandridae; genus Calotriton; species Calotriton arnoldi. The sequence continues at coordinate 4,373,643 of CAWUFW010000272.1, read as the reverse complement.
GATGGGTCTGAGATGACCTTTCATTTGGTTGGGAACAGAAGAGCGTACTTGACTCCCAAAACATGCAGGCGTCGCTTGACACTGAGGAATGATGCACAGTGGTGCACATGCTTAAGGATGGCATCTCGATCCTTGAAGTGTAGGGGTTTCACTACTATAGGACGAGGAGGTGCCCTCATCGGAGGACGCTGGGCCTGCACCCGGTGAGCCCGCTCCACTGAAAACAATTTAGTAATCGGGTTTTTAAGATTCGGGTACTTGTGTTGCTTATTTGAAACTTGTTTTTCCTACGATACCCCTAACTATGGGAAAAAGGAAGGCAACTGAGGGGTCTAATGGTATTTTAAAAACATTTTTTTTTAAAAGAATACTTAAATCTGCAGGGGGGAATTGTGTTATCGATCGAATTGATAATCTCTTAGTTGAATGTGAAGATTTGTTACAAACTGACGCACCTGTGTTGCGGGATGCCTCGCCTGTTCAGGATCCTTCTCTCCAGGCACCACTATTTTGCAGCCTCGAATGCCTAGTATGTTTGGAAGAACGGTAAAACATCCTGCGACTGCACCTACTGCTCAGAGTGGGCCTTTCACTTCGGCCGCACCTGTTCCATCCTGTCCCTCTCCCCTAGTAGCAGGGCCGTTTCTACCACTAGGCAGGACTAGGCGGCCGCCTAGGGCGGCAAAAGTTGGAGGGCGGCGGCGGCCGGCGGCAAAAATCATCAGTGACTCTGAGTTGAAGTTCAACTTCAAGTTCTGCAGTTTAGTTATAGTTAAACGTTAAGTCGCAGAGAAGGAGCTGTGGAAAGCACTTGTCTCAGGCAGTGGGAGGGGCCTGTCGCCTTGGCTACATAAACATGACGTCATCATGGTCATACCTACGAGAGCGCTACGGGTGAACTGAAAAATGCGCACTGGATAGGACACCGGGACTGGGAGGGACTCGTTCACTTAAAGTTTAAGTGAACGAGTCCCTCCTAGTCCCGGTGTCCTCGGATCCAGTGTCTTAAAGGGACGCTTCATTAGGGAGTGTCCCAGTTATTGCTCGACTGTCCTATTATTTCATGCTCAGAGTAAGTTTAGACAGACAGTTTCGGTGCAGCTCTGGTTCTAATGGCTACATTCGACGTCGCAGTGCGGTTGCACGTGAAATGCTTCTCGAATTATCGGGCTCCATAACTGATGGGCGCCTTAGAGACTCAATCGTTCAGATTGGCACAGCTTTGCGTGTCCCACTGTCATCTCGATGGGTATGAAGACATAATGTGTTATCTTGGCTACATTTGGCATTGGCGTTTTCTGCTTATGCTAATCCTGATGTGTATAACCAGCGAGGTAGTGTTTAGTGGGAAGAAAGGCTTCTAGGCACTCACCAGACTGAGCGAGGGTTCATGATTAAGAGGCAGCGGTTAAAAAAGTAGATCTGAGAGAGGGTATTAAAGGACACGACAAAGAAGCAGTGCCTTAAATGACATTTACACGATTTTTTAAGTGTGCATGAGAAATTCGTATGATTGTGCATGTACAGTTATTGTTTTACACTTCTATATGCAAAAACGTCCATTTCAATATTCTGGTTTAATTTACCCTTCTGTGCACAGAGACTTCTATGGAAGCATCTCTCTGTTCTCTGCTTCCAAGCCCTTCCCATCTTCAGCACAGATGCCCCTCAGCGTGGAAATTCCTGATCCCTCTCCCTGCCACCCAGGGACCATGATGGATTTAATGTGGCCGAAGCCGAGAATATGTATCTGGACACCTCACCTCACTCTTATCTTAAAGGTCACTCCTGTATCATTCAGCCGACTTCTCACTTTTGCTGTTCCCCCCCCGTGTTTGTTGTGTAATGTTGTTACAAAGATGGCATGGGAATCTGGGATCGTATCTGGGAAGGAATGGGGCAGTTGGAGAGTGTGTAAAGAGGCGAGAGAGCAGGATCAGAAGTGACTGGAAGTGAATGAAAGAGGGAGGAGGCCAGGGAGAGGTTGGATGGAGGAGAACTGGGGAACAAGCTAAGAGAGAAAGTCAGCAGTAAAAGGAAGAAAGATGGGGATGAAACAATGATACAGGGAGAGATGGGGAACCGTGAAAAGAAGCTGAGCGCAATTAAATGAGTAGAGAGAAGTGAAAGGAGAGAGAGAGAGGTGAAAAGTGGAGATATGAGGCTCTGAGAAATTGAGAAGCGATAAGCTTTAGCGAACGAGTGAGTAAGGAGTACGAAACAAGGAAAGGAGGTGACAGGAGTGAAAGGGAGTAGAGAGGAGAAACACTGAGGAGAAAGGGAGCAAAAGGAGGAGAGTCACAAAAGACAGAATTGGAGAGATAGAAAAGCAGGAACATTCAAAGATAGGAGAAAGACGCAGTAAATCAGATATCAGAAGGGGGAACACTAAAAAGAGGAATTAGGCTTGTTTCCAGGCCCAGTAGGTGAAGGGAGCCCTATGCAGTCCCGAAGGTGGGATCGCACTATCTCTTCCTCACCTGGATGTTGGGACCATGGTCTGAGAGAACGGACCTGGCTTCTAAAGTCTCTGAAGCAGCTATGGTTGAGAAGTCTGGCCTGGATGACAGAGGGAGAGAGTGATGGTAGTAAAAGGGAGGGGGCGGCATTTTTCAGTTCTCGCCTAGGGTGGCAAAACACCTAGAAACGGCCCTGCCTAGTAGATATTATACATTGCAGTAATCGGTTTCTACCGTCATTTGAACTAGCTGATGAATCCACCGTCCCCACCATCCCCGACAAATCCGTCCCTGATGTCACCTCGTTAGTCTCCTATTTATCCAAGTGCGGACTGCATTACTCTAATTATTGAACTAAAAGCTGAGGTGGGAGAGTTAAAATCCGTCAATTAGTTTCTGCGATAAACAAGCTCAAATATGTTAGAGATACTGATATGTTCATGACCCAGACCACTCAGCAGTTACCCTCTGCCAAACCAGACGTACAGCGCCTATACCTTTATCTGTTATCTCTTGCTCTGAAGAGGCGGTAGGTAATGGCTGCGGGCCTGTAAGACACCAGACTCATTCCCAGAATAGCTCTGGAATTAACCCACAGCCAAGATGGAGTAACAACTCGAGTAACCACTGCCATGCAGAGTTACAGAACTTTTCTGGAATTACCAACTCCCTTTATGGTAGAACTGTCAGAGGGTGGAGCCAAAGGCCAGCTTTCCACCCTGGTAGTGGGACTAACGTGCTAAAAAATAAAGTTGCAATGGTAAAGGTACCGAAGCTGCAGCCTTATATGAAATCTGAATCCGAAGATTCTCGCATAAATAAAGTCACCCACTGGATCAGGCATTTTAGGGGCTGCCGCTCGCTCATTCGAGAAGGTATCCTTAGTGCCGTAGGAGTTCCGCAAAAAACTCAATGCATGATATGATTGAACTAACCCCAAAGGATGCGAGGTTGGTAGATTCTTTGGTAGCACTGGACATTAAGACAAAGACTTCAAATAATTCATGCATCCAGTTTAAGTACTGCAGACCGGGAACTGATTTACTGCTAGACTTTAGGTACAGAAAAGGGTCTCCTTTATCGATGCCAGAGGTAGCTTGACTTAGTATTCCTACTAATCTTCCCCCTTCTCCTTTTGCCCTACCATGTGCGAACTGCAGTAATATATGTATACTAGGGTCCGATAACGTCATCTCGATCCAGCCACATACTAGTGGTCCAGGAGATGAAATTAATTTGAATCGTAATGTATGCAGCCAAAGGGAAAAAATGGGTAATGTTCCAGCTTCACCACTAAGTTCTACAGCTATCAGTAGTAGTACTATTAATATCCCCCTGGGAAACATTCACAACTACGAGGCCTCTATTCCCATAAGGCACACGGCAACCAACATTGATGCACCATCGAACTGCAGTTTTGCTGTCCCCAATGCTCCTCCTACAATGGCTAATCCTGAAACAATAGCTTGAAATTCTACTCTAGTGTTGGCAATTTGTCCTCTTATGAGGTAGAAATCCCCAGAGGTTCGACTACACCGAACAATGGAGTACAAAAAGGATTGTCCCCAATTTCATGGAACTTGGCAGGGATTCACTCTAAACGTTTAGATCTAGGTTGGCATGCTTTCATAGAAAGTAATGATATCTATATTTTTCAGGAGATGTGGGCCGTGGACAGGGTATATATAAATGGTTACACAACTTACAGTGCTGAAGCAATTGGCCTAAAAAATCAGGTAGAGCTAGTGGGGGACAGGTAATTTTTGTGAAGAACACTTTAGCGTGTAAATACAAACAGTTACCAATTAACTCAGCCGATATATTGGGGATCCAGCTCACCTTTCCCACAGGATTAATCCTGACTGTGCTTAACGTTTATGCCAGGTCAGAATTCCATTGTAATGAGTCCTTGGTGCTATCCCTGTCAGATGATCTAGTTGGAGTATACCAAACTAACTCTAAAGTTTTAGTGGCTGGTGATTTCAATACTTCTTTTGAACCTTCCCTTTTATTAAACACTCTAATCTACTCGAGGAAGAGGATGAGATTTGGGGCATACCAAACTTGGTATCGACCACTGGTAACCATCGCTCCACGGTTGTATCCCTTCAGCTTGCATCTTTGGTTATGGGAGGGAGCCTGAGGGCTTGCAACTGAAGGACCCCCTCAGATACGAATAGGCAACCTACCTTTAAACGGGGCCCCAGCTCTAGTATCATTGATTACATCTTAGTAGACGTCAGTATTTGGTCACTAATTGAGGATATGGTGATCGTTCAGAAGTCTGATAGCGATCATAATCCCCTGTTTTTAAATATGGAGGGCGCCGCTCTCGAAAGGAAACCACCTAACCATATTTTAATAGAACAGGAGCCTCCTATAGTTAACAACCGCAGAGGAGTAACCTGGTCTAGGGTTCTCGCCAATAGGGATTTGCACTCAAAGATCTACAAGCTATTTGTGTATTTTCTGTCTGGCCTGGGTAGTGCCCAATTTTTTGGTGGCAACAGCATTACTATCAATTCATAGGGATTTTTACGAGGCCCTGCAAGTGTTTTTTTCCAAACATGTAGCCTGACGAAGCCTATTGGCAGAACGAATAATAAATGGTATAACTCAGAGTGTAAATCAGAAAAAGGGGCCCTAAAGTTAGCAGTTACTGTGCGCGACTAACCTGGGATAGCCCTGGCACGACGCAGATATAAGGCTGCGCTTGCTAGTGCCAAGCGAGATTTTGCCGATAAAAACTGGCAAGATTTACTATCAGCAGCAAGGTGCAATGATAACCGCACCTTTTGGCACATCATTGCACATCGAAGCTTGGAAAGTATTACCACCCTTAGCTACCACATCCAGCCGGAGGTACGGGTTGGCCACTTCTCTATGCTATATGCCAGGGATGAGGATATTAGCTGCGTTGCGACCACTAGTGCTAATTTTAATACTCCAGACATTCCTTCTCCTCCGAGCACCATTAGCACTGAGTTGGTCTTTAGCCTGGATGACACTATATCAGCAATCAACAGACTGAAAGCCGGAAAAGCCCCCAGGGCTGACCGTATACCAGGCTATTTATATAAATCTGAACCTATGGTATGGTTCCTTACATAAATCTTTTGTCAAATTGTATACTAGCTGGAGGGGATATTCCAACAACCTGGAAAGGGGCCGAGATCATTACTATATATAAAAAGGGAGATGCCTCAATCCCCTCCAACTATAGACCGATCAGCTTGATCGATACTTAGCAAAAGATTTTTGTGAGGCAAGTCCTAGATAAACTCCAAGCTTGGATAGATGACAATGAGATCTTGTCTTCCTATCAAGCGGGCTTTTGATCCACGATAAGTACATGTGACTAGGCCTTCAGATTTACTTTACTCACATGGAAGTATGTGTTGTTAAAGAAATAAAAATTATATGTACCATTTGTTGATCTGAGGAGTGCGCTTGATCTTGTGCCCCGCAAAATGTTTTGGAGAGTTATGCTAGATTTAGGTGCTCCAACTAATCTGGTAAGACTGATAGCAAGATTGCACGAAGACAATTATGCCCAGGTACGATGGGGGAAAAATGGGGAACTAACTGACAAGATTTCAATACAGCATGGGGTGCGTCAGGGGTGCGTACTCGCTCCCACTTTGTTTTCCCTGTTCATTAACGAAGTGGCCATTAGGCTTATGGACTGCAGGAATGATTCGCCGATCTTGAATTGTAAGAAAGTGCCGATCCTGCTCTTTGCAGATGATTCCCTACTCATCTCCACAACACCAATGGGCCTACAAAATTTAGTAGATATATTTTTGGTTTTCTGCAAGGAAAGGGGTTTGGAACTAAATGTTGCGAAAACAAAATGTATGGTCTTTGTGAAGGGAAAAACACGAATGGTCAGGATCGCAGCCGAACTACTTAAGAGGGTAAAAAGCTTTGACTACATGGGGATAAGGTAAACTGACTCACTTGGATGGGAGCAACAATAAGACAAAAGTTACCTTACCCTATGTCATAGATCAAAGTCAATATTGAGGTTCTTAAGACAGTCACAAAATCGGCCACTGACCCCAGCATTAGAGGTCTACTGTGCAAAAGCCCAAAGTGGCGCATTGTATGGAGCTGAGATATGGGGTTGCATGAACACCCATAAATTGATGGTATGTGAAAATATCTTTGTCAGGTCACTTGTCTCAGTACCTGCTACCACCCCTTTGACCCCATTATTCCTCGATTTTGGGATGAAAAGAACTGGGGATGTGGCCTCGCTTAAACCCTTAATGTGCTGGCTGCGCTTGTGGACAACGCCCCAGCTAATTGATTACTGCAATTCACTACGGGAGACCTTGACGATTAGTGGTGCAAAAACATTACTGTGGTTCAAACACATTGCAAATTGGTGTAGATTATTGGAAATGCCGAACTTGTGGGATCGTCCAGAGGGGGTGAGCAAAGATGAATTACCTAGAGTAAAGGCGAAGTACTGGGAGTACATGGCAGAGCACTATGCAGTGAGAACGACCAATGATCACTTAACAACACAGTTCTTAAGCTTTAAGCTCAGCCCCAGTTTTGAATCCTATTTGAATTTGATTTCTCCGCCTCTCGCCTAACGTTTATTTGTTAGGTTTCGGCTGGGTAGCTTATTTTAAAGATTCTTAACAACCAGGTTGTTGACCTAGCATCAGAATTATGTCCTGCATGTGGTCGAGCATAAGAATCCAAGGAACACATTTTGTTTTTCTGTACTAAACATCACCAGATTCGCAGGAGGTGGATACGACCAATTTGCTTAAATCTAGGAGTTATACAATATTGGGTTGCTGATAGAATTCTGACGAGCGATACGTCTGATCCAATTGCTTTTGCAGTAAGTCAATTTTTATTTTACTTCTTGATCAGGTGACAGAAGTTTGTAACCCAGGTCGTTTAGGCCGGTCATGTGCTTGAAGTACTAAACCCTGCAATCATAATTATGGAATCAAAGGATACTGTGGAAGTTATGTCCTGAAAAAAAGGTGAATTATGTGTTGTATTTTAGATCGTATTTCTTAATATTTAACATAATGTGAACTTTTAATCAGAATTTTGATTGTTTTATCGTTCTCATTCTTTGATTTCATGTATAATTATGATGCTAATTACATGGATTTGATCTTTTTTTGTAAATTTTTTAAGACTGCGCAAATTATGGATTTTGTATCCTTTGATGGTTTGAAATATTATTATTATTATTATTGTTAACTGAGTGAGATCGTGAGCGGGTACCAAGTCCTTGAACCAGGTCTCCAGATAGTCAACCATATTTGTGTTCTATTCACCCTCCAGCAGGCCTACCACTCTAATATTATTACGCTGGACTCAAACCATGGCATCCTCTAAATGGACCTCAAGGAAGCCTACACGCTCCTTGATGTCCAGGAGCTGTTTTTGAAGGTTCTAGGTGTGGGGTTGTAGTTCCGCATCCGCCCTCTCAGAATGTGTGACCCTCTCTGTGAGCTTGTGCTGATCATCACATAAGAGACTGATGTCCTCAGTTACGGCATCCACCTTCAGCTCTACGCGCAACCTGGATGTCTCGATCGTCTGCAGAGTAGCGTCCAATTTGTCTGGGCAATCCCCGGGGGGAATTGGGGCGAGGGCTTCTGGAAGGGACAGTAGAGTTTTATGCTGCTAATTGGTGAACCCCTAGTTGTGGTGCACAGGGAAGTGCTCAAAAAGTAGAGCCGCCAAGGAGACCAGACCTGCTTGTTTCCGCTACTCCTGTAGCTAGCCAGGGGGAGCAGGCAGAGCAGCATGAGCAGCCGGGTCGGTTCCTCCTGCGTGGAGAGGAGGCCCCCTAAGTCCTGGGGTATGTGAAAAGTCAATTTCGGGTCCCCGCAGTGTATCCCGCGAGATTTCCCAGAGCAACACCAGCATTGGGGTGAGGATCAGGGGCCGCAGCTGTCTTCACAAGGCACCTAGTAGGACATGCCTTTCCAGAGTGATGAGTCTCCAGGACCGCCATCCCTTCCTCCTACTATGATATCCATGGATGGCAGGGAGAGGCCTTGTTGCAATTTGGGCAGATGCACCCGTGAGGGCCCCCAGCGGGCACAGAGGGCCCTGCAGAAGTTGCCAGGTGTCTGTGGGTAGGGCGCACGCACTCCAGGCCCAGGACTGTGCTGCCCGACCTCAACGTCTGGCCTGTCAGTAAAAGGGCCCAGAAAGGTGCACAGCACTGAGGCGAGGGTTGAGTGCCATCACCGTCACCACAGCCAACTCACACATCACACTCTGCCAGGAGGATGGCTCCGCAGGGCCATCGCTGTCTTCCCTGGTCTCAGCATCAGCAGCGTCGCAGGGGGAGGCATTGTCATAGTCCAGGTAGATGTCTCAGGGGTCCCCCACAGGTGCTAAGGGTCGCATGAAGGAAGGCAGATGCCGCTCAGGCTGGCCGGCTCCACCTGGCCTCAATAGGAGGAGAGACTCTCTTGTCTCTGCTCACAGCCCGGGGCTCCATGGAGAGAGGTGCGGCTTCAGTGCTAGAGGCAGTGCACTACATGCAGCGGGAGTCGTTTTGCCATTGGGGGGCGCAGCTCCAGGCACCAAGTCGAGTCCTATGAATGGGTGCGGCCACTATGTGGGCGGCCGTGGGACCGCTGCCCAGGAGCGAAGGACCCAGTGGCTTGGCCCCAGAAAAAAGGCTCAGCTGTCGGTGCCCAGCAGATTATGTTTGTTCATTAATTCCATTCTAGAAACCTTGCTAACAATCCTGCATTGGAACACCAGAAAGCTTGCCTCCCCCTATGTTCAGTCATCCCTCTCTGAAAACTGGGACATGTGCTAAATTTACTGAAATCTGCCAAGAGAGACAGTATAAAAAAACCTGCTCCAGCAAATCCGGTTCCCTTGGTCACCCTAAAGTAAAAATAAAAATAATTAAAACCATCTAACTGTGGGAAAGAGGGTTCTGGGTGAAATCCCCCACCATCTTCAGGATTGGGAACTGTTTGAACGTGTGCAAGTAATTGACCAAATGCAAGTGATTTCCGCGTAGGAGGGCCAACGACTGATTTTACTGCCTTGGCACATGCGCACAATTACTACCAATAATGAAGCAATAATTTTGGCTTTTTAGTGCTATAATCGCTAAATGCCTCTAAAAGAGTCTCTATTTCCTCCTGCGTTTGGCAGGGGCCTGTTGTAAGGACTTCTCTGGGATCGCAGCGCAGCTTGTTGTGAGTTTTTTCATCTTTTGACTCTGTGCTCATTCAAATACAATGTTATATGCATTATACGGACAGTAGAAGGGCTGGGTGGGTGTTGCATTGTGGGTTTACTTTTGAATATGTTATGTTGCTATACATCCTTAGCCTGTCATTGTGTTCGGCGGGCTTGAAGGTTCCACTGTTGTCCAGGGAGTCACTCTGGCTTTGAAGTACTCGCTGTGCAGTAGTTTACCTGAGCTGAGCTTCTCGCCTTGGCTACATCATAGGCTTATTGGTCTGCTTTGCTACATCTCTCAATAAACAATATTGCCTGTGGTGTGGCCCTGGTCCTTACAACGTAATCTCTTAGTCAAGTCATCAAAGATTTTTTCCCCCGTTGGTCGTATAGACCTTTGTTAGCTGATATAAAGCACTGAAAAGGAGAAGGCATCAACCATACATTTCCGACTTGTGAAGCCAATGTGACTCCACACTAAGGACCAGGAATCGCTGAATGAAGTTAAAGAGTTTTATTTGGATTTCCAATCAATCCAGTATATATGCAAACCAAAAGTAAGTTCAATAAATGCAGCAATACAATAGGGAAGCTGAACTATCTCAGTTGGTTAAGCGCAGTAGAATAACATATCGAATTCCAATAACCACAATTGCATAGACACAAATTAAAGCAAACAGGTGTTCCAAAAAGAAACTTCCCTTATTTCTTCTAAACCTAGATCAGGTATCGGGGAATATGCCTCTTTTTCCCGCATACCATTACCCCGCATGTTGTTACAACGCGGTCGTTACAACGACTGCGTTGTAACAACGCATACCATTACCCCGCAAGTCGTAACAACGACTTGCGGAGGGGGGGCGCTGGATGTTGGAACAGTAAAATTTACTATTCCAACTCCAGTCTGTGCGGACTGTAGGGAAAGTGTTGGATTTTAAATCCAACACCTTCTCCCCCCTCCGCAAGTCGTTGTAACAACTTGCGGGGTAATGGTATGCGTTGTCACAACGCGGTCGTTGTTACGACCTCGTTGTAACAGCATGCGGGGTTACGGATGCGAGTTGACGGTTGTTTACCGGTATCGGGTCATCTATCAAGGGTCTCTAATTCGGGAGCATAGAATGATTAGTCTTCAGTAGCAGTCTTTGGAAAAAATAAATAAGTGTTTAGCATTAAGCTCCATTTTCTCAAAGTATCGAACTAAGGCTGCAGTTCTCAACCTTGAGCATCTTGCCATCCTGGTACATGATGAACAGAAGGCCTCTTTTGACCGTTGTTTCTCCACATTCATTGCCATGCTTCCCTCCAGGCCTCTCTATCAGCAGACAACAGACAATAAGCCTTTTCTAGCTAACACAAATAATGATAATAAACCTGCAAGGAAAGAGAGAAAACATGCTGGCAAAACAAAATGCATTTCAACTGAGGCCTGTAGTCATGCTAACTTTATTTAAGCATATAATGTGCACTTCGAACACATGGTTATACATGTGCACATGTAACTTTAAGAATGAATGGAAAACATGATCAAAAGAATACATGTTTACATACACAAATATAACTTGAAGTGTAAGTATAAAACATGAATTAAGAATAAAATGCTTTCATGTTTAAACTGAACACTAGTGCACACGTACATCAGTCTTTAGTCTCTACAGTGAATACATTTCATTAATACATTTAAATGTTTCACACACGTTAATGAAGTTAAGACATACACTTAATATATTGTCAAATGCGAGTATATAATTGCATTTCTGTGACGTGAAAGGGTGGAGACTAAATTGCGCTGGTCCACCTGCATCAACTCTGTGCTTCCTGTATCTTTGGATGGCTACATTGAATTAAACACTCACTTCTGATATCTGATCGCCATATTATGAATCTGAATCCTGGCAAGACCATCATCGAAGCTTGCAGCTGCTTGGCAGATGTGCTATCTAGTCTTCCTGAAGACCACATGTCAGAAATCCAGGCAGCTGTAGTGACTGACACGTAGTCAATTTCATTTGTGCATGTTCCATCTTTATTGGCAACCTCGATCAGCACGTTGACAAGTGGAAGCACGAACACAGCACCGCATATCTCACTCCTAACATTCTACATCCTAACATAAATACTTGGAACATCCTACAATTCTAATTCTACATGACAAGCCTAATTCTAAATTCTACGTGATAACATAATACTATAACTATACCTGTTACTACAGCAGCCCTGAGTGAAGGCTCCAAGTAGCCAGACCATGGGCTCTGGGCTTAGGCATGGTGGTACGGCTGTCTGGGGTTCAACCTTTGGGGTCGACGTGTGGCAACAGGGCGATCTCAAAATGTCTCACCTCTCCCAAGACAGTGAACCTAGGGAGCAGGATAGATGTTCCTTCTAACGGGAAGACTCTATCTGGAAAATTAGTTGATAGTCATCAAACAAGGGGCAAATCTCTGCCACTGGCTACTACATCCCTGGATATGAATCCCGCTGGGCTAACCTTTCCCTGGTCTGGCAACTCTTTGTTTGACCATTCGGCTTCAACAGGCACAGGCGCTGACATGACCCAGAGGAGAAAACAGAGCACGTTAACGTCCGTTTCGTAAATCTACATACTCTACTAAACATAAGAAGCAGAACTGACTTCCCCTGGGGATCAAGAGGCTCCCTACCAGTGTTGGGTGGAGAGTGCGCTCTTCTCTCAGCTTGGATGGCCTCCACCCGTTATCCATGAGTCCTTGCTGTGGTGCGTCCTGAGTTCAATTGTCCAGCGTCACCCCTCATTCTCATTCAATTTCTATAGAGCGTTTGGGAAGGGTGAGCAAACGTCTGGTATTGAGGGCCAGTGAAATCATTCCCCAGGGAGAGAGGAACGTGAGGCTTTACTAGTAGTGGTACTGTCTGACAAAAAGAAGCCATGGTGTTAGAACCATGTTAGACTTTCGCTGTTTCAACCTCCTCCTCCTCCTCCCGGGGTCTTTCAGGATGTCCACTTTTGGCCTCCTCCGCTCGCTGCTGCAAGAGGGTGATTGTTGATGTGCTTTCAATCTGACAGACACATGCTTTAAGGTTCTGGTTTGACCAACTACCTCAGAGGTTCCTGGGTAGTGTGTAGGAGGTATCCCCCACCAGTGGAATCTGTTGCAGCCTCTTCATCAAGCCAATGGCAATGGTGACCGACCACCGTGATCAGCTGAAGATACACGTCTACCCCTGATATAAAGAATGACTTGATGGGGCCTCATCCTCCACAGCAACAATCGCCTGCCTGTACCAAGTTCTTCCTTTACTCTTACAAGCAAGGCCTGGTTATGAACGCAGGGTGGTCTCCTTTACTCCACCGTAGCAGCTTTTGATCATCAGAGCAGTGCGGACACCCAAAGCATTCAAAGGAAATCTACAACTGTCTTCGATATCCTGGACTGCTCCTAAGATTCTATGAGAATTTTGGAAGAGTTGGAAATTTTCTTTACAGGTAGTAGTAAGTCCAGGAGCGTAAATTGCCAGCTTTTTCAAACATTTGCAAATTGGGCTCTGGATGAAGGTGCCAGGAAGGAGGGAAACTCAATTAGATGGCTACTGAAATAATCAAACTCGGAATAACAAAAGAATCATGAATTGAGGTGCCAACATAGTAGGTAAAGAACATAAAGGCAGAAAGGGTGACTAAAAAACTTGCCTCAAAAAGCATACACTGGAGTGTGACTTTGGTGGCAGTCAGAAGTATGCTTCATGGTGTCATTGGAACTTTACAAGTTATGGCACACGATAGCAAGCATTTCAGATTGTTGCTTTATGGACTCTGGATCAGTGACAAGCTTCTCTTGAAGATGGCCCTAAAGGAACATTCAGGGTTGAAGTACTTGTAAGCAGAATCATGAGGACAATACCGTGGCTGGATGAGCTGTGTTATATGCATACTTGCCCATATGTAACAATTATTTCAAATTCTGCTACGTGGCATTCACAATATTGTAGATATTGGTGCAGTGGCGTAGCTAGAGCTTTTGCTGCCTGGGGCGATCCCGAGTTTGCCGCCCAGTGACGGCCGGTGCAGGTAAGAGCGGGGGGAGGGGAGTCGACAGACAACGAGTAAATTTTTTTTTTTAAACTTACCTTGCACTCACCGCCGCCCACAAAAATAGTGCCACCCGGGCGGACCCCCTCCCTCACCCCCTCAGATATGCCACTGTAATGGTGTAAAATGATATTTAGACATTCTGCTTGACCAATAGGTTGAGGATACTGCTAAACAGAAGTTAGTTCACACTTAATTCCAAATCTGTGACATGAAGCCTTCCAACACTTGTAATAATAAAAATCCTAAAAGTAGTTCATGAGGTAGATAGACCAGGTGCCGAGAGAATAGCCTGCAAATCATTAAATATGCACCATTTTAGAAACGGTATAAACAGTTGCTATGAGAAAATCCATATTTGTGCCATGTTTCTCCAATTTGTTCTCTTTGGACATCTGGTGGTTTTGAAATTTGGTGTGGCTGCAGCATCCTGAAGTCCATCTAATGTCACTGAAGTTCTTACCAAAAAGCATCCACATCTCTGGGTGGAATGTCTGCCATTACCAGGAGTAAATGTGATTCACTTAGGGGTCAGGACAAGCTCTGCTCAAGCAAACAAGGGACACACCCTAATGGGTCTGTGGTGAAAAGCAGTGTGAATTGGCATTGTATTTGAAAGCATGTCTCTAGAACAGGAAGTGCACCACACCAGGGTAAATGTGAGTGGGAGAACCCCGGGAATATTAGTTCTGTTTGTTGAGGGGTCATCACCAAGGGTTGAATGGTTTTGCCCTTTACAATGGTGTGCTTGAGCCACTTCCTAGAGAGAATGAAACTGAGCATATGAAAAAGGGGACTTCCCTGTTTGCTGCACTGCTGTAAACATGTCTGCCTGACAGAGGCCTTTGGGGAAAATTGCACCCTATTTCTCTGTAAGTTTATGGATCCAGAAAATTGCTCCAAAGGCCAGTGACACTCGCCTCCTGCTGCCTCCCAGTGAAATGGGGGTCCAGCTCCTGCCAGTGAGGCCTGCTTGCCCCTGTGTACCCTCTCTGCTGTGGCTGGAGAGTGCAGCAATGCCCATGACATGCTCGTCTTGGACTTCTGTACATTTCTGTATGTCAGTAACGAAGAACCCATTTCTGTTCAGGATCAAGAAGAGGAAGAACTGGACCTGTAGCAAAGGATTCAGCATCCACTGTGATCTTACAGAATTGAGTAATCACATCGTTTAGGGCTAACACAAATCCAGTGCATGCCACTGTCTCTTTTTCTGATTTACAATTCTCGGGTTTTACATTGATTTAAACACAAAAGTTGAAGGACTCTTGAACCTGTCTTTTGATTGCACTATGACGCAATACAAACATCAATATAATACATGGGAGGCCATAATAATCAGATCAAAAACAGTCTCTAATCTTCTTCCTGCAATATAATTGTGACATCACCACTCAGCTGTAATAAGAAAATAACACCACTACACAACTGTAATAAGTTATTGCTTTTGAGTTTTACATCACAGTGCCTGCTGCCTGAGTAAATAATGAAAGAGATACCTAGGTTTTCAGCTCTTCTGAGATATTTGCCCCTCTAAATTTCACATTTAGTACCTAATAAGTATATCCTCATGTTCATTGTCGTACTGCTAAAGTTTAGTACAGGAAAGCAGGGGTCTGTCTACATGTATCTTGCATTCTAAAATTCTGCCACTGCTTTGGAAAATTGGTTATGTTACACTGCTTGAAATGTATTGTGTAATCAATTATAGACTGCACATCAATATGTTCATTTTCACAGTAAAGATTCTACATGCAGTCCACATATAGTATATCTTCTATAAGAATTATCAAGGGAACAGGGATTTAAAAGATGCTTGAAGGAAGGGTGACGGTCTGATCATTTACTATCTGTAATACCAAATGTTATGAGGATTTGAAAGTCACCTTAGTATTCTGTGACCTCATGATAAAACCCTCTTTCATCCTCATTCCTTCATATGCGTATGGTACTGGAACATCAATGCCGGGTTACCATCTGACATAAATATCACGTCCTAAATCTTGTTTTCCAAAATATCACCCAACTAAAGTTAACAATAGAAAATCTACTCCCAATATTTTAGCCAACAATATGTAGGACACAATGGTTACGTCAGATGATATTTTTGCATTCAGAATTCTGACGGACAATTTTCAGACGGTCACAGAACATTTCTATGAATTGCAATAGCATTATAATGTACATTAGAAATGATTGTTTTCCATATATGTCTACCAGATCTACAGCATATTCATTTCAAATGTCAGAGAAGTTTGAACATTCATAACATGTTGAAATATAGCTTGAACATTATTATTATTATTACAAACTCTGGAGTCCAAAACGTAGTAACCAATCGGTGTCCTTATGACAGAGAAATTTTCAAGAAAATTTAACCCAGTATATATCTGTGAATTGGGCATTGATTCCACAATATCACTTATTCGTGGTTAGGGAAGTTATCTTTAGGTTGTTCGTCTGTCCAGTTCTGTGTAATGAATGCAAACAAAAAGATCTAAAGTTTCTGTAGGTCCAAGACCAATCAGGCACCTGCAGAAGAATGACAAGCAACAAAAGGCTGTTTGTATTGAAGATGATTATTCAATACTTCCTTCTCCTGTTAAGTCAACAAATACATATGGCCCGATGGAACGAAGGCACGAGGCGCTAGGTCTATAGCAGTCTGCAGATGTTCGGCCCTATACGGGTAACGGCTAAAGAACGGTGAGGCAACCAGACATTAACTTGAGCTTTCACGCAGTATGCACTATCTTCAGAATCTCAGATCTCAAAATATTCTTTTCTTCTGTGCTTCCAAAAATGCCAGACGGAGGCAATTTTCATAAGAAAAAGAAGATAAAATAACATACCCATAATCTGCTTCACCCATTATATATACAGATTATGTCATACACGCCAAGGAATAATAAAATCAATGGGGTATTGAATTCAGCCATAAGCTCAAATTGAATCAGTTCCTCATAGTATCCAAAAGCTACTTCCAAAGTGTTAGTTTGTATATTCACTGAAGCAGAAGGCACATTGCGCCCTTTGGAGCTTGTACCACAGTCACAGTTCTCTTGTTAATATTTTCAATAATGTCTTGCTTCATCTAAGATCATTACTTGGGCTTGGAGATCAGAGAAGATTGAAATAGCGATTCCTGAGTTTTCCCCTTTCAGGCCTACCTTCCTGGAAATCCACTGTTAAGCCTCAGGATAAAATCAATCACCCCAGGAAGGGTTACTAGGCTAATCAATCACATGTGCCAGGTCATCAATAATATTTACAAAAAATGCTTTTATTTTCCATAAATAATTATTTGTATTGCATCAAGACGAGCAACAGAACTTCTGCCAGTCTCAGGTGTCACATTTCAAAGTTCCCCAAGTAACAGAGAAACATGAAATAATTCTGATATAGGTACAAATAGGATATAAAGCCATGTACTGCCTGTAGCTTTTGCATCCATGTAAAACTACACACCACGCGTATTGGGGATATTAGCCTACCATCCTACCATACATTGTATTCTATTTTTATATAGTGTCACTATGTATTTTTATTTACTCCACATGTATCTCATGTTATTGCTGCTGTGATATCTCTGTAAAGCGCTATGATTCCTTCGGGTCTAGTTAGCGCTATATAAAACTCGATAAATAAATAAGTAAACCACTGTCCTGCATACTTACCTAATTACATATGTAGACATAAGGACATGGAAAGAAGACGGGTAAGCGAGAGAATAGGAAAGATGAGGGTGCTCCATCAATACAACACATGAGCTACAGAGGATACAATGGGTGAGGTGGAGACAAGAACAGAGACATCTAGAGACACATACACCGGGGCAAACCACATAAAGAGTAGGAGTAAATCAAACTGCAACCCAGCCCTTCCGACAACAAAGGTCCTTCTTGAGACGCTACAGCCAACAAATTCAAAAACTGTTTGGCCCAGACGGCAGTCTGGATGCAGGAAAACTGCCTGAAGTTAAACACTGAGAAAACGGAGGTGATCCTTTTTGGCCATGACATCGCTTTCGGAACACCTCATGGTGGTCTTCTAATTTTGGTCCACTTCCATCGCCCGTTCGGAAAGTGAAGAACCTAGGTGTGCTATTTGATGTTCAGCTCTGTTTCTCTGATCAAATAAATCATATCCGCTCTTCCTGTTTTCATCTTCTTAGAGTATTGAAAAAAGTTCTTCCTTTCATCCCTCTGGATATGCAAAAGATGATCAATGTAGCCTTGGTTCTCAGTAAAATTGATTTTTGCAACGCCTTGTATTTGGGAATTCAGAAGCAGTTACAACATAAGCTTCAACCATTGCAAAATGCAGCAGCTCGCACACTTTAGAACATACCTAAATTCAGTTCTGTCTCAAAGAGCATTTCTGACCTTCATTGCCTACCAGCTTGTGAGAGGGTTCAATTCAAGGCCTTGTGCATGGTCCAAAGTGCCCTGCACAATACTGGCCCCCTCTATTTTCAGAGGTTCTAATCTTGGTATACCCTGCATCGTAATCTTAGATCAGGAACAGCTAAATTACTGTCTATTCCAAACTTAAAGATAGTCAAGTCGGGAGTTAGCAGCTTCTCCTACTTGGCAGGTAAACTTTGGAATACTTTGCCTTCCACTCTGAGATCTGAACCGAGTTTGGTTCTTTTTAGGAAATCTTTGAAGACGTGGCTTTTTACTTCCGGTAAGAAATAATTTTCTCATTTGCTTCTGTTGTAGGACGTTAGCGCCAAGATGCCTCGGCATTCGTGCACTTTAGAACTTGTTTACTTACTTACCTACGTGTTACCTGTTCTCTTCCCTCAAGGTGTGTATTTAGCTAATTTCAAGCCCTGGGTGACATAAATCAAGGAATCCGTCAAGATATTCCGAGTGGAAGCTTTAACTACAGATAATGAAACATCAAAGCCAACAATACAGTATTTCTAATATTGTATAAACATGGACAAGTATTAAAGGGTCGTTTGGAGTGCTGCAGGTAGCCTGAAGTCCTGTCAGATCAGCAGAGGCCACAAACCCCCTCTCCAGGCAGTGGAACAGCCACCATAGTTAGAGATCCCAGCTTGCCATGTGGGGATTTCTAAAGTCTTCACTTCAACCCTAGGTGTGGTGGTTGCAGTGCAGGCTTTGAGCTTTTCAAAGCGGGTGCCATGTTTGTTGCACCCTCTCTGCAAATTATTTTGTTTTCCAGAAACAACCTTATGAATGGAGGGTTTCTTCCTGGAAAACAAAAACATATGAATAGCCCTGGTGCAAAGGGAACTTTCTCCATGCGTGTCTGGTCCATCATCAATTTCCCTGCCCAGGATCACTATGCCTCGCATGATGGTCCCAGAGAGGAAAAACGAGTCATGGTCTCCTAGGCCAAAAAAGGCATAGCCAGCAGACAATTCCCCCACTTTTAAACTGAGTGGGGGAGCCGTGGGTTTGACGCGGCGAGATAACTGGAAATTTATGGCGATTCTCCTGCTCTTTCAAATCCCATGTGACCCCCCCTTAGTATCTAAGCTCGTACCCCAAGAAAAGTCTCTGCCTGTCAGATTCAATCAATCAATCAGGGATTTGTAGAGCACACTACTCACCTGTGAGGGTCTCAAGGCACTGGGGGAGGGGGTTTCGGGCAGACCCGGTCATCCGAAGAGCCAGGTCTTGAGGCTCTTCCTGAATGCTTGCAGTGTGGGGCTTCGTCTGATGCTGAGGGGAGTTTGTTCCAGGTCATGGTCGCGGTGTAGGAGAAGGATCTGTCTCCAGTTCTGGCTCTATGGTTGCGGGGGATATCGGCCAAAGCTATGTCGGCGGAGCGGAGGTTTCTCTTGGGGCGCAGAAGGAGATTCTTTCATTGAGGTATTGGGGCCCGATGTTGTGGAGGGCTTTGTAGGCGTGAGTGAGCAGCTTGAAGGTAGCTCTTTTTTCGACGGGGAGCCAGTGGAGGTCTCGTTGGTGCTGGGTGATGTGGTCTTGTCGGGGGATGCTGTGGTTCAAACACATTGCAAATTGGTGTAGATTATTGGAAATGCCGAACTTGTGGGATCGTCCAGAGGGTGAGCAAAGATGAATTACCTAGAGTAAAGGCGAAGTACTGGGAGTACATGGCAGAGCACTATGCAGTGAGAACGACCAATGATCACTTAACAACACAGTTCTTAAGCTTTAAGCTCAGCCCCAGTTTTGAATCCTATTTGAATTTGATTTCTCCGCCTCTCGCCTAACGTTTATTTGTTAGGTTTCGGCTGGGTAGCTTATTTTAAAGATTCTTAACAACCAGGTTGTTGACCTAGCATCAGAATTATGTCCTGCATGTGGTCGAGCATAAGAATCCAAGGAACACATTTTGTTTTTCTGTACTAAACATCACCAGATTCGCAGGAGGTGGATACGACCAATTTGCTTAAATCTAGGAGTTATACAATATTGGGTTGCTGATAGAATTCTGACGAGCGATACGTCTGATCCAATTGCTTTTGCAGTAAGTCAATTTTTATTTTACTTCTTGATCAGGTGACAGAAGTTTGTAACCCAGGTCGTTTAGGCCGGTCATGTGCTTGAAGTACTAAACCCTGCAATCATAATTATGGAATCAAAGGATACTGTGGAAGTTATGTCCTGAAAAAAAGGTGAATTATGTGTTGTATTTTAGGTCGTATTTCTTAATATTTAACATAATGTGAACTTTTAATCAGAATTTTGATTGTTTTATCGTTCTCATTCTTTGATTTCATGTATAATTATGATGCTAATTACATGGATTTGATCTTTTTGTAAATTTTTTAAGACTGCGCAAATTATGGATTTTGTATCCTTTGATGGTTTGAAATATTATTATTATTATTATTGTTAACTGAGTGAGATCGTGAGCGGGTACCAAGTCCTTGAACCAGGTCTCCAGATAGTCAACCATATTTGTGTTCTCTTCACCCTCCAGCAGGCCTACCACTCTAATATTATTACGCTGGACTCAAACCATGGCATCCTCTAAATGGACCTCAAGGAAGCCTACACGCTCCTTGATGTCCAGGAGCTGTTTTTGAAGGTTCTAGGTGTGGGGTTGTAGTTCCGCATCCGCCCTCTCAGAATGTGTGACCCTCTCTGTGAGCTTGTGCTGATCATCACATAAGAGACTGATGTCCTCAGTTACGGCATCCACCTTCAGCTCTACGCGCAACCTGGATGTCTCGATCGTCTGCAGAGTAGCGTCCAATTTGTCTGGGCAATCCCCGGGGGCATTGGGGCGAGGGCTTCTGGAAGGGACAGTAGAGTTTTATGCTGCTAATTGGTGAACCCCTAGTTGTGGTGCACAGGGAGTGCTCAAAAGTAGAGCCGCCAAGGAGACCAGACCTGCTTGTTTCCGCTACTCCTGTAGCTAGCCAGGGGAGCAGGCAGAGCAGCATGAGCAGCCGGGTCGGTTCCTCCTGCGTGGAGAGGAGGCCCCCTAAGTCCTGGGGTATGTGAAAAGTCAATTTCGGGTCCCCGCAGTGTATCCCGCGAGATTTCCCAGAGCAACACCAGCATTGGGGTGAGGATCAGGGGCCGCAGCTGTCTTCACAAGGCACCTAGTAGGACATGCCTTTCCAGAGTGATGAGTCTCCAGGACCGCCATCCCTTCCTCCTACTATGATATCCATGGATGGCAGGGAGAGGCCTTGTTGCAATTTGGGCAGATGCACCCCGTGAGGGCCCCCAGCGGGCACAGAGGGCCCTGCAGAAGTTGCCAGGTGTCTGTGGGTAGGGCGCACGCACTCCAGGCCCAGGACTGTGCTGCCCGACCTCAACGTCTGGCCTGTCACTAAAAGGGCCCAGAAAGGTGCACAGCACTGAGGCGAGGGTTGAGTGCCATCACCGTCACCACAGCCAACTCCACATCACACTCTGCCAGGAGGATGGCTCCGCAGGGCCATCGCTGTCTTCCCTGGTCTCAGCATCAGCAGCGTCGCAGGGGAGGCATTGTCATAGTCCAGGTAGATGTCTCAGGGGTCCCCCACAGGTGCTAAGGGTCGCATGAAGGAAGGCAGATGCCGCTCAGGCTGGCCGGCTCCACCTGGCCTCAATAGGAGGAGAGACTCTCTTGTCTCTGCTCACAGCCCGGGGCTCCATGGAGAGAGGTGCGGCTTCAGTGCTAGAGGCTGTGCACTACATGCAGCGGGAGTCGTTTTGCCATTGGGGGCGCAGCTCCAGGCACCAAGTCGAGTCCTATGAATGGGTGCGGCCACTATGTGGGCGGCCGTGGGACCGCTGCCCAGGAGCGAAGGACCCAGTGGTTTGGCCCCAGAAAAAGGCTCAGCTGTCGGTGCCCAGCAGATTATGTTTGTTCATTAATTCCATTCTAGAAACCTTGCTAACAATCCTGCATTGGAACACCAGAAAGCTTGCCTCCCCCTATGTTCAGTCATCCCTCTCTGAAAACTGGGACATGTGCTAAATTTACTGAAATCTGCCAAGAGAGACAGTATAAAAAAACCTGCTCCAGCAAATCCGGTTCCCTTGGTCACCCTAAAGTAAAAATAAAAATAATTAAAACCATCTAACTGTGGGAAAGAGGGTTCTGGGTGAAATCCCCACCATCTTCAGGATTGGGAACTGTTTGAACGTGTGCAAGTAATTGACCAAATGCAAGTGATTTCCGCGTAGGAGGGCCAACGACTGATTTTACTGCCTTGGCACATGCGCACAATTACTACCAATAATGAAGCAATAATTTTGGCTTTTTAGTGCTATAATCGCTAAATGCCTCTAAAAGAGTCTCTATTTCCTCCTGCGTTTGGCAGGGGCCT
Source organism: Calotriton arnoldi (assembly GCA_963921515.1). NCBI lineage: Eukaryota > Metazoa > Chordata > Amphibia > Caudata > Salamandridae > Calotriton > Calotriton arnoldi. The sequence continues at coordinate 4,351,148 of CAWUFW010000272.1, read as the reverse complement.
GTTGTAAGGACTTCTCTGGGATCGCAGCGCAGCTTGTTGTGAGTTTTTTCATCTTTTGACTCTGTGCTCATTCAAATACAATGTTATATGCATTATACGGACAGTAGAAGGGCTGGGTGGGTGTTGCATTGTGGGTTTACTTTTGAATATGTTATGTTGCTATACATCCTTAGCCTGTCATTGTGTTCGGCGGGCTTGAAGGTTCCACTGTTGTCCAGGGAGTCACTCTGGCTTTGAAGTACTCGCTGTGCAGTAGTTTACCTGAGCTGAGCTTCTCGCCTTGGCTACATCATAGGCTTATTGGTCTGCTTTGCTACATCTCTCAATAAACAATATTGCCTGTGGTGTGGCCCTGGTCCTTACAACGTAATCTCTTAGTCAAGTCATCAAAGATTTTTCCCCCGTTGGTCGTATAGACCTTTGTTAGCTGATATAAAGCACTGAAAAGGAGAAGGCATCAACCATACATTTCCGACTTGTGAAGCCAATGTGACTCCACACTAAGGACCAGGAATCGCTGAATGAAGTTAAAGAGTTTTATTTGGATTTCCAATCAATCCAGTATATATGCAAACCAAAAGTAAGTTCAATAAATGCAGCAATACAATAGGGAAGCTGAACTATCTCAGTTGGTTAAGCGCAGTAGAATAACATATCGAATTCCAATAACCACAATTGCATAGACACAAATTAAAGCAAACAGGTGTTCCAAAAAGAAACTTCCCTTATTTCTTCTAAACATAGATCAGGTATCGGGGAATATGCCTCTTTTTCCCGCATACCATTACCCCGCATTTTGTTACAACGCGGTCGTTACAACGACCGCGTTGTAACAACGCATACCATTACCCCGCAAGTCGTAACAACGACTTGCGGAGGGGGGGCGCTGGATGTTGGAACAGTAAAATTTACTATTCCAACTCCAGTCTGTGCGGACTGTAGGGAAAGTGTTGGATTTTAAATCCAACACCTTCTCCCCCCTCCGCAAGTCGTTGTAACGACTTGCGGGGTAATGGTATGCGTTGTCACAACGCGGTCGTTGTTACGACCTCGTTGTAACAGCATGCGGGGTTACGGATGCGGGTTGACGGTTGTTTACCGGTATCGGGTCATCTATCAAGGGTCTCTAATTCGGGAGCATAGAATGATTAGACTTCAGTAGCAGTCTTTGGAAAAAATAAATAAGTGTTTAGCATTAAGCTCCATTTTCTCAAAGTATCGAACTAAGGCTGCAGTTCTCAACCTTGAACATCTTGCCATCCTGGTACATGATGAACAGAAGGCCTCTTTTGACCGTTGTTTCTCCACATTCATTGGCATGCTTCCCTCCAGGCCTCTCTATCAGCAGACAACAGACAATAAGCCTTTTCTAGCTAACACAAATAATGATAATAAACCTGCAAGGAAAGAGAGAAAACATGCTGGCAAAACAAAATGCATTTCAACTGAGGCCTGTAGTCATGCTAACTTTAATTAAGCATATAATGTGCACTTCGAACACATGGTTATACATGTGCACATGTAACTTTAAGAATGAATGGAAAACACGATCAAAAGAATACATGTTTACATACACAAATATAACTTGAAGTGTAAGTATAAAACATGAATTAAGAATAAAATGCTTTCATGTTTAAACTGAACATTAGTGCACACGTACATCAGTCTTTCGTCTCTACAGTGAATACATTTCATTAATACATTTAAATGTTTCACACACGTTAATGAAGTTAAGACATACACTTAATATATTGTCAAATGCGAGTATATAATTGCATTTCTGTGACGTGAAAGGGTGGAGACTAAATTGCGCTGGTCCACCTGCATCAACTCTGTGCTTCCTGTATCTTTGGATGGCTACATTGAATTAAACACTCCCTTCTGATATCTGATCGCCATATTATGAATCTGAATCCTGGCAAGACCATCATCGAAGCTTGCAGCTGCTTGGCAGATGTGCTATCTAGTCTTCCTGAAGACCACATGTCAGAAATCCAGGCAGCTGTAGTGACTGACACGTAGTCAATTTCATTTGTGCATGTTCCATCTTTATTGGCAACCTCGATCAGCACGTTGACAAGTGGAAGCACGAACACAGCACCGCATATCTCACTCTAACATTCTACATCCTAACATAAATACTTGGAACATCCTACAATTCTAATTCTACATGACAAGCCTAATTCTAAATTCTACGTGATAACATAATACTATAACTATACCTGTTACTACAGCAGCCCTGAGTGAAGGCTCCAAGTAGCCAGACCATGGGCTCTGGGCTTGGGCATGGTGGTATGGCTGTCTGGGGTTCAACCTTTGGGGTCGACGTGTGGCAACAGGACGATCTCAAAATGTCTCACCTCTCCCAAGACAGTGAACCCAGGGAGCAGGATAGATGTTCCTTCTAACGGGAAGACTCTATCTGGAAAATTAGTTGATAGTCATCAAACAAGGGGCAAATCTCTGCCACTGGCTACTACATCCCTGGATATGAATCCCGCTGGGCTAACCTTTCCCTGGTCTGGCAACTCTTTGTTTGACCATTCGGCTTCAACAGGCACAGGCGCTGACATGACCCAGAGGAGAAAACAGAGCACGTTAACGTCCGTTTCGTAAATCTACATACTCTACTAAACATAAGAAGCAGAACTGACTTCCCCTGGGGATCAAGAGGCTCCCTACCAGTGTTGGGTGGAGAGTGCGCTCTTCTCTCAGCTTGGATGGCCTCCACCCGTTATCCATGAGACCTTGCTGTGGTGCGTCCTGAGTTCAATTGTCCAGCGTCACCCCTCATTCTCATTCAATTTCTATAGAGCGTTTGGGAAGGGTGAGCAAACGTCTGGTATTGAGGGCCAGTGAAATCATTCCCCAGGGAGAGAGGAACGTGAGGCTTTACTAGTAGTGGTACTGTCTGACAAAAAGAAGCCATGGTGTTAGAACCATGTTAGACTTTCGCTGTTTCAACCTCCTCCTCCTCCTCCCGGGGTCTTTCCAGGATGTCCACTTTTGGCCTCCTCCGCTCGCTGCTGCAAGAGGGTGATTGTTGATGTGCTTTCAATCTGACAGACACATGCTTTAAGGTTCTGGTTTGACCAACTACCTCAGAGGTTCCTGGGTAGTGTGTAGGAGGTATCCCCCACCAGTGGAATCTGTTGCAGCCTCTTCATCAAGCCAATGGCAATGGTGACCGACCACCGTGATCAGCTGAAGATACACGTCTACCCCTGATATAAAGAATGACTTGATGGGGCCTCATCCTCCACAGCAACAATCGCCTGCCTGTACCAAGTTCTTCCTTTACTCTTACAAGCAAGGCCTGGTTATGAACGCAGGGTGGTCTCCTTTACTCCACCGTAGCAGCTTTTTGATCATCAGAGCAGTGCGGACACCCAAAGCATTCAAAGGAAATCTACAACTGTCTTCGATATCCTGGACTGCTCCTAAGATTCTATGAGAATTTTGGAAGAGTTGGAAATTTTCTTTACAGGTAGTAGTAAGTCCAGGAGCGTAAATTGCCAGCTTTTTTCAAACATTTGCAAATTGGGCTCTGGATGAAGGTGCCAGGAAGGAGGGAAACTCAATTAGATGGCTACTGAAATAATCAAACTCGGAATAACAAAAGAATCATGAATTGAGGTGCCAACATAGTAGGTAAAGAACATAAAGGCAGAAAGGGTGACTAAAAAACTTGCCTCAAAAAGCATACACTGGAGTGTGACTTTGGTGGCAGTCAGAAGTATGCTTCATGGTGTCATTGGAACTTTACAAGTTATGGCACACGATAGCAAGCATTTCAGATTGTTGCTTTATGGACTCTGGATCAGTGACAAGCTTCTCTTGAAGATGGCCCTAAAGGAACATTCAGGGTTGAAGTACTTGTAAGCAGAATCATGAGGACAATACCGTGGCTGGATGAGCTGTGTTATATGCATACTTGCCCATATGTAACAATTATTTCAAATTCTGCTACGTGGCATTCACAATATTGTAGATATTGGTGCAGTGGCGTAGCTAGAGCTTTTGCTGCCTGGGGCGATCCCGAGTTTGCCGCCCAGTGACGGCCGGTGCAGGTAAGAGCGGGGGAGGGAGTCGACAGACAACGAGTAAATTTTTTTTTAAACTTACCTTGCACTCACCGCCGCCCACAAAAATAGTGCCACCCGGGCGGACCCCCTCCCTCACCCCCTCAGATATGCCACTGTAATGGTGTAAAATGATATTTAGACATTCTGCTTGACCAATAGGTTGAGGATACTGCTAAACAGAAGTTAGTTCACACTTAATTCCAAATCTGTGACATGAAGCCTTCCAACACTTGTAATAATAAAAATCCTAAAAGTAGTTCATGAGGTAGATAGACCAGGTGCCGAGAGAATAGCCTGCAAATCATTAAATATGCACCATTTTAGAAACGGTATAAACAGTTGCTATGAGAAAATCCATATTTGTGCCATGTTTCTCCAATTTGTTCTCTTTGGACATCTGGTGGTTTTGAAATTTGGTGTGGCTGCAGCATCCTGAAGTCCATCTAATGTCACTGAAGTTCTTACCAAAAAGCATCCACATCTCTGGGTGGAATGTCTGCCATTACCAGGAGTAAATGTGATTCACTTAGGGGTCAGGACAAGCTCTGCTCAAGCAAACAAGGGACACACCCTAATGGGTCTGTGGTGAAAAGCAGTGTGAATTGGCATTGTATTTGAAAGCATGTCTCTAGAACAGGAAGTGCACCACACCAGGGTAAATGTGAGTGGGAGAACCCCGGGAATATTAGTTCTGTTTGTTGAGGGGTCATCACCAAGGGTTGAATGGTTTTGCCCTTTACAATGGTGTGCTTGAGCCACTTCCTAGAGAGAATGAAACTGAGCATATGAAAAAGGGGACTTCCCTGTTTGCTGCACTGCTGTAAACATGTCTGCCTGACAGAGGCCTTTGGGGAAAATTGCACCCTATTTCTCTGTAAGTTTATGGATCCAGAAAATTGCTCCAAAGGCCAGTGACACTCGCCTCCTGCTGCCTCCCAGTGAAATGGGGGTCCAGCTCCTGCCAGTGAGGCCTGCTTGCCCCTGTGTACCCTCTCTGCTGTGGCTGGAGAGTGCAGCAATGCCCATGACATGCTCGTCTTGGACTTCTGTACATTTCTGTATGTCAGTAACGAAGAACCCATTTCTGTTCAGGATCAAGAAGAGGAAGAACTGGACCTGTAGCAAAGGATTCAGCATCCACTGTGATCTTACAGAATTGAGTAATCACATCGTTTAGGGCTAACACAAATCCAGTGCATGCCACTGTCTCTTTTTCTGATTTACAATTCTCGGGTTTTACATTGATTTAAACACAAAAGTTGAAGGACTCTTGAACCTGTCTTTTGATTGCACTATGACGCAATACAAACATCAATATAATACATGGGAGGCCATAATAATCAGATCAAAAACAGTCTCTAATCTTCTTCCTGCAATATAATTGTGACATCACCACTCAGCTGTAATAAGAAAATAACACCACTACACAACTGTAATAAGTTATTGCTTTTGAGTTTTACATCACAGTGCCTGCTGCCTGAGTAAATAATGAAAGAGATACCTAGGTTTTCAGCTCTTCTGAGATATTTGCCCCTCTAAATTTCACATTTAGTACCTAATAAGTATATCCTCATGTTCATTGTCGTACTGCTAAAGTTTAGTACAGGAAAGCAGGGGTCTGTCTACATGTATCTTGCATTCTAAAATTCTGCCACTGCTTTGGAAAATTGGTTATGTTACACTGCTTGAAATGTATTGTGTAATCAATTATAGACTGCACATCAATATGTTCATTTTCACAGTAAAGATTCTACATGCAGTCCACATATAGTATATCTTCTATAAGAATTATCAAGGGAACAGGGATTTAAAAGATGCTTGAAGGAAGGGTGACGGTCTGATCATTTACTATCTGTAATACCAAATGTTATGAGGATTTGAAAGTCACCTTAGTATTCTGTGACCTCATGATAAAACCCTCTTTCATCCTCATTCCTTCATATGCGTATGGTACTGGAACATCAATGCCGGGTTACCATCTGACATAAATATCACGTCCTAAATCTTGTTTTCCAAAATATCACCCAACTAAAGTTAACAATAGAAAATCTACTCCCAATATTTTAGCCAACAATATGTAGGACACAATGGTTACGTCAGATGATATTTTTGCATTCAGAATTCTGACGGACAATTTTCAGACGGTCACAGAACATTTCTATGAATTGCAATAGCATTATAATGTACATTAGAAATGATTGTTTTCCATATATGTCTACCAGATCTACAGCATATTCATTTCAAATGTCAGAGAAGTTTGAACATTCATAACATGTTGAAATATAGCTTGAACATTATTATTATTATTACAAACTCTGGAGTCCAAAACGTAGTAACCAATCGGTGTCCTTATGACAGAGAAATTTTCAAGAAAATTTAACCCAGTATATATCTGTGAATTGGGCATTGATTCCACAATATCACTTATTCGTGGTTAGGGAAGTTATCTTTAGGTTGTTCGTCTGTCCAGTTCTGTGTAATGAATGCAAACAAAAAGATCTAAAGTTTCTGTAGGTCCAAGACCAATCAGGCACCTGCAGAAGAATGACAAGCAACAAAAGGCTGTTTGTATTGAAGATGATTATTCAATACTTCCTTCTCCTGTTAAGTCAACAAATACATATGGCCCGATGGAACGAAGGCACGAGGCGCTAGGTCTATAGCAGTCTGCAGATGTTCGGCCCTATACGGGTAACGGCTAAAGAACGGTGAGGCAACCAGACATTAACTTGAGCTTTCACGCAGTATGCACTATCTTCAGAATCTCAGATCTCAAAATATTCTTTTCTTCTGTGCTTCCAAAAATGCCAGACGGAGGCAATTTTCATAAGAAAAAGAAGATAAAATAACATACCCATAATCTGCTTCACCCATTATATATACAGATTATGTCATACACGCCAAGGAATAATAAAATCAATGGGGTATTGAATTCAGCCATAAGCTCAAATTGAATCAGTTCCTCATAGTATCCAAAAGCTACTTCCAAAGTGTTAGTTTGTATATTCACTGAAGCAGAAGGCACATTGCGCCCTTTGGAGCTTGTACCACAGTCACAGTTCTCTTGTTAATATTTTCAATAATGTCTTGCTTCATCTAAGATCATTACTTGGGCTTGGAGATCAGAGAAGATTGAAATAGCGATTCCTGAGTTTTCCCCTTTCAGGCCTACCTTCCTGGAAATCCACTGTTAAGCCTCAGGATAAAATCAATCACCCCAGGAAGGGTTACTAGGCTAATCAATCACATGTGCCAGGTCATCAATAATATTTACAAAAAATGCTTTTATTTTCCATAAATAATTATTTGTATTGCATCAAGACGAGCAACAGAACTTCTGCCAGTCTCAGGTGTCACATTTCAAAGTTCCCCAAGTAACAGAGAAACATGAAATAATTCTGATATAGGTACAAATAGGATATAAAGCCATGTACTGCCTGTAGCTTTTGCATCCATGTAAAACTACACACCACGCGTATTGGGGATATTAGCCTACCATCCTACCATACATTGTATTCTATTTTTATATAGTGTCACTATGTATTTTTATTTACTCCACATGTATCTCATGTTATTGCTGCTGTGATATCTCTGTAAAGCGCTATGATTCCTTCGGGTCTAGTTAGCGCTATATAAAACTCGATAAATAAATAAGTAAACCACTGTCCTGCATACTTACCTAATTACATATGTAGACATAAGGACATGGAAAGAAGACGGGTAAGCGAGAGAATAGGAAAGATGAGGGTGCTCCATCAATACAACACATGAGCTACAGAGGATACAATGGGTGAGGTGGAGACAAGAACAGAGACATCTAGAGACACATACACCGGGGCAAACCACATAAAGAGTAGGAGTAAATCAAACTGCAACCCAGCCCTTCCGACAACAAAGGTCCTTCTTGAGACGCTACAGCCAACAAATTCAAAAACTGTTTGGCCCAGACGGCAGTCTGGATGCAGGAAAACTGCCTGAAGTTAAACACTGAGAAAACGGAGGTGATCCTTTTTGGCCATGACATCGCTTTCGGAACACCTCATGGTGGTCTTCTAATTTTGGTCCACTTCCATCGCCCGTTCGGAAAGTGAAGAACCTAGGTGTGCTATTTGATGTTCAGCTCTGTTTCTCTGATCAAATAAATCATATCCGCTCTTCCTGTTTTCATCTTCTTAGAGTATTGAAAAAAGTTCTTCCTTTCATCCCTCTGGATATGCAAAAGATGATCAATGTAGCCTTGGTTCTCAGTAAAATTGATTTTTGCAACGCCTTGTATTTGGGAATTCAGAAGCAGTTACAACATAAGCTTCAACCATTGCAAAATGCAGCAGCTCGCACACTTTAGAACATACCTAAATTCAGTTCTGTCTCAAAGAGCATTTCTGACCTTCATTGCCTACCAGCTTGTGAGAGGGTTCAATTCAAGGCCTTGTGCATGGTCCAAAGTGCCCTGCACAATACTGGCCCCCTCTATTTTCAGAGGTTCTAATCTTGGTATACCCTGCATCGTAATCTTAGATCAGGAACAGCTAAATTACTGTCTATTCCAAACTTAAAGATAGTCAAGTCGGGAGTTAGCAGCTTCTCCTACTTGGCAGGTAAACTTTGGAATACTTTGCCTTCCACTCTGAGATCTGAACCGAGTTTGGTTCTTTTTAGGAAATCTTTGAAGACGTGGCTTTTTACTTCCGGTAAGAAATAATTTTCTCATTTGCTTCTGTTGTAGGACGTTAGCGCCAAGATGCCTCGGCATTCGTGCACTTTAGAACTTGTTTACTTACTTACCTACGTGTTACCTGTTCTCTTCCCTCAAGGTGTGTATTTAGCTAATTTCAAGCCCTGGGTGACATAAATCAAGGAATCCGTCAAGATATTCCGAGTGGAAGCTTTAACTACAGATAATGAAACATCAAAGCCAACAATACAGTATTTCTAATATTGTATAAACATGGACAAGTATTAAAGGGTCGTTTGGAGTGCTGCAGGTAGCCTGAAGTCCTGTCAGATCAGCAGAGGCCACAAACCCCCTCTCCAGGCAGTGGAACAGCCACCATAGTTAGAGATCCCAGCTTGCCATGTGGGGATTTCTAAAGTCTTCACTTCAACCCTAGGTGTGGTGGTTGCAGTGCAGGCTTTGAGCTTTTCAAAGCGGGTGCCATGTTTGTTGCACCCTCTCTGCAAATTATTTTGTTTTCCAGAAACAACCTTATGAATGGAGGGTTTCTTCCTGGAAAACAAAAACATATGAATAGCCCTGGTGCAAAGGGAACTTTCTCCATGCGTGTCTGGTCCATCATCAATTTCCCTGCCCAGGATCACTATGCCTCGCATGATGGTCCCAGAGAGGAAAAACGAGTCATGGTCTCCTAGGCCAAAAAAGGCATAGCCAGCAGACAATTCCCCCACTTTTAAACTGAGTGGGGGAGCCGTGGGTTTGACGCGGCGAGATAACTGGAAATTTATGGCGATTCTCCTGCTCTTTCAAATCCCATGTGACCCCCTTAGTATCTAAGCTCGTACCCCAAGAAAAGTCTCTGCCTGTCAGATTCAATCAATCAATCAGGGATTTGTAGAGCACACTACTCACCTGTGAGGGTCTCAAGGCACTGGGGGAGGGGGTTTCGGGCAGACCCGGTCATCCGAAGAGCCAGGTCTTGAGGCTCTTCCTGAATGCTTGCAGTGTGGGGCTTCGTCTGATGCTGAGGGGAGTTTGTTCCAGGTCATGGTCGCGGTGTAGGAGAAGGATCTGTCTCCAGTTCTGGCTCTATGGTTGCGGGGGATATCGGCCAAAGCTATGTCGGCGGAGCGGAGGTTTCTCTTGGGGCGCAGAAGGAGATTCTTTCATTGAGGTATTGGGGCCCGATGTTGTGGAGGGCTTTGTAGGCGTGAGTGAGCAGCTTGAAGGTAGCTCTTTTTTCGACGGGGAGCCAGTGGAGGTCTCGTTGGTGCTGGGTGATGTGGTCTTGTCGGGGGATGCTGTGGTTCAAACACATTGCAAATTGGTGTAGATTATTGGAAATGCCGAACTTGTGGGATCGTCCAGAGGGTGAGCAAAGATGAATTACCTAGAGTAAAGGCGAAGTACTGGGAGTACATGGCAGAGCACTATGCAGTGAGAACGACCAATGATCACTTAACAACACAGTTCTTAAGCTTTAAGCTCAGCCCCAGTTTTGAATCCTATTTGAATTTGATTTCTCCGCCTCTCGCCTAACGTTTATTTGTTAGGTTTCGGCTGGGTAGCTTATTTTAAAGATTCTTAACAACCAGGTTGTTGACCTAGCATCAGAATTATGTCCTGCATGTGGTCGAGCATAAGAATCCAAGGAACACATTTTGTTTTTCTGTACTAAACATCACCAGATTCGCAGGAGGTGGATACGACCAATTTGCTTAAATCTAGGAGTTATACAATATTGGGTTGCTGATAGAATTCTGACGAGCGATACGTCTGATCCAATTGCTTTTGCAGTAAGTCAATTTTTATTTTACTTCTTGATCAGGTGACAGAAGTTTGTAACCCAGGTCGTTTAGGCCGGTCATGTGCTTGAAGTACTAAACCCTGCAATCATAATTATGGAATCAAAGGATACTGTGGAAGTTATGTCCTGAAAAAAAGGTGAATTATGTGTTGTATTTTAGGTCGTATTTCTTAATATTTAACATAATGTGAACTTTTAATCAGAATTTTGATTGTTTTATCGTTCTCATTCTTTGATTTCATGTATAATTATGATGCTAATTACATGGATTTGATCTTTTTGTAAATTTTTTAAGACTGCGCAAATTATGGATTTTGTATCCTTTGATGGTTTGAAATATTATTATTATTATTATTGTTAACTGAGTGAGATCGTGAGCGGGTACCAAGTCCTTGAACCAGGTCTCCAGATAGTCAACCATATTTGTGTTCTCTTCACCCTCCAGCAGGCCTACCACTCTAATATTATTACGCTGGACTCAAACCATGGCATCCTCTAAATGGACCTCAAGGAAGCCTACACGCTCCTTGATGTCCAGGAGCTGTTTTTGAAGGTTCTAGGTGTGGGGTTGTAGTTCCGCATCCGCCCTCTCAGAATGTGTGACCCTCTCTGTGAGCTTGTGCTGATCATCACATAAGAGACTGATGTCCTCAGTTACGGCATCCACCTTCAGCTCTACGCGCAACCTGGATGTCTCGATCGTCTGCAGAGTAGCGTCCAATTTGTCTGGGCAATCCCCGGGGGGCATTGGGGCGAGGGCTTCTGGAAGGGACAGTAGAGTTTTATGCTGCTAATTGGTGAACCCCTAGTTGTGGTGCACAGGGGAGTGCTCAAAAAGTAGAGCCGCCAAGGAGACCAGACCTGCTTGTTTCCGCTACTCCTGTAGCTAGCCAGGGGGAGCAGGCAGAGCAGCATGAGCAGCCGGGTCGGTTCCTCCTGCGTGGAGAGGAGGCCCCCCTAAGTCCTGGGGTATGTGAAAAGTCAATTTCGGGTCCCCGCAGTGTATCCCGCGAGATTTCCCAGAGCAACACCAGCATTGGGGTGAGGATCAGGGGCCGCAGCTGTCTTCACAAGGCACCTAGTAGGACATGCCTTTCCAGAGTGATGAGTCTCCAGGACCGCCATCCCTTCCTCCTACTATGATATCCATGGATGGCAGGGAGAGGCCTTGTTGCAATTTGGGCAGATGCACCCCGTGAGGGCCCCCAGCGGGCACAGAGGGCCCTGCAGAAGTTGCCAGGTGTCTGTGGGTAGGGCGCACGCACTCCAGGCCCAGGACTGTGCTGCCCGACCTCAACGTCTGGCCTGTCACTAAAAGGGCCCAGAAAGGTGCACAGCACTGAGGCGAGGGTTGAGTGCCATCACCGTCACCACAGCCAACTCCACATCACACTCTGCCAGGAGGATGGCTCCGCAGGGCCATCGCTGTCTTCCCTGGTCTCAGCATCAGCAGCGTCGCAGGGGAGGCATTGTCATAGTCCAGGTAGATGTCTCAGGGGTCCCCCACAGGTGCTAAGGGTCGCATGAAGGAAGGCAGATGCCGCTCAGGCTGGCCGGCTCCACCTGGCCTCAATAGGAGGAGAGACTCTCTTGTCTCTGCTCACAGCCCGGGGCTCCATGGAGAGAGGTGCGGCTTCAGTGCTAGAGGCTGTGCACTACATGCAGCGGGAGTCGTTTTGCCATTGGGGGCGCAGCTCCAGGCACCAAGTCGAGTCCTATGAATGGGTGCGGCCACTATGTGGGCGGCCGTGGGACCGCTGCCCAGGAGCGAAGGACCCAGTGGTTTGGCCCCAGAAAAAGGCTCAGCTGTCGGTGCCCAGCAGATTATGTTTGTTCATTAATTCCATTCTAGAAACCTTGCTAACAATCCTGCATTGGAACACCAGAAAGCTTGCCTCCCCCTATGTTCAGTCATCCCTCTCTGAAAACTGGGACATGTGCTAAATTTACTGAAATCTGCCAAGAGAGACAGTATAAAAAAACCTGCTCCAGCAAATCCGGTTCCCTTGGTCACCCTAAAGTAAAAATAAAAATAATTAAAACCATCTAACTGTGGGAAAGAGGGTTCTGGGTGAAATCCCCCACCATCTTCAGGATTGGGAACTGTTTGAACGTGTGCAAGTAATTGACCAAATGCAAGTGATTTCCGCGTAGGAGGGCCAACGACTGATTTTACTGCCTTGGCACATGCGCACAATTACTACCAATAATGAAGCAATAATTTTGGCTTTTTAGTGCTATAATCGCTAAATGCCTCTAAAAGAGTCTCTATTTCCTCCTGCGTTTGGCAGGGGCCTGTTGTAAGGACTTCTCTGGGATCGCAGCGCAGCTTGTTGTGAGTTTTTTCATCTTTTGACTCTGTGCTCATTCAAATACAATGTTATATGCATTATACGGACAGTAGAAGGGCTGGGTGGGTGTTGCATTGTGGGTTTACTTTTGAATATGTTATGTTGCTATACATCCTTAGCCTGTCATTGTGTTCGGCGGGCTTGAAGGTTCCACTGTTGTCCAGGGAGTCACTCTGGCTTTGAAGTACTCGCTGTGCAGTAGTTTACCTGAGCTGAGCTTCTCGCCTTGGCTACATCATAGGCTTATTGGTCTGCTTTGCTACATCTCTCAATAAACAATATTGCCTGTGGTGTGGCCCTGGTCCTTACAACGTAATCTCTTAGTCAAGTCATCAAAGATTTTTCCCCCGTTGGTCGTATAGACCTTTGTTAGCTGATATAAAGCACTGAAAAGGAGAAGGCATCAACCATACATTTCCGACTTGTGAAGCCAATGTGACTCCACACTAAGGACCAGGAATCGCTGAATGAAGTTAAAGAGTTTTATTTGGATTTCCAATCAATCCAGTATATATGCAAACCAAAAGTAAGTTCAATAAATGCAGCAATACAATAGGGAAGCTGAACTATCTCAGTTGGTTAAGCGCAGTAGAATAACATATCGAATTCCAATAACCACAATTGCATAGACACAAATTAAAGCAAACAGGTGTTCCAAAAGAAACTTCCCTTATTTCTTCTAAACATAGATCAGGTATCGGGGAATATGCCTCTTTTCCCGCATACCATTACCCCGCATTTTGTTACAACGCGGTCGTTACAACGACCGCGTTAGTAACTAACGCATACCATTACCCCGCAAGTCGTAACAACGACTTGCGGAGAGAGCGCTGGATGTTGGAACAGTAAAATTTACTATTCCAACTCCAGTCTGTGCGGACTGTAGGGAAAGTGTTGGATTTTAAATCCAACACCTTCTCCCCCTCCGCAAGTCGTTGTAACGACTTGCGGGGTAATGGTATGCGTTGTCACAACGCGGTCGTTGTTACGACCTCGTTGTAACAGCATGCGGGGTTACGGATGCGGGTTGACGGTTGTTTACCGGTATCGGGTCATCTATCAAGGGTCTCTAATTCGGGAGCATAGAATGATTAGACTTCAGTAGCAGTCTTTGGAAAAAATAAATAAGTGTTTAGCATTAAGCTCCATTTTCTCAAAGTATCGAACTAAGGCTGCAGTTCTCAACCTTGAACATCTTGCCATCCTGGTACATGATGAACAGAAGGCCTCTTTTGACCGTTGTTTCTCCACATTCATTGGCATGCTTCCCTCCAGGCCTCTCTATCAGCAGACAACAGACAATAAGCCTTTTCTAGCTAACACAAATAATGATAATAAACCTGCAAGGAAAGAGAGAAAACATGCTGGCAAAACAAAATGCATTTCAACTGAGGCCTGTAGTCATGCTAACTTTAATTAAGCATATAATGTGCACTTCGAACACATGGTTATACATGTGCACATGTAACTTTAAGAATGAATGGAAAACACGATCAAAAGAATACATGTTTACATACACAAATATAACTTGAAGTGTAAGTATAAAACATGAATTAAGAATAAAATGCTTTCATGTTTAAACTGAACATTAGTGCACACGTACATCAGTCTTTCGTCTCTACAGTGAATACATTTCATTAATACATTTAAATGTTTCACACACGTTAATGAAGTTAAGACATACACTTAATATATTGTCAAATGCGAGTATATAATTGCATTTCTGTGACGTGAAAGGGTGGAGACTAAATTGCGCTGGTCCACCTGCATCAACTCTGTGCTTCCTGTATCTTTGGATGGCTACATTGAATTAAACACTCCCTTCTGATATCTGATCGCCATATTATGAATCTGAATCCTGGCAAGACCATCATCGAAGCTTGCAGCTGCTTGGCAGATGTGCTATCTAGTCTTCCTGAAGACCACATGTCAGAAATCCAGGCAGCTGTAGTGACTGACACGTAGTCAATTTCATTTGTGCATGTTCCATCTTTATTGGCAACCTCGATCAGCACGTTGACAAGTGGAAGCACGAACACAGCACCGCATATCTCACTCTAACATTCTACATCCTAACATAAATACTTGGAACATCCTACAATTCTAATTCTACATGACAAGCCTAATTCTAAATTCTACGTGATAACATAATACTATAACTATACCTGTTACTACAGCAGCCCTGAGTGAAGGCTCCAAGTAGCCAGACCATGGGCTCTGGGCTTGGGCATGGTGGTATGGCTGTCTGGGGTTCAACCTTTGGGGTCGACGTGTGGCAACAGGACGATCTCAAAATGTCTCACCTCTCCCAAGACAGTGAACCCAGGGAGCAGGATAGATGTTCCTTCTAACGGGAAGACTCTATCTGGAAAATTAGTTGATAGTCATCAAACAAGGGGCAAATCTCTGCCACTGGCTACTACATCCCTGGATATGAATCCCGCTGGGCTAACCTTTCCCTGGTCTGGCAACTCTTTGTTTGACCATTCGGCTTCAACAGGCACAGGCGCTGACATGACCCAGAGGAGAAAACAGAGCACGTTAACGTCCGTTTCGTAAATCTACATACTCTACTAAACATAAGAAGCAGAACTGACTTCCCCCTGGGGATCAAGAGGCTCCCTACCAGTGTTGGGTGGAGAGTGCGCTCTTCTCTCAGCTTGGATGGCCTCCACCCGTTATCCATGAGACCTTGCTGTGGTGCGTCCTGAGTTCAATTGTCCAGCGTCACCCCCTCATTCTCATTCAATTTCTATAGAGCGTTTGGGAAGGGTGAGCAAACGTCTGGTATTGAGGGCCAGTGAAATCATTCCCCAGGGAGAGAGGAACGTGAGGCTTTACTAGTAGTGGTACTGTCTGACAAAAAGAAGCCATGGTGTTAGAACCATGTTAGACTTTCGCTGTTTCAACCTCCTCCTCCTCCTCCCGGGGTCTTTCAGGATGTCCACTTTTGGCCTCCTCCGCTCGCTGCTGCAAGAGGGTGATTGTTGATGTGCTTTCAATCTGACAGACACATGCTTTAAGGTTCTGGTTTGACCAACTACCTCAGAGGTTCCTGGGTAGTGTGTAGGAGGTATCCCCCACCAGTGGAATCTGTTGCAGCCTCTTCATCAAGCCAATGGCAATGGTGACCGACCACCGTGATCAGCTGAAGATACACGTCTACCCCTGATATAAAGAATGACTTGATGGGGCCTCATCCTCCACAGCAACAATCGCCTGCCTGTACCAAGTTCTTCCTTTACTCTTACAAGCAAGGCCTGGTTATGAACGCAGGGTGGTCTCCTTTACTCCACCGTAGCAGCTTTTGATCATCAGAGCAGTGCGGACACCCAAAGCATTCAAAGGAAATCTACAACTGTCTTCGATATCCTGGACTGCTCCTAAGATTCTATGAGAATTTTGGAAGAGTTGGAAATTTTCTTTACAGGTAGTAGTAAGTCCAGGAGCGTAAATTGCCAGCTTTTTTCAAACATTTGCAAATTGGGCTCTGGATGAAGGTGCCAGGAAGGAGGGAAACTCAATTAGATGGCTACTGAAATAATCAAACTCTGAATAACAAAAGAATCATGAATTGAGGTGACAACATAGTAGGTAAAGAACATAAAGGCAGAAAGGGTGACTAAAAAAACTTGCCTCAAAAAGCATACACTGGAGTGTGACTTTGGTGGCAGTCAGAAGTATGCTTCATGGTGTCATTGGAACTTTACAAGTTATGGCACACGATAGCAAGCATTTCAGATTGTTGCTTTATGGACTCTGGATCAGTGACAAGCTTCTCTTGAAGATGGCCCTAAAGGAACATTCAGGGTTGAAGTACTTGTAAGCAGAATCATGAGGACAATACCGTGGCTGGATGAGCTGTGTTATATGCATACTTGCCCATATGTAACAATTATTTCAAATTCTGCTACGTGGCATTCACAATATTGTAGATATTGGTGCAGTGGCGTAGCTAGAGCTTTTGCTGCCTGGGGCGATCCCCGAGTTTGCCGCCCAGTGACGGCCGGTGCAGGTAAGAGCGGGGGGAGGGGAGTCGACAGACAACAAGTAAATTTTTTTTTTTAAACTTACCTTGCACTCACCGCCGCCCACAAAAATAGTGCCACCCGGGGCGGACCCCCCCTCCCTCACCCCCCTCAGATATGCCACTGTAATGGTGTAAAATGATATTTAGACATTCTGCTTGACCAATAGGTTGAGGATACTGCTAAACAGAAGTTAGTTCACACTTAATTCCAAATCTGTGACATGAAGCCTTCCAACACTTGTAATAATAAAAATCCTAAAAGTAGTTCATGAGGTAGATAGACCAGGTGCCGAGAGAATAGCCTGCAAATCATTAAATATGCACCATTTTAGAAACGGTATAAACAGTTGCTATGAGAAAATCCATATTTGTGCCATGTTTCTCCAATTTGTTCTCTTTGGACATCTGGTGGTTTTGAAATTTGGTGTGGCTGCAGCATCCTGAAGTCCATCTAATGTCACTGAAGTTCTTACCAAAAAGCATCCACATCTCTGGGTGGAATGTCTGCCATTACCAGGAGTAAATGTGATTCACTTAGGGGTCAGGACAAGCTCTGCTCAAGCAAACAAGGGACACACCCTAATGGGTCTGTGGTGAAAAGCAGTGTGAATTGGCATTGTATTTGAAAGCATGTCTCTAGAACAGGAAGTGCACCACACCAGGGTAAATGTGAGTGGGAGAACCCCGGGAATATTAGTTCTGTTTGTTGAGGGGTCATCACCAAGGGTTGAATGGTTTTGCCCTTTACAATGGTGTGCTTGAGCCACTTCCTAGAGAGAATGAAACTGAGCATATGAAAAAGGGGACTTCCCTGTTTGCTGCACTGCTGTAAACATGTCTGCCTGACAGAGGCCTTTGGGGAAAATTGCACCCTATTTCTCTGTAAGTTTATGGATCCAGAAAATTGCTCCAAAGGCCAGTGACACTCGCCTCCTGCTGCCTCCCAGTGAAATGGGGGTCCAGCTCCTGCCAGTGAGGCCTGCTTGCCCCTGTGTACCCTCTCTGCTGTGGCTGGAGAGTGCAGCAATGCCCATGACATGCTCGTCTTGGACTTCTGTACATTTCTGTATGTCAGTAACGAAGAACCCATTTCTGTTCAGGATCAAGAAGAGGAAGAACTGGACCTGTAGCAAAGGATTCAGCATCCACTGTGATCTTACAGAATTGAGTAATCACATCGTTTAGGGCTAACACAAATCCAGTGCATGCCACTGTCTCTTTTTCTGATTTACAATTCTCGGGTTTTACATTGATTTAAACACAAAAGTTGAAGGACTCTTGAACCTGTCTTTTGATTGCACTATGACGCAATACAAACATCAATATAATACATGGGAGGCCATAATAATCAGATCAAAAACAGTCTCTAATCTTCTTCCTGCAATATAATTGTGACATCACCACTCAGCTGTAATAAGAAAATAACACCACTACACAACTGTAATAAGTTATTGCTTTTGAGTTTTACATCACAGTGCCTGCTGCCTGAGTAAATAATGAAAGAGATACCTAGGTTTTCAGCTCTTCTGAGATATTTGCCCCTCTAAATTTCACATTTAGTACCTAATAAGTATATCCTCATGTTCATTGTCGTACTGCTAAAGTTTAGTACAGGAAAGCAGGGGTCTGTCTACATGTATCTTGCATTCTAAAATTCTGCCACTGCTTTGGAAAATTGGTTATGTTACACTGCTTGAAATGTATTGTGTAATCAATTATAGACTGCACATCAATATGTTCATTTTCACAGTAAAGATTCTACATGCAGTCCACATATAGTATATCTTCTATAAGAATTATCAAGGGAACAGGGATTTAAAAGATGCTTGAAGGAAGGGTGACGGTCTGATCATTTACTATCTGTAATACCAAATGTTATGAGGATTTGAAAGTCACCTTAGTATTCTGTGACCTCATGATAAAACCCTCTTTCATCCTCATTCCTTCATATGCGTATGGTACTGGAACATCAATGCCGGGTTACCATCTGACATAAATATCACGTCCTAAATCTTGTTTTCCAAAATATCACCCAACTAAAGTTAACAATAGAAAATCTACTCCCAATATTTTAGCCAACAATATGTAGGACACAATGGTTACGTCAGATGATATTTTTGCATTCAGAATTCTGACGGACAATTTTCAGACGGTCACAGAACATTTCTATGAATTGCAATAGCATTATAATGTACATTAGAAATGATTGTTTTCCATATATGTCTACCAGATCTACAGCATATTCATTTCAAATGTCAGAGAAGTTTGAACATTCATAACATGTTGAAATATAGCTTGAACATTATTATTATTATTACAAACTCTGGAGTCCAAAACGTAGTAACCAATCGGTGTCCTTATGACAGAGAAATTTTCAAGAAAATTTAACCCAGTATATATCTGTGAATTGGGCATTGATTCCACAATATCACTTATTCGTGGTTAGGGAAGTTATCTTTAGGTTGTTCGTCTGTCCAGTTCTGTGTAATGAATGCAAACAAAAAGATCTAAAGTTTCTGTAGGTCCAAGACCAATCAGGCACCTGCAGAAGAATGACAAGCAACAAAAGGCTGTTTGTATTGAAGATGATTATTCAATACTTCCTTCTCCTGTTAAGTCAACAAATACATATGGCCCGATGGAACGAAGGCACGAGGCGCTAGGTCTATAGCAGTCTGCAGATGTTCGGCCCTATACGGGTAACGGCTAAAGAACGGTGAGGCAACCAGACATTAACTTGAGCTTTCACGCAGTATGCACTATCTTCAGAATCTCAGATCTCAAAATATTCTTTTCTTCTGTGCTTCCAAAAATGCCAGACGGAGGCAATTTTCATAAGAAAAAGAAGATAAAATAACATACCCATAATCTGCTTCACCCATTATATATACAGATTATGTCATACACGCCAAGGAATAATAAAATCAATGGGGTATTGAATTCAGCCATAAGCTCAAATTGAATCAGTTCCTCATAGTATCCAAAAGCTACTTCCAAAGTGTTAGTTTGTATATTCACTGAAGCAGAAGGCACATTGCGCCCTTTGGAGCTTGTACCACAGTCACAGTTCTCTTGTTAATATTTTCAATAATGTCTTGCTTCATCTAAGATCATTACTTGGGCTTGGAGATCAGAGAAGATTGAAATAGCGATTCCTGAGTTTTCCCCTTTCAGGCCTACCTTCCTGGAAATCCACTGTTAAGCCTCAGGATAAAATCAATCACCCCAGGAAGGGTTACTAGGCTAATCAATCACATGTGCCAGGTCATCAATAATATTTACAAAAAATGCTTTTATTTTCCATAAATAATTATTTGTATTGCATCAAGACGAGCAACAGAACTTCTGCCAGTCTCAGGTGTCACATTTCAAAGTTCCCCAAGTAACAGAGAAACATGAAATAATTCTGATATAGGTACAAATAGGATATAAAGCCATGTACTGCCTGTAGCTTTTGCATCCATGTAAAACTACACACCACGCGTATTGGGGATATTAGCCTACCATCCTACCATACATTGTATTCTATTTTTATATAGTGTCACTATGTATTTTTATTTACTCCACATGTATCTCATGTTATTGCTGCTGTGATATCTCTGTAAAGCGCTATGATTCCTTCGGGTCTAGTTAGCGCTATATAAAACTCGATAAATAAATAAGTAAACCACTGTCCTGCATACTTACCTAATTACATATGTAGACATAAGGACATGGAAAGAAGACGGAGTAAGCGAGAGAATAGGAAAGATGAGGGTGCTCCATCAATACAACACATGAGCTACAGAGGATACAATGGGTGAGGTGGAGACAAGAACAGAGACATCTAGAGACACATACACCGGGGCAAACCACATAAAGAGTAGGAGTAAATCAAACTGCAACCCAGCCCTTCCGACAACAAAGGTCCTTCTTGAGACGCTACAGCCAACAAATTCAAAAACTGTTTGGCCCAGACGGCAGTCTGGATGCAGGAAAACTGCCTGAAGTTAAACACTGAGAAAACGGAGGTGATCCTTTTTGGCCATGACATCGCTTTTCGGAACACCTCATGGTGGTCTTCTAATTTTGGTCCACTTCCATCGCCCGTTCGGAAAGTGAAGAACCTAGGTGTGCTATTTGATGTTCAGCTCTGTTTCTCTGATCAAATAAATCATATCCGCTCTTCCTGTTTTCATCTTCTTAGAGTATTGAAAAAGTTCTTCCTTTCATCCCTCTGGATATGCAAAAGATGATCAATGTAGCCTTGGTTCTCAGTAAAATTGATTTTTGCAACGCCTTGTATTTGGGAATTCAGAAGCAGTTACAACATATGCTTCAACCATTGCAAAATGCAGCAGCTCGCACACTTTAGAACATACCTAAATTCAGTTCTGTCTCAAAGAGCATTTCTGACCTTCATTGCTTACCAGCTTGTGAGAGGGTTCAATTCAAGGCCTTGTGCATGGTCCAAAGTGCCCTGCACAATACTGGCCCCCCTCTATTTTCAGAGGTTCTAATCTTGGTATACCCTGCATCGTAATCTTAGATCAGGAACAGCTAAATTACTGTCTATTCCAAACTTAAAGATAGTCAAGTCGGGAGTTAGCAGCTTCTCCTACTTGGCAGGTAAACTTTGGAATACTTTGCCTTCCACTCTGAGATCTGAACCGAGTTTGGTTCTTTTTAGGAAATCTTTGAAGACGTGGCTTTTTACTTCCGGTAAGAAATAATTTTCTCATTTGCTTCTGTTGTAGGACGTTAGCGCCAAGATGCCTCGGCATTCGTGCACTTTAGAACTTGTTTACTTACTTACCTACGTGTTACCTGTTCTCTTCCCTCAAGGTGTGTATTTAGCTAATTTCAAGCCCTGGGTGACATAAATCAAGGAATCCGTCAAGATATTCCGAGTGGAAGCTTTAACTACAGATAATGAAACATCAAAGCCAACAATACAGTATTTCTAATATTGTATAAACATGGACAAGTATTAAAGGGTCGTTTGGAGTGCTGCAGGTAGCCTGAAGTCCTGTCAGATCAGCAGAGGCCACAAACCCCCTCTCCAGGCAGTGGAACAGCCACCATAGTTAGAGATCCCAGCTTGCCATGTGGGGATTTCTAAAGTCTTCACTTCAACCCTAGGTGTGGTGGTTGCAGTGCAGGCTTTGAGCTTTTCAAAGCGGGTGCCATGTTTGTTGCACCCTCTCTGCAAATTATTTTGTTTTCCAGAAACAACCTTATGAATGGAGGGTTTCTTCCTGGAAAACAAAAACATATGAATAGCCCTGGTGCAAAGGGAACTTTCTCCATGCGTGTCTGGTCCATCATCAATTTCCCTGCCCAGGATCACTATGCCTCGCATGATGGTCCCAGAGAGGAAAAACGAGTCATGGTCTCCTAGGCCAAAAAAAGGCATAGCCAGCAGACAATTCCCCCACTTTTAAACTGAGTGGGGGAGCCGTGGGTTTGACGCGGCGAGATAACTGGAAATTTATGGCGATTCTCCTGCTCTTTCAAATCCCATGTGACCCCCCTTAGTATCTAAGCTCGTACCCCAAGAAAAGTCTCTGCCTGTCAGATTCAATCAATCAATCAGGGATTTGTAGAGCACACTACTCACCTGTGAGGGTCTCAAGGCACTGGGGGGAGGGGGGTTTCGGGCAGACCCGGTCATCCGAAGAGCCAGGTCTTGAGGCTCTTCCTGAATGCTTGCAGTGTGGGGCTTCGTCTGATGCTGAGGGGGAGTTGTTCCAGGTCATGGTCGTGGTGTAGGAGAAGGATCTGTCTCCAGTTCTGGCTCTATGGTTGCGGGGGATTTCGGCCAAAGCTATGTCGGCGGAGCGGAGGTTTCTCTTGGGGCGCAGAAGGAGATTCTTTCATTGAGGTATTGGGGCCCGATGTTGTGGAGGGCTTTGTAGGCGTGAGTGAGCAGCTTGAAGGTAGCTCTTTTTTCGACGGGGAGCCAGTGGAGGTCTCGTTGGTGCTGGGTGATGTGGTCTTGTCGGGGGATGCTGAGGACGAGTCTGGCTGCGGCGTTCTGGAAGGGCTGGAGTTTGTGGAATAGAGATTTGTTGATTCCGGCGTAGAGGGCGTTCCCGTAGTCCAGTCTGCTGGTGATGAGTGCATGGGTGACGGTCTTCCTGGATTCGGGGGGATCCATTTGAAGGTCTTGCGGAGGATGTTGAAGCACGTGGAGCATACGACGTTGAGCTGTCTGTTCATGCTGAGGAAGGAGTCTAGTATGATGCCGAGGTTTCGGGCGTGGTCCGTGGGTGTGGGGGGGTTACCGAGGGCGGGTGGCCACCAGGTGCTGTACCATGCGGAGGGGGTAGATCCGAGGATTGCTTATCAGATGGGTGTCTTCAAACAATCAGTTTGAAAGTTCACAAAACAAAATGTGAACTCAACCAAGAAGGCATCCAAAATGTGTTCACCCAGAGGGGATCCCTGCTAAGTGTCACAGAACCTACTAAGTGTGCATGGAGGGTGTGTGGCTAGGTCGCTCCAAAGTTGGTGCTGTCATTAGGCAACACCCTCTGCAGCTGATCAACGAGACCAGGCGCAGAAGAAGCTTGGGCGTCTCAACTTGTCATGGTCTGGACCTGGATGGTCAAACATTATCCTTCTTAAACTAACAACCACTTGTGTGTCCAGTAGACACGTGTGAGCTTTATCTGGGCTCATGAGCAGCGGAGTGTTACACATGAACAGGTTGTGGTATTCGGGGAAATCTCTTCAAACTTTGTCCAAATTTAAGATGCATTGGGTGTTACTTCAATAGGTCTTACAGAAGTTGCACTGACTGCCTTGACAGTAACACAAGCTACTGGAGAAGACCCCTGAAAAGTGGTATTCATTAAGCGTAGTCTTAATTCTCCCTCATACATCTCCAATCCATGACCAGACACTCCAGCACTCTCAAACTCGCTCCTGTGTGTCCTTTTTCGTCCCTACTTTCTTCCTTTGTCACTATTTTCCGTCTTTCTCTTGTTCCCTTCCCGCTTTTTTGTTTTTCTCGCTCTTGCTCTGGGCCAAAGTCTGATGAGGAAAATTAAGCGTTGGTGTGCCCCGCCTGCAGCCACCGGCTCAAATTAAGCAGTGCCTGGCTCAAAACCTACAGAGTTCCTACTTCTTGAAAGAACTCCTGATACCCCAGGACCAAGGGCAGACATCACGGACGGCTTGAGACGTCTGTAGCATTCCTCGTGCCCCCTGGTTCATTGGGTGTGAGTCCCTGACTTCTGCTCTTTGAGGTGCACTTTAACTTTCTACTCTACTTGTAAAGTCGTCCTGTTGTGCAGCGCCATTGTCTGTGAGTGCACATTGAGTTCATTGTGGGATCACTGACTGCAACGAAATGACAGCCCCTCTCTCGCCTCCTGTAGTAAGCATTGGCTGCTCCCCCACCCGCTCTTGCAGAGTCAGTGATGCTCAAAGTAGTCATCTGGGGACTCACCTGGAGAGCACCAGTCTCTTCGGGCCTTTAATACTAGTGATGGCCCCACCTCCATTAACCCTTTCCAGTCCTGCTTAATCGTCATACAGGTGCCCTGATGCCAACTCGGTTGGTTTGCAGCGCTTTACAAACCCCCCCAAAAAATCTAGTGAGGGGCAACCTACATGCCTCGGAGGCATTTTAACAATGTGTGAAGCAAACTTCAAGAAACACAGTGTTGAGGGAGACTGGCGTGGTAAATTAAATATTTGTGTGTGGGGGTTGAGGGGGAAAGGGCATGGGGACTTAGCCCATAGGGTGCTAGATTTTGAAAAGGTATTGTAAGGTGTGAAAGCTAAGGCCAGGGGAATGTCTCTCCTTTAGGCAGACTATGGTTTGTGACTGACTCCTTCTGCCCTACTAGCCTTACTAAGGCTACCTTAGTCAGGCTAGTGGGGCAGGGGGAGTCAGTCTAAAACCTTAGTAAGGCACCGGCCTGTCGTGGAGACCTTCAGAATTCTCTCTAAGCCTCTGTCACGACCCATGACCCCAGGCGACCCTGGGTGGCTGCACTCTGCAAAGGAGACCCCGTCGGCCTCCTTACCTCCCCTCCCACAGAAGTCTCCGTAATGGAAGCCAGATTTCAGTGCGGCTAAGCCTCGCTGGAAGGGGAGAGCTCCAAAGTGGAAAAAATCCCCAATTCTTGGGTTTCTGTGACGAATCCGAGCTGTGCTGCGTTCAGCGAGATCTGGAACAGGTTAGGGGCGCTGGGCAAGAGCCGGGCTGGATTCCTGCTCCAAAATACAACAAAAACATCACGATTTTGTTCCAGATCTGGAATCACAAAACATGAAGTAAATTTCAGTTTATCAAACTCTCCGTGATCAGTGAGCGGTTCGATGCATATAGGTAGCGGCTGTCAGGAGGAACCACGGCCTGAAAGTGTCCGCTCCCTGCAGCGAGCAGAGACTGAATTCAGGTTCCTGGAGTCATGTCGCAGTCTAGCCACAGGCTTTTGTAGTGATGTCACAGGCTGAAGTCAGATTCGCATAGTGATGTCACAGGCAGAAGTCAGATTCCCATAGTGATGTCACAGGCTGAAGTCAGATTCGTATAGTGATGTCACAGGCTGAAGTCAGATTCCCATAGTGATGTCACAGGCTGAAGTCAGGTTCCCATAGTGATGTCACAGGCTGAAGTCAGATTCGTATAGTGATGTCACAGGCTGAAGTCAGATTCCCTTAGCGATGTCACAGATCTCTTGACTGGGGGTGAATGTTTTGATTTGTTCTGCATTCCGTCCATCAATTGTGTGTCTTTTGCTTTCTCGCCCTAAGTGCGCCAGGTATGCCCAGACGTGGGTCCTGGGCTCACTGTGCCACTGGAATCAAGCTATCCTGGCTGAAGAGGGGTGAAACCCGGAAACCAGTCCTAGGATGCTTGTTTCCGGTCCAGGGAGGACCTGGCTTGGCAGTTCGGGCTGGACTGTTCCCATGAGGCACAGGGTCAAGACTGATTTGCATATGGCCAGGTCTAAACTGGGGTGGCATGGTGAGCAAAAGAATGATGGATTTAACCCAGATCTCTTGACTGGGGGTGAATGTTTTGATTTGTTCTGCATTCCGTCCATCAATTGTGTGTCTTTTGCATATCACAGGCTGAAGTCAGGTTCGCATAGTGATGTCACAGGCTGAAGTCAGATTCCCATAGTGATGTCACAGGCTGAAGTCAGATTCCCATAGTGATGTCACAGGCTGAAGTCAGATTCGTATAGTGATGTCACAGGCTGAAGTCAGATTCCCATAGTGATGCCACAGGCTGAAGTCAGATTCG
This sequence comes from Calotriton arnoldi, assembly GCA_963921515.1. NCBI lineage: Eukaryota > Metazoa > Chordata > Amphibia > Caudata > Salamandridae > Calotriton > Calotriton arnoldi. Next base: position 4,324,953 of record CAWUFW010000272.1, on the reverse strand, counting down.
TATAGTGATGTCACAGGCTGAAGTCGGATCCCCATAGTGATGTCACAGGCTGAAGTCAGATTCCCATAGTGATGTCACAGGCTGAAGTCAGATTTGCATAGTGATGTCACAGGCTGAAGTCAGATTCGCATAGTGATGTCACGGGCTGAAGTCAGATTCCCATAGTGATGTCACAGGCTGAAGTCAGATTCGTATAGTGATGTTACAGGCTGAAGTCAGATTCCCATAGTGATGTCACGGGCTGAAGTCAGATTCCCAAAGTGACGTCACAGGCTGAAGTCAGATTCCCATAGTGATGTCACAGGCTGAAGTCAGGTTCCCATAGTGCTGTCGCAGGCTGAAGTCAGATTCGTATAGTGATGTCACAGGCTGAAGTCAGATGCCCATAGCAATGTCACAGGCTGAAGTCAGATTCGCATAGTGATGTCACAGGCTGAAGTCAGATTCGTATAGTGATGTCACAGGCTGAAGTCAGATTCGCATAGTGATGTCACAGGCTGAAGTCAGATTCGCATAGTGACGTCACAGGCTGAAGTCAGATTCGTATAGTGATGTCACAGGCTGAAGTCAGATTCGTATAGTGATGTCACAGGCTGAAGTCAGATTCCCATAGTGATGTCACAGGCTGAAGTCAGATTCTCATAGCGATGTCACAGGCTGAAGTCAGATTCGCATAGTGATGTCACAGGCTGAAGTCAGATTCCCATAGCGATGTCACAGGCTGAAGTCAGATTTGCATAGTGATGTCACAGGCTGATACCAGGATCCTGGAGTGATGTCAATGTCTGAGATCTGGCTTCTCAAGTTATGTCACAATCTCAAATCAGGATCAAGAAGTGACCTCACAGGCCAATGTCAGGCGTCTGGAGTGATGTTATGGGTGATATCATGGTCTGAAATTCGGTTCCTGTAGCAGTATCACAGTCTGAAAGTTTACGCTTCCTGCACTGAGGTCAGAGTCTGAATTCAGGTTCCTGGAGTCATGTCGCAGTCTAGCCACAGGCGTTTGTAGTGATGTCACAGGCTGAAGTCAGATTCGCATAGTGATGTCACAGGCTGAAGTCAGATTCGTATAGTGATGTCACAGGCTGAAGTCAGATTCCCATAGTGATGTCACAGGCTGAAGTCAGATTCGTATAGTGATGTCACAGGCTGAAGTCAGATTCGCATAGTGATGTCACAGGCTGAAATCAGATTCGCATAGTGACGTCACAGACTCATATTAGGATCCTGGAGTGATGTCAATGTCTGAGATCTGGCTTCTCAAGTTATGTCACAATCTCAAACCAGGATCAAGAAGTGACCTCACAGGCCAATGTCAGGCTTCTGGAGTGATGTTATGGGTGATATCACAGTCTGAAAGTTTACGCTTCCTGCACTGAGGTCAGAGTCTGAATTCAGGTTCTTGGGGGGAGATTTTCAAACATTTTGCGCTGTGTTAGCATCACAAAAGTAACGCTAACTAGCACAAAATGTTATTTACCAATTTACTTTCCAACGCAACAGCAGCGCGAAGCACTGCTTTGCGTTACTTCGCGCCAAGGGGGCATCACATGGGTGGTAAATGGGCGTTCCCATACAACCACCCATGCCTTCCAATGCAAAACCCTATCTATAAACAATTGTAGACAGGGTTTAGCGCCAAAGGTTAATGCCATCTGAAAGGAGGCGTTAAGAGAAGAAATGTTTTCATTTCTCCTTTCTTTTCCTACTTTGCATGCGTCCTGCACTATGCAGCACACATACAAAGTGGGGAAAGTGTTTGAACTTGTCTAGGCATAGTATTTTGTAGAGGGAGGATACGCTTCCTGTACAAAACCTATGCTAGACTCAGGCACGCACCTTAGCGCTATGGCGCTAAGGTGTGTGCCTGGCGCACGGCAGCTGAAAGCGCCGGCGGTGGGGAAAGCGGAGGAGAGAGCCATATCTCTGTAGATATGGTGCTCTTCTGCTCCCCCCCTGTCACGCAACGCAGCACTGCCTCTTCGGGGGCCGGTTTTGAAAATCTGGCCCTTGAAGTCATGTTGCCATCTAGAGACAGACTTTAGAAGTAATATCACAGGCTAAAGTCAGAGTCCCTTAGTGATATCACAGGCTAAAGTCAGAGTCCCTTAGTGATGTCACAGGCTGAAGTCAGATTCCCATGGTGATGTCACAGGCTGAAGTCAGATTCCCTTAGCGATGTCACAGGCTGAAGTCAGATTCTCATAGTGATGTCACAGGCTGAAGTCAGATGATGTCACAGGCTGAAGTCAGATTCTCATAGTGATGTCACAGGCTGAAGTCAGATTCCCATAGTGATGTCACAGGCTGAAGACAGATTCCCATAGTGATGTCACGGGCTGAAGTCAGATTCCTATAGTGATGTCACGGGCTGAAGTCAGAGTCCCATGGAGATGTCACGGGCTGAAGTCAGATTCCCATAGTGATGTCACAGGCTGAAGTCAGATTCCCATAGCGATGTCACGGGCTGAAGTCAGATTCCCAGAGCGATGTCACAGGCTGAAGTCAGAGTCCCATGGAGATGTCACAGGCTGAAGTTAGGTTCCCATAGCGATGTCACAGGCTGAAGTCAGATGATGTCACAGGCTGAAGTCAGATTCTCATAGTGATGTCACAGGCTGAAGTCCGATTCCCATAGTGATGTCACAGGCTGAAGTCAGATTCCCATAGTGATGTCAAGGGCTGAAGTCAGATTCCTATAGTGATGTCACGGGCTGAAGTCAGAGTCCATTGGAGATGTCACGGGCTGAAGTCAGATTCCCATAGTGATGTCACAGGCTGAAGTCAGATTCCCATAGCGATGTCACGGGCTGAAGTCAGATTCCCAAAGCGATGTCACAGGCTGAAGTCAGATTCCCATAGTGATGTCACAGGCTGAAGTCAGATTCCCATAGCGATGTCACAGGCTGAAGTCAGATTCCCATAGTGATGTCACAGGCTGAAGTCAGGTTCCCATAGCGATGTCACAGGCTGAAGTCAGATGATGTCACAGGCTGAAGTCAGATTCTCATAGTGATGTCACAGGCTGAAGTCAGATTCTCATAGTGATGTCACAGGCTGAAGTCAGATTCCCATAGTGATGTCACGGGCTGAAGTCAAATTCCTATAGTGATGTCATGGGCTGAAGTCCGAGTCCCATGGAGATGTCACGGGCTGAAGTCAGATTCCCATAGTGATGTCACAGGCTGAAGTCAGATTCCCATAGTGATGTCACGGGCTGAAGTCAGATTCCCATAGCGATGTCACAGGCTGAAGTCAGATTCCCATAGCGATGTCACAGGCTGAAGTCAGATTCCCATAGCGATGTCACAGGCTGAAGTCAGATTCCCATAGTGATGTCACAGGCTGAAGTCAGGTTCCCATAGTGATGTCACAGGCTGAAGTCAGGTTCCCATAGTGCTGTCACAGGCTGAAGTCAGATTTTCATAGTGATGTCACAGGCTGAAGTCAGGTTCCCATAGTGCTGTCGCAGGCTGAAGTCAGATTCGTATAGTGATGTCACAGGCTGAAATCAGATTCCCATAGCGATGTCACAGGCTGAAGTCAGATTCGCATAGTGATGTCACAGGCTGAAGTCAGATTCGTATAGTGATGTCACAGGCTGAAGTCAGATTCGCATAGTGATGTCACAGGCTGAAGTCAGATTCGTATAGTGATGTCAAAGCCTGAAGTCAGATTCCCATAGTGATGTCACAGGCTGAAGTCAGATTCGCATAGTGACGTCACAGGCTGAAGTCAGATTCCCATAGTGATGTCACAGGCTGAAGTCAGGTTCCTATAGTGATGTCACAGGCTGAAGTCAGATTCCCATAGTGATGTCACAAGCTGAAGTCAGGTTCCCATAGTGATGTCACAGGCTAAAGTCAGATTCCCATAGTGATGTCACAGGCTGAAGTCAGATGCTCATAGCGATGTCACAGGCTGAAGTCAGATTTCCATAGTGATGTCACAGGCTGAAGTCAGATTCCCATAGCAATGTCACAGGCTGAAGTCAGATTCCCATAGTGATGTCACAGGCTGAAGTCAGATTCCCATAGTGATGTCACAGGCTGAAGTCAGATTCCCATAGTGATGTCACAGGCTGAAGTCAGATTCGTATACTGATGTCACAGGCTGAAGTCAGATTCTCATGGCGATGTTACAGGCTGAAGTCAGATTTCCATAGTGATGTCACAGGCTGAAGTCAGATTCGCATAGTGATGTCACAGGCTGATACCAGGATCCTGGAGTGATGTCAATGTCTGAGATCTGGCTTCTCAAGTTATGTCACAATCTCAAATCAGGATCAAGAAGTGACCTCACAGGCCAATGTCAGGCTTCTGGAGTGATGTTATGGGTGATATCATGGTCTGAAATTCGGTTCCTGTAGCAGTAACACAGTCTGAAAGTTTACGCTTCCTGCACTGAGGTCAGAGTCTGAATTCAGGTTCCTGGAGTCATGTCGCAGTCTAGCCACAGGCTTTTGTAGTGATGTCACAGGCTGAAGTCAGATTCGCATAGTGATGTCACAGGCTGTAGTCAGATTCCCATAGTGATGTCACAGGCTGAAGTCAGATTCGTATAGTGATGTCACAGGCTGAAGTCAGATTCCCATAGTGATGTCACAGGCTGAAGTCAGGTTCCCATAGTGATGTCACAGGCTGAAGTCAGATTCGTATAGTGATGTCACAGGCTGAAGTCAGATTCCCATAGTGATGTCACAGGCTGAAGTCAGGTTCCCATAGTGATGTCACAGGCTGAAGTCAGATTCGTATAGTGATGTCACAGGCTGAAGTCAGATTCGCATAGGGACGTCACAGACTCATATTAGGATCCTGGAGTGATGTCAATGTCTGAGATCCGGCTTCTCAAGTTATGTCACAATCTCAAATCAGGATCAAGAAGTGACCTCACAGGCCAATGTCAGGCTTCTGGAGTGATGTTATGGGTGATATCACAGTCCGAAAGTTTACGCTTCCTGCACTGAGGTCAGAGTCTGGATTCAGATTCTTGGGGGGAGATTTTCAAACATTTTGCGCTGGGTTAGCATCACAAAAGTAACGCTAACTAGCACAAAATGTTATTTACCAATTTACTTTCCAACGCAACAGCAGCGCGAAGCACTGCTTTGCGTTACCACGCCATGAGGGCATCACATGGGTGGTAAATGGGCGTTCCCATACAACCACCCATGCCTTCCAATGCAAAACCCTATCTATAAACAATTGTAGACACGGTTTAGCGCCAAAGGTTAATGCCATCTGAAAGGAGGCGTTAAGAGGAGAAATGTTTTCATTTCTCCTTTCTTTTCCTACTTTGCATGCGTCCTGCACTATGCAGCACACATACAAAGTGGGGAAAGTGTTTGAACTTGTCTAGGCATAGTATTTTGTAGAGGGAGGATACGCTTCCTGTACAAAACCTATGCTAGACTCAGGCACGCACCTTAGCGCTATGGCGCTAAGGTGTGGGCCTGGCGCACGGCAGCTGAAATCAGCGCCGGCGCTGGGGAAAGCGGAGGAGAGAGCCATATCTCTGTAGATATGGTGCTCTACTGCTCCCCCCCTGTCACGCAACGCAGCACTGCCTCTTCGGGGGCCCGTTTTGAAAATCTGGCCCTTGAAGTCATGTTGCCATCTAGAGACAGACTTTAGAAGTAATATCACAGGCTAAAGTCAGAGTCCCTTAGTGATGTCACAGGCTAAAGTCAGAGTCCCTTAGTGATGTCACAGACTGAAGTCAGATTCCCTTAGCGATGTCACAGGCTGATGTCAGATTCCCATAGTGATGTCACAGGCTGAAGTCAGATTCCCTTAGCGATGTCACAGGCTGAAGTCAGATTCCCATAGTGATGTCACAGGCTGAAGTCCGCAAAGTGATGTCACAGGCTGAAGTCAGAGTCCCATGGAGATGTCACAGGCTGAAGTCAGGTTCCCATAGCGATGTCACAGGCTGAAGTCAGATGATGTCACAGGCTGAAGTCAGATTCTCATAGTGATGTCACAGGCTGAAGTCAGGTTCCCATAGTGATGTCACAGGCTGAAGTCAGATTCCCATAGTGATGTCACAGGCTGAAGTCAGGTTCCCATAGTGATGTCACAGGCTGAAGTCAGATTCCCATAGTGATGTCACAGGCTGAAGTCAGATTCCCATAGTGATGTCACAGGCTGAAGTCAGATTCCCATAGTGATGTCACAGGCTGAAGTCAGATTCCCATAGTGATGTCACAGGCTGAAGTCAGGTTCCCATAGCGATGTCACAGGCTGAAGTCAGATGATGTCACAGGCTGAAGTCAGATTCTCATAGTGATGTCACAGGCTGAAGTCAGATTCCCATAGTGATGTCACGGGCTGAAGTCAAATTCCTATAATGATGTCACTGGCTGAAGTCAGAGTCCCATGGAGATGTCACGGGCTGAAGTCAGATTCCCATAGTGATGTCACAGGCTGAAGTCAGATTCCCATAGTGATGTCACAGGCTGAAGTCAGATTCCCATAGTGATGTCACGGCTGAAGTCAAATTCCTATAATGATGTCACTGGCTGAAGTCAGAGTCCCATGGAGATGTCACGGGCTGAAGTCAGATTCCCATAGTGATGTCACAGGCTGAAGTCAGATTCCCATAGTGATGTCACAGGCTGAAGTCAGATTCCCATAGTGATGTCACAGGCTGAAGTCAGATTCCCATAGTGATGTCACAGGCTGAAGTCAGATTCCCATAGTGATGTCACTGGCTGAAGTCAGGTTCCCATAGAGATGTCACAGGCTGAATTCAGATGATGTCACAGGCTGAAGTCAGATTCTCATAGTGATGTCACAGGCTGAAGTCAGATTCCCATAGTGATGTCACGGGCTGAAGTCAAATTCCTATAGTGATGTCACTGGCTGAAGTCAGAGTCCCATGGAGATGTCACGGGCTGAAGTCAGATTCCCATAGTGATGTCACAGGCTGAAGTCAGATTCCCATAGCGATGTCACGGGCTGAAGTCAGATTCCCATAGCGATGTCACAGGCTGAAGTCAGATTCCCATAGCGATGTCACGGGCTGAAGTCAGATTCCCATAGCGATGTCACAGGCTGAAGTCAGGTTCCCATAGTGATGTCACAGGCTGAAGTCAGGTTCCCATAGTGATGTCACAGGCTGAAGTCAGATTCCCATAGTGATGTCACAGGCTGAAGTCAGATTCCCATAGTGATGTCACAGGCTGAAGTCAGATTCCCATAGTGATGTCACAGGCTGAAGTCAGATTCGTATACTGATGTCACAGGCTGAAGTCAGATTCTCATAGCGATGTTACAGGCTGAAGTCAGATTTCCATAGTGATGTCACAGGCTGATACCAGGATCCTGGAGTGATGTCAATGTCTGAGATCTGGCTTCTCAAGTTATATCACAATCTCAAATCAGGATCAAGAAGTGACCTCACAGGCCAATGTCAGGCTTCTGGAGTGATGTTATGGGTGATATCATGGTCTGAAATTCGGTTCCTGTAGCAGTATCACAGTCTGAAAGTTTACGCTTCCTGCACTGAGGTCAGAGTCTGAATTCAGGTTCCTGGAGTCATGTTGCAGTCTAGCCACAGGCTTTTGTAGTGATGTCACTGGCTGAAGTCAGATTCGCATAGTGATGTCACAGGCTGAAGTCAGATTCGTATAGTGATGTCACAGGCTGAAGTCAGATTCCCATAGTGATGTCACAGGCTGAAGTCAGGTTCCCATAGTGATGTCACAGGCTGAAGTCAGATTCGTATAGTGATGTCACAGGCTGAAGTCAGATTCCCATAGTGATGTCACAGGCTGAAGTCAGGTTCCCATAGTGATGTCACAGGCTGAAGTCAGATTCGTATAGCGATGTCACAGGCTGAAGTCAGATTCCCATAGTCATGTCACAGGCTGAAGTCAGATTCGTATAGTGATGTCACAGGCTGAAGTCAGATTCGCACAGTGATGTCACAGGCTGAAGTCAGATTCGCATAGTGACGTCACAGACTCATATTTGGATCCTGGAGTGATGTCAATGTCTGAGATCCGGCTTCTCAAGTTATGTCACAATCTCAAATCAGGATCAAGAAGTGACCTCACAGGCCAATGTCAGGCTTCTGGAGTGATGTTATGGGTGATATTACAGTCCGAAAGTTTACGCTTCCTGCACTGAGGTCAGAGTCTGGATTCAGGTTCTTGGGGGGAGATTTTCAAACATTTTGCGCTGGGTTAGCATCACAAAAGTAACGCTAACTAGCACAAAATGTTATTTACCAATTTACTTTCCAACGCAACAGCAGCGCGAAGCACTGCTTTGCGTTACTTCGCGCCAAGGGGGCATCACATGGGTGGTACATGGGCGTTCCCATACAACCACCCATGCCTTCCAATGCAAAACCCTATCTATAAACAATTGTAGACAGGGTTTAGTGCCAAAGGTTAATGCCATCTGAAAGGAGGCGTTAAGAGGAGAAATGTTTTCATTTCTCCTTTCTTTTCCTACTTTGCATGCGTCCTGCACTATGCAGCACACATACAAAGTGGGGAAAGTGTTTGAACTTGTCTAGGCATAGTATTTTGTAGAGGGAGGATACGCTTCCTGTACAAAACCTATGCTAGACTCAGGCACGCACCTTAGCGCTATGGCGCTAAGGTGTGGGCCTGGCGCACGGCAGCTGAAATCAGCGCCGGCGCTGGGGAAAGCGGAGGAGAGAGCCATATCTCTGTAGATATGGTGCTCTACTGCTCCCCCCCTGTCACGCAACGCAGCACTGCCTCTTTGGGGGCCCGTTTTGAAAATCTGGCCCTTGAAGTCATGTTGCCATCTAGAGACAGACTTTAGAAGTAATATCACAGGCTAAAGTCAGAGTCCCTTAGTGATGTCACAGGCTGAAGTCAGATTCCCTTAGCGATGTCACAGGCTGATGTCAGATTCCCATAGTGATGTCACAGGCTGAAGTCCGCAAAGTTATGTCACAGGCTGAAGTCAGAGTCCCATGGAGATGTCACAGGCTGAAGTCAGGTTCCCATAGCGATGTCACAGGCTGAAGTCAGATGATGTCATAGGCTGAAGTCAGATTCTCATAGTGATGTCACAGGCTGAAGTCAGATTCCCATAGTGATGTCACAGGCTGAAGTCAGATTCCCATAGTGATGTCACGGGCTGAAGTCAGATTCCTTTAGTGATGTCACGGGCTGAAGTCAGAGTCCCATGGAGATGTCACGGGCTGAAGTCAGATTCCCATAGTGATGTCACAGGCTGAAGTCAGATTCCCATAGCGATGTCACGGGCTGAAGTCAGATTCCTATAGCGATGTCACGGGCTGAAGTCAGATTCCCATAGCGATGTCACAGGCTCAAGTCAGATTCCCATAGCGATGTCACGGGCTGAAGTCAGATTCCCATAGCGATGTCACGGGCTGAAGTCAGATTCCCATAGCGATGTCACGGGCTGAAGTCAGATTCCCATAGCGATGTTGCAGGCTGAAGTCAGATTCCCATAGCGATGTCGCAGGCTGAAGTCAGATTCCCATAGAGATGTCGCAGGCTGAAGTCAGATTCTCATAGCGATGTCGCAGGCTGAAGTCAGATTCCCATAGCGATGTCGCAGGCTGAAGTCAGATTCCCATTGCGATGTCGCAGGCTGAAGTCAGATTCCCATAGCGATGTCGCAGGCTGAAGTCAGATTCCCATAGCGATGTCGCAGGCTGAAGTCAGATTCCCATAGCGATGTCGCAGGCTAAAGTCAGATTCCCACAGCGATGTCACAGGCTGAAGTCAGATTCCCATAGCGATGCCGCAGGCTGAAGTCAGATTCCCATAGCGATGTCGCAGGCTGAAGTCAGATTCCCATAGCGATGCCGCAGGCTGAAGTCAGATTCCCATAGCGATGTCGCAGGCTGAAGTCAGATTCCCATAGCGATGCCGCAGGCTGAAGTCAGATTCCCATAGTGATGTCGCAAGCTGAAGTCAGATTCCCATAGCGATGTCGCAGGCTGAAGTCAGATTCCCATAGCGATGTCGCAGGCTGAAGTCAGATTTCCATAGCGATGTCGCAGGCTGAAGTCAGATTCCCATAGCGATGTCACAGGCTGAAGTCAGATTTCCATAGCGATGTCGCAGGCTGAAGTCAGATTCCCATAGTAATGTCACAGGCTAAAGTCAGATTCCCATGGCGGTGTCACAGGCTGAAGTCAGATTCCCTTAGTGATGTCACAGGCTGAAGTCAGATTCCAATAGTGATGTCACAGGCTGAAGTCAGATTCCCATAGCGATGTCGCAGACTGAAGTTAGATTCCCTTAGTGATGTCACAGGCTGAAGTCAGATTCCAATAGTGATGTCACAGACTGAAGTCAGATTCCCTTAGTGATGTCACAGGCTGAAGTCAGATTCCAATAGAGATGTCACAGTCTGAAGTTAGATTCTCATAGTGATGTCACATGCTGATACCAGGATCCTGGAGTGATGGTAATGACTGATATCTGGCTTCCATAGTGATGTCACAATCGGAAATCAGGCAGTGGTGCTGGTACAATTTTCAGAATGAGGGTGCTGCCATCGATTTAATATCACTGAAGTTACAGGGATTGTGAAAGGTTCCCATAGCGATGTCACAGGCTGAAGTCAGATTCCCATAGTGATGTCACAGGCTGAAGTCAGATTCCCTTAGTGATGTCACAGGCTGAAGTCAGATTCCCTTAGTGATGTCACAGGCTGAAGTCAGATTCCAATAGTGATGTCACAGACTGAAGTCAGATTCCCATAGTGATGTCACAGGCTGATACCAGGATCCTGGAGTGATGGTAATGACTGATATCTGGCTTCCATAGTGATGTCACAATCGGAAATCAGGCAGTGGTGCTGGTACAATTTTCAGAATGAGGGTGCTGCCATCGATGTAATATCACTGAAGTTACAGGTATTGTGAAAGGTTCCCATAGCGATGTCACAGGCTGAAGTCAGATTCCCATAGTGATGTCACAGGCTGAAGTCAGATTCCCTTAGTGATGTCACAGGCTGAAGTCAGATTCCCTTAGTGATGTCACAGGCTGAAGTCAGATTCCAATAGTGATGTCACAGACTGAAGTCAGATTCCCATAGTGATGTCACAGGCTGATACCAGGATCCTGGAGTGATGGTAATGACTGATATCTGGCTTCCATAGTGATGTCACAATCGGAAATCAGGCAGTGGTGCTGGTACAATTTTCAGAATGAGGGTGCTGCCATCGATGTAATATCACTGAAGTTACAGGTATTGTGAAAGGTTCCCATAGCGATGTCACAGGCTGAAGTCAGATTCCCATAGTGATGTCACAGGCTGAAGTCAGATTCCCTTAGTGATGTCACAGGCTGAAGTCAGATTCCCTTAGTGATGTCACAGGCTGAAGTCAGATTCCAATAGTGATGTCACAGACTGAAGTCAGATTCCCATAGTGATGTCACAGGCTGATACCAGGATCCTGGAGTGATGGTAATGACTGATATCTGGCTTCCATAGTGATGTCACAATCGGAAATCAGGCAGTGGTGCTGGTACAATTTTCAGAATGAGGGTGCTGCCATCGATGTAATATCACTGAAGTTACAGGGATTGTGAAAGGTTCCCATAGCGATGTCACAGGCTGAAGTCAGATTCCCATAGTGATGTCACAGGCTGAAGTCAGATTCCCTTAGTGATGTCACAGGCTGAAGTCAGATTCCCATAGTGATGTCACAGGCTGAAGTCAGATTCCCTTAGCGATGTCACAGGCTGAAGTCAGATTCCCATAGTGATGTCACAGACTGAAGTCAGATTCCCATAGTGATGTCACAGGCTGATACCAGGATCCTGGAGTGATGGTAATGATTGATATCTGGCTTCCATAGTGATGTCACAATCGGAAATCAGGCAGTGGTGCTGGTACAATTTTCAGAATGAGGGTGCTGCCATCGATGTAATATCACTGAAGTTACAGGGATTGTGAAAGGTTCCACATAGCGATGTCACAGGCTGAAGTCAGATTCCCATAGTGATGTCACAGGCTGAAGTCAGATTCCCTTAGTGATGTCACAGGCTGAAGTCAGATTCCCTTAGTGATGTCACAGGCTGAAGTCAGATTCCAATAGTGATGTCACAGACTGAAGTCAGATTCCCATAGTGATGTCACAGGCTGATACCAGGATCCTGGAGTGATGGTAATGACTGATATCTGGCTTCCATAGTGATGTCACAATCGGAAATCAGGCAGTGGTGCTGGTACAATTTTCAGAATGAGGGTGCTGCCATCGATGTAATATCACTGAAGTTACAGGGATTGTGAAAGGTTCCCATAGCGATGTCACAGGCTGAAGTCAGATTCCCATAGTGATGTCACAGGCTGAAGTCAGATTCCCTTAGTGATGTCACAGGCTGAAGTCAGATTCCCATAGTGATGTCACAGGCTGAAGTCAGATTCCCTTAGCGATGTCACAGGCTGAAGTCAGATTCCCATAGTGATGTCACAGACTGAAGTCAGATTCCCATAGTGATGTCACAGGCTGATACCAGGATCCTGGAGTGATGGTAATGATTGATATCTGGCTTCCATAGTGATGTCACAATCGGAAATCAGGCAGTGGTGCTGGTACAATTTTCAGAATGAGGGTGCTGCCATCGATGTAATATCACTGAAGTTACAGGGATTGTGAAAAATCCAATAATCACACAAGAACACGTGTAGAAATTGAGCCCGTCTATTCAGTAGGAGAGTTGGGTGTCAGCCAATATTTATCATTTGTGCATTCTTGGCGGCTGATACAGTTTGAAATAGGTGTACAGTTCATTTACCGGCATTTAAATGTCATTGTCTGTTGGAATAAAATTGACATCCTACAGCTTTGCCTTTCACACTCCCAGCAAAATTGTCACATTGATCGCTTTACAAAATCCACTCACTTTTGCAGTCAGACAAAGAAAAGTAAATGCCAATCTCCATGTTAAAAGAAAAGGCAGCAACTTGTCAGAAGACATCGCCTGCCATTTAACCTCTGTCTTAAACACACAGCAAATGCGACAAAATAAAAACAAAATGTAATGTCCCCTTTATCGCTCTTTCACCTTGGAACGCCCTCATGGTTATTTTGGGTGTGCTGTAGCCAGCCCTGCACTGCTGCTTCCAGCACCTATGAAATTAGCTTTATGAAGTTACTTCACAGCCCAATGTCAGGCTTCTGGAATTATGTTAAATTCTAATATCAGCTTCCTGGAGTGATATCATGATCTGAAGTCATGCCCCTGGAGTAATATCATAGTGTGATATTCAGTTCCTAGAGTGACTTCACAGTCTGATCTCAGGTTTCTGGAGTGACATCACACTGCTATATTCAGGTCCTGGAGTGATGTCAAAGGCTGATATCTTACTTCTTGAATGATGTCACAGTCAGACACCAGGTTTCTGGAGTGATGTTGCAATCTGATATTGAGATCCTGGAGTGATATTTAGCATGCTATCTGGGTCCTCCAGTGAGGCCCCACTATAACACCTTGCCATTGCAGTGAACCTGAAGTTAGGTTACTGGAGGGATGACACATTCTGGCCTCATGCCCCTGCAGTGACATCACAATCAGATGTCCGGTTCATGCAGCGATGTATTAGTCTTGGTGAGAAAGTGTATTTTTGGTTGTGGTGGATGGTAGTCCATTAAAAGTAATGATGTCACTATCCTTGTTACGTCCAGTTCAGGTTTCAGAAATTTAAACCCCCGCTCAACACCTGGTAGCTATGGCACAGAGCAGATAGGTTTAACTTAAGGAAATGTGTAAAGTATTTAGAGGTAACAAAACAGTTATAATGTCGAAAACACAACATAATAAAAACCCCGCTCCAATTTATATGAATAGAAAGTATTTTAATGAAAAAAATGACAGCAAAATGACAAAACAATCCAATAAGGGAAACTGGAGATATGAATTTTTAAAGTATTAAATAAAATAGGCCAAAAATCGCAAAATTTCAATTGTGGGCAACTGGTTGCACTCGACCGGGGCAATGTTAAATTCAGGGCTGACCGCAGTCGATCACTGGTCATATACAGGGACTGGGTTCATCCCGTCAAAGAGTTGCCTTCTTTTCTTAGAAACAGTTGTAGACATCGACAGCTTGACGATGGGTTTGTCTCTGTTGAAGGCAGCTGGGCTTGATGACGACGAGTTGCAGGAGGACGGGGTCCTGATGCAGCTGTCAATGAAGGCAGGAGAAGTTTGGGTTTCTGTACCCTGGAGGTCTTCGGTATCAATCGGATCCTCATTAATGGCAGTGTCGAGGAAGTTGCAGGATGAAGTCGAAGCGGCCTCGGCATCAACGGATTCTGAAGTTGAGTGGGGAACGTAACAAGAGCAACAGTGAAGTTAGGCCCACAGGCGAGGCACCCTTAGCGGATCGACTTGACAGGTTAGTTCTGGTCTTCTGTTAGTTCTCCAGGCAAAAAGTCTTGAAAACGTTTCTAAGTCCCGAGTTGTTAGGTTTAGGAGGAGGAGTACACTCTGACACCAGCCAAGGGTTCCATGACACCAGGAGCAGTGCTTGAAGGTCAGGACTCCCTCCAACATAAGCAGCCAGCAGGGTTCAGAGCAGGTCCAGTTGAAACTGGTCAGCTGGTCTCTTTTAGGAAAGTGGGCTCTTGTAGTTTTTGTGTCCCTGTAGCTGAACAGGAGAACAGCCAATTGACCCTTGGAGTCCACTCCTTAGCTGTGGGTACAAATGGAAGCAGGTCTAGCACTTGGGGGTTTTCTTACAGGTTGAACAGCAGGTGCAGTCCTTCTTCTATCTTCCACAGGGCCAGTAGTGTTCTGAAGAGGGTGTCCAGGGATGCCACATTTTTGCCTGGCACTAGCTTGTGGGTGGGGGTGACTTCTGGTCCCTCCCTAACCAATAGGGGAACAAAATTCTCAAGGGTAACCCTACTCACTTTTGCAGCAGTTCCTGTGTACCCTACTGCAAACAATCCCAGAGTGCCCCTCTACGTAAAAACAAGATGGATGAACCTTTCTTCCCCTGTACAGAGCTCCTGTGTCCACCGTAGAAGTGTTGGCAGGGAAATGAGCAACGCCTCCTCTCTGGTCACTCAAAACCAGTTCTGGGGGCAGCTCCGCTCCCACTGGGATTGGAGCTTGGCTGGCTAAGAAGACAAAAGGGAGACAGGCACAGGTGTGAGCTACATCTGCCAGTGACGGGGGAGGAGGGGATCCTTTGAGGATATGCAAGGAGCTGGGCACAGCCCCCAGGCCACCCTGTCAAGGGAATGTCAACCTCTCCCCACACCCAAGGCCTTTGTCTCAGCTCTGTTAGCCAATATACACCTCATTAAGGAGCTATTCGGCTCCTGGGTGACAGTTATAATGATAAGTACAAAAATATAGAAACAAAATATTGTTTCACACTATTATCATTAAAAACATACAAAACTATCAATTCTTTATATGTATAGTTTAAAGTAGTAAATCTTAAATATTTTAATATATACCATTAACATATTGTTAATTACATAAATCTCACCGATATTTAATACTATATATAAATACTTATAAAAACGCACATATATATATACACACATATTTATATAATGTAACAACTATTAAAAATATATGTTACATTAGATTAATTTTACGTTTAATTCTTTTAATTTACTGCTATAAAAAGCACAATATATACATATATATGTAATTGTGTGTGTTTATATATATATATTATATATATATATGCATATATATGTGTATGTATATATATATATATATATATATGTATATATATGCAATACCACAGAAAGAGCGTAACAAACGCTCAGTATCGTGCACTCGCCTCCATAAATTCTCGTAGCCAAAAATTCAGTGATTACATTTTATTCTGGCATAGCCGAAAAACCCAACGCGTTTCAGTGTAACAATGCCTTGATCACGGGTAGGAAAGACATGTTACCGACTCAAGTTTAAACACAAAGTGATAGCAAAAAACATAATGGAAGGACAATACCAGCAGAGAGAATAGTGAAGCTAGTGAGTGTTTTGCCCATCTTAGAGTATGCAAAGAGGCATAACTATGAGTGCAAGAGCATCACAAAATGCCCCATATTTCATGAAGTGGCAAGTATACCATAAAATCGTTCACAATAACTTAAATAGATACATTTATTGGTCCAGACATTATAAACAGTGTACCATAAGTACAATAAACAATACAAATTGCAAGGTAGATAGCACATATTCATAAATAACAAGTAACAGTAACATCTCAGTTGTAGAGAACATCCAGCACAATTAGGTCCCAGTGGGCAAATATACCATTGATGCTATGTACCATAATTTTACAGATGCATGGCTTATGTAACTTATATCAGTTGAAGTACTGAAGGATTAAAGGTCAGAAATCATCCAGACCATAAGAAATGGAGATGCACAATCGAAAACAATATATAGTTGAGGAAAAAATTAATTAAAAGAAGGCTAAGAGGAGAAACAATTCCCATAGTGAAGTCACAGGTGGAAGTCAGATTCCCATAGTGATGTCACAGGCTGAGGCCAGATTCCCATAGCGATGTCACAGGCTGAAGTCAGATTCTCATAGTGATGTCACAGGCTGAAGTCAGGTTCCCATAGTGATGTCACCGGCTGAAGTCAGGTTCCCATAGTGATGTCACAGACTGAAGTCAGATTCTCATAGTGATGTAACAGGCTGAAACCAGATTCCCATAGCGATGTCACAAGCTGAAGTCAGGTTCCCATAGTGATGTCACAGGCTGAAGTCAGATTCCCATAGTAATGTCACAGGCTAAAGTCAGATTCCCATAGTAATGTCACAGGCTAAAGTCAGATTCCCATAGTAATGTCACAGGCTAAAGTCAGATTCCCATGGCGATGTCACAGGCTGAAGTCAGATTCCCATAGTAATGTCACAGGCTAAAGTCAGATTCCCTTAATAATGTCACAGGCTGAAGTCAGATTCCCATAGTAATGTCACAGGCTAAAGTCAGATTCCCATGGCGATGTCACAGGCTGAATTAAGATTCCCATAGTGATGTCACAGGCTGAAGCCAGATTCCCATAGTGATGTCACAGGCTGAAGCCAGATTCCCATAGTGATGTCACAGGCTGAAGTCAGATTCCCATAGTAATGTCACAGGCTATAGTCAGATTCCCATGGCGATGTCACAGGCTGAAGTCAGATTTCCATAGTGATGTCTCAGGCTGAAGTCAGATCGTATAGTGATGTCACAGGCTGATACCAGGATCCTGGATTGATGTTAATGGCTGATATCTGGCTTTTACAGTGATGTCACAATTGGAGCAGACTTGGAAGGTAGGGGGCGGTGATATTAATCTTACCGCTAGAGTCCAGTCGACGGCTTGACTTTGGCTCCTGTATGCGGGAACCGCCTATCACAGCATTTTTTATGTCTAGCGTGCACACTGATTCTCTCCATTTGACGTTGCGGCAGCTAGCGCAATGCTTTGTGGGATGATTGCTAGGAGATTGTGACGCTGTTGATAAACGTCATGCATAGTTGCCTAGCAACTATATAAGCGGGAAGTTCCTGCTTACAGAAGATCAATACGATTTACGAGATGGACCCACAATTTGGAGGAGCCTGGGGCTCCTGATGCGGCTCCTACTATGGCTGCTATACAGCAGATGATCCAAGCAGCAGTGCCAGCTGCTTTTTGTGAGAGGGAGCCTGTTCTTCCAGCTAAGAAGCTTAGTTTGGAGGCTGTGGCCCCTGCAGACTCCAATACGGAGGAGGATGTTGAGCTTAAGCGGCGATATGTGCAGTGGCGGCTGCCAACTACGGGAAGGGGGGCGGGCACACGCAAAACAAACTAAAAATAAATAAAAACTTACCTGAATGTGATGCGACGTCCTCCGCTCCCCTTCTGACCACCGGAACTGAAAGCAGGAACTCCCTTAACTAATCAGGGAGCTGCTCTCATGCAGCTTCATAGTAGCTCCCTGATTGGAGGGAGCGGCCTCACTCGGCACTCCACAGCGCTGTTGAGGATTTGGCTAGCTCTAACTGTTTAAAGTGTGCATATGTAGCTGGCCATCTCTAGATAGCCGGCCAAAAAGACATGCGCACTTTCAACAGTGCCATACCAGCCCACCCTCCTCCCTGCTGAGTGACATGCTGCTGTCACTCAGCAGCGTCCCCACCCCCGTCCAGACGCTCTGTTCAGGACGGGGAAGAAAAATAAAATGGTATCAAATTACCATTTTAGCTTTCTGGGGTTTGGGGGGATTTTAAGTGGAGCGACGCTCCTCCGCTCCAATGGAGGAGCCGCCCCTGGATATGTGCAAGATCATGAATTGAAAGAGGTCTTCCAGCACGTTTGGCAATACCTGGATTTTCCTGATTTGGTTTTGCAGGAGGAACGTGAGGATTTATTTTCACAATACCAACGTAAAGAGCCTGAATCCCTGCAACTCCATTAATCTGTAAAGAAAGTTATGGAAAATGAATGGAATGGTGCGGACAAACATGCTTTTCCTTGATTCTTGGCCAAAAGGCATCCACTACAGGACTTTGCGGACAAGTTCCCGGTATCCATCAACGTTGATCGCAGGGTTGGCATCCCAAGGGACGAATATTTCAGACCACGCCACTCCTGCAGACCGTTGATAAAAGGGTTGATGTGGCGGTGAAACGTACCTTTGCTGCTTCTAATTTTGCAACCAGGGCTGCGGCATATTCTTCATATGCAATTCAATCACTACTGAAACACTCCCAGTCCCTTGCAGAGCTGATGGATCTGGGTGAGGACATCTCTCCTACACTAGTGAAGAACCGGGCCTTTGGGCCTGGCGGCGCAGGGCACGCCTGAAATCTTCGGGTTCACCTGCCTTGTTGCACAGAGACACGGAATACTCTGTTGGCGTAGAAAACCAAGTTTATTAGCTGCAGCTAAGCACAGTTGTCCAAGAAGTACATCAAGTAGGTTCTCAGGAGACTGCCACTTGACTCCGTGGCTCACAAGCTTTTATCGTTGAAATACATCTGTACAAACATACACCCATCGCACAACTTTTTAGCCAATCAGGAGAGTTTGAAAACAAGATATTGTGTCACCAAAATGCTCTCTGCTTACATGTTGTGTGTTATCCAGCCCCCACAGTTAATCAATACTGGTACCCATAGTTCGGTGTTTGCAATGGCAGGACATATCTGTATGCTTCAAGAGGAAGGTTACAAAGTAGGAAAACACAGGGAGAGAATAGCGAAGGCCAGAAGATAAGATATGGCGAGAGGAGAATACTAAAGGCTAACAGATAGTTGATACGGGGATTAGGTAGTCCAGACAAGGATTAGTTAGGCCGGCTGGTGTTTGAGATTGCTTTAAGGACAAGGACGGAGGGGGTTTTTGACACGTTGCAGTCCAAAAGGGCAGAGACACTTCGCTCATCGAGCAGCCTGTGTAAAGGCAACACAAAAATGGCGGTGACTGTAAGATGGGGTCAAAATTAAAGAACCTCAGACCCTCCTTTTGCCATTACGCAGGCAATACACAAAGACTCACGCTAATCTGAATCAATGTCGATGGTCATAAAGTCGTCAAGTTGTTGCTGCAACATCATCTTCATCTTCATATTCTCAGTTTTCTGTGGCATGGGTCTTGGGACACACATAATAGCACAAAGACCACATATTGCGGGGCCACATTGTAAACAAAGGCAACACGAGAAGATGATGGCCAAAACTACTCCAACAAAGGTCAATACCTTCCATCCCCATGTGGACAGTAGTTCCCAAAACCATCCCATCAGAGACCAATTTCCTTCGTCCTGGTGGATGGACTCAGCAATGCGGTGCAATTTAGAGATGGCCTGGTATACTGTAGGGGCGTTATCAGGTATATAAATGCAACAACTCGATCCAATCAATGTACAGACTCCACCACGATCTGCGAGAATGATGTCTAACACCATTCTGTTCTGTAATGTCATAAGGCGTTCCGCCTGAAGCTCAGCAGTGATATTACTCAGTGCTCCGACAGTTTCATTTATTGTTGCCTCAACTACTCGAATGAGATGTCTGATATTTCTACTATTGGCCATAGGGCCCCAAAATGGGAGGAATCCTTTAAGGAAGTCACCTCCTTCCTGTCCTGCTGTGTCCTCCAAAGCAATAACCCCTCTGCCGTACCTTGTCTTGTGATGTCCCGAAGGAGCTGTATATGTTGGAGGGAGGAGAAAAGCCATATAACAAGTCCCTGAGAAATCGGCTGGTAACCATGTATAGGCTCTGTCATGGCAGACGAAATATGTTCCTTGAGATGCTACCAATGGTGGAGACGTTCGGGATGTATAGATGTATGTAATATTACAAGTGCTCTTTCCCAATTGAGCCTTAGGATTTTGACCATTGGCTTGGAGACATAGGTGACCTTGGTGGGGTACAGTATATATAGGTGGGGATCCTTTCCTTTTGGCTCTGTCTGTAAGGCTAGTGACATAATGTGTCACATTCCAGTCAATGTATGCTTGTCGCTCGTCGGTGGGGAATTCACTAAATGTTTTATAATGTTTTGACATAGCCACTATTCCCTTTATTAGTGAATTATGACTAACGTCAATTCCATCCCTATATGGACCAACAGGATGTCGATGTTGGTTCTCATAGGCATTGGCAAACATAGAGGTGTAAGCCCAAGCAGATCCTTTTAGGGAGAAGGGTAGAACTAAATATGGCATTCCTTTATCTGTATTATGGGGTAAAAGTCCACAAACCCAACAATCGGTGGTATTGATTACTAATTGATGCTGGTGTAATAGCTGGATGAATGAATTGTTGAGATATTCCATTCTCCTAATTTGTTCATGCCCTGGTAGCGTATAGAATTGGTGTGGGGAAATAGTAGTGCGAAAAGGTATGGGCTGAGAGGTAGATATAGGTACAGATGCTGGCTGCAAAGTGTGAATAACCCAACCCACACAAGCTAATAAAACACATAACATAGTTAAAACACATAATACTACGCCACATCTATTAAATAGTAATTTACAATATTTTTCCTTCATTTTGTTTTTTTTATCAATTTCTGATTCACCGGAAGTCATCCCCTAAAGTGTTGCTCGTGGCAATCTTCCTATCTCGCTCAGTTGTGGTTATTGGCCGTCCTATGACACTGCAAGTCCTGCAGACCTAGTGCCACTACTCAGGTCACAAACCAAGTCTCCTACCACGACCCTGCAAAAATGGGATGAGTCCAGTATCACATAAGGAAGAAAATATATACAATTCAAAAATTCAAAAGTGCAATCTAAGAAATAAAAAAAATGCAGTTTAGGAACGAAGGGGAGAAAAATAAAAATAAATTTCAAATGTCTTTGGCCACTCTAGGCCTCAGATTGTATCTATCCTTGTTTGGCACAGTCTGGTCTTGAAAAAGTGTCTCTGGATCAGTTGTATCTATTCTGAGATGCGATGGTACAGCTTCTTGCAAAACATCATCGTCCTCTTTCTCAGTCCGAGTCCATTCTAGGTGTGCATCGCCAAAAGGTACAAACCGGGGAACTCTCTCTCCTTCACAATCACCTATACCTTCGTGGACCCACTGATCAAAAGGCAAAGGCAAGGGTACCCTTTTGCAGTGAACACCATGGATCCAGTTCTTTTTCCCAACGACTTTTACGGCTGTACGTGTCGTCAGCAGGACCTGTCTTGGCTCCCGCCAGCGAGGCTCCAAATTCCTCTTCCTCTGAAAATTCTTAAGGCACACCCAGTCGCCAGGTTGGAGGGTGTGCCCAGGATCCGAGGAAGCCTGTGGCAAGGTGTCTTGTACCTGCTGATGGAGAACACGCAATTTAGTGGTGAGGTCATGCAAATAGTCAATTAACATTGGGTATTCTATGTCAGAGTACTTCTTGGGTCTAGGGACACCCCAGACATTAGGCGGGCGTCCGAACACAATCTCATATGGGCTAAGTCCCACACGAGAATGAACAGTTGTTCGAGTTGACAAGAGGGCTAAAGGTAAAGCGTCGGGCCAGGTAAGACCTGTGCTGGCTTGTATCTTTGCAAGTTTAAGCTTGAGAGTGCCATTATAGCACTCTACCAAACCCGCTGACTGAGGGTGGTTTGCCGCGTGGAATTTTTGCTTAATCCCAAGACCTGCACATACTTTCTGCATGATTTGACCCACGAATTCACTTCCATTGTCACTCCAGACAATTCGAGGTAAACCAAACCTCGGGAAGTATTCTTTCAGAAGGACCTTAGCTGTAGACAAGGCAGTATTATCCTTTAGGGGTAGGCCTCTATCCATCTGGAAAAGGCACATACCACCACAAGGACATACTTTAGGTTTCTGCATCTCTCCATATGAATGTAGTCTATCTGCACTACCTCAAAAGGATACGTTGGGGGAGCAAAATGGCCTGCTGGGGTTGGTGTTCCTCTTCCTGGGTTGTGCATCAAACAAACAATGCAATGCTTAACAAGATTGTCTGCACATTTAGGAATCCCTGTATTCTGCCATACCGGAGCCAAAATCTTGCATATTCCTTTCGCACTGATGTGGGCTGGACCATGCGCCATAGTCACTACTGGAAGTACATAGGCGTCTGGTAACAGCCAACGTTGGTGTTCTGACAATTCTATCCAACATCCTGTCGCATCCAACATTCCCGTACTATCTCTCCACTTACTCAATTCTTTCTCTGTAGCCTCTTCCTGAATCATTTTCACACTTTCTATTGTGTCCTCACACATTCCTCCTTGACTGACCCATCTAGCAGGTCCAGCAACATACATATGACTCGTCACATCTCTCGCTGTCTCTTTCGCTATCTGATCCGCAAAAGCGTTTCCTTCACCCACATCATCAGTGATTCTTTTATGCACACTACACTTCACAATTGCTATCTGAGTGGGTAAAGCAAGTGATTCCAAAAGGTCGTTCACTAACTGACCATGCTGTATTTTAGTACCATGTGAGGTAAAGAATCCTCTTTCCCTCCAACGGCGGCCAAAGCTGTGGGCCACCCCAAATGCATATTGGCTGTCGGTGAACACATTCACTCTCTTCCCTTCAGCCAATACACAAGCTCTAGTCAGAGCTATCAATTCAGCTGCTTGGGCTGAATTCTGCCTAATGCGTGCTGTCTCCACAATCGTATGCAAAGTGGTAACAGCATAGGCTGCAGTCATTTCACCATTGGGGAGCTTAAAACACGAACCATCCACCCATAGGATTCCATCCGGGTCCAGGAGCGGCGTATCTTTTAAATCAATCCTACCTTTTGTCTCCTCCTCTGTACGGAGAAAACAATCATGTTGCTCTTGAATGTCTTTCTCTACTGGGATTGGTAACAATGTAGCTGGATTTAGGGTATTACATCGCTTGATGTGCATGTGACTGGCCAAGAGCGTCAGCTCATACCCCGATAAACGGGCGCTCATAAGATGCTGGGTTTTTGTCCTGTTTAAAAGTGTATCCACTGCATGTGGCACCATGACAATAAGCGTATTGTCTAGCACCAATCCAGCAGATTGGCGAATAGAAACTGCTGCTGCTGCTGTAGCTTTCAGACAACTAGGTAATGCTTTAGCTACAGGGTCTAACGTAGCCGAAAAATAAGCACACGGGCGTTGTTTGTCACCAAATTGTTGTGTCAAAACTGACAACGCGCAACCTTCTCTCTCGTGCACATAAAGTGTGAAAGGTTTGCTGTAATCCGGAGTACCCAACACAGGAGCAGAACACAAGGAAGTACGCAAATCAGTAAAACTTTTCTGGCATTCCTCTGTCCAAGGAAGAGGTTGGGGGGTATCTTTAAGGGTAAGTGCTAACAAAGGTTTTGCTAACAAAGAAAAATTCGAATCCATTGTCTGCAGTAAGAGGTAATACCTAAAAGGCACGCACCTCTCTCTGTGTGCATGGTACAGACATTTGTGCAATTGCTTGGATTCTTTCTGGGGTCAACCGCCGTCCCTCCTTCGACAAGAGATGACCTAAGTAGGTAACCTCTTGGCGACAATATTGTAATTTAGAGGGTGAAACCTTATGATGAAGGTCAGACAAGTGATGCAACAGTGAAACAGTAACTCGTTTACAAATTTCCTCAGAATCAGCAGCAACTAGCAGATCATCTACGTACTGAATAAGGGTGGCACCTGGAGGCAAAGTGAAAGCATCGAGCTGAGTTTTCAAAGCCTGACTATAAATGGAGGGACTTTCACAATAGCCTTGAGGTGCGCGCTTGAACCGGAAGCTTCGGCCTCCCAAAGAGAAGCCAAAAATATCCCTACTTTCCTCAGCAATGGGAATGCTAAAGAAAGCATTCTTAAGGTCAATGACCGAAAACCAGGCAGCTGAGGCAGGTATCACTGTCAATAAAGCAGTGATATCTGGGACAACAGGAAACTGGGGTACAACGATCTTGTTGACCTCCCGGAGATCGATTACAAAACGATAAACCGGTGGCTGGGAAGAGTCAGTACGTTTAAGGACAGGCAGAACAGGACTATTGCACACATTTCCTCTAGTCTCTTCAACCACACCTTTCTCAACCAAATCATAAATGATAGCCATCAGCGCTCTCTCACCAGCACTCGAAATTCTATACTGAGGAATGCGAGGTAACCTAACATTGGACTTGAGGGTGACAACATAGGGTGGAATCTGCAAGAGACCAACATCATTGGGGCCTGTAGCCCAAAGAGTAGTAGGCAGGGAACGTAATTCAGAAGGGAGTTGGTCTCTAGACAAATATGTCGGGGAAATTAATCTCTTGCCTAAAGTAAGATGTACACCAGAAGGAGAACAATGCAGTGTCGCATACAGTCTCTTTAACAAGTCCAACCCCAACAAATTCTCACCACAACCAGTTGTCAAAATAAGAGGAGCCTCCAAATCATAAGGGCCAATGGAGATAGGTAAAAGACAAGAAACTGGGTTACGAACTGGGGCGCCAGAAAATCCTACAGAAACATTTGTTAAGCCAGACAAAGGTGCCCCAGGGAGTTTAGAGTGGATGATAGAACTCTTCGTTGCACCAGTATCCAAGAGAAATGGTTCTGATACACCAAGCGCAACGACATCAACATAAGGCCCATTTTGGTCCACTGGAACTGAAATGACTCCCTCACTTTGTCCACGGCTGTCCTAGCTAGAGAAACCCTGATTCTCATCTTCCATATAATAATCGTCATTATAATAATGGGCAGACTGAGTATTTTGCTGATCAAAATAATTCATGGAATTTTGCGGCGGAAAGGAACGTTGATCCTGGGACATGGTACTTCGCTCCCTCCCCTAGGTGTTAACTGGAAGCCACCTCGGCCTCGCGGCCCAGGCATACCACCAGCACGCTGCAATAATATCGGGCAATTATTCTTGAAGTGACCTTCTTCCTTACAATAGGCACATTGATTAGGACCCAGTGGAGGCCGTGGAACAAAAGGCTCAGGTTTCTGAAACACCTTCTGAAACTGGGGAGTCGGCTGAAACTGGCGCTGAGCAGGACGAGGAGGATAAGCCTGTTGTAAAAGAGCCTTCGTCTTCAAATCTTTAGTCTTTTTATCCAATTTGTCCTTCTCCTCCTTATCCCTATTTTCGTAATATTGGGCAGTAGCCAATATCTGGGCTGAAGAAGAAACAGCCCATGAACTTTCGGAATCCTTTAATTTATTAGAGAGCTCGGGAAGCAAATTAAATACAAATTTATCTACGAACAATCGCTGTCCCCCTCTGTACTCATATCCTGACCACTGTGATCAAGAAACGTTTCTTCAAAACGAGTGAAGAAGTCAGAGACACTCTCATCCTTCTTCTGCTTACAGGCAGCTAACTTATCCCAATTAACTCGCAGAGCGGGCATCATAGTTTTCATTAAGGTAATTATTCTACCAGGAAGTTCTGCAATTAAATTATCGGGTTTAGCGCCACCCACTTGGAGCATATCAGCAGCCAGTATAGCATTCCAATCACCTCCTAATTCTTGGGCGTGGTCCTCTTTCCGAATCCTAGCCCACAATTGTTGTGGGACAACATTTCCCATTAACATATCTATGTCAGCCAAATTCATAATACAAGCGTTAACAGTCTGAGATAATTCCTTGTAGTAACCAGCAGGGTTTTTACGGGGGTCAGGTAAAGACTGTTTAAGGGCCAGCACCTCAGATCTCTTCCAAGGTACATGTACCCATATACGTTGGAAGTGAGCTGGTATAAGCGGATTATTACCCTGGGCTGCAACCTCTTCTCTCCAGACTGGGGGAACCTCTCGCATAGGGTAGTGTTTCAGTTTGCGCCTAACAGAAGGATCAGGTTCAGACAAAGACCGGGAAAAGAACATTGATCTAAAAGTAATAAGTGTCCGTATAGCATTCTCAACCTCAGGACCCACAATAATTCCTTTATCAAAATCAGTCCTAATATCCAGCAAACCCTTGGGAGCTAAACCCAATCCCGTGGCCTCCCATTCCTGACCTAGGATTTCACACATGGCATTGAAAACGAATCTTTGTACAGGGGCATCCCACTGTTCAAAAGTATCCATGATATCTTGAACAGTATATTCAAGATCACTCAGGATCCACCTGTGAGCAAGACTCATGAACGTATCTCGTTCTTGGGAGTCAGGAAGTAAACTACGGGTCTGCCTACGGGGAAGAACAGGAGTCAGACTTACTGACCCAAAGAGAGGAGAAAAGAGACCAGAAACAGTCTCAACCATCCGCTGACGGATAGAAGGGGAAGTTGACAGAAAAACAGGAGATAATGTATGAGACGTAGCAGGAGAAGAGGCAACAGGTAGAGCGGAGGTCGAAGGCAAAGGAGACTGAGGCAAAGAAGTCGGAGGCAGAGGAGCTGGAAACAAGGGAGCTGAAGGCAAAGGAAATGGCGGTGTTGGAGGTGCAGGAGCTGGAGCTGGTAGGAGAATAACAGGTTGTTGGATGGGTAACAAAAGCGGGGGTGCATTAGCGCCTTGTACATAGGGCGGGGGCGATCGTAATAAGTGAGACATTAAAGGATCCTTCTCAGGATCAGCATCGCGATTTGGGGAAGAAGTTGGCAGCACTGGGTAACATTTGTCAATCGCCATGTGATGTTGCCTATCTAAGATCTCTATCGCATGATCTATTTCATTATTTTTAAACTGTTGGGCAGCCTGTATGACAGTGATATCTTTTTCTTTCCTATCTTTTTTTGCCTGTTTAATTTCTTTCTGTTTGGCTTCCTTGCGCCAAAGGCGAAAAGAGTCAAACATAGCCGGCCGGGCTTTTCTTTTAAACAAAGTAGCTTCTAAATTGTCTAAAATATCAGGCTCAAAACTACCATTATGTGGCCACTGTAAAACACCATCTTTCTTCGTATAGCGGACCCATATGTCATTAAAGGTGATGGGGCCCATACCATGTTTAGAGTAAAGCTCATAAGTAGGAGTTCCAGCCGGAGGAATTGGACAAGAGTCCTCCAGTCGGGAGTCCATATCGCAACAAAAACAACACCATTTTTTAAACTTACTGAAACCAGGCATCGTTACTTTCACTGGCTTCCTACAAACAACAAGGGGCTAATCAAAACAGCACAAACGTACTCACCCCTTGGCTTCGACAATTGCAATTTTCGAATCTAAGAACCCAAAAACAAACAAAAAAAAGGGGTGGGAGCTACCCACCAGTACTTAACAAATGTCTTCTTCACGCCAACAGAGGTCCGTCTAACGTCTCGCAATACCAGTCATCACCAAAAGAGGGACCAAGGCAGGGCAGCAGTCAGGGCAGCAGTCACCAGCAGCCATTGGAAAGGAGAAGCCACACTTCAAAAGACCATCGGCCCACTCTTCGACATACAGGGGTCGCTGGTGTGGGGCGCCTCCTCTGGAATTTTCCTGCGGGGCTCCTCACGATCCTTGGGCTCAACCGCTACCTCTGAAGCCGCCCCACGTTGGGCGCCAATTGAAGAACCGGGCCTTTGGGCCTGGCGGCGCAGGGCACGCCTGAAATCTTCGGGTTCACCTGCCTTGTTGCACAGAGACACGGAATACTCTGTTGGCGTAGAAAACCAAGTTTATTAGCTGCAGAACAGCTGGATAGGCTGTTGTCTGACATTTCTTTTGACTCCCTGGGTGCGGCTACATCCACGGCGGGGTCTTCCATAGTGGCCAGACATCAGTTATGGTCGAGATTGTGGAAATCTGATGTGGCGCAGAAAGCCTTATTGAAGAAGATTCCTTTCTCTGGGGTGAAGTTGTTTCGGCCTCCTTTGGAGGACATGATCAAGAAATCAGCTGATGGCCACTGAGAAGGATGCGCGTCAGACATCTTTTGGCAATAAAAGGGCTTTTGGTCTGGCCAGGCAGGGAAAACCCAACCAGCCCTTTGGTGGTAGGGGACAAGCCCGGGGTGCCCCTTACACTGACAAATCCCAGTTTCAGCATGCAGCTGCCCCTTCTCGGCCCACCACGAAACCCTGACTGTATGACTGTCACGATCGACCAAGTAGGGGTCGGATTTATGTTTTCCAAAGTTTGGGTAGAGACAGTGACAGACCAATGGGTGCTTCAGGTGGTGATAGAGGGGCTTCAAATAGGCTTTGTGGATTACTCACCAGATAATTTTCGGGCTATTCCGTACCCTGTGAATGGGGTGAAGAGACAGGCCTTAATAGACGGTATTCAAAAGCTCCTGGAAAAAGTGACCCTCATTCCGGTGCCTTATTTGCAAAGAGGAAGGGGAGGATATTCTATTCTCTTTCTGGTGGAAAAGCATTCTGGAAATCTCAGGCCTGTGCTAGATCTAAAAGGGCGGAACCAGTTCATACCCAATGTAAAGCTCAAGATGATGTCTCTGCAGAACATTCTTCCCTTCATCTTCATTAATCAGGGGGACTTTCTGGCATCATTAGACTTACAGGATGCTATAGCTGCATGTGCCAGTGCATCAGACGTCGCAGAGGTTTCTCCGCTTTTGTGTTCTGGGTCGCCGTTATCAATTCAAGGTATTGCCATTTGGTCTATGCTCTTCACCAAAGGTTTTTGCTAAGGTGTTGGCTCGCCTTATTGGTATCATGCATGGGAAGAAGATTAAGATTTTTCCTTCTCTAGATGTCTTGCTGATTTCTTCTTTTTCTAAGGCAGAACAGCATGTCACGAAGGTCTGCACTGTGTTACAGGATCATGGATTCTTGCTGAACTGCAGGAAGTCGTGTCTAACCCCGATGCAAGACCTGACTTTCATTGGGGCCCATTTCAGGACATTGCCAGTGGACAGGAAGCTGACTCTGTGGCAGAGATTCAGGGTCTGCTGACACAGCAGTGTCCTCCGGTGAAACATTGGTTAAGACTCCAGGGACTTATGTCTCCTTCCCTTATGGTGCTGCCGTGGGATCGTTTACATACGTAACCAATGATCAATCATGTCCTGTCCCACTGGTTGCGGAGCTGTCAGGATTACCATCAGGGTGTTTCGGTGACAACACATGTGAGGGAGATTTTGAGCTGGTGGATGGACGATGTGAATCTGTCCCAGGGGCGTCTTTTCCATGTAGTGCCCTCCAAAGTTGTGACCACAGATGCCAGCATGCAGGGCTGGTGTGCAACCCTGGGGGGTCTTTCTGCTCAGGGGAAGTGGTCGAGAGTCCAGTCTGCTTGTTCTTCCAGCTACTGGGAATTGAAGGCTGTTCAGTTGGGTCCCCGGGCGTTTGCCCCTCATTTGGCGAATCATCATGTACAGGTCTGGATGGACAACAGGGTGGTCATGGGGTATGTAAATCATCAGGTGGGGTTGCAGGGTGCAGTTCCTCAGTCAGCTAAGTCAGGATATTTGCAGCTGAGTGGAACAGGGGCTAGAGTCTCTGTCGGCGATTTACTTACCCGGGAAAGAGAGCTGGTTGTCGGACAGGCTCAGCCGGGTGTTTCCTTCAATTAGCTCATTGTCTTTGATCAGGGATGTGTTCCTGCAAGTGCAAAAGAGGTTTGGGTCTCTGAGGATAGACGTGTTTGCCTCAATGGAGAATGCCAAGCTGCCTTGCTTCTGCACGATTATTTCTTGCCAGACTGCTTGGAGGGTGGAAACGATGTCCTTTGCATGGCCGAAGGGGCTGTTGTATGTGTTTCCCCCAGTTCCATTGATTCCCAGTGTGTTGTGAAAGATTGTGTTGGACAAGGCCTTTGTGATTGTGGTGGTTCCAGGGTAGCAGAGGTGCCCGTGGTTTCCCCTCTTGTTGGAACTGGCTGTTCAGCTGTGTTGGGCGATTCCTTGTCATCCATATCACTGAATGGTCTCCAGCTCCCTGCCAACATGTTGCAGATGATGCACCTTTAGGCCTGGTTATCGAAAGGAGTACTTTGATGGCGAAGGTGTGTTCGCTGGTGATAGCTGATTTGGTTCAACAATCTCACTGCCCTTCTACTTTGAGGTCTTATGCCAAGCATTGGGCAAATTTTTGTACTTGGTGTTTGAAGATGGGTTTGGTTGCTGAAGGCGGAGACCTCATGTAAGTGCTGGATTTTTTATCTGATGGCTTTGAGTTGGGTATAGCCAATTTTACTCTGCGGGCTCAGTGGGCGGCTCTTAGAGCATTAAGAGTCCTTGATGTCCATATTGTTGAAATCCTTGGCATTGTGTTGCTGCGCCTGCTTGGGATTTGTCTTTGGTTCTGCATGCCTTATTGGGGGCGGGGATTTGAGCCTATTGAGTTGGTTGATTTGACATTCCTGACCCTTAAGGTGGTGTTTTTGGTGGCCATCTTGTCTGCCCGGCGGATTGGTGAGTTGGGATCTTTACTAAGGTCTGAACCTTTTTAACGGGTCTTGGCAGATAAGATGGTCTTGGGAGCTCACCCTACCTTCATTCCTGAAGTTGCCTCGTATTTTCACAGGTCAGCGGAAGTGGTGCGCTCTGCATTTTTTCCTGATGCTCAGTCTGACGAGGAGGCTCTGTTACCTCTATTGGTTGTGAAACAGATGTTGTTGGTTTACCTGACCAGGACAGAGCAGTTCAAGAAGGTCTCTTTGAGACGTTTGGGGCCAGTGAGAAGTGGGTTGAAACCCTCAAACTCTACCCTTAGCGGCTGGATTAAACAGACACTTCTGCTGGTTTATGAATCTCAGAACCAGGTGGTGGTGAACTGGATTCAGGATTGGTCTACTAGATCTGTGTCTGCTTCTTGGGCTGCATTTAAGGGGGTGTCAAGGAAAGATGTCTGCGATGCAGCCACATGGGCGACTCCTCGTACCTTTATGGAACACTATCGGTTGGAAGTTAGTGGGAGAGCATCTGGGGCTTTTGCTACTTCTGTGCTGCCTTCAAGTATAATATAATGCATATGTGTGGAAACATATTGTGTTCTTTTGGATTAAACTGTGTGATGCAATTTCATCCATTGGTGTGTGTTTTCTTTGCATTTTGAAATGAAGATGATTCTAGCTTTGGTCGCAGCTCATTGTGTAATTACTGTGGCGAGGAAGACGGAAGAGGAGGTAATGCCCCAGTTACTTACCGGTAATCTTCATTACTCCGAGTCCTGGTCTTCCTTGCCACAGTATAGTTTCCCATCCCTCCCTGCCCTGTTGTGAATGGCTTCATAATTTGGTTGGTGGCTTTTGGAAACAGGAGGTGCCTCAGTCGGACTTCCTTTTTAGGTCTCGCCTACGCAGCGCGCATGCGCTGCATAGGAGGGCCTTTAGCCGTCGCTCTGCTCTTTTTCATGCACACACTCGTGCTTGTGGCGGCATCCACCTTGCGGGAGCGAGCAGGGGCGCGCCACAAACACGAGTGCAGTGCTTGAAAATGAGCAGACTGCGCGCGCACGCACGCACCACTCCCGGGCTTGTTCCTTCCATGCAGTTACCAGCAACACGAGCGTGCGCGCGCGCACCACTCCCTGCCGGGCTTGTCCTTTCTTGCGGCTGTCTTCTACTTTCTCTTTCCCTCTGTATCTCCCCGTCTCTCTTTCCATATATTTCTTTCCTCCAAGTGTTCACACTTTTTCTCTCCCCCCTCTTCCAATCCTTTCCTCTCTCTCCGCACGCTCGCTCTATTTCTATTTCTATTACTTCTTTTTTTAGGACTTGTGCCTTGCCTATGCCACTTCACAGGCCCCTGTGCAACGGGAAGAGGTAAAGCAGGGTCACCTCAGATAGTTGGTAGGGTTTGGCAAAGAAGCACGTCACGTTTCTGTGAGTAGCTTCAACAACTCCCAAACTTTTTTTTACCATTTAAAAAAATATATTTTGAGCGACTGGCGAGCAGAATAGAGGAAATGGCTCTGATTTTGAAGAAAAGACTACTGCGACATGTTCGACTATTTCCAAATTAAATCATGATATTGCCAACCAGCTTATCACCAGCGTCGCACCCCAGATTTCCATTGGGGAAACGCCTGAATATATATTTTTCTTCCGTGAAAACCCTTGTATTTTAGAGAACTGATGACATCCTTTTTTTCCCACGTCCCGTTACTCCCTTGTAGCAGTTGCCAATGTCGTCCTACAACTAACACACACTATAAATCGTAACCTTTGAAGTGCCGGTGGTCCTGCTAAGCACGGAGCTCAACAGAAGGACACTGTCGTACAGGGCAAAGTTCATGATGTATAAGTGGTTTATTTGCAGTCAATCTTATTTTCAACAGCAGAATGTAATATAAAAGCGCAGTCAGTGGCAGTGCAGGAAAAACAAACTACAGCAGGACACGTTGACAACAAAGCATTCGTCCCGACATGCAATAGTAGCAGGCAAGCCACCCCATTTTTAAAGAAATAGGATTTCTTCGCTTAGCTCTTAAACACGTCAGAATAGCTTGATCATATTTTGAGATCTGAGCAAACATCTATGTATATCAATTAAACGACCTCCGCGATGTGAAAATAATCACATAGAGCCGAGCACGATTTCTTCAAGCCAGGGGTGGTGGGGGAGTCCTCACTCCAGAAGCATTTCTAAATAAATCAGACTGGCGTGTTAGGGGCTCTTTTCAAGAAGATTTAGGGGGTTCCCGTCCATTGAAGAATGCCATTTGACCACCCTGACTCAGTCGAGGTCAGAAGACGGATGCCTTCCTTCTAACCTACATTCCATATGGCATTTCCAGCACCCCGTGACGCGAGGTTAGATATATTGTTGACAGAAACGTGGCATTCTGTCTAATCACAGGATGCTCGGATGACACGCTTAAGGTACATGCAGCCGGTGTTTGTGGAGTTAGAGCTTTGAGTGATACAGGATACCACAAAGTGGGTTGCTATGAGACACATTTAGTTATCTTTCTAGACATATGTTATCTTTACAAAAACAATGAACAAATGCTTGAGTCCTTGTGCAAACTGCTGATCAGCGTTTTTACGCCGATTTTTTTTAGAAATATCAAAAGGGCAAATCAGGTGAAATAACAGGTATACACGAGCAAAGTAGGCTGAATCATTTACAAAATAATTAGACAAAGTGAACAAAATAGGAGTATAAATCTCTCTCTCTCTCTCTCTAAATCTCTCTCTCTAAATCTCTCTCTAAATCTCTCTCTCTAAATATCTCTCTATCTCTAAATCTCTCTCTCTAAATCTCTCTCTAAATCTCTCTCTCTAAATCTCTCTCTCTCTAAATCTCTCTCTCTCTAAATCTCTCTCTCTAAATCTCTCTCTAAATCTCTCTCTCTCTCTCTAAATCTCTCTCTCTCTAAATCTCATTCTCTCTAAATCTCTCTCTCTCTCTAAATCTCTCTCTCTCTAAATCTCTCTCTCTCTCTAAATCTCTCTCTCTCTCACTCTGGTCGGTTGACATGCTAGCTGTCTATTTGGGAGTAGGACGTAGCTGATACTCAGCAGTTACTATATAAACAAGCATTGGCATAGCCAATAGGTCTCGCTTTTGGGACCTTATAAGTATTTAGTTATGCAGCACAATATCCTTGGTGCAACAACATCAACCGCTGCATGGCTAAACACTTATAAGGTCCCCAAGGCGAGACCTATTGGCTATGCCAATGCTTGTTATGGCATGTGTTGGGGAAGAGGAATTCGGCCATATTGGAGGGATGGGAGGCTAGTAAGCTAACTTTTAACTTGAGAGTTTCTGCAGGGAGATTAATGGTCATTGCGAAATTACTGTGGCAAGGAAGACGAGGACTCAGAGTAATGAAGATTACCAGTAAGTAACCGGGACATTAGCTTTTACATGCTTCTCACAAAAATAAATCAGGCCCTTGTCAAAACTTGTAATAGTATTTAGATCGGAAATATGGCAATGGAACTACATTTATTTTAGTTAACCAAGCAGGCCTTTCGCCTTTATCAGTGGTTGGTCACCATGATCAACTCAGTCCTATTGTACTGAGAACACACAACAGTGCAACCATCAGGCATAAAATACATATGAAAATCTCAATGTCTCCAAGCACACAGAAATCCCAAGCTGAGGTTGTGGTTTCAGTAGTCTTTTTTTAATTCAATCATCTAAGACGTGCCCCTTCGCCAACACGTGTTTCGTCTCATGCTGTTTCAATCACAGCAGACTTCATCAGGGCAAAGCATCTAAAACAAAAGTATATTCTATTCAGGAGGAGTATCAATGTAATTTCATCTTACCGTCACCTGGGTCGACCGACCCCAGAATATCACCTGAACGTGTCCATCGCTTTGGGAAGTGCACGAGGGTGGGATGATGGACTAAGTATCTCATTTCTCGGTGAGACTCTACTGTGAATGCGGTGCCTCATTTATGTGGTTAATGAGATCTAATTGTGTCATGCCAAAGAATGTGCATTCTTACATAAAGTTGGCGGCATGCATCTTCAATTTATCTTATCACCAAGTGTAAGTTTGTGAATAGTGGATAGGTGGTGGAAGAGAGAGGGTCTCATATTCACTCAGTCAAGATAAGACCAAGAAATAATAGAATCCAGGTTAGGAATTGCTGGCGTGATCGTGTGTATTCTGTAAGGAATAATGTTTATGCAAAGTGAATGCGACGTTCCTTCTAAGTTAAGACCGCACAAGATAAACGCGGATTAGTGGAGAATGATGGCGGCCAACTACCATGCCGGTCTCGCGTACTCTGCGGACCCACACGCATTGATGGAATCCAGAGACAAGATGCTTTAAAGTGAGTACACTTTACAAGTCTTCCGACTTTCTGCATGGACGGGTTGTAATAGCTTTGCATCTGATGTTAACGTCGGCATACTTTGTACATGGTACGCAACCAATTATAACGTTGACTGCCCCTTTATGCTGCTTACACGGCTCACCAGTCACCACCGCAACTTTATATTTTTTAAGCTCAAGAATAGGAGTCAGCACACAGTGTCTTTTACCTTAGAGTTGACGATTGAGCAGTTACGAATTTTCATTTAGCAACCACAATGCCAACCCGATATGCGTTAATCTACATATACCTGTTGTACAGGGTCGGCGCTTTACTTGCGTCCTCCTCGTAGCGATATAACTTGTCACAATGACCATCAGAAAAGCCATATTTTACTGATTGCGCTGAGTCGGCGCTTCACTTGCACTTTACCAGTTATATGGAGCCTTTAGTGCTAACAACTTGCCTCAATGCCTAACATATACGCATGATTTTACATATACTGGTTGCGCTAATATGGCGCTTTCTGATCTAAATATACTCATATTGAAATTACGTAATTTCTTTATATATTTCTTCACACTCTCTGGTTAGCGATAAGGACTAACAAACGTAAGGTAAGAGTTCGGATGATCCGCGTTTATCTTGTGCGGTCTTAACTTAGAAGGAACGTCGCATTCACTGTACATAAACATTATTCCTTACAGAATACACACGATCAAGCCAGCAATTCCTAACCTGGATTCTATTATTTCTTGGTCTTATTTTGACTGAGTGAGTATGAGACCCTCTCTCTTCCACCACCTATCCACTATTCACAAACCTACACTTGGTGATAAGATAAATTAGAGATGCATGCCGCCAACTTTATGTAAAAATCCACATTCTTTGGCATGACACAATTAGATCTCATTAGCCACATAAATGAGGCACCGAATTCACAGCAGATTCTCACTGAGAATGAGATACTTAGCCCATCATCCCACCATCGTGCACTTCCCAACGCGATGGACACGTTCGGGTGATATTCTGGGGTCAGTCGACCCAGGTGACGGTTAGATGAAATTACATTGATACTCCACCTGAATAGAATATACTTTTGTTTTAGATGCTTTGCCCTGATGAAGTCTGCTGTGATTGAAACAGCATGAGACGAAACACGTGCTGGCGAAGGGGCATGTCTTAGATGATTGAATAAAAAAAAAGACTACTGAAACCACGACCTCAGCTTGGGATTTCTGTGTGCTTGGAGACATTGTGATTTTCATATTCTGGACTTTGTCCATTCGAGAAGGAATGGATGGCTCCCTCTCCTCTTGAAGCACCAGAAGATACATGGACTGTGAACGGATAATATTGCTTACTTCTTTAACAACTAGAGTGGTAGAGTGCGCCTGTCGAACCTAGCCATTGCCTTCTTTGTTTTTGATAAAATACATATACATACAAAATTACAGTTAGAAGAAAATAGAGTCCTCCGAGGACTGCTTAACATGAATTTTCCCAGTGCAAATCTTCTACCCCAAGAGTTTGTCAAAGTGAGTGACCAACAGCAGAAACCTCGTTTACTACGGAAATGTGTGAGACTCGATGCATGTAAATACCTCTCTACAGGCTTCAGCACAGTGTAATAACAATCCACACGCGAATGCCTATTGGCTTTGATATGTGCTTTTCACAATACAGTTGCCAGGCTGGCTGCTTTTGTTGTAACTTTAAACAATAAATGGGTCAGGCCTATAGCCCCTGTATCCTTGAGCACTGCATTGGCTCTGTAACCAGCTGAATCCTGCTTTGTTGAGCATAAACTTTCCCACAAGGCAAAAGGTGCAATAAAAGTGCTCTTTTTTAGTGGAAGCGCATAGCTTGTGCCCAATTAAAGGATGTACTTAAAGTTTTCAAACTTGTGGGTGGCGCAATGTCCCTTCCTCTGTAGTGCTCTTGAATGCTCTTTTTCTGTTGGTCACTTCAGGTCTGGCGACAAATGCGCTCTCCAGGCAAACGTAAGAACAAGCAAATTACTTGTCTTCCACAAAAGTCAGGACACCCAACAAGACAAGCTCTCTTCCAGAAAAGACAGGTTATCTTCTGCAAAATTCAGGCGTCAGGGCTCCCATGTAAATTCTCAACAACAAAAGGCAGAAGAGTTCTCTTCCTCAAAAGTCAGAAGATTTTGCAATATAGTCGGGACAAGCAAGTATGTGGTTCTCAGCCACAAAAGTTAGTTGTTTTTAGGTCGAGCCTGGGAGCGCATGCGCTACTCTGCGGCATGATGTATTGGAGTATGGAATAGAAGCCACGTCCACTCTCCTCCCATATTTGTCATTGGCTTGTGTCAATGTCCTTCGTAAATGCTTGCTTCTGATTCGTTAATAGGCTTGTTAGTCCCTCCTCAGTACAGCCTTGTCTTCATTTGTAACCTCCCATGAGGACTGGCCCTTTTTCTTCAGTTGCTACACGGTATGTCTTTTTTAGTCTGTAAGCACTATTTTCTTTAATGAGTTTCTCCTACTGCAGGCACGACATGCTTTCCTGCAACATTCAGCGCGCCATGCACGCTTTCACTTTCCGAGCAGCCGGGAAAATGGCGGCCACTTCTTTGAAAAGGTCTCGCATTGACAAGAGTTTCAGCTATTGGCATTGTAAATGACAATGCCTTTTATTTATGTGTTAATTAGCAAAACAGATAAATAAAAGGCATTGTCATTTACAATGCCAATAGCTTAAACTCTCTCAAATGCGAGACCTATTGCATTGCAAATGCTTGTTTCAAGTGCAAGCAAGCAGACAAGTACTCTTCCACACATGTCAGGCCAAGCAAGCGGACAAGCTCTTTTTCGTATAAGTCAGAGCAAGCAAATAGGCAGTTTTCTTCCAGAAAAGTCAGGATATTTTACGCACTAGAGCCTCTCGCCAACCCCCTCCCCCTAACCCACCTCCACCCCCGCTTCCCCAAGCACAGGGAAACTTTGCTACTCCCATAAAAAGATACTTTACTCAGACATCTGCCAAAACCCCTGCCTGAGAAAGGTTACTCTCTTGGGAGAAACAAATATAATTTATATCTCTGAGTTTACAGAGTTCAAAAGAGGCGCTGATTGGCTGCCAAAGTGGTCTGCTCCGTCTCCAGACTGCCACTTGAGGGCTAAACTTGAGGGAGGCGGTAACTGCAAACCCATTGGTTAGAGGCTGGGCTGGTGCTTTGCTACTGACATATTCTCTCTGTCGATGAAATCCTGCTATACTCTTCCAGGGGTGGGGTCTGCATCTACCCTGCAAAGCGTCTTATGTACAGTGACTACCCCCCCACCCCCCTAAATCAAACCCTTTGACTATCACGGGGGAAACCATAGAAGTTATAAGTTCCAAGACTCTCCAAGTGCTGTTCAGATTAGCACATCACCAGGAGTGATGTTTCATTCTTATGGCAGTTGCCTGGAGTGACGTCATAGCCTGATGTCGGTGCGATGAAGGACGTGACAGAATGGTATGAGGTTCTGACGACGGTGTAATCAAGGACGTCACAGTCTGATCTGAGGTTCCCGGAGCTACGTCATACCCCGATATATAATTACAGAAGTGCTGCCTGAATCTGAAACATGCCCCTATATTGATATCAGGGTCTGAAGTTCAAGACTCAGGCCAAATTCTTAAAGTGATATCTAAGAATCACATCCAGTTCCTGTAGTGATGTCACAGCTGGGCATCAAGCTCCTGTAGTGATGTCACAGACTGAGGGCCTGATTTAGATCTCGGCGGACGGGTTACTCCATCACAATGGTGACGAATATCCCGTCTGCCGAAATATAAATCCCATTATATCCTATGGGATTTATATTTCGCAGACGTGATATTCGTCACCGTTGTTACTCCATCACCCTCCCGTCTGCCGAAATATAAATCCCATTATATCCTATGGGATTTATATTTTGCAGACGTGATATTCATCACTGTGGTTACTCCATCACAACAGTGACGGATATCCCGTCTTCCGAAATATAAATCCCATTATATCCTATGGGATTTATATTTCGGCGGATGGAATATCCGTCACCGTTGTGACGAAGTAACCCATCCGCTGAGATCTAAAATGGGATTTATATTTGGGCGGACTAGATATCCGTCAGCCGTTACGACGTAGTAACCCGTCCGCCGAGATCTAATTCAGGTTCTCAGTCTGACACCCAGTACCTCTAGTGAGGTCACAGTGGGAAGTTAGATTCCCATAGTGAGATCTCAGTTTGAAGTCAACTTCCTGGAGCGGCGGCAGACAGTAAAGATTAAAACCGGCAGACATTTTGTTTCTGGAACAACGTCACAGTTTGACTTCTCTTGTTCATGAGGGGATGTCACACTTTGGCTTTCGGTATTCGGTTTCACCTAGCCATACTTTTTCTAGAATGAGGTCTCAGCATCCGGTTCCTGGAGTGATCTCACAGCCTGTTCCTTCTCTGAACAATATGTTGAACATAACTTTAGGAAGATATAAATATTTAAAACTCAACTCTATTCTGTACTGAAATTGCAAAAACACCGAACCATAAAAGGCACAGTTAAAAGTAAAAAGAAACACCACTTGCAGACAAACCAAGCCCGGGAAATGTCACCTTGAAATAAACAAGAGGCCAGGCTGGCCCGTGTCAAGCAGAGGCTGCGCTACAAGGGGACTTTATTCCAAACCATGTGGTCTCAGGATGCAGACGCCATGCGTTATCCTGGGCGGCTGTAGAGTCTATAGACTGCTAGGGGACGGACGATAATTAGTCTGTGGAATTTATTTGAATGCGGGGGGGGGTGGGGGAGAGCATCTTGGTTTGGCGCTTGCTTGGGACATGCCAAACCTGACCAAGGTCCAGTCCTGTTTATAAATGTATTTTCTCGGACACCGAGAAGTTTGGGAGTGCACGTACCCCCCTCCCCCAATCTCCAAATGCCAAGTGCCCCCACCTGCTCCTTCCTTCTATTGGTGTTGTTAAAGAATTTGGTGTAATGTCCACACCGCCCCCTCCCCCGTTAATGGTGGTAATGAAATTGGCAGACAGTGAGGGGGCCCCCAGCTGCGCGCTGCCACTCTGTGATGGATTGCTCACCTCATTAGGATGCGAGGGGGTCACAGCCTAACCGGGCCTTCTTGAGAGGGGGGGGTCTGTCACTGTCGAAGACCCCTACCTACCTCTGCGTCGGGATAACTCTGAGGATGTTACCCCATTTTATTCTTATGGCCCCAGGCACAGCAGCTGACTAGTTTTTGGGGTTCCTTGCTGCTAACTTTTGTCCCCTGAGTGGAATGTCTTAGGTTCAAACGTGAAGAAGAACTGCGCAGCTCACCCCACCAACTTCCCCAACCATGTTCATGGCGGCTCCTGGGGACCCCTTTCACCCATCACAGCAGCTGTGACACTCCAGGGAAGGGAAAGGCTTTTTTGAAATAATGCCAGGTTAAGGATTTTGGGGGCCGCAGGAAAGAAATATTTTGAGAGCCCCTGTTCAGAACAACTTTGAATTTTAGTGCCCATTTTTTGCTAAAACAGGCCCCCATGATGCTAGATAATATTAAATCATAAATATATTAAAGGGAGAAATAGAAGTATGAAAGAGTGAAAATTCACCTTCACAGGGGCCCGTTAGAAGGTGGGGGGCCTGGGCAGTTGCCCACTTTACAATTGCCTTAAAACTTCTTTGCTTGGAAAGCCATGTGTGCCACTCATAAAAAGGCAGGTGTGAGGCTCATGGGAAGGAAGAGGCTCATGGAAGGTGTGCCGCTCATAAAATGGTGTGTGACTCATGAGAAAGAAGAGGCTCATAGAAGTAGTGAGGCTCATACAAAGGTGTGTGACTCATGGGAAAGAAGAGCCTGATTGAAGGTGTAAGGCTCATAAAAAGTGTGTGACTCATGGGAAGGAAGAGGCTCATGGAAGATGTAGGGTTCATAATAAGCTTTGAGACTCATGGGAAGGAAGAGGCTCATGGACGATGTAAGGCTCATAAAAAAGTGTGTGACTCATGGGAAGGAAAAGGCTCAGGGAAGGTATGGGGCTCATAAAAAGGTGTGAGACTCATGGGAAGGAAGAGGCTCATGCAAATTTTGAGGCTCATATAAAGGTGTGTGACTCATGGGAAGCAAGAGGCTCATGGACGGTGTAAGACCCATAAAAAAGTGTGTGACTCATGGGAAGGAAGAGGCTCATGGATGATGTGGGGCTCATAAAAAAGTGTGTGACTCATGGGAAGGAAAAGGCTCATGGAAGGTGTGGTACTCATATAAAGGCGTGAGACTCCTTGAGAAGGAAGAGGCTCATATAAAGGTGTTTGACTCATGGGAAGGAAGAGGCTCATGGAAGATATGGGGCTCATATAAAGGTGTGAGACTCATGGGAAAGTAGAGGCTCATGGAAGTTGTGAGGCTCATACAAAGGTGTGTGACTCATGGGAAGGAAGAGGATCATGGAATGCGTGAGGCTCATACAAAGGTGTGTGGCTCATGGGAAGGAAAAGGCTCATGGAAGGTGTGGGGCTCATAAAAAAGGTGTGAGACGCATGGAAGGGAAGAGGCTCATGGAAGGTGTGTAGCTTCTAAAAAGGTGTGTGACTCATGGGAAGGAAGAGGCTCATGGAAGGTGTGCGGCTCATAAAAAGGTGTGAGACTCATGGGAAGGAAGAGGCTCATGGAAAGTGTGTGGCTCAAATAAAGATGTATGACTCATGGGAAAGTAGAGGCTCATGGAAGTTGTGAGGCTCATACAAAGGTGTGTGACTCATGGGAAGGAAGAGGCTCCTGCAAGGTGTGAGGCTCATACAAAGGTGTGTGAGTCATGGGAAGGAAGGGGCTCATAAAAAAGGTGTGAGACTCATGGAAAGGAAGAAGCTCATAAAAGGTGAGCTGCTCATAAAAAGGTGTGTGACTCAAGAGAAGAAAGAGGCTCATGGACGTTGTGAGGCTCATACACAGGTGTGAGAGTCATGGGAGGGAAGAGGCTCATAGAAAGGTGGGGCTCATAACAAAACTGTGTGACTCATGGGAAGGAAGAGGCTCATGGAAAGTGTGAGGCTCGTAAAAAGGTGTGTGACTGATGGAAAAGAGGAGGCTCATGGAAGGCGTGGGGCTCATACAAACGTGTGTGACTGATGGGAAGGAACAGGCTCATGGAAGGTGTGCAGCTCATAAAAAGGTGTGTGACTCATGGGAAGGAAGAGGCTCATGGAAGGTGTGAGGCTCATACAAAGGTGTGTGGCTCATGGGAAGTAGGAGGCTCGTGGAAGGTGTGCGGCTCATACAAAGGTGTGTGACTCATGGGAAGGAAGAGGCTCATGGAAGGTATGGGGCTCATATAAAGGTGTGAGACTCCTTGAG
This sequence comes from Calotriton arnoldi, assembly GCA_963921515.1. NCBI lineage: Eukaryota > Metazoa > Chordata > Amphibia > Caudata > Salamandridae > Calotriton > Calotriton arnoldi. The sequence continues at coordinate 4,282,607 of CAWUFW010000272.1, read as the reverse complement.
AAGGAACAGGCTCATGAAAGGTGTGGGGCTCACACAAAGGTGTGTGACTCATGGGACAGTAGAGGCTCATAGAAGTTGTGAGGCTCATACAAAGGTGTGTGACTCATGGGAAGGAAGAGGATCATGGAAGGCGTGAGGCTCATACAAAGGTGTGTGGCTCATGGGAAGGAAAAGGCTCATGGAAGGTGTGGGGCTCATAAAAAAGTGGTGAGACTCATGGAAGGGAAGAGGCTCATGGAAGGTGTGCGGCTCCTAAAAAGTTGTGTGACTCATGGGAAGGAAGAGGCTCATGGAAGGTGTGCGGCTCATAAAAAGGTGTGAGACTCATGGGAAGGAAGAGGCTCATGGAAAGTGTGCGGCTCATACAAAGATGTGTGACTCATGGGAAAGTAGAGGCTCGTCGAAGTTGTGAGGCTCATACACAGGTGTGTGACTCATGGGAAGGAAGAGGCTCCTGCAAAGTGTGAGGCTCATACAAAGGTGTGTGAGTCATGGGAAGGAAGAGGCTCATGTAAGGTGTGGGGCTCATAAAAAAGGTGTGAGACTCCTGGAAAGGAAGAAGCTCATAAAAGGTGTGCGGCTCATAAAAAGGTGTGTGACTCATGAGAAGAAAGAGGCTCATGGACATTGTGAGGCTCATACACAGGTGTGAGACTCATGGGAAGGAAGAGGCTCATAGAAAGGTGGGGCTCATAAAAAACTGTGTGACTCATGGGAAGGAAGAGGCTCATGGAAGGTGTGCAGCTCATAAAAAGGTGTGATACTCATGGGAAGGAAGAGGCTCATGGAAGGTGTGAGGCTCATACAAAGGTGTGTGACTCATGGGAAGTAAGAGGCTCGTGGAAGGTGTGCGGCTCATACAAAGGTGTGTGACTCATGGGAAGTAAGAGGCTCATGGAAGGTGTGAGACTCATAAAAAGGTGTGTGACTCATGGGAAGGAAGAGGCTTATGGAAGTTGTGAGATCATACAAAGGTGTGTGACTCATGGAAAGGAAGAGGCTCATGGAAGGTGTGAGGCTCATACAAAGGTGTGTCACTCACAGGAAAGAGGAGGCTCATGGAAGGTGTGAGGCTCATACAAAGGTGAGTAACTCATGGGAAGGAAGAAGCTCGTGGAAGTTGTGAGGCTCATACAAAGGTGTGTGACTCATGGGAAGTAAGAGGCTCATGGAAGATGTGAGGCTCATACAAAGGTGTGTGACTCATGGGAAGGAAGAGGCTCATGGAAGGTGTGGGGCTCATAAAATGGTGTGAGACTCGTGGGAAGGAAGAGGCTTATGGAAGTTGTGAGGTCATACAAAGGTGTGTGACTCATGGAAAGGAAGAGGCTCATGGAAGGTGTGAGGCTCATACAAAGGTGTGTCACTCACAGGAAAGAGGAGGCTCATGGAAGGTGTGAGGCTCATACAAAGGTGAGTGACTCATGGGAAGGAAGAGGCTCGTGGAAGTTGTGAGGCTCATACAAAGGTGTGAGACTCATGGGAAGTAAGAGGCTCATGGAAAATGTGAGGCTCATACAAAGGTGTGTGACTCATGGGAAGGAAGAGGCTCATGGAAGGTGTGGGGCTCATAAAATGGGGTGAGACTCGTGGGAACGAAGAGGCTTATGGAAGTTGTGAGGTCATACAAAGGTGTGTGACTCATGGAAAGGAAGAGGCTCATGGAAGGTGTGAGGCTCATACAAAGGTGTGTCACTCACAGGAAAGAGGAGGCTCATGGAAGATGTGCAACTCATAAAAAATGGTGTGTGCCTCATGGGAAGGAAGAGGTTCGTGGAGGGTGTGAGGCTCATTCAAAGGTATGTGACTCATGGGAAGGAAGAGGTTCATCGAAGATGTGCGCCTCATAAAAAGGTGTGTGACTCATGGGAAGGAATAGGCTCATGGAAGGTGTGCGGCTCATAAAAAGGCACGTGTGGGGCTCATGGGAAGGAAGAGGCTCATGGAAGGCAGAAGTGAGTCACTTGGGAAGGCTAAAGCTCATGGGAAATAATATGTGAGGCTCATGGAAGGTGTAAGGCTCATAAAAAGGTGTGTGACTCATGAGAAGGAAGAGGCTCATGGAAGTTGTGCAGCTCATAAAAAAGTGTGTGACTCATGGGAAAGAAGAGGCTCATGGAAGGCTTGGGGCTCATACAAAGGTGTGTGACTCATGGGAAGGAACAGGCTCATGGATGGTGTGAGGCTCATACAGAGGTGAGTGACTCATGGGAAGGAAGAGGCTCATGGAAGTCTTGGGGCTCATAAAAAGGTGTGTGAGTCATGGGAAGGAAGAGGCTCATGGAAGGTGTGCTGCTTATAAAAAGGCACGTGTGGGGCTCATGGGAAGGAAGAGGCTCATGGAAGGCAGAAGTGAGTCACTTGGGAAGGCTAAAGCTCATGGAAAATCATATGTGAGGCTCATGGGAAGGGTGGAGCTCATGGGAACGAAGGTGTGAGACTCCAGGGGAGGCAGAGAGGCTCACTGAAAAGCATGATTAAGATTCATGAGCAGGGAGAGGCTCATGGGGTGGTGTATGAGGCTCATGAAAAGTTATGTGTAAGGCTCAGAGGAAGGGAGAGGCTCATAAAATGGTGTGTGTGAGATTGCAGGGAAGGCAGAGGCGCATTGGAAGGCATGTGTGACACTTATGGGATGGGAGAGGCTCATGAGAAGGGTGATGTGAGGGTGCAGAGGCTGATGGGAAGGCAAGCGAGAGACTGATAGGAAAGGCAGGCGTGAGGCTTTGGGACAGGTCTGATGCTCACGCAAGTGTGAGACTCATGGGAATGGAGGCGAGAGTCGGCTTGGACTGAAAGTTCTCCGCCAATGCTTGTGCTCAAGAGAGTCCTATCTAACATTGCTTTTTCTGTCTCTTGAAAATATGTACTTATTTATTTATTGTTCGATCGGATTAAATAATTCATCAACAAATAAGACAATCATAAAATATTTTCAACAAATTTACAAAAATCTGCTTTAAAATTCATACAATCATACAAGCAAAATTTTAAATCAGATCAAGATAGCATTTATGCTAAAAGTCTCCCCTGATGTGCCATGCTGACGCTAAGAATTTAGAATCTGCAAAATCTACATGAGTATTAGCATCTGCTCTGCATATTCTCAGGACTGTTGTGCAGGGTCTAATTTCTAAAGCCGACAAAAAAGAATATAGTAATTTATCTTGCTTTATAATATGCTCTACTTACACACCAGAGGCATAGAGGACTTCAGAATGTTTTTCAACCGTTTTTGAGTAAGACCTGCCAATGAAAGTATGCTTAATGTAAATTTAATGTATAGCGTCTTCATAATGGCTAGTTTGATGTAATCCAAAAACAAATCCTCAAACTTGGGATCATATTTAAAAGCAAGAAAACAGTTTGTTAAGCTCCCTCCGTGCTCCAATAGCCATTTATCAGAGACAACTTGCCAATATCTATTTTTTACAGTATTTGGATCTTTTAAGAATCTCGAAATAGTCGAGCAGGACTAAGGTTTCGAGCTATTTTCTAACATAAAGAAACCAGGATAGTTACAGGACAGTGGACCTGTGTATAAGATCTCGTAAAGCCTCTCTATAATGGCCTAGCGCTTCTAGTACCCAAAACTCTCAATTGCCCATGCACACCCCATCAAAGTTTGGGGAGAGGAGTTGGCTTAACGGCTAGGGCGGTCCACCTCGAATCTGGGGAACTGGGTTCGAGTCTTGGCAATGACGCTGAACATTCTGTGATTCTGGGCAAATCACTTAATGTCCCCGTGCCTAACAAAAATGAATGTGTCCTCATGTAATGCAACTGGTGCTATGTAAAGCGCTCTAAAACCCGATTCGGGTCAAGTTCGCGTATATATAAAACTCCGTCAAAAAAAAAAAAAATTGGACGTAATTGTCTGTATGAAGTTGGATCAATAAAGAGAGCAAACCAGAAGAAACCCCCTTCTTCTGCAGTACTCTCCATAATTTTACCCTCGGTACCAGATCGAAGGCCGTCCACAAATCGACAAAGGCCGCATACAGATGGCCAAACATTAGACTGACTGTCTTCCACTTGACTGAAAGGAAGAGGAAAGTATGTTTATAGGACCTATCCTATGGCTGAGGGGCTGGGAACCACCAATCGGGCAACATCCAATCAGAGGACACGCCATCACTTTGCTCTCTTGTCAATAGAACTATTGATCATTCAGGCATTCACCAGGGCGAACCATGTCTGTCCTTGCCTTGAGAAAGCATCAAGGCGACAATTTGGAGCTCAGTCACTACGAGATACAGTAGACTGAATACTACAAATGATTGATTAACTGACGAACAAAGAAAAATTGACAAGTTGATTTAAAAATACAAAATGAAACCAATGGACAGCATTAATCATGAATAAAAAACTCAGTGAAGAGCGATAGAAAGAAACTGCAAAATGCATCTAGAATTTCCACCATTCATTTTTTCACTCTGTTGATCAAACTCCTCAAAAGCGAATTAGACTTTGGTATGTAATGGAAACTTTGGAAAATCACACTCCGGAGTACCAAAAGGTGCTGTAAATATTGTATGGTGAGAGTTTTTTCCCTCACGTGCCCCAATGAAGGGGGCGGTAGCAAGGCACAACATCTCAGCAGGCTTTTCAAACAAACTCCCTGAAATGAGAGGACAATGGAAGGCTCTGCCAACCTAGGGTGAGGTCATCACATTTCACTCGTGTACAAAGCTCTGAGTCTCTCTTTAAGGATGCTCTGTTCTAGAATGATCAGCTGGGCAGAAACCTTAACTGTCTCCCATACAGGAGAAAGAAGTGCCCACCAGGACAGAGGAACTGCCTTCCGAGCAGAGGACCAGTCCTGTTCAGCAAAAGGCCCAAGTTTATCATTAAACGACATTGCCATGAGGCGGTCAGAGAGCCCATGCAGGCCAAGGGAATCACTGCTCAGCCCAGCCAGCAAAGGATGCCAATGCCTCCTGAGGCATGGTCCTGTGTCCTGCATCGCTATGCGACTTTTCTTCAAGCAGTGCTGATATCACTGTAAGGTCTGTGTGCCTTGCATTGACATGTGCCTTTTTAGGTTGAGTCTGGGCAACGCGTGCGCTGCTCTGCGATGAATGCTGTATTCAGGTATGGACTTGAAGCTCCACCCACTCTCCGGCCTTATTTTTCATTGGCCTGGTGTCATTGACCACTGTAAACTGTGGCTTTTCATTGGTCAATAGGCTTAGTAGTCCCTCCTTAGTACCGACTGGTCTTATTTTGTAACCTCCCATGAGGACACCCCCTGTTACATGTGTTGTTACTCAGTAGGTTTTAATTACAGCCTCCGAGCACTATTTTCTCAAATACGTTTGTCCTGCCTGCTGTTGGCAGGACACACTCTCTCCTAACACTTTTTTTAAATCTTTATAGCACGGGCGCCAAACGCATTTGCAATGCAATAGGTCTCGCATTTGCGAGAGTTTAAGCCATTGGCATTGGAAATGACAATGCCTTTTATTTATCTGTTTTAAAAACAACCCATAAATAAAAGGCATTATCATTTACAATGCCAATAGCTCATACTCTCATAAATGAGAGACCTAATGCATTGCAAATGCTTATTTACATGACACAGTCACCATGTGAGATGTAAGTGACTCTGCCCTGCATCACTATGCACCCCCTTTATTTAAGCAACGTCTCAGCGCCCAATTGTCCTCGTTCCTTTGCCTGAGAGCGTCCACCCTGAATGCCAAGGTCCCAGCACCTCTGCCCAGACTCCTTGATGCCCTGAGATAGTCACTTCTCTCCCCTTTGCCAGTGGCTTCAGACAGAATGACCGCTGCTGACCCAGGTGGGTCAGGCACCGCCGTCCGTGTGCCGCCTGGTAAGGGACGATTGAATACACTGCAGTAAGTATGATCTGCTCTGGCCAGAATGCTCCCAAAGAAGACACTGCAGTTAGCTACAGAGCTGCAATGAACCCTATCATTGTATTTCCCAAAAAGTGTAAGCCACTGAGAATATGGAGGAGACAAGTCGATGACCACAGACTAACACTCCTTTCTTCAAAATCGCACTTTGAGTGACAGCCCGAGACCCAGTTTTGTTGTTTGGTTACAGATGCAAATCTCAGTCCGTATTTCTTACATAAAGAATGAATGATTGAGTTGTGAATCCATCACAACCGAAAAGAATTTGCACACACGTAACTAGTACATCATTCTCGCTGAAGGGTGAATCATATTGTTTACAATAGGTACTGTTGCTATACGATCACACAAAGTGCAAGGTGCCCCATTTAGAGTGCGAATCAGCGCAGTGCTCATGGAAAGTGCAATGTGTGGCATGTAAATATATGCACATATGGTGATTTTAACAAGAGCCTCACTAGGCAAAATCAAGTCTTTACAAAGGTCAGGACAGCACAAGTCTGAATTTCTGCCTAGTTATAATCATAATGTCCAGGCACTCAAATATCATGTGCACGTTTCGACCTGTGAGTATGCGCCAAATAATATCAGTCTAGATGGGTCTTCATCAGGACCGGTATGGAGACCAGTATGGAGGTGCCCTCGGAAATGTGGTGTCTAGAGGTACAAGGAGCCCCTACATCTGTTAAAGCAACAGTGGAGAACGCTCCTTCTCCTACCTCGCTGCAAAGTCCTGGAATAGCCTCCCTCTCCACCCCCAGACCTCACCCTCTCTTCAGGAATTCAGAAAAGGACTCAAGATCTGGTTGTTCAATTATTCCCACCTGAGCAACTTGACTCTCCGTGCCTAGATACCCTTGAGGTGATTAACAGCGCTCTATAAATCCTGATTGATTGATTGATTGACAAGTACCTAATTTCCATCAAAAGAAGGCAGAGGGAAAATGATTCCCAAATGCCTCGAAAAAGCAGTGGTTAGAGGTATAAACCCCACATTTTCTTGTGGCTATATGACATGATTGGCAAGAGCTCAATACAGACTTGACTGAGAAATGATTCTCCAGAGGTACCCATAGGTCGCCTGCCTGGGGTTCATTGCTTTTTCCGTAGTGATTTATATATATGTCAGAACGGCGTGTGGTTTACTGCACTGCACCTGTCATACAGCGTCTGTTCTCAACAGCTGCAGACTTCGGAGACATTTTGGTATGGTGGTCCATGGTCTGACAAGTGACTCAGGATCAATATGTTTTGCCAAAGTTTCTGCAGAGAGGACAAGGGCTGGACGGCATTGAGTCTCAACTTCCCTTTCTCTCTTCAGAGCAGATGGGTGTATGACTGAGGCCACCAGGGCCCTGTGCTTTTACCAGAGCTCCTCTGAAACTCAGTGAGTCAAAGGCTCAGAGTCAGATCGAATAGCCATGTGTCTTATACAACAATAATTCAGTCAATAGTACAATTTATTGGTGCATCTTTCCTTGAACCTGTGGCTCAGTCTGTGTATAAACTTTCTCCAACTCTTAGTCATGGAGGAAAGTCTTTTACTGCAAAAAAACGTTGCTGTTATACAATATGTATTTATATACTTTAATATCTCTGATGCAGAACATTTCTAATGACACATGTGTAGCAGAGTCTTCCATTAGTATGGCCTTGTAGCTCTGCTGACTGTTTTGAGGTGTCTCGGTTGTGCTTCTTGTGTTTTTGTCCATCTCTGGTTGGGTG